>OX243822.1:27122697-27407879 GCA_945859605.1 Lumbricus rubellus | reverse complement strand
ATATAAAAATACGCCATTTTAAAAAAGGCTCGAAACATGTCTACATTGTTATGGTGCTTTGGGTTCCAGCTAAAAAAGAGAACATGTAAATGGAGATAGCTTATTCCAAGGTGCAGGACCAATGAAGGTAAAACCTTGATCTTTAACCCTGTCGACCCGAGAAGCCGCAAAAGCGGCATTTCCTGCATTTACGTATCCCCGAGAAGCCGCTTTTGCGGCTTTTCGTCTTTCTACATATATCCCCGAGAGCCTATGTATGTATGTAGGCCTATGTATGTATGTATGTATGTATGTATGTATGTATGTATGTATGTATGTATGTATGTATGTATGTATGTATATATATATATATATATGTATATATATATATATATATATATATATATATATATATGTATAAATATATATATATATATATATGTATGTATGTATATGTATGTAAGTATGTAGGTATGTATGTAGGCCTATGTATGTATGTATGTATGTATGTAGGCCTATGTATGTATGTATGTATGTATGTCTATATATAATATAAATATATAATTATATACATACATACATATATATATATTATATATGCATGTATGTATGTATGCATATATATGTATATACTAGCTGAACCCGGCCACGCGTTGCTGTGGCAGAAAAGACCGTCCTCTGCCTCCAATCCTCCCCCTCTCTCCCCCTCCTCCTCTCTCCCCCTCGCCCCCTCCCCCTCTCTCCTCCGCCCTCTCCCCGCCCCCTCCCCCTTCCCTCCCCTCCCCCTCTTCCCCCTCCCCTCTATTCCCCCGCCCCCTCTCCCCTCCCCTTCCCCCTCCCACCCCTCCCCCTCCTCCCCTCCCCTCCACTCCCCTTACATCCTCCATCTCTCCTCTCCCTCTTCGTCCCGCTCCTTCCCTTCCTTTCCTCCTTCGCACCGTCCCTTTCCGACACGGGGCGACAGCGACGCGGAACAGAGCGACGCGGAACATCAAAAAGGCCGGAATCGAATGTGTTGAAATGCGCTACATAAACGGAACACGCGCCCGAGCAAAGCCTATCGGCGGGCGTAAAACGGTCGAATGCAGATCTTTTACAAAAGAAATAACTTTCACTTCGATTCGACCGATTGAGAGTTAAAATTCAAACCGTCCATAACAAAAAGAAATAACTTTCACTTCGATTCGACCGATTGTGAGTTCAAATTGAAACCGTCCAAATGCATTGGGCAAAAATAGCTCGCGTTTAAAAATGGCGGTTGCGGCAAGGTTCATATATCGCATATTCAACTCGGAATCCGTCGAATGGAAGTGAAAGTTGTTTTTTGTTGTAGAAGATTTTGGAAAAAAAGCATTATACAAACCTGCGCCTATATTAACGGAACGTTTTGCTGCAATTTTGAAAAGAATCGGTCCAGTACTTACCAAGATCCTATAAATGGAAGATTCGTGCGAACGCCGTTACATTTTTATATATATAGATGTATGTATGTATGTGTGTATGTATGTGTGTATGTATGTAGGCCTATGTATGTATATATATATATATATATATTATATGTATGTATGTGTATATATATGTATGTACGTATGTACGTACGCATGTATGTAGGCCTATGTATGTATGTATGTAGGCCTATGTATGTATGTATATATATGTATATATATATGTGTATATATATGTATGTATGTAGGCCTATGTATGTATGTATGTAGGCCTATGTAGGCTTATGTATGTATGTATGTATGTATGTATGTATGTATGTATGTATGTATGTATGTATGTATGTATGTATGTATGTATGTATGTATGTATGTATGTATGTATGTATGTATGTATGTATGTATGTGTGTATATATATATATGTATGTATGTATGTATGTATGTATGTATGCATGTATGTATGTATGCATGTATGTATGTATGTATGTATGTATGTATGTATGAATGTATGTATGTATGTATGTATGTATGTATGTATGTATGTATGTATGTATGTATGTATGTATGTATGTATGTATGTATGTATGTATGTATGTATGTATGTGAGTTTTAGTATCACATATGTCAACATTAGGGTTTAGGGTTTCTTCTAGGGAGCCCAGGGGATAAGGAAAATCTAACCAGGGCAGCAGAGGCGAAAGGGTTAACCAGAGCAATCCTTGTTCACATGATGTATTCATCACACATATTAACCATGATCAAACAACATTCAACAGTCTTAGTTAAATTGATCTAATCTAATCCGATATAATATAACATTTGCTGGATTAATAATATATACATAATATTAATAATATATTATATTATTAATCAATTATAATAATATATTATATTATTAATATATTATTAATTAATAATAATTACAAATGATCTATAATATATGTAGTTTGAATGAATAAATTAATAACATATCATATTATTAATCAATTACACTGGACAACAAATTTTAACTTTTTTTTGCTTCCGAAAAATCTTTGACGGTTTTCTATAGAATTTGACGTGCTGAACACGATGGTGTGCTCAGAATTTTTGTATCACGTAAGGTTTTTGAGAAAAACAGTATGCAAGATTTTAACTTAAATGCTCATATATTGCATAATTTACTATATACTATAATTTAATTTTTTTTACTTCCAAAAGATCTTTGATGGTTTTCTATAGAATTTGACGTGCTGAACACGATGGTATGCTCAGAATTGTTGTATCACGTAAGGTTTTTGAGAAAAACAGTATGCAAGATTCTAACTTAAATGCTCGTTTATTGCATATAATTTACAATATGCTATAATTTAAATTTTTTTATTTCCAAAAGATCTTTGATGGTTTTCTATAGAATTTGACGTGCTGAACACGATGGTATGCTCAGAAATGTTGTATCACGTAAGGTTTGTGAGAAAAACAGTATGCAAGATTCTAACTTATAAATGCTCGTTTATTCACTTTATTGCATATAATTTACAATATGCTATAACTTAATTTTTTTTATTTCCGCAAAATCTGTCACTGTTTTCTATAGAATTTGACGTGCTGAACACGATGGTATGCTCAGAATTATTGTATCACGTAAGGTTTTTGAGAAAACAGCATGCAAGATTTTAACTTAAATGCTCATTTATTGCATATAATTTACAATATATACTATAACTTATTTTTTTATTTCCGGAAAATCTTTCACTATTTTCTATAGAATGTGACGTGCTGAACACGATGGTGTGCTCAGAATTGTTGCATGACGTAAGGTTTTTGAAAAAAAACAGCATGCAACATTTTAACTTACAGGCTCACATTATATTGTACACATTTACAATATACTATAATTTAGTTTCATTGGAAAACAAATCTTTATAACAGTTCTTCCTCATAATATTGATGCTGATGATGACTGTATCACTTAGAAAAGTTGGAAACATGAAATTAATGTTTTACAGTTATTTCTTGTTTAGTTGCACATGTACAATGTACGGGATGAGCAAAAAAGGGGGGACCCTTAGGTTTTTGGCCAATATCTTGGCCAAAAGTAAGAATTTCGACATGAAATTTTACAAGCTTAAAGACAATTCATATTTACACCAGATGGCCAAATTTCATCAAAATATTTCAAACAGAAAAAAAGTTATACCACTTTTATGGATGCCTAATGCCTAAAACCACTGTTTTTTTACGACTCCAAAAGGTAACGAAAATTTGACGATTTCTCAAAAACCTTACGTGATGGGACAATTTCAAGGTGATTTTCGTGATCAGCAGCAGAAACTGCATAAGAAACACATGAAAGTGTCCAGGAAGCAAAATCACTGTTGTCCAGTGTTATTCATAGTATAATATATGTGACCCGGTCTATGAAAAGGGACCACAACGCGGGAATGGACTTATGTATACCACTATGATCAGCACAAAATTCTGAAAAGAATGATGTATTATGTGACACAGCACTATTATCTTTTCTATTTTTTTTTAACTTTACAACGTGATGTACCTGAAAAACGAGATCTTCGGAAAACGCAATTGAAGTGAATAATCCGAATATCGCTGTTTGTTGAACCTTACACTTTATATTTAGAAACATGGAAATCAAAGCGCTGCATAGACATGTAGAATGAATTATTTAGCGCATTACTATAATTATAATCATAGATTCATCATTAAAACAGTTTCCAAAAAATATTCTACTGTCATAATACCCCGACAATAAGGATGCCGCCTTGCAGTCCCTTTTATGTGCTCTAATATTACAATAAGAAAACCTAATAATATCAAATGATTTCTGTGAACCATTATGAAAATTTGATAGACAGAAGAGTCATCTAGCGAATCCCAGTGAAAACCCGATTTCGATATTTCGATGGGTGACCATGTTCTAAGGCCTGTATCTCGGTAAATAAATCCCGCGTTGTGGTCCCTTTTCATAGACCGGGTCACATATTATTAGTATATCATTAATGATATATTAACATATTATTATTAACTAATAATAATAATTAATGATCCGAAATATATGTAGTTTGAATGGTAAATAGTGACCTCGGCGTCGATTGTCTGCATGACTTTCGATTGGTCGGCTTTCTGTTCCGTCGATCTCTTCACTTGCTCCTCAATATTGACGAGCAACGCTTCGCAACCGTAACACCTCAACGAAAGAAAATCAAGTCTTCATCTTATTATTATTATCATTATTATTATTATCATTATTATTATTATTATCATTATTATTATTAGTATTATTATTATTGCACTGTGACATTGTGCTGGAATATCAACCGAGAGATGGGACGGGGAGGGTAAAGTGTAATTCTTTGTATTGGAGTCCTTCCTTTTCAGTAAAGAACCTCTGCCAAATTGGGGCTCACAGCTTGTATAAAAACATTGATCTGTGGCAACTAGAAATTTAATAACACCTCAAAGAAGAAAATCAAGTCTTCATATAATATTATTATTATTGCATTGTGACAATGTGCTGGAATATCAACCGAGAGATGGGAGTGGGGGAAGGGTTAAATCCACTGTTCCGCTACTGATGATACTGGGTGGCAGGAAGGTGGTAGAATGCAGTGCTAAAAGTGTAAGAAAAGAAGTGTCTGGACGCCCCATACCTTTCCAAAAGAAGTGCCAGGACGCCCAGGGCTTACATTTTCAGGTGTGCTGGCCAAATAAGTGGCAGGACGGCGTAGAGATTTGAAAATAAGTGCCAGGAGGCCATCCATGACCGTCCTGCCATACTTTAAGCCCTGGTTATATGCACTGTTCTGCTACTGATGATACTGGGTGGCAGGAAGGTGGTAGAATGGTAATATCAGGTGGAATTCTTTGTATTGGATTCCTTCCTTTTCAGCAGAGAATCTCTGCCAAATTGGAGCACACAGCTCTTATAAAACATTGACCTGTGGCAACTAGAGGCAGTTAAGCGCTGGACAATGCAATGCTCTTCTTAGACACCTTTAATGCCATTCCTTTCGATTTTATAAATTCATCATTCACCTTCGATCACTAGATTCACACAGACTCTCGCAGGTTGCTGACCTCCAAGTCCTTTAACAGAAGTGTGTCTCTACCTGATGCAATAATCACATTGTTGGCCTTAACACAAATGGGGCTTATAGTTAATTATAGTACGTGGACAAAGACACGTTTTATGGAAAAGAAAATCAACGCATGCGAGATGTGGATTTAGAGAAAGATGCTGAAGATCTCATGGACGGAAGCGAGAATTAACGAGTCGGTGCGCGGGGAGATGGGAATCGAGAAGGACGAGACACTGCAGCAAACAGCAACTAAGATGAAATTAAGCTACTTCGACCACGTGATGAGGTCAAATGGTTTGGAAAAAGAATTGATGATGGCAAGCGGAGAGGGAAGAAAAAGACGAGGAAGACCAAGGAAGAAATGGATGGATGAAATACATGAGAAGTCTGGTATGAGCTTGAAGACGGTAAGAGAGGCAACAAGAGAGAGGAAATACTGGAGAGGATACATCAAAACTGTCGCCAGAGCTCCAAGAGCTGACGGGAGTGACAGCACCAGGTGACCAGGTGATAGTACGGTAAGAATGAGGTCAATGGTCTTGGAATCCACAAGGTTAAGCTAATCTAATCTAATCTAACCTGATATGATCATTTGTAAAGCACTTCTCACAGCAGAGCTATTCAACAAATAGATCAAGGCAAAAAAGCAATAGAAATTACACTAGTCCAGGCTCCAGCTATATCAGAATTTGTCTCATAGTAAAGTTTCTAGTAATGATTATCGCGAGCTGCCTACCAGTCCTGTAGAACGGCGATGATTTCTCCGATGTTTTCTGGTTTGATGTCGCGTCCAATGGCGTAATCGACCTCCAACTGTTGGTGCTTCTGGTCGAGCTTGCCTCGAATGACGTCAGCGTAAACGACCTCGATGATGAGATCCTGACAGAATTCATTTCAAATCAAATTTATTTTATTGGAATTGATTCATAAGGAGCAAAATAACATCAGCTGCTTCTTCTTCTGCTTCCCTGCCTCCTGTGAAGACGCAAATGTCTGACACTGCCATTCCTCTTGATGTTTGGTCGCTTCTTTGAGTGTCAGTCCATGTGAAATTGCAGATTTGTACCCGTATTTTTTTATTTATATTTATTTCCCGCATTTGCTATAGCGCCCCATCAAGCTCTTTACTCAGAGGCGCTCCCAACTACATCGCAAACACTGCATAGGAGTTTTACACCGAAGCACAAGAGCAATTTGCAAGTGAAAAACTTGCTCAAGGTTCCTACGCTGCGGCTTATGGTAGATTCGAACCTGGAACCTTCAGCTCCAATGCACTGAACCCACCACACTACACCACCACGTTCCACAAATGGTAAGTACTTTAGCATAAAGAGCACACGGATAATGGATCACTTCCCGCAATCCACCAAAGGTCTGCTCAACCTTCCATTCGACAGATGGTGTTGGTAAATTGAACAATAGGATGCAACGGGCATCACGCATGGCTACCGACAGTTAAAGTCCACTCCAGTAATAATCTGTGATCATCCATCCCTTCATACCATGAATTGTAATCATCCTGCGTTGCATCAGTTTAAAATTAAAAACGAAGGTTATTATAGCTGCATACTTACCTCTAACTCTCGCAGGTTGCTGACCTCCAGGTCCTTTAGCAGAAGTGTGTAAGGTAAACACTGCAAAACAAAACAGAAAACCTTCACCACTCACATACACATACACAACACAACACAAGAAGTCTAACCGTAAAGACAGGCAATGCAAAGGAAAGAGAATAAAGACCTTGGCCAAGAAAAGAGACCACTTGTTGGGAATGGACTTATAATCAACAATTTCCAAATGTCGATATCATAAGGCGTAGAAAAAAAATTGCTGTGTTTCCGGTAACCCGACCGACCCATTTTTACGGCCGCGACCCAAATATTTTTGTAAAAAAATTTTATTACAAAAAATATTTTTTTCAAAAAATATTTTTAACATTTGTATTGTGTCACGTATCACCGTCGTGCACGTGGACCGATTATGCCGCCGCCCCTTGACCACTCCTCGTGCTGATCATCAGGCCGACACACCTTGGCTGGCGCCCTCTGGTGATCACGGATGGTAGCTGGAGGGGCGTCAGCGACAGTCAGTCGAGTGACCACCGCCGACCTGTCTAGTCGAACTGTACTTTGGTGTCTGGAGAGAGAGGAGGAACCGGATGGAGAACTGTGTCTGGAAGAACTGCGACGACATTAAACTTCTTGAAAGATGTTAATTTAGATGCCTACAGAAAGGCTATTTGTGTTGAATAATAATAAGAGTTTATTCTGAAAGAAGTGTTATCTTTAAGAAGTGTAAAAGAACCTGGTTGCATCGACGCAGTAGAAGGGTCGATGTCACATTTGGCGCAGCCGTACAGCTACACGCAGTCGTCACGTTCTTTAATTGAAGGTGAGTCACTTCATTCCGCCATTTATCGGAGTTTAATCTGTCTCCAGCCGGGTATAGGGTTTATTGAGTTTCTGTGCATTGCAGGGTGTGTTGTTTGTGTTGTTTCGCCGTGTCGCTCTATTTGTGCGGTCCGTTATTATGGAGAAATTAACTTTGGTGCAGTTGGAGCGAGTTAAGAAGCTGTCGACGAACGCTTTGCGGGATAAATTGATTGCAGTTGGGGGTGAGGAGGAGGTGATCAAGGTGATGGACCGTGCGGACCTGTTGAACAGTTGGGCGGAACGCGTGGCGTCCGGTACAGATGAGCCGGTTTCCGTGTCCGAGGTGAGTAAGTCGGGTGGTTATGACGTGGAGTTTGAGAGAGAACGGTTGGCGTTTGAGAAGGCCAAGTTTGAAGCGGAGAGTCTTAAGGAAGCTAAGGCAAATGACTGGAAAGAGCAGGAGTTTGCTTTACGGAACAAGGAGTTTGAGCAGCGTAAGGTGGATGCTGAGTTAAAAGAAAAAGAGTTTGAGCAGCGTAAGGTGGATGCTGAGTTAAAAGAAAAAAAATTACAGCAGTTGGCTGAGTCGAAATTGATGGATCGTGAGATGAAAGAAAGGGAGTTACAACTGATGGCAGAACTGAGAGACAGGGAATTTAAGCAGAATGAGACTAGGTTTAAGCTGGAAGAAGAAAAAAGTCAACGAGAAGCTGTACTGAAGGAAAAAGAGTTACTGCAGATTGCCGAGATGCGAGACAGGGAATTTCAGCAGAATGCGGTTAGGTTGCAGGCGGACAGGGACATGAGAGAGAGAGAGATGGCGCGACAGAATACTAGGGCGGTAAAAATTAAAACTTTTGGAGATGCCGTTAAGAACAGCATCACTATTCAATCTACCGATCCGTTCGAGACTATTGCATTTTTTCGTAATGCTGAACATCTGTTTGATTCTTTGGATGTGCCCAGTGAATTACGGGGTACACTGATTCGACCTTATTTGAACACACGTTCGAAGGAAATTGTCGGCCGCATGGATCCCGCGATATCCACGAGTTATGATGAAATTAAGAAAGTGCTTCTTATGGAATACAAGTTATCACCTGCCATGTACAGAGATTCTTTTAGCAATTTGACTAAACGTGAAGATGAAACTTTTGCAATGTTTATTTCTCGATTGAAAGCTGTGTTTACATATTACATTGAAAGTCGTAGTGTTACAACTTTAATGCAATTGATTGATCTTTTGGTGTGTGATCGAGCTAAGTTGTGTCTGACTGAGTCTTGTTTGCGACATGTGTTGTCAGTTGAATCCGCTACTGAGGCGGGTTGGGTGGACTCGGGTAAATTGGGGTCCACTATTGACTGTTACTTGTCAAATCATGTCGGGGACAGACCCAAGGGTATTTTTTTGGTTCTTCCGGACCACCCGTCCCACGTTATGACGGCTCTAGTGGCAGGGGTAGCATGATGAATTCTTTTCGGCCGCCTCCTTCCCGGTATCCGGGTACACCGTTGGGTATGACACCCAGGGGTGGGGATACTAGAAGGCCCAGGGGATGTTATACCTGTGGCAGTTATTCTCATTTACGGTCTGCCTGTGATCAAGTTCGAAATGCAGGGCAGTTGTCTGAGAAGTCACAGAATGTTCGACGGGTAAATGCATGTACCACTGACGGGGGATGGCAGAATGAACACGTTAGTTCTCCCATTGGGGTGTTGGATGATGGGATTACAAATTACCACCCGGTGCAAGCACCTGAAATACAAGGAGCATTGCCATACATTGACCCAGTTTATGAGGTGGATGACGTCACTACACAGAGTGTAGTGATGTCGGCTGTCAATCAAGTGAAGGTAACAGGAAGAGACATTTCTGGCTTACCTGTGGGATTGGATATATTCAAATCATGTGATTTTGCCCGGTTAAGCTATGTCAATGTTCGGCTTGCTGGTGAGCCAGGGTGTAGTTTTCAAGTTGTATCTGCATTAGACGACGGTGGGGCAGAGGTAGCGGTTGCAAAACTGAGCACCATTGAAAATCTGGGTCATGTGGAGCACATTGGTTCTACTACATTGCGTGGCATAATTGGTGCCCCTGTTACTGCAGATCTGGTACGATTGTACATTAGTCTAGATCATAAGTGTGATTCAGGGCTTAATTGTGATCTTTGTAAGCAGTGGGTACCGGTATTATGTGCCGTGTGTGCAGAAGCCAATGATTCTTTGGTACTTACTGCGCGTAATGTTGAGCAGTTACGCTCATGTTCGTATCAGTGTAATGCTGTAATGCAAAATGTAGGCCTAACTGGTGAACTCGACCTTGATCATGATCGAACTGATCCAGTCTGTGCCAACACAGTGGTTGATGATTATGGTGAACTGTTAACAACTATCTCTGTTACAACTGATCAGAGTGCTTGGACCGATAATAACATTGTTGGCATTGATCATGATGATCGAAATGATCCTGCATCGGTCTCGAGTGGTCCTACTAACATTATTGATCATGGGGATCTAAATGATAGTAAATCAGTCACGAGTGATCATGCTGGGTTATATGGTACTAACCTTTTTGTAGTCGATCCTGTTGATCTGAGCAGGGATAACACGGCGAAGGTCAGTCCAGTGATTCTGGTTGATCATGTTAATCCAGACGCTCATGACTTAATAATATCTCAGACTGACAATAATCGAGCTTCTGTTGTTGAGCTAATACGAGAACAACAAATGGATGATTCTTTACGGGGTGCACGAGCCCAAGCAGTAAAGGGAAAGGGTGGGTTCTTTTATAAAGATGGCTTGTTGATGCATCGAGAGAGGTTACTGGGGCAGGATTTTACACAGTTGTGTTTGCCAACCGGTCGAAGACCTCAAGTTCTACAATTGGGTCATGAATTAGGTGGTCATTTAGGTCCTAAGAGAACTGGACAACGAATACGCCTAAGTTTTTATTGGTGTACTGTCATCAAGGATGCAAAGCATCATTGCCAGGTGTGTGAGGTATGTCAAAAAAAGGCTCGAATTACGTACCGAGACCGAGTTCCAATCCAACCCATTCCGCGAGCGGAATTTGCCTTCACACATTGGTTCATGGACATTTTCGGCCCCGTAACTAGTGTTAAATGTGAGTTTAACTATTGCTTGGTTCTGGTAGATAGTGCTACTCGGTACCCCGCAGCTTTTCCTTTGAGATCTATTACTGCAAAGGCTGTGTGTGATTGTTTAATGTCATTGTTCATGTATTTTGGAGTTGCTTCAGTAATTTCTAGCGATAATGCAAGTAACTTTACTTCTCGACTAAACAAGGAATTCATGAGTCGGTTAGGATGTAGCCCCAGATTTAGTTCCTGTTACCATCCTTCCGGGAACGGGTTGGCTGAACGCATGGTGGGTACTGTGAAATCATCCATATCCAAGATGGCTGCAGACCATACTAAGTCATGGCATAAGTGTGTGGGTTTTGTTATGTGGGCTTTGAGGGAAATTCCCAATGAAACCAGTGGGGTAGCACCATGGTTACTCGCATTCGGACAATTGCCTCGTGGACCTTTAGCAGTGCTAAAAGAAACGTGGTGTGGTGAACGCGAGTTTCCACTAGACTTAGGGAAGACACCTTTTGAATACCTGAAAGATTTGCATGCACGAATGGAAATTGCAAAACTTTATGCTGAGTCGCATACCAAAAGAGAACAAACGCGTTCTACTAATCGATACAATTTACGAAGCCGAGACAAACATTTTGTGGTGAGTGATAAAGTATTGATTTTGCAACCGGATTCGACGGTAAGTCGGATGCACAGTAAATGGAAGGGTCCAGCCACGGTGGTTAAAGTCAAATCACCATACAGTTATGTTGTGGAGTTCGATGACAAACAATATCGACTTCATGCGAATCAATTGAGACAATTTCATGTAAAGACTGTTCATGTAGATATTGATTCAACAGCCTTAACTCGACCGTGTGGGATAATTCAGCGACCACTTACTGTCGATACCTGTGCTATTATTTTTGATAGAGACCATGACTTTGGTAACATTGAGACGTTCGATAGGGGTGAGTCATTGGCCACTAATGTCAACACTGATTTGTTTACTCTACCCAGCAGACGGATTGATCCGATGAAGCTGATGCATTTATCGCCAGATCAGAAGTGTGATCTTTTCACAGTTTTAGATGAATTCCCAGATGTGTTTACTGATAAACCAGGGTTTTGTGATGCAGTCATACATAGCATTCCTGTATCTAGTGACTTTAAGCCGAAACGGTTACGTGCATATCGAGTACCCGAACGACTCAAACCGGAGGTCGAAAAACAAATTCATGATTTGTTAGCGTGTGGATTTATTAAACCGTCAAAAAGCCCGATGGCTAGTCCTTTGGTATGCGTACTCAAGGGTAAGGATGGAAAAGGGGGGGTACGTTTGGCGGTGGATTATCGTTTTTTGAACAAATTCACGATTTCGGATGCTTACCCAATGCCTGACATGTCCGATGTCATTCAACATATTGGGAGGGCCACATACATAAGTACTTTTGATGCATGTAGTGGTTATTGGCAGACAGCCATCAAAGCTTCTGATCAATGGTTATCCGCATTTGTATGTGATGCAGGGTTATTCGAATGGACGAGGACCCCTTTTGGGATGAAATCGAGTGGTCATACGTTTGTACGGGCTGTACAGCATATTTTACAACCCATTCGAAAGTTTACTGACTCTTACATTGATGATATGGCAGTGTTTTCGACGAATTGGGTTTTGCATTTAAACCACCTTCGTCAATTTTTGCAACGTGTTCGTGAGAGTGGTTTAACTTTGAAGCTTCTCAAGTGTAGTTTTGCTTTACCTGAAGTTCGGTTTTGTGGGGAATTGGTTGGGTCGGGAACTAGGAGGGCAGACCCTGATAGGGTGACGGCGGTAAATGAACTCAAGGTGCCGGTCACAAAGACACAAGTGCGGCAAATTCTGGGGTTTTTTGGATATTTTCGTGACCATATACCGAACTATGCTGCCGTTGCTTTACCTCTTACCAATTTAACGGGTAAACGGGTGCCCAACAGAATACCTTGGGGTATTGATGAGCAGAAGGCGTTTGAAAATTTGAAGGTGGCGTTATGTAGCGCCACTGTTAACCGCTTGCATGTAATGGATTTAACCCACCCCTTCCACTTGTATGTGGATGCCAGTGAACACACCGTGGCGGGGGTTCTTACTCAATGGGACAGTGAGGGTTCCATACTTCCGGTTGCTTTTGCAAGCCAGAAGTTGGACGAGACGCAGAAGCGATGGGCTACTGTTGAGAAAGAAGCATACGCAGCTTTGTCTATGCTTCGAAAGTTTCAAAGTTGGGTTTGGGGAAGTCGGGTCACGATCCATTCGGATCATAACCCCCTGACGTTTTTGACCGAGCGTGCACCCAACAGTGCCAAACTCATGAGATGGTCTTTATCTTTACAAGAATTTGATGTTCATTTCAATTATTTTGCTGGGAAGTTGAATGTTGCTGCGGACACTTTAACCCGGATGGGGCCAGATTAGAAGTACATTATAGTTGTAAGACAGTAGTTAAGTCGCAGGTTGTATTATCGACTACCTGTGCTTCCATTTAAGGTTTTATTTGTTTTGTTGGTGATAATGATAGAGTTGCGAGATGTTTTGCTAACCAATAGTTAAGTTAGGTAAGTTAGGCAAGACTTTAGGATCCAGTTATTATTTAGAGAGAAAATACATGTTATTGTTTTCACTTTACCGGATGGGGCCAGATTAGGCTAATGGCCGGATGGAGTGTACTCTGTAGGGTTTAGTTATTTGCATATTAGTTAACTTAATGTGTTTATGTTTGGTTTCTGTTGCATCTTCCGGTGGGCTCGGGGTCAATGGTCGGTTGGTTCGGAGGATGTTCTGTCCGTTCCAGCCAGAAGCATCCTCTTGTGATGGGAGGTGTCACGTATCACCGTCGTGCACGTGGACCGATTATGCCGCCGCCCCTTGACCACTCCTCGTGCTGATCATCAGGCCGACACACCTTGGCTGGCGCCCTCTGGTGATCACGGATGGTAGCTGGAGGGGCGTCAGCGACAGTCAGTCGAGTGACCACCGCCGACCTGTCTAGTCGAACTGTACTTTGGTGTCTGGAGAGAGAGGAGGAACCGGATGGAGAACTGTGTCTGGAAGAACTGCGACGACATTAAACTTCTTGAAAGATGTTAATTTAGATGCCTACAGAAAGGCTATTTGTGTTGAATAATAATAAGAGTTTATTCTGAAAGAAGTGTTATCTTTAAGAAGTGTAAAAGAACCTGGTTGCATCGACGCAGTAGAAGGGTCGATGTCACATATTGATATAACATAAGAGACGTCAACAAAATGAAATTAATAGGACTGTTTCTAGAGCAGTTTTAGGTGCAGACAGTCGGGAAATAGGCAGTTTATACTTGCTTTGAACACGTACTTTGTTTCAGCGTGCAAAAAAAGACTAGTGGGGTATACTTTTTCGGATAGTCACTGCATACAAATATTTTACAAAATAAAAATATTTTCCGACCTACCTACCCAATTTTTTTTACCTCTGTTACCGGAAACACAACATTTTTTTTTAGGCCTAAGAAAGTTTTAGAAAAAATTCAAAAATTTTGGTCCATAATTTAAATCCATTGCAAATGAAAATACAAAAAAAAAACATTTGGTGGAAAATCACAGAATAAAATTTCAATCCGTCTCTGCCTGATGCAATAATCACATTTTTAGCCTTAATACAGAATGGGGCTTATTATAGTTAGTCAAAGGTGCAATAGGCAAATAAAATAAAATAATCATGGCCTATATCACGTAATGTGATGGTTTTGCAAGGTTAACAAAGATATGGCAAGACACAGCAAAGAAAAATGGTAAGGAGGAGTAAAGATATGATAAGATAAAATGAAAATATCCTAAGGTAAAGGTTGAGATATGGCAAGGTTAAATAAACCTAAAGGTAAAGTGAAAATATGGCAAGATAAAGTGAACATATGGTAAAGTACTATACATATCAACATATGAATGGTACAATACAAATAGTAATGTTCAGTGACGTGTGCAGCAATCTACCAGTGTACCTCTGCATAAGTACAGGCAATGTAAAATAAAGATAATTTAGGTAAATGAAGATAAAATGAGTTACCTTGTTTTTCGTTGCTAAAGAAACTATTGTCAGATGTCTGAGCTTATTCAACTGAGTTGAAGTGAGCGCCGGAAAGGAATCACGATTCGCTGAAATTCAAACCAAAATTAGATCTTCGTTTTAAACTAAATTAATCTTCGTTTGAAACAAAAAATTGCATTGAACAAAATGGTCATTGAAACCAGTGCATCATTTCTGTGCAGAACTTGTGAAGTCTTCAAAACTTGCATTTAATTAATTAAATTTACATCCATAGAATGGAATTCAATTAATGTTCCTCAAGAACCAATGCCACTGCTTACTTAATATATGGATCGTCCCCCAAGTAGTTTCTTCAAGTTTACCTCACTACTAATGAACTTACTTACCTTTGAGGTCGCTGCACGAGCCGTAGGCAAACAGGTGCAAGAGATTGTAGTAATTGGCGAACGGACCATTCTTCAGCTACGAATGAAAAGCAACCCAATGAACATTGAACACTGTAACAGCATAGTTTATATGTAAGAAATTTACACTGCACCCATCGCACCATCTACCTAGAAAACTACACTGTTGATCACATCTAGCCTCCGCTACACAGGTTCCTTGAAGGATACTTTGCACCAGGCTCCCCATCCAGCAATGTATTCAGTTTAATATCTTCACCCATTTGCACAGCTATTGTTGGTATGTTGCATCTTACACTTCTGCTCCTGGGTTGTGGCACTCTTCAGTCGGCTGTACATTGACTATGAACTGTCCCTTATATACATGAATACTGCTCAGTTGTGGGGTGCGGTGTATTTGGTGGGTTCAGTGCCTTGGAGCCAGAGGGTTCCAGATTCGAATTTACTTCAAGCCCGCCGCTTAGGGACCTTGAGCAAGTCTTTCACTCATGTTTGCTCGTGCACTTCGGCATGAAATTCTGATGCAGTGTCTGCGCTGTAGTCGGGAGGGCCTCTGAGTAGAGAACTTGAAGGGGAGCCCAGGTATATACAGAAATGGTGCATGTTTTTAGACCTACTCCTAACTTCATATAACCGTACCTTAGGATAGACGAGCCGAGACATACCTCTTTGATGTTTGGCATGTCCAGCAGTTCCCCAAAGACGTAGACACCTGGTGCTTCCAGCGCCTGCTTGATGAGCTCAACTGCAGCCGCACCCTTCGCCGTCTTCGACAGAAGAACGAATTGCTCGAGGGGATTACCACTTAGATTATCCATCTTCACCTGAAACACAAAAGAACTCAAACAATAAAAACAATACATTGACTCTGAGAATTTATATAGCACCTCTTCAACATATCTTCTCAGAGGCACTCTCTCTGCGCAAGACTATAATATGATGTTAACCCTTTAATGCCGGAGGGTATAGGATTCCCCGTATCATTTACTACCATCTCAGCATTAAAGGGTTAATGAGTACTTGCATCAGCTAGCAAAGTAATACAAAGTAAGCTGGACAAAACAAAAGAGGTGGGGCCATGCAAACGTGTGGGAAAACCAATGGATTCTCATTGACAGTTCTGACAAAATTAATGGCATGGATGGATGTTCAGCGTCTCTGGACCAAGTGGCAACGATAGAGTAGAGGGACAACAGATGACAGCTTTCAATAATATAAATAAGAACAATAATCAAAAGCTAAATACAGTGTTGCCATTGTCACATCCTATCCTGTCTACTGCCTTTGAAACATCGGGCCCAAAGAATTCCACTGCAGTTGATGTAATCCGTGATGTTGATCAGCTTACTTCCATCAAACTCTGGAGAGTCACACGACGTCAGTTTGCAGCACCCTTCCATCTGCACCAAGTGCTATTATGCCACAGCATTTCGTGGCACATTCACTGATGTTTCAGAGAATGATGATTGATTTTCAGATAAGGAAAACAGTTCCATGCACAATTCTCCGGGGACGACAACCATGCACTCTAAGCCTGAACACACTTCTGTTTTTATAACTTTTAGTTTTTAGCCTAAGGGCAGGGCTTTTTTAACGTGCAGTCGTACACAAAGTGTGCAGTTGTAGAAGCACTTCTGTACAGTTAAAACTTGAAAAAGGTCATTGTCCTCCGATTAGAAGTAATTTACCATGGATGATGGGAAAGGAAAGAATATATTGTGCAGTTCTAAAATTTCCTTTAAAACAGCCCTGCCATCTGGACTATAGAGCAGAACAAGAATGGACCAATAATAAAGTCACAATTGATTGCCATATTTCTCTGAGTTCTACTGGTCTTTCACAGATGCAAGACGTCTCCACGCACCCGATTCGCTCGCGGTTCGCCAGCCCCCGATTTCTTTTCACTTTCAGACCGATAACTCTGGTACATGTCAAACGTCTGCAACAGAACAATCTCTGGACTATGTTCTGCTAACTGTGACAAGATAATGTTGATCGCTAACGGCCTGAGTGCCCCAAGCTTTTCAACGAATACTCCACTTAATAAATCATCGACCGGTCACCATTTAGACTTTTAATATTCGAAGCTAAGTTGAGCGACATTGAAAGATACTTACAGTGAAACTTATAAAGAGGAGCAATGGCAATAATTTTAGTTATTAGGGGAGTGCAGTACCGTACGAAAACAACAGAACGACACTGTACTGAAGGTTTGACTAACAACTATCTTAACTTCAAACAATAGCATTAGTTTAACAGATTGTTAGTCAGAACACAACAAAACACGTTATCTATCCAAATGCGAATTATTACACAAAATAAATTTACCAATTTTCCTAATGAACTTTGAAAGAACGGTTGTTTCGTTAATATTTCCAGCAGACCATAGAATAAGATTATAAGAAGTAACAAGAAACGTAGAATACCTATTGTTAGAAAGCTCGCATTGGCCTGTCCTGCTGGTTGACAAGAGAAAATTACTCCGACTTAATTTATTGCTTTTATCTGTAGGCCTAACAGGTGTTAAATAAACGTAAAACGTAGGCTACAAATGAACATATGAATGTTGACTCAGTCTCTCTCCTTCGCCATATGGCATTGGTAAGATGTGATCGATGAGCGCATTGAATAACTTCATTGGTTAAAATTCCACTGCGAATGCACTTTAAAATTTTCTCCTTGACCTAGGCCTATGCAACTCCTACCCAACCCAAATATCTGTATATTTACAAATTCTTTACCAATCAGCCAGGCAGCTCGACCAGATCATCCACCTGTCTTTCTCTTTCTCGACCGTCGGTCACAATAGGCTACTGATCATCTCAAATTCTCCAACCGAGTCGATCGGACCTCGATCCTTCGGACTACCCTTAGGCCTACTAACTCAACGTAGCGCACGTGAACAAGCTGGAACCACCCCAGGGCTTCAAAAATAATTTTCGGAACTGCACAATTCCTTCTTTTCCCTTCCATTCTCCATGGCATGCATGGTTAGCATATTCATATTCCCAATCGGAAGAAAGTGACCATTTGAAAACTTTGTAACTGCACAAAGGTAGGCCTACGTGCTTCTACAACTGCACCAATTCATAATCATATAACTGCACATTTTGCGTGGAATTGCCGGTGAAAGTGTCCTGCCCCCCCACGCATGGCTTTCGGCGTGTGACGTTTTATAAGTTTTGACATTTTGATCACGATTGAACAACTGCCTAGCAGTTAAATTCGACACATGTGAATGGTGTGATATTCTATTTCTGGCCAAGAGGCAAGTACATGTAAAACTTTTGCAAGAGTGTCTTGTCCAAAGATTTTTAAAAAATCTTTTGTCTTGTTTATCCTTGAGCTGTAGAGCACATAGACATATTACATGTAATAATTATTATGACTTCTATGGTGGAGATTAGATTTAAAGATTCTTTGTCACCATCCGTTATCTGTTGAAGCGTTGGCCATCTTAATAATCTTTCAACTTTAAAATTTCTCCACATCTAAGTACTAAACGAAGGTATTTTCGATTACTACATTTTTAAACCGTAACTATGTTTTTGCAGCTCATGTTTACTGCTTGTATGCAAATGTAGATTTGACAACGGTTCAGTTTGAATCTGTTTGAATGTATGCACGTGTCACTGTTGGCTGCATATCAATTTGAGGCACAGATCTCGCTTTGTTCTTGTTGATTGTTAAGTGTTCTTTTTCATTTTTTGTGTTGCGAGCTCGATAGCAAAAGAGTCGTTTCGACTGGAAGCAGAAAGGTGTAGTAAATTAGCGACCGTGTTAGTGTATGATTGTAATGAGAAGCTGGCTTGTTTTCGAGATCTGAAACCTCAATGACAAGCCTTTAGTCTCAAGACTAAGATATATATGGGGATTTAAGACCAAGACTTTATGCCTCGAGGCCAAGACTTTGACGATTCACAGACGCGCAGACTTTCTTACTAAGTCATTGTCAGTCTGACAACCCATTTTTTGACGAAACATGATTCCTTTGACATTTTATTCAGCTTAAAAAATCTCTAAAATCAAATAATCAATTTGAACAAATGGATGCATTCAGTGCGTGTATACGCTACACTTTTATTGCCTAAAGGAAATGTAATATAACATTGAGCAAATGAATAATTGTGAATTTCAAAGCAAGCAAATTTATAACAATGGCTGCTGGATACTAAGCATATCTTAGAATAAGCAAATATTATTTGCAATTTCCAATAATCTTAAGAGTCGATGTTTAGAGGGTCCGCATCCTAGTTATGTTGACTTGACGCTAAAAAACTACCTACATTCTTGACAATTCACTTTCGGTTTTAAAGTCCCTACGTTCCGACCAGCATGTTCGGTAAAACTTGTATACACTTTCACCGGTTTTGAACACTTCGTACTTCGTATTGATTGATTCAATTATTGGTATTCAGCTGAATAGCGACAATCACCTTTCCTAGAACCCTACTTAAAATGCTGTTAAAAAGTGGTTTGTGCTACAAGCAGTTGAACATTTAAGTTAAAATTATTAGAATGCATATTAGAATGTTTCAATGGTTCCATGTATTTTGAGCAGTGGGAACGCAAGCAAAGAATTTTGAGAGCAGTGGGAACGCCGTTCCCATGCATTCCGATCCACTTTATACCCGGCTAATACCTACTTATTGATTTTTTTACTCATACACAACCAGTTTTTCAACCATGCTTTGGAATTATAACAGAACATTTTCTTATTTGTTTGTATGTGCACTTGTTATAGCGCCCCTTCAAGCTCTCTCTCTACTCAGAGGCGCTCCCAGATGCAAAGCGGACACTGCATCAGAGTTTTACGCCAAAGCGCTGAGCACTTGGGAGTGATGGACTTGCCCAAGGTCCTTACGCGGCGAGGTGGATTCGAACCTCAAACCTTCTGGCTCCAAGGCAATGACGCCACCACTACACCACCGCGCCCCACATTATAATGTAATTATCAACAAATTTAACAAATTAATGCATGGGCTTTCCCGTTCTATTATCAGATGGGAGTTCCCGCATTCTTCCGTTGGCTCAGCCGCAAATACCCATCGATCGTCGTCCACTGCAACGAAGAGCGCGGTCGAATCGTCGACGGCGTCACGATTCCCATCGACACGAGTCAACCGAACCCCAACGACGTTGAATTCGACAATCTCTACCTCGACATGAACGGCATCATCCATCCGTGCTGTCATCCGGAGAACAAACCCGCACCGAAGAACGAGGACGAGATGATGGCGGACATCTTTGAGTACATCGACCGCATCTTTGCGATCGTC
Organism: Lumbricus rubellus; assembly: GCA_945859605.1. Taxonomy (NCBI): domain Eukaryota; kingdom Metazoa; phylum Annelida; class Clitellata; order Crassiclitellata; family Lumbricidae; genus Lumbricus; species Lumbricus rubellus. Next base: position 27,387,182 of record OX243822.1, on the reverse strand, counting down.
CGACCGCGGCGGTTGCTCTACATGGCGATAGACGGGGTCGCGCCGCGAGCGAAGATGAACCAGCAGCGGTCGAGGCGTTTCCGCGCGTCGAAGGAAAGCAAGGAGAAGCGAGAGGAGATTACGAAGGTCAAGGACGACATGAGGGACCGAGGGATGGAGGTCCCGGCGGACAAGCCGGCGGAGGAACACTTCGACAGCAACTGCATCACGCCGGGAACGGAGTTCATGTTCCGCCTGGCCGACTGTCTCCGCTACTACGTCCACCACCGACTTAACACGGATCCGGGATGGAAGAACGTCGCCGTGATCCTCTCGGACGCGAACGCACCCGGAGAGGGCGAACACAAGATCATGGACTTCATCCGTCGACAGAGGGCGCAACCGGACCACGACCCCAACACGCATCACTGCCTCTGCGGCGCCGACGCCGATCTCATCATGCTCGGGTTGGCGACGCACGAACCGAACTTCACGATAATTCGCGAGGAATTCAAACCGAATCAGCCGAGGAGTTGTGAGATTTGCAATCAGCTCGGCCATGAGATGAAAGAGTGCACGGGAACCGCGAAAGAGAAGCAGGGGGAACACGACGAGGCGGCGCCTATCATCGGCGCCGAAACGGAATTCATCTTCATCCGGTTGACCGTTCTCCGCGAGTACCTTCACCACGACCTCAACATGACGAACCTTCCGTTCACGCAGGACATTGAACGTGCAATCGACGACTGGGTCCTCATGTGTTTCTTCGTGGGGAACGATTTTCTCCCACATCTCCCGTCGCTGGAGATCCGCGAGGGCGCCATCGACCGCCTCATCAACCTCTACAAGAAGGCCGTCTACAAGACAAACGGTTACCTGACGGACAGTGGGATTGTTAACCTCGAGAGAGTCCAGCTCGTCTTGACCGATCTCGGCGAGATGGAGGACGAGATCTTCAAGAAACGACGAGAGACGGATCTCGACTTCCGACGCCGCGATTTGGAAAAGAAGAAGCGCCAGCGAAGATTTGAATCGGCCGACGCCCCACGCTTCATCCCTGGCGGACAGTTCGCCCCTGCCGCCCTTGGCAGCCGCATCCAGCCCCTCATGAACCCCCGCGAGTCCATCAACGAACTGCGGCAACAGGCGAGAAACTTCACCAACCCGAATCAGAATGCCGCATCGGCGCTGCGCAGCGAGCTGACGTCGCCCGACCGAGGACAAAAGCGGAAGCACGAGGAGAACGAGGTGGAGGAGGAGCCCGAACCGGAGGACGATGTGAAGCTGTGGGAGGACGGATGGAAGGACAGATACTACGAGAACAAGTTCGCCGTCGACTCGGACGACATCGAGTTCCGCCACAAGGTCGCGAACGAGTACGTGCTTGGCATCTGCTGGGTGCTGAAGTACTACTACCAGGGCTGTGCCTCATGGGACTGGTACTTTCCGTACCACTACGCCCCGTTCGCGTCCGACTTCATCAACATCGGGGCACTCGACACCGAGTTTGAGCCGAGCACGAATCCGTTTAAACCGCTCGAGCAGCTGATGAGCGTGTTTCCCGCAGCGAGCAAGCAGTTCCTCCCCGTCACGTGGCAGGACCTGATGGACAACCCCGAGTCGCCGATCATCGACTTCTACCCGGTTGACTTCCGCGTTGACCTAAACGGGAAGAAGTACGCGTGGCAGGGGGTCGCCCTACTCCCGTTCGTTGACGAACAGAGATTGCTCGAGACCCTGAAGGCCGTCTACCCCGACCTCACGGACTATGAGCAGAAGCGGAATGTCCGAGGCCCTGACCGACTGTTCGTGGGGAAGTTTCACCCGGCGCATGATTTCCTTGAGGCTCTCTACGAAGACGGTGGTCTGAACTCGACTCGCGTGGAACTCGACCCCAAGCTGACCTTTGGGATGCGAGGTCTCATGTGGTGCGACGATAAAGCGGTGATGGCGGGGAAAACCGTCGTGTCGCCGGTCCCCCAACTGGAAAGCCACCCGAACAACCAGGCGATTGCCGTCTGCTACGAAGATCCCTTGTATAAGGCGGGGTACATATTCCCGGCGCGGATGCTCCCCGGGGCGAAGATCCCGACCCCGGTGCTGAAGCCGGACGACTTCAACCGACGTAACTCCGGGGGTGGCGACCGCTTCCGTCCGCAGCTGGGGTTCACGAGAGGTTACCGCGGCAACACGAACGCCGCCTCCGCAACCCGGATGATCCACGGTAGCCTCGGCGGCCGCGGTGGCGGCTACAGCCAGGTTGCACCACCGGGCAACACGTTCCAGAGCCAGCGTGGTGGGTCAACGCGGTTTTCAGGCAGCAACCCGATGTCATGGCAACGCTCGGTGCAGCAGCAAGGAGATGCTTATCAGCAGAACCAGGCGAGGGGCAATCAGCAGCGCGGCGGTGGCTATGGCAACGGTTCCAGTAACTATGGCAACCAACAGTCGTCGAACAGCTACGGTGGCCAGTCCAGCGGAGGCTACGGCAACCAATCTGGTAGCTATGGCAACCGTTCCAGTAGCTACGGCAGCCAGTCTGGAGGCTATGGAAACCAATCTAGTGGCTATGGAAACCAATCTAGTGGCTACGGAAACAGGTCTGGTGGCTATGGCAGCCAGTCGGGTGGCTATGGTAGCCAGTCGGGTGGCTATGGCAACCAGTCGGGTGGCTATGGAAACCAGTCGGGTGGCTATGGCAACCAAAGTGGTGGCTATGGACTCAACCAGGGCAACCAGAAGGGCAGCTACGGCAACCCTGTGATGGAGAGCTATTCAACCAGGGGTAGCCCGTCCTCAAGACCCCCGACGACGCGTAGATACCAATAATGACTTTGGCACTAGCGGGATTTAATAACTAGTGTTTCCCCATCAAATCCTGTAATTTTTATGGAACTGCCTTTCGTCGTCGGAACTTTTCCCCCTACTTCCCCTACCTTGTGAACTGTGTACATGCGTTGTATCGTATGCAAGACGTTAATTATTTTTATCAACATTTCTTTACTTGATGCATTATTACCATTAATACCACAGCAGTGCATTAATTAGCAATGCCTTTGTAGATAAACAATATTAAGGAGCCAACCTGTGACTACTAGATGTTATTTTGTATAAGTGAACTGATTTTGGAATTGTGTCCTAGTTGTGTTCTACATGTATCTGAATTGGTGTTGTTTGTATTCGAAAAGAACTCTGGATGTTGAGAAGTTTACAGAATTAAGACCATAGTAAAAGAATTCAGGTCAAAAATCTACTGAGCTGTTAATATGATGCTAACGTAATAAAACTGATTACTTGTGTGAAAGTTTTGTTGCATGACTCTTTCTCGCCTCCCCAATTCCTTTTCTGTTATCTAGCTCAGCGTTTCCCAAACTGGGTTGGGACGCTCTGTCAAGTGGGTCACCATAGTTTTTCGGGAAGCATTTTGTTTTTTTCTTCATTTATTCATAAATTCTAAAAGTTTGTGTTATAAAACAGCGATCAACAACATTTTGAAGATGATTGGCCCATAACTGGCTGTTCTAGTTTCATTTTTATGTTTCAAATAATTATATTAATTTTTATACGGTGTTCTTAAATCGGCATATTTACGAAGCAAATCTTAATACATAATGTTTAATTTTATTCAGTGACTCTCGAGACGGCCACAATATTGACATGTGGGTTGCGAGCCAGAGAAGTTTGGGAACCACTGATCTAAGTGATAGGGGTAGAAGAAGAGCTGGAAGGGTTTTATCTCTCCCTGACTACTAAAACAATGCTGTTATGTAGCATAGGATAATGGTCCTGCGGTGATGATATCTGTTGTAAATTTCTCATGTGGCTTTCTTGGAAATGTCTACAATGTAACACTTTTGCACATATACTAAAAGACACAAGTGAAGGGAAACCAACAAAGCACATTGTTTGTCTAGTGTCTACAACTAAAATCTTACCATACAGTACACTATTGGTTAGAACCGTTAGGGTATTGCAAATTTGAATAGCGCCACTCAGTGAGAATTGTATTGTATCTGAAAAACTTATAAAGCGCCTCTCAATGCATGCAAAAATTAATAAGAGGTGTTCAAAGTGCAAAAGATCCAGAGAAGAAAAAATAGTTTTAAGATGGCGAAAAGATGTGCTTCGGGTACCAGTTAATAATGAAGAACGTGTCAATGGAGAGAGCCGATTCCAGAATGCAGAACCAGTGAAGGCAAACGCTTGAGTTTTGCCCCAAAACTGCCATTGCAGTTGTAAAAATTCCCTAAAACGGTCCTGGTTCTCATCATGTATAGGCCTACTGACCGTCTAGCACTAACGTACACAGTGATCGTAATCTCGAGATTTCTAAGCGCCCAAAGAAGTCATTATAGGGCCTACTTGCATTGCATTGACTAGTTGGGGTGTGTCCAAGAGGTAATAGAAGAACAGGCGTGTCAGCGTTTTAGAGAGCCGATAATAGAGATTAATAATTATAAAGACAGGTTATAATATTATTATAACAAGTATAAATACTGTGGTTTTAATTCCGGCGACAAAATCGATAGGCAGGGCAAGAATTAGATTTTGGTCACAATCCAACGGATCAGTCAGGATTTATCAACTGCAGTTATAAAAATCTTTATTGACGCGCCTTTCTTTAAAATCAAATCACTAAATTGGCGCTATATCATTATCTTCTGATTTCGTATTTTCATCTATGAAAGCAGTAATTGTAAAAATGCGCACATTTGCAGCTTGCAAATTTCAGAAATAATAAAGAAGCTCCTAAACGTCTACTTATAATAAAATAAAATGAATTTTCTGACGAGTTTCCGTCAACAACCGTAAAAACGTGTTTCAGAAAAAATTGTTGAAGCTTTGGAGTCAGTGGATTTACTGCGGAGAGTTCATCACAAAGATGGCGGCCGAGAAGCTACCGTGGGGTTTGAAGGCGAAAGGCCTAGCACCGGGATCTATGAAGGTTAGTTCCTTGTAAAATTGAATATTTTTGGAAGTACTATACAAGGACTTTCGATTCAATTTTGTACCCAAAGCTCAAGCGTTAACTTTGCTTCAATCGCAGCTTTTTCCAGCAAACCTGCTCATGCTGTTGCGCCTCTGGAGTTGCAAGGTTCGACTAAAACTGTTTATACCCCGGCATTGACCGAATTATTGCGGAGATTCATCGACTGTCGCCTGACAGAGTAATTTTTGTGTGCAAAGATCGGAAATGATGTGATGATATTTGCAATCAGGCACAAAGAGTTAAAAACGCACAGCAGTGTCCGTTCTTGAGAACATGTGCTGTCGAAAAGTTAAGAAATGAAAACTGGTTGTTATTAAGCTCCGTTTATCTTGTTTTTTGAATTTCATTCGAGGATTTCGTTGTAGAACATTTCTGAAAATAAACTGAAGGCGTTCAATATAGGAAGCATGAATATCATTAAAGGAACAACGAAAAAAGAACAGGAAGATATTCGCAAAAGGGTAACGGCTGTTCAGTGTTATCTATGCCAAAATTTATGATTGCTGTTTTTATACGTGTATCTGAAAAAAATAATATTGATCAGCTTCTTGTATATTAGTTAATTTTTCTGTTGTTTTTAAAATCATTCTACCATTGATAAATATAAGGATACTATGGAGAGTTTGGGTAAAGATGAACATTTTTAGTTTTGCAGAACTTGGCAAAATTTCCGTTGTCTCTCAGAATATTAATCATTTATGTTAAAAAGAAAACTATTAATAGTTATTGTTTTGCAACACTATAAATGATTGATTAACCTGTTCTGTGCAAAGTATAAGTTTTGAATGTGATAGATTCAAAAGAAAATATAAGAAGTAGGAAAATTTAGTATTTATGTTATTGCAGAGTAAAAGCATTGACGTCCACGGTTAAAATCTAACTAGCCGAATGTTGGAGACTAGAATCTAATTCAATGATTGCCTTCCGTATTCATGTCACTATGCATTATTTTACAGTGAAATTGTTGCATTGTTATGATTCTTTTGTTATTTTCTAATGCTTTTTAATATTTGGAAGAGAGAGCAAGAGGAGGCGGCCGAGGTCTACAAGGAGTTTGTGGAATCGTTTGATGACGCCGACAAAGGGTTAAACAGAGCGTGGGTTAAGGGTGGGCTTGTTCACCCTGAGAAGGGTACGTAACCGTGACGACGGCTATAAACAAAATCATGACCGTAATTAAATGTTCAGTATCTGCTGAATGTATTAGCTTTAATGAGGAGGTTTTTTGATCATGATGATTTATGTACCTATTAATATTAGTAATTAAATACTAATTACAACATTATTACTGTATAAACCTGTTAGGTATTTTGTTCATGTGCACCATAGTGTGCTTTTGTCAACTGGTTCAAATAAAGAATATAGTTGCTTGCTTACTTATTATTATTGTTCATTTTAATTATAATACTCTCTATTGACTTTAAATCTTAATAATTATTTTATTAAATTGTTATATCTGTTTATGTACTCGATTATATCTATTGGCATAATCATAATAACAACGACAATTTATATGGTACCATAGCACGGCCATGCTGCTCCAAGTTCAGCTCAATCAGAGAGCTTGAAGGGGCACCATAGCAAATACGAGAAATAAATAAATCAATTATGACACTGTAATGAAAATTGTAATCGCATTAGAAAATTTGTTTTTATATGCACTTGTTATAACGCCCCTTCAAGCTCTCTCTACTCAGAGGCGCTCACGAATGCAGAGCGGACACTGCATCAGAGTTTAACGCTGAAGCGCTGAGCAATTGCGAGTGAAGGACTTGCCCAAGGTCCTTGCGTATGCTGGAGACTAGAATCTAATTAACTGTGAAGTTTTGAGCTGCATTTAAAGTCAGTGGGGAAATCATTTAAGTTACGGTTGTTTTTCGCAATGAAATTGTTTGCAGGTGAAGAGAAGCTGGAGAAGGGCAACCGATTGTATAAGCCAACGAGTAAACTATCGGAGAAGAGATCGCCGTCGTCTGCTCCTCTCGTCAGACCAACGAAGACGAAAGAAGAAGAAAAACCGGAAAGACCGGTAACTGCTTTGCATAGTTACATGACCTTTGATTGTGTTGTTATGTGACCACATGCGGTTAATACTGTACATGTATGATAGTGCTTTCTTCGTGGCTGGCCCTGCGACCTGGAATGAGCTCCCTGTTATCTTTCGTCAAATACCTATTGGCCTTTCTACTTCTACTTCATTTCTTTCTCTTCTCAAGACTGTCTAATTCGACCGGGGTTGGACTGGGAGCGCTCCTGAGTAGCAAACCTTGACGGAGTGCTATATCAAATTCTTAGTAAATAAATAAATAAATGAACTTGGTCATTCCATCTCAAGTCAATAAATTTTTCACAAGGTTCCAGCTCAACCATCTTGGATTTAAATGAAATTGCACATAATTTTTTTAGTGTTTTTTTAAAAAACATTCAAAGCAACGATCAAAGTCAAGTATTTTAAATTTGCACACTTTATCTTCAATTCAAGATTTGTGTATACATTCTTTACGATGACCAACTGTTTATGACACGCTTAGCTTACCATATAATTATGTAAATTAATTAAGGACTTTGTTTTATTTTTAGAACAAACCGACTCCCACTCCGCAAAGACTCTGGACTCCTACACCAGTTGAGACAGGAGTAAGTTAAGTCGTCATCATCATGATCGTCATCATCATCATGATCGTCATCATCATCATCGTCATCATCGTCATCATCATCATCATCATCATCATCGTCATCATCATCATCATCAACATTTCTGCTTTACTTTGCCAATAGCATCCAAGGCTGTATCAAATGCAGTTGTATTTTATTGGTTCAAATACAGTTGTATTGTACAGGGTGGGCCAGTGGAAATGCAACTTTTTTGATGCCTTATAACTTGAAAAGTTTTTATCTGAGCGTCTTGTTCTATAATATATCAGATTGAACATAATTATCCAGTCTATCATTCTGGAAAATATCTAAGAGATACTATTACGACTTTTTGAGATACTGCTATTTATATTCGACGTCCCATTTTCGTGCCGTAAAACAGCAAGAAAAACAAAATTCTGGAACTGAATATGTCAAAAAGCTAGCCTTTGCATAAGCTTACACATGGTCGTTCTAAGACTAGTGTTGGTTGACGTCTGAATCGTGAAGATCTTCTTGTCTGTGAATCATGTTCTGTCGATCTTTTCATGTGTCATTCGCTTTTGAGTCATTTGTTAGCTTTAAGCGTCTTGTTGCGCCCGCTCGGCTTCTGAAGGCAGGAAGCACTTTTCACAAAGTGTGATGGTGTCGTTGGCTGTTTCAAAACTTGCAAAAACTTTTTCACTCCAAAAGCTAAGGTGAACAGTGTTTATTACTTTGATGAAGTACTCGCAAGAGGACTGCTACATTCGCCAACAGTACTGTCTGGAATTGATGGTTAGGCTACCTTTTTCAGCAAGATGGAGCGCCGGCGCATCGTTCACGTCATACGGTTGCCTATCTGAACGCTAACGTGACAGAGTTTATTGAACAGGAGAACTGTCCACCGAACAGTCCGGATTTAAATCCGGTTGACTATTCGATCTGGGGTTGTCTTCAGCAACTGGTCTACCATGAACCGTTACGTGACGTTGAACATTTGAAAGAAGTGATTCTTTGGTGCTGGGCTGAAATAACCCGAGCACTGCTGGCCTCAGCCATTGATCAGTGGTCGCCTCGTGTTGATGCACAGTCATTAAAGCACGTGGTGGAAATATTGATTTTTTTAACTGATTATAAATCTACTCAAGATAATAATTGTTATTCAATGTTAGTACTAAGTTATTGTTTAGAATTGACATATTCAGTTTCAGAATTTTGTTTTTCTTGCTGTTTTACGGCACGAAAATGGGACATCGAATATAAATAGCAGTATCTCAAAAAGTCGTAATAGTATCTCTTAGATATTTTCCAGAATGATAGAATGGATAATTATGTTCAATCTGATATATTGGACTAGACGCTCAGATAAAAACTTTTCAAGTTATAAGGCGTCAAAAAAGTTGCATTTCCACTGGCCCACCCTGTATTGTACAACAATGCATTGCTGTTGTGTTGTTTATTTTCTGTTAGTCGTCGTCGTCTTCTTCGTCATCGTCGTCGGCGAAGAAAAAAGTTCAGACTGCGGCCGAGAAACGAAAGACGAATCTCGAATTATTTAAAGAGGAACTCAAAGTGTAAGATCAATCTGAGTTTTATTCTAAGATTGTTATTGGTTTTATTATTGTGTTTTTGCCCCGAGGTATTTAGGATCCCTTAGGGACTTTATTACTAACTACTTGTTTAAAAACCACTATTATTGTTGTTATTATTATTATGCATGAATTCATTAGGAACCATAATCAATTGTCAATCAACGGCACTGAACAACTGTCGAGGGATCAAACCCGTACTCTCTACATTACAAGGCAGGTGCTTGAGCCAATCAGGTAAAGTTAGATAAGTTAGATTAAGATTTAAGTTTTGCGTGATGCGATAATATCTTGCCTTCAATTAACTTGCCCTAGATGTTATCTTGCCTTCCATTTTCTTCCCTTTTGTTATCTCTTTTGTATTTATAATCTTTCCTTATCTTGTCTATCTTTCACCATCTGAATTTTCCTTATCTCTTCTTGTGTGACTTGAACTTGCGTGTCATGTTGGTAATTGCGATGCGCAATGGTTTCTATGTTTTCCAGAATCCAGGAGGAGCGCCAGGAAAGACGGAAAGTGCGTCAGGAGCTTGGATTGGTGGAGGATCCAGCTCGGAAGACGCGGTTCAATTCACCGGAACCAGTGGCCACCGGAGTGAGCATGGGGATCAAACCCACCGCCACCAGTACGTCAAATACTCCATACATAACTACACAATGATGCAATGATAATTTAGCTCATTTTCCTATTTACATTCAATTTCATTATTTTAAATCTTAATTTAACATCTATCGCGCTACTCAGTTATATTTTAACTCTACCTTTTGCGTAGTATTTAAATAATTTAACTAACTTATTTTGTATGTTAGCTTATTTGACTTGACCTAATTTAACTGATTTAACTCCTCACCCGTTACAAAGCAATTAATTCAATTGTTTTTTTACCTATAGATTTTAAATTTTGATTTATCTAATCTTTATGCCCATTTGACTTGATCTAATATAACTCCCTGCCCATTGTATTCCTTACCGGAGTAATATTCCTGTGTTGTTTACCTCAAGTGTTATTTCTTGTTTTACGTTTTAGCCTTATCTTATTTACCATATTATATCTTGTTTACCTTTTCTTTATTTTTTTATATCTTGTTTACCTTGATTTATCATGTTTGCCTTGTTATATCTTGTTTATCTTATCTTATAAATTTTATGTTGCATCTTTGTTTACCTGCATTAATTGGTTGTATCGTTATTGTTTAACAGCTGACGACTATCGTCTCGGCAGTTACAACTACGACAACGACACGCAGACGACAAACATTTATCTGGGAAACATCAATCCAAAGGTAACGTTAATCCAAAGGTAATGTTAATACAGAGGTAATGTTAATCCATAGGTAATGTTAATCCAGAGGTAACGTTAATGCAGATGTGACGTTAATCCAGAGGTAATGTTAATACAGATGTGACGTTAATTCAAAGGTAACGTTAATCCATAGGTAGCGTTAATCCAGAGGTAACGTTAATACAGATGTGACATTAATTCAAAGGTAACGTTAATCCAGAAGTAACGTTAATCCAAAGGTAACGTTAATCCAGAAGTAGCGTTAAACACAGTCCTGCGGTATTGTTGAGACCAGTCCAGATGTTACGGGAGAGTCGAATTATAACTAACTTCATATCCATGGGAAGTCTTTTGAACTACTTGAGAACGTGAGAATGAACCAGGAGCGTACCCAACCATCCTTTTTTATTATGTTTTCATTTTGGTCAATTTAATAAATAGATATTTATTGACTTGATCATTACATATCAAACAAGCAGTCATTTAGTACAAATGGATCCCTACAAGAGCAGCAGCTTTAACAGGGCTAGACTCCGTTTTCCAGTATGCAACTGCTTACATTGATAGGTGTCAGTTGTTTAGATAAAGGCATACAAATTATTAAATTTAACAGAATTAGAGTATTTCAGCAAAATTTACTCAGGACTAAATTCTGCATCAATTCGATACCAGATTATAGTTAGTTAGTCTTGAATTTTAACACCCATCAATGAATATGTGACCAGTTTTTAGTAGATAACTTCAAGGCAGTCTCTTTTCTTCCTTCTCTCTTCTCAAAACCTGATTCTTCTCGTGGTATTTGTGCACTTCGAGCGCCTCTGCGTGGTTAACCCTACTAGAGGCACTTCATAGATGATTAAATACAATACAAATACAAATATATTCTTTGCAGATGACCGAGATGCAGCTGTGCGAGATATTTGGCAAGTTTGGTCCGCTGGCGAGCGTCAAGGTGATGTGGCCGAGGACGGAGGAGGAGAAGTCACGAGGAAGGAACTGTGGATTCGTTGCTTACATGAACCGGAAAGATGGAGAACGAGCTCTCGGTTCTCTTCAAGGTCAGGGGTTCTTCATGCTGACCTTTCTATTTATTTGCATATTTTGTCGTAATAATTCGTACTGTGGTGTCCCTCCCAGCGAGATTGCGATTCCCTTTTGAGCCTGCTCTTGTAGCCGATGTATACATGTATATTGTATTGTATCTGACTATTTATAAAGCACTTCTCGCAGCAAGAGCCTTTCAGTAGCGCTCCCAGTGCATGCAACCCCAAGAGAAAAGGTGAGAGAAAGATAACGAAAGACTACCAGAGAGGATGGCAGAGCGAACTGAGGGCGAAAGTCCATTCCATAGGGAGGGATAAATGATCTGAAGTGAGCCAGAGAACAAAAAGATCAATCTGATCATTGGTCCTAAGAGGACGCAGCGAAGTGTCCGAAATAGAGCCACATATATTACCTCTGACCATTCAAACTCTATTTAGTAAATTGCTGAAGTCTTTTCTTTAGCAATGGTTTGACTAGAAGCACTTCTGTGTAGGTTTCTGAAAGGGTGCTAGATGAGAATGAGTGAATGATTCTCACATTTCTGACATATGCAATATTATTCACAACGACCTTTGTTGATTTCTGCATGGTTTCTGTGTCTGCAGGCAAAGACATCATGGACTTTGAGATGAAGCTTGGCTGGGGCAAGGCTGTTCCGATTCCACCCCACCCAATCTACATTCCTCCGGCTCTTACGGAACTCACGCAGCCACCACCTCCCTCCGGTCTTCCGTTCAACGCTCAGCCGCTGAGGTCGAAGAGGGTCGACAGGGACGACAAGCACGAAGATCCGGACAAGGTAAGCGGTGACACCCCGCTGTTTAATTTGCATGACACCCTGAAACCCTCTCTTTATGGAAACTGTTCACCTTTGTCTGGGTTTCTTTTATTTCTTCGTCTCTTGCTGTTTGGTCATGGTAATTGCAAAATTATATTCATTCATTCATTTAGTGCATTTGTATAGCGCCTCTTCAAGTCGCTGCTCAGAGGCGCTCCCAACTGGCCACGGCCAAATAGAATTGTTTTAAGATGAGAGATAAATGCCTGAGAAGAGTTACTAGAAAGGAAGCAGTGCGTCATGTGCAAGCCATTCCGTCACCATTTTAATAGAGATTTGTCAGTGTCTTGTATTGCAACATCCCAGGACTGCTAATTCTTGTTGTGCTACTCCAGTAAATATTCTGGGTTCTTTGCTAATTTCACTGAAATTCTTTGCTAATGAACTGTACTGCCCAACTTTGTTGAATTTATCAACCGGATTTTGTTCGTGTTTTTGCAAATGTTTGGTAATTGATGAATTAGTTAAGGACGGGTAAATATATGCGTATGCAGAGGCTATGAAAATAACGTTGCTAACGTGTCATAGTCATGGCTGCCTCAGGTCTAGCTTAACATACTGCATTGGTTCTTCTTCAAGTATGCAATTAGGTATGGGTAATAAATGATAAAAAGGCAAGGGTCATGTAGTCAGGAAAATGGTCACAGGTTGCAAGATAATGCAGATGTAAATGTGCTATATAATTTGTTCAGTTGCATACTTGCTTACATTGCTTATTGTAAGATTATCCTTGTTAGCAAATCTTAGGGCTTTAGGACTATCTCTTTGAGCCAACATTGTAACCCATATTGCATTTGTCGTAACTTTTTTGATTGAATATATGTTTGATTATGGTTATTTATGTATACATTAAATGCGTATTGAACACTTTACATTTTAAGCTGCGTATTGATATTGCTGCGTAAGATGGTTACGGCTGTTACTGTATTTTTACGTTTATTGTATGCATTACAAAATTTTATTGATTGTACATTCGTGTCGATGAAATTAATCTCTTTTGTCATTTTTATCGTTTTGTTAAAAATGTCGACCACAGATGCTTGCCAATGCAATAGTGAAGGTGGTTATCCCGACAGAAAGGTACAAACAAAACTCTTTTCATTCAAAGGAAAAGCTGTTTCTTTTTCAATCTTAAATTCCAAATTACCTCCCCAAGGGACAGTGGGTTGGGTGGGGAACGATGTTTCGGGGGTCAGAATTGGTTGGGGTGTAGAGGAGAGGAGGGGCATTGGCTTGTCGTGGTTTAGACATGTGTGGATATAGATTGTCGAGGTGGACATCACGGTGACTGGATGGACTGACTGACTACTGGTCAGTAAGGAGTGGTCAGACGAATTTGGCAGAGAAGGCAACACCGTCATTGTCATTTGGTGATGAGTGGACGGCTTGTGTACGGTTTGTTATTCCTGTTTGTGCTTGACTTTTTTTCTTAAGGTTTTTCGTTCATTAATGAAGAGAATTTGTATTGGATCATTGTCAATTGCAAATTTATTGGTGGAACTAACTGACGAACTTATAAGAGCCAAATAAAGAGATTTAAAGGTGCCTAAAGGGACCATTGTTTACAGCCCTGGGTCTCAATGTCAAATAATGTCTTCATTCATTCATTAAATTAATTTTCATGGTGCCTCTTCAAGGGGATTGCTCAATTACTCAGAGGTGCTCCCAACCCCAGCACGGCAAAATAAAACTCTTAACCCTTTAACGACCAGCTACATATGTTTTCCATGCATTTTAGTACATGCTAGTCATTAAAGGTTTAAGATGCGTGAGGAATACCTGAGAGTTCTAGGAATTGAGTAGAGATTCAAGGGAAGGCCATTGTAGCAAATTGTCATAATTTGTTCTACATTGTTATAATATAAAAAGCTAGAAGCTATAGTATGTTGACGATTTGAGCTGTGGCATAATTGAATTTGCCCATGAGATTGCAGAGATTAAGATGAGCACGATTTCATGTAGTATGATAGCGTTGACTGTTGTTTAAACCCCTTGCCTTGTAACATGGAGATAATGAGTTCCTCGTGTGAGATGGTTAAACTTCTATAGGGATCTTGAGCAAGATATTCACTCACATTTACTCAGCACCATTGCTTGATGTTTTGTCATTAGATTCTATGGTACTGTTAATAAATAATGATAATAATAATGATGATAATAATAATAATAATAATAATAATAATAATAAAAACAATAGTAATATACTAACGGCACAGAGGATGTGGGTTCAATTCTCCCCCTCCCCCTCAAAGGGTTAATGTGTTTGAAGGACCTGGAACAAAGTCTTTTGTTCAAAACTGCACACAGCTCCATCAATTGAGGCTTCACCATTATTAGACTTTGAGTAATAATTAATTGCAACGATGTCAACGCTACTAAAGTCTTAGGATATGATTAGGCTTATATGGTAAGAATTACATTGCAGTATTGATATTGACTTGACTCACAATGATTTAATTTAAATGACTGTGGTATGTGATGCCACTATGACATACTAACAGACTGGATCGCTGAATGGCAACTGATAAATGTTGACCTTGTTTCCTAACTTTTGGGATTGTAAAAATAGGCATCATCACGTTTTTATTTGACATTTTAGTATCTTAATCTCATTGACATTTTATAATGTGTTATATTGTATTGCTGTGATTTTACTATTGATATAATTGTATGTCAATATTAATGAAATCATAGTAAATGGTATTTTTATAATCATGATTATTTTTGGCTGGGGAATGATATCACATAAGTATTGCGAATTTTCCTCATTTTTACCATTTATGGTTTTACTACTGTCCAGGATTATTAATTTATTTAATTAATAATTGTATGGATTAGTCTTGCTAATTTTAATTAATTGGTACCATGGTATTATATCTGATTAGTACTGAATATGGCTTGTTGGTTAATGTCAGTGGCTTAGCTTGGCTCTATCTTTCCAGAGTTTTGGAAAGGAGTGATGATTTTAGAAATTTAAAATATTTTTTAATTTTAGACATTTACTCCCGTCAGTTTTTTCCCCCAAAGAAATAGGAAATGCTATTTTTATAATCATTATTATTTTTGGCGAATGATATCACATGCGAATTGCGTATTGGTGTGCGTGAGAAACCCTTTAATGTCCTTTTAAGATACAATTCACAGTTTGTATTTCTTTATGTTCCTGACTTGCTTTTCTCCACACTTCCAACTTGCATTTCTCCATGCTCTCGACTTGCATTTCTCCATGCTCCTGACTTGCACATCTCCATGCTCTCCACTTGCATTTCTCTGTGCTCCGATTTGCATTTCTCTGCACCTCAAAATCGCATTTCTTCATGCTCGTGGTTCATTTTTCTGTGTGACGTTGGGCATGGTACCATTTCTTGAAACTTTCTTAATTCTTTTTCGATATACAAGTTCTAATCCATCTGGAGTAGCTGTCATTCTTGTTGGATCCAATTCCTATCCTATCGAATTGTTATCAACCTTGTGCATGTAATAATAATACTACTACTAATAATGAAAATGATGATAATGATACTAATTACTGTAGTAGTAACAATTCATTCATTTGGACATTTATATAATGCTCCTTCAAAACTACTCAAAAGTGCTCCCGATTCCAGCTCGCCCAAAAAGGACAGTTGTAAGTTTAGTAAGTAACGATCCTGGTAGAGTCCCAGGGTGTAGGCGTAGCTCAAAAGGAAGGCTATTCCAGACCACCGGACCAACCACAGAAATGCTCGATTCTTCATTATAATACTTTTACAATTATAATACTAATAATTATAGTATCTTATATTTAATGATAATAAAGTTTATAATTGCAGTATTGTGCTGGGCAACTGGAAACTTACCCTAGGGTCGATGCCAGCCAATATATGTGGAACAGTAATTGTCTGATATGCGATGTCTGTTTCTTTTGTCCAAATACTTCTTTTCCGCTGTCCAATGTTGCAGGAACCTTCTCAACATCATTCATCGCATGGTTGAGTTCGTCGTTCGTGAAGGACCGATGTTCGAAGCGATGATCATGAACCGTGAATTACAGAATCCAATGTTCAGGTGGGCAGTAGCACCTTTGCATTGTGCTTGCAAATTTATAAGGCACTATTTCAAGGGAGACTTGTCAGAGGCACTCCCAACCCAGTACAATGAAACTACAATTATTGTAGTGACTTCCCTTTTAACCTCCATCTCCTCCACCTGACCAGTCAATCTTTATTTCTTAAGTCCCTTAAATCTTTTTTCTTTAGTCGTGGCTGGGCTGGGAGCGCCTCTGAGTAGTTTCTTGAAGGGGCGCTATATAAATTCTAATAATGAATGAATGAATTGTTATTGTTGTACTGACGGACCGAACTGACTATATGAATAACTGACTGACTGACTGACTGATAGAATGAATGAATAAAAGACTGACAGATTGAATGAATGAATGGCTGACTGAGTAAAAGGTTGAATAAAGGATTGACTAAGTGACAGTTTGTTTAGCATAATTGTTGGCAGATAATATTGTGATACTGGACAACGTTAATTTATGTCAGTGCAGATTTGATGTGTTTATAGTGAACAGGGTCTCAGTTAGATTAGGCGTAAAAAAAAAAGTGTTGTGTTTCCGGTAACGCGACCGACCCATTTTTACGGCCGCGACCCAAATATTTTTGTAAAAAAATTTTATTAAAAAAAATTTTTAAAAAAAAATCAATTTTTTTTCAAAAAACTTTTTTTTAACATTTGTATTGACATAGCATAAGAGACGTCAACAAAATGAAATTAATAGGACTGTTTCTAGAGCTGTTTTAGGTGCAGACAGTCGGGAAATAGGCAGTTTATACTTGCTTAGAACACGTACTTTGTTTTAGCGTGCAAAAAAAGACTAGTGGGGTATACTTTTTCGGATAGTCACTGCATAAAAATATTTTACAAAATAAAAATATTTTCCGACCTACCTACCCAATTTTTTTTAGCTCTGTTACCGGAAACACAGCATTTTTTTTTTTAGGCCTTATAAAGCGCTGCTAAAGTAGGATGGATTTTAAATTGAATTTAGAAATAAATGTGCCATTCTCTGTCATCGTCTTGTTTCAGGTTTCTGTTTGAGAACCAGAGTCCGGCTCATGTCTACTACCGCTGGAAACTATTCTCGATTCTCCAGGTATTGTTTTCCATAACAATAGAAATTTATGTTTTTGCATACATTAATATTGCATGCAGGCACACACACAGACAGAGAAATATATGAACAAATACATGCACACACACACACACACACACCGAAATATATACATACAAGCATGTACATCAGTGGTTCCCAACCTTTTTTGACTATTGGGCCACTTTTTATAAGTTCGAGGACACGAGGGCCACTTTTTCTTAGTTGAAGGACATTATGGGGCCACACGACTCAAACTTAATTAACTAAAGCATATGAAATTGTTATAATTGATTCAAAATATAATGTTTTATGTTATTTATAGACGTCAAAGTAAAATAATTTGTAGTAGAAAATAATTATGTGTTATATCCTGTCCAAAATGTAAATTTTTTATATATTTTTAAAAAATTCTTTGAGAGACGAGGGCCATTGTTTTAGACCTGGCGGGCCACTTTTGGCCCACTGGCCACGTGTTGTGCAGTTACTATATAGTTGTGCTATGATTTGCAACACTGCAGGGTGATTCACCGTTCCGCTGGCGCGCAGAGGAGTTCTGCATGTTCAAGGGTGGCTCCATCTGGCGTCCTCCGCAGATGAATCCGTACGCTCAGGGAATGCCGGAGGAGCTGCTCGAAGGTGGATCCGACGACCCAACACCCATCGAGGATATGCCGAAGAAAGGGGGACTGACGGATGGGTAGGACAAAAAAAACAAGCAATTCTTTCCTATTTATTTCGTTAATTATTAATTTATTTAAATTGTTCGATTGTATATGACCATTTATAAAGCGCTTCTCTCAGCTTTCAGAAGCATAGGTCGAGAGAGGCAAACGTATGAGACTGCCATTCAGTGTCCTCATGAGGCTATAAACATGATGATGATGATGTGATGATAATGTTCAATAATAACAATAGAAAGACAAAACAGTTCATTTAAGGTAGCCATCGATCAAGTTGGATGTACTTTGGATAGGATGAGCAGATTTGATACAGATAGAACTCAGCCACAGGGACACCTCTTGGGGTGCCCTGTGCCTGTCCCAAGCCAGGATAAAGGAGGAGGGTTCTGCGGTGGGCTTGCAATTCACCCGGGTAAAAAACCCTTGTGCAACAGAAACAACGCAGAAAATTCATTCAACTCAACATGGAGTGGAGTGGAGAAGCTGTGTTGCCCGATGTGCAGAGCTGCACGGGAAGGACACTAAGGTCTAAGGTAATGATGAGCAGCCTGTCTCCACTCACCTTGAGTCTTTTCTTTGATGCCTAAGTCCGCTTGTGTTTCTGTATCTCTGTCTTGCATTTCTAACGGTCTGTTTCATTGTCTTGTGTTTCACTTGATAAATTGCAGTCAAAGAGATCGTCTCGAAGATATGCTTCGTGACCTCACTCCTGAGCGAATGAAGATCGGTGACTGTATGGTGTGGTGTCTTGATCACGCCGACAGCGCTGAGGAGGTCGTGGATTGCATAGCGGAGTCTCTGTCTATCCTACAGACCCCGATTCCAAAGAAGGTAGGAAGAGACAGATGTTGGATATCTAGAGTGAGACAGTTTCCAGATTGTGTTTGATTGTTAGTGCTGTGAATTGTTATGAGTCACTTGATGGTGATGATGATGACGACGACGACGACGACAATGATGACGCCTTGGTTGAGATCAGTCATCAAGGAATCAGTTACGCAGATAAGATTGTATGGCATTGTGCTGTATAGATACATTTGTAAAGCATCTCTCTCACTGTACACATCAATCAGAGGTGCTCCCAGTGCGAAAGATCTAGGGAAAAGAAAGTAGTTTTGAGACATCGCAAGGATGTGCTTCGGGTTAATAACGAAGAACGTGTCAATGGAGAGATTCGATTCAATTGTGCAGGAACAATGAATGATGGGAAGGCTATTGTTTTATGATCATAGCATATAGCAGTACTTGCTTGCGGGACTCAGTCAAGTGAACCTGATGGACAAACAGAAGAAGCATTACTTCGATACAGTTATTAACCCTAGAAGCAATGATGGCTTTCACCATACTGTCTTCTTTTACTGGTGCATTTTTATTCATTAATTCATTCAGGGCATTTAGATAGCGCCCTTTCAAGAAACTACTCAGAGGCGCTCCCAGCCCAACCTTGACCAAAGAAAAAAGACTTGAGAAACTTGTAGAACCCAGCCGGATGGACCACAAGTAGAGAGCGAAGTGTAACCAGGAGGTCATTCTAGACAGTGGGTCCCACGACCGAGAAAGCACGGCGCTGCTTAATAGCCAAGCGAGCCCGCGGGATAAGAACTGCATTGTACGAACCTGTTTGCTTCTATTACAGGAAAATAATAATAATATTGCATATATCAGTCTGATCATATTGTTATATAGGTCCACTGTTTGAGATACTGGTCTTAACGTGTGTGCGTCTTTTTTGCCAGATTGCCCGACTCTTTCTCATCTCCGACATCCTCCACAACTGTAGCGCTCGAGTCGCCCACGCCTCGTTCTTCCGACGATTGTAAGTATAATATTAGTAATAATAATAATAATAATAATAATATAATAATAATATAATAATAATAATAATAATATGGCAAAGATAGTTAGGTATTATTGGTGAAGATAGTTAGATATTATTGGTAACCAGAGAAGTTACTGTAATGTACTACTACTAGTACTATTACTACTGCTGTTGCTACTACTACTGCTACTACTAATTATAACAATTCCAGACTTTTTATTTTCTTCTAGATTATATTGAAATCCCTCAGGAATCCTGTTCACCTTGGGCAAAATTTAACCAGAAAAAAATTAGAATACTAATAATTCTTTAGGTAGCCAGGCTCATTTGCTTTTAAGTTTGTGAGTATATTCTTTATTTGAATCAGTTGACAAACGTACATAAAGAGTAGCAGATTAAAAGTTCATAATTTGTGCGGTGGTGTAGGGGTGGGTTCAGTACCTTGGAACCTGAGGGTTGCGGTTTTGAATCCACCTCAAGCTGCGTAGGGCTCTTGAACAAGTCCTTCACTCGCGTTTTTTTTATGCGCTTCGATGTGAAACTCAACTTGTAATCATCCGTTCATTACTTATTGTAATCATACGCGTGTCAATTTGAAAGTATACGAAGATCTTTATTATTTGAGGTGGCCAGATGATGTTGCTTGTCAAGTGATGTTGCTTGTGTTTTTCAGTTTTGAGGTTAAGTTGCCGGAGATTTTTAAGGATGTTCACGAAGCTTACGAGAAGATTGATGCAAGACTCAAAGCCGAACAGTTCAAGGTTTCATTTGCCATGAATCTATGGTTTTTTTATATAGCTCTACTACCTAAATACACACATGTGATGCTGAACTAATAAATAACGCTTTGTTAATTACAATAATGACTCTATGGAAGTCATTTAAGGTTATGCTTTATCAGTAAGAATTTTCGTCATAATTTCAACGAATAGTAAGTTGAGAATTAAATTAAAAAGATTAAATGGAATTATTTATTATGATTGAAATTTGAATTAATTTATAATGTAAGAGTGTGTTTTTAATGTAAATTAATGCATATAATATTATAATATCTAAGAAGTAAATGAGGTTTGATAAATATAATAGATTTAATATTATTGTCTGCTAATGGTATCTTTTTTCTGTGTACTTCCTATTTATTTATGTTTTTGTTTAATTGTAATCTATTATTTTTGTTTGTGCTGTAATATTTATCTTTTTGTTCATGTTTTGTTGAATTTTGTCTATGTTTTGTTTCCTTATTTGGTTATGCTTTTGTTTATTTTTCTCTGTTTATTTTTGTATTTTGGTTATTTTTGTTTCTTATTTTTTCTGTCCATTTTTTTCTTTTCGTTTCTTTATTTTCGGATATTTTTTCCTATGTCTATGTCATTTGTTGTTTTTTCATATTTCTCTGTTTGTTTATATTGTCAGCAAAAGGTGATGTTGTGTTTCCGTGCGTGGGAGGATTGGGCGATATACACGAGCGATTTTCTCATTAATCTCCAGAACGTCTTTCTCGGCCTCGTTCCAATGAAACCATCCGATTCGGTCAGTCGATCCAGTCATCCATCCAGTCATCCATCCATCCAGTCATCCATCCAGTCATCCATCCAGTCATCCATCCAGTCATCCATCCATCCATCTGTCTGGAAGGACATTGCAGTAGTCCAGTCTGATGAATTTATGTAGCGCCTTTTTGAGGTTTATGAAAGGGTCTTATTTGAAAGTCGGTGTCGTGTGTGGCAAGTCTATTGTTGAGAGTTGAGGAAGAAACGGCTTTGGGCTTGTTTGAGTGAGTCAGTATGAATTGTGGCAGGAAAATAATGGAGCTTATACATCACCGCTTCAAGATAACTATGGTTTGGTGTTTTATAGTATGATGAATAAGTTAAATATGGAGATCTACATGTAAATAATAATTAATCTGTATTTGGGTAGTATGGTGACCATTGGTGAGTTTAAACTTGGTTAGGAGTACTCTGGTAAATGAAGGATATCATGGTATTTTATGACAAATAAGGCAAGTTTTGATAAGTTTTTTATGGTGTGTGGTAAGGAACAGTGCTCAGTTTGGGTATTGTATGAGAAAAGTTAGTTTGATTTTGGTCACACTGTGTACAAGGTATGATTATGTTTGGGTATGGCATGGGTAGACAAGAAAAGGTAGCTATGAATTGCAATCACACTGTGTTTTGTCAGTTTGAAATTGAATGAAGTCTATTATTAAGTTATCTTTCTTTGTCCACTTGCAGCCGGTGAAGGATGAGGAGGATTTGGACGGACTGGCGTTGGATGATGTCGACGGTGTTCCACTCGATGAGCTCGATGGAATGCCACTCGATGCAGACATCGACGGCGAGAAGTTGAAGCCAGGCGAGGAACCAGTGAAGGGTATTGTTCCGTACGGAGATGACCTTGACGGGGAACCAGGTTTGTAGTTGTTGTCTTCAGTTGCTTTGAAAGTCTATTATATTGTAGGTCGTACCCGCAATTTATTTTTCCCAGTTTGTTTATTAAAAAATTCCGATGAAGTCGTTGATTGATATTTGGTCAAAAAATAAATTCTACACCTTTCAAAACATGCATTTCTTATAACAATGTAACATCATGCATTTAATTTCTTTGGTGGATGTGTTTTTCTCATGCATTCTCATGTACGTTTCTTTAGTGGACGTGTTGCCAAAAGTGGAAGTGGACAAACCGAAGCCGGCATTTGTTCCGTCGAAATGGGAGACAGTGGACGAGTCAGAGTTGGAGAAGCAAGGTGACTATTTGCTATTCATTTCCTATATACTATTCATTTCCTATTTTTCTATTCATTTCCTATTTACTATTCATTTCCTATTTACTATTCATTTCCTATTTACTATTCATTTCCTATTTACTATTCATTTCCTATTTACTATTCATTTCCTATTTTACTATTCATTTCCTATTTTTCTATTCATTTCCTATTTACTATTCATTTCCTTCTTTCTATTCATTTCCTATTTACTATTCATTACCTATTTTTCTATTCATTTCCTATTTACTATTCATCTCCTATTTACTATTCATTTCCTATTTACTATTCATTACCTATTTTTCTATTCATTTCCTATTATACTATTCATTTCCTATTAACTATTCATTTCCTATTTACTATTTATTTCCTATTTACTATTCATTTCCTATTTTTCTATTCACCACCTATTAAAATTTCTTATTGTATCATTTCTTGGGTAAGTGAACTGAGCCATTTATTGACTGAGGTAGGGGGCTTAGGGTAATGGTGAACACTCTGACATAAGGAGCGCACAGATGCGGGGTTGCTTCTCGCTACCCTCCCCTTATGTCCACTCAACCTTCCATATGGCAGGTGGCATTGGTAAACTGAGCAGTGGGACATGATGACGCCTTGCATGGTTGCCAACAGTTAAATTCAACTCCTGTAATAACTTGTGATAATTCGTTCATTAGTGATTGTAATCATACTGCATTGTGTAAGTTTGAAAAATAAACAAAAGGTTAAAAAATAGATGAAGATTATTATTTTATAGTGTGGTCTCATGTCAAATGCTTTCCCAAAAAATGTCAGTATTTTTGGCCGTACCATTCATGTTGTTTTCGTTCGTTTTCATTGTTGTCTTTTATTTCATTGTTTTAGCGATGACTGTGTCGAAGTGGGATCTACTTGATCAGAAGCGAAGGGAGGAGGAAGAGGAGGCGGCACGACTCGCTGCAGCCAACGACGATGATGATGACTTTCAGGATGATGATGATATAGATGGAAAGTTAGTATTACTTATCATCATCATTGTCTGCAAGAACCATACTTAATTGTAATTGTAATCGTACATTTATACAGCGCCCCTTCAAGAGAACTCCTCAGAGGCGCTCCCGACCTGACACTAAATCTCAAGCTAATATACTTGTAACAGTATAAATGTCTGATAGAAGCGGAAACAATATCGTGGCCACAGTCCATAATATTATTTCTTCTTAATTTCTTTTTCGCTTTTTGGGATCTTTTCACTTATTGCCAGATTGTGATTGTACTGAACTTTAGGTCAAATTGGAAAACAGATTTTAAAATTTCTTTAAACCGCTTTTCACATTTCAATTGATCAACTTTCTAAAACATTTTCTGCTGCCTTAGGATATGCAAGCATATAGTAATAATGGTGATAGTAATCATAACAATAGTAAAAGTAATAATATAGTAGTTTAACTAATTATTGTAATAGTGATAATTATGAAAATGATAACAGTAATAATGATGTATGTGTGTTTTTTTGTTAAGTTTTCTATGTACATTATTTGTCATTTCATTCTGTTTTTTTAGCCTACTGTTCAATTCATGATATCAACCATTTAGCCATCAGTTAAAATTGCACATGTAAATAGTTGTCCCTGTTCATTCATTCATTCATTCATTATTAGAATTTATATAGCGCCTCTTCAAGAAACTACTCAGAGGCGCTCCCAGCCCAGCCACGACCAAAGAAAAAAGATTTAAGAGACTTGAGAAATAGAGATTGACTGGTCAGATGGAGGAGATGGAGGTTTGAGGGGAGGTCATTCCAGATTGACGGTCCCACAACCGAGAAGGCTCGGCGCTGTCTGGTAGCTAAGCGAGCCCGTGGAACAAGCAGTTGTCCCTTCACAGCGGAGCGAAGGGCCCGACGCGCTTCAATGTCAGAGACAGGACGACAGAGGACGCGCAGATAAGATGGAGCACAACCAATAATACAGCGAGAAACAAGGGCAGCAATGCGGTAATTGATGCGTTGGGCTATTGGCAGCCAATGCAGCACATCACGCATGTAAGCAGAGACAGGCGAAAATTTAGGAATTCGCCCGATGAGTCGGGCAGCAGAGCGTAGAACCCGGTCTAACCGTCCCAGAACCCCAAGGGGAAGGCCAACAAGGATTGAGCAGCAATGGTCAATACGACTAGTTACAAAAGCGTGAACAAGCACAACTAGCGCATCATGGGAGAGAGAGCGAGCAATCACTCGAAGTTGACGAAGCTGATAATAACAGCTTCGAGCGACAAGATTAACATGCTGGGTGAGACTGAGTTCACAGTCAAGGGTGACACCCAGGTCACGGACCGTAGAAGAGAAAGTAACATCCGGAAACAGTTGTGCTAGCAGAGGCAGGTCAATATTCTCAAGTTGCCGACGGCCGCCCAGCCAAATGAATTGCGTTAGTGGGATATTCATCCATTAAGGCTTAGGGTCTTCCTTGTTGCCATCCGATTATGTGAAGCATCTTGTACTATGACTATTGCTTATGGTTGATGGTTACAATAAATAAATGAAAAATGAAAAAATGATCATAATTATACGTAAAAATTTACATGTTGCTGTGTACGAACTTGCAATGCAATTTTTAACGTTTTCCTTTACTCTCTTATTTTTAGGCCACTTGACGACGATGATGACGCAAACAACGCCAGCGATGATAACAACACAAATAGACAGAAAGGCGACACTTCATCGTGGCAAGCGCAAGATGACAGCACAGCTGACAGTGCAGAGGCGTCCAAAGACAGCCAACAGGACAGGGAGAGGGACAGGACAGGAGAGGAGGACAGACTATCGGCCCAGATGCGCCAGGAACTGAGCGAGGCAAAGCGGGCTAAACTTCGCGAGATTGAGGTGAGGTTGAGTCGTGTGCTTGGCGAGTTGAGTAAGAAGCGTTTTGTGTATAAATTTTATTTGTTTAATTAATTTAAATAATTTTTACGGATTTGTGTTTTATGAAGAGATTTGAGCTGATGTGTTGGGATTGTTAGACAGATTGTTGATACTATTAGTATTATTATTATTACTACTAATATTATTACTATATAATTTTATTAGTATTGTTATTACTGCCACTTTTGTTACTATAAAATTCCTATTAGTATTGTTACTGCTGCTACTATTGTTACCATAAAATTACTATTATTATTGTTATTACTGCTACTATTATTACTATTAATATGAATCATCTTTACTATTAATATTATTATTATTAATGTTACTTTTATTATTATCGTATAATGTTGCTATTATTGGTCGAGGAAGAAATTAATTTGTATTGATTATTGATTGATTTGTATTGATTTAAATATTGATTGATTTGTATTGATTTAAATATTGATTGATTTGTATGATTATTGATTGATTTATATGATTATTGATGAGACGTGATTGAATATTTAATGTTTGATTGGTTTGGTTCTAGCTGAAGGTGATGAGATATCAGGATGAGTTGGAGGCTGGAAGACGAACTCGCAAGCCAGAGATTAGCATAGCAGATCAAGTCGACCACTATCGCAAGAAACAGCTTCGCAAGGTCAGTGCCAGCTTATCTTTACATCAATAATCTACAAATGTAGGGTAATACCCTTGGCCCAGTGGACACTTAAATAATGCAATGCAGTCTCCTTCGTGACGGATTGTATCACCTTTCTCGGCCTTGGTTGGCCAGTGGCCAGTCCTCTACCTCGCAGTCGTATCTTCCCTCCGACTGTGTATGGTTGGTGTACTCGTTATATCGGTGAGTTGGGTAGTGAGATGGGGTAGGGGAAGAGATCTCGAAACAGATTTCTGCCCTGTGGCATGAGCATTCGCACATAGGGGCAAGTGGGGACACTTGAAATCGAAATATATTTTATATCATTAAATTATTAAGTAGATAAGCTGACTTAATGAGCACGATAAAGGACAGAAGACTCTGGGCATTAAAGATCCATTCATGTAGCCAACCGTCATGATGCGACGATGGCGACATGACTTGACTTGACAGATATGCTGTGCTTGGATTAATGGTACTTTCTGGGTAAATTGGAAACAATTTTTATTTTTTTTATGAGAAAGGATTTCTGTTTGCACGCAATTTATTTATGTATCTGAATTTACGTAGCTCCTTCACGTGCCGTTTATTCTTTGCACAGGAAGAAGAAAAGGAAAAGTCAATTGAATACGAGAAACTCCGAGGAGACGACGACCGATCAACGACGGACCAACGTTCGAGAGATCGCGTCAGTCGCAGCGGGGGTCGTGGTGACAAGGGTCGCGACACCGACCGTCACGACGACAACGACGACATCCGAGACGACTCGCGTCACAGAGAAGTCGCTCGATCCGACCGCGACTCCGATCGAAACAGCTCGACTCGATCTCGACATCGTGACCGACGCGACTCAGACGACGAAAGATCGAGAGAGACGAGCGACCAAAGGAACCGCGACCGTGGGGACGGCGTCCGGGTTTTCCGGGAGACGGGGTACGATCGGGGTGGTTACCGTGGCGACGACAAGAGGCACCGTGATCCGGGGAGCGAGCGGGTGTCGCAGGATGGCGTTGCCACCGGTTACAGAGACGCGTCGCCGGAGACGTTCTACGCTGGGGACCGTGACCATGGCAACGATGGTGATAGAAGTTACCGTGGCAACGAGAGGGTGCGTGGTGAGCAGAGGGAGGAATCGGGGTCGCCGAGTGAGACGGGATACAGCGCGGCGTCTTCATATGTTGTGAGTTCTATGGTTTGAATTTGATATTTGTTTGTTGTTGATGGATGAAATTGGATTTTATCTTTGTTTAATTTAAAACTTGGAGGAAGAGTTCATGGACGCGGGATTGCTTCCTGCTTCTTTCACAATGGTTCACTCAACCTTCCAATTGGCAGATGACATTGATAGATAGAGCAGTAGGATGTGATGGGCACCTTGCGTGGCTGCCAACAGTTGAAATTCGACACCTGTAATAACTTGTTATCATTCGTTGATACTATGAATTGTATTCATACTGCTTTGTGTCAGTTTGAAATTATATTATTGTTATTATTGTTACCATTATTGTTGTTGTTATTATTACTTTGCAAATAGGTCTAAGGTTCATATAAGAAACTGCATCTATAGATGACACTCATTCATTTCAAGAATTTATATAGCGCCTCCATCAGGAAGCCACACAGAGTCGCTCCCAGTCCAGCCACAATGATACAAATAGGTCTTAAGGAGCCTTTAAACACTGTCTAATATCCATTATTATTATTATTATTGTTGTTACTATTTTTTTCCCATTGTTGTTATTATTAGTGTTACTTTGCAACTGGGTCTGAGGTCCGTATAAGAAGCTACACAGATGATTTATATAACGCCTTTTCAGGAGGCCACACAGAGGCACTCCCAGTCCAGCCACAATGATACAAATAGATCTTATGGAGCCTTTAACCCTTTAATGCCGGAGGGTATAGGATTTCCATACCATTTACTATCATCTCGGTATTAAAGGGTTAAGACATTGTCTAATATCCATGGTCTTTCCTTTCCCACACAGAGGCGCTCCCAGTCCAGCCACAATGATACAAATAGAGCCTTTAAACACTGTCTAATA
Organism: Lumbricus rubellus; assembly: GCA_945859605.1. Classification (NCBI taxonomy): domain Eukaryota; kingdom Metazoa; phylum Annelida; class Clitellata; order Crassiclitellata; family Lumbricidae; genus Lumbricus; species Lumbricus rubellus. The sequence goes on along the minus strand of OX243822.1, from coordinate 27,358,853 downwards.
TCCACATGTCTTTTCCATCATCAATAGGATCCGTCAAGTGGAGCGAATCCTCTCGTCAGTTACGCTCGGTCGCAGTCTTCCGATTCGCCGCAGACGTACGAAGACGACGACGAAGACAATCGATCGTCTTCGCACAGACGAAGACGCAGACACAGATCGCCAAAGAAATCGTACGTCGTTGGTTTTCTTTATTGCCGACGATTTTCAGTTGTTTCAGAAATGCCAGAAGTTATTCTTTAACGGTTACTCTTAGATCAAGAGAAACGCTCAATTACAATTTACTTCTGGAAAAATTGGCCTTACCACTCCTGATTATGGCTGTGCTGTTTTTGTATGACCTTGCCCATCTTAAAATGATGATGATGATGATGATGATGATGATGATGATGATGATGATGATGATGATGATGATGATGATGATGATGATGATGATGATGATGATGAAGAGGACGAAAATGATGATGATCAAGTAGACGATGATGATAACTATGATATGCGGTTTGCTCTTTATAATATTGATGTTGTTGCTTATTGCAATTGGCAGAGGTAATTAATATATATCATCATCATCATGTTCTCTGCCAGTTGACAGGTTCGTACTTCCTCTCGTTGTTGAGCCTCCTCTTTTAGTTTTTGATAACTCTCCTGCATCATCCAGTCCAGAAGGTTCTGTCTTGGTCTTCCTTTATCTTTGCGTCCCTCCATTCTTCCCTCTGTTATTTTCCTTATAAGGGTGTCTCCTGCGACCAATCCAGTTTTTTTCTCTTCCCTTTTTTTTCCTAATGTAATTATAGAATTAATTGTAATTACACGATTTTAATTGACCTGATTTATCTGCCACAGGTCGAAACCCGGCAGTCCAAGGGCCACGAAGAGGTCGCGGTCAAGGTCACAGAATCGCCACAAGCACAAGAAAAGTCGAAGGTCGTGACCTCATTCGATAGACTTCGTCGTTTTCAAACGGAAACTGTTAATTATTCAAATGCACGAAATCCCCGTGTGTGGGTTTTTCCGAACAATGTGCGCATTGTGGACTGGCATCTCTTATGGAGACTGTTGACGCTTTCTTGAATCGCGTGAGAAAAGGAGCCGCATGAATTGCATGAATGGTCGGATATGTACTTAATTAGCAGCATGAGGTTTTGCATTTTATTGACCCTGGTGTGAAAGACATTGAACTCTAATCTAATGATTGTTTGTTAGAGTGATAATAGGAACTGTCATGGAATCTTGTTTGGGTGGAATATCCAATGAGTTTGTCTTCTGTGGGTGATTTTCTATTGATGTTGACATTTGGGGTGGGGGTTGGGTCACCGCATAGGGTGTCACGTAGTCATGGGCTTAGCCAGAAAAAGTTTGATGGGGATTTTTCGTTTGGATTTTTCCAAATTACATGGTCGCAGAATATACACTGAATTAGTAAAATATTCGTAAATGACATATTTGGGATTTTAACCATCGGGATGTATATTATATAATATTATAAATACATCACTAGATAGTTTGAGACTTCAAATCTGACTGCTGAGCAGAAATGTCATACTCTCTTTAACGCTTATGAATAATAATAAATTATATCTCGTTAGTTTGAAACAGTAAACTCCCTTACTTAATACAACCATGCACATGGTGTGTTCAATGAAATATGACCCTGTGCAGTTGCGGCGCTAGGGGGCTAAGCCTCCCCCCAAGTCCATTCGGTTTTCCTCCCATGTAAGAAATAAAATATTTCCACAATTAGCCCCCCCCAAAAAAAAATTAACCAAAAGACTAAAAAAATTTCAGAAATTTCGGTGATGAAAAAAAAAATCCTCCACGAGTTCAGCCCCCCCAAAAAATTTTTAGTGTCCGGTGTGGGATGGTGTTACAAGCAAAGCTGGAATTGGGTCATCTATAAGGGGCATTGCTTTATCATATTCTATAGATTTTTAGAGACTTGTTGCAGCCCAATTTGTCTCTTACTTGGAGCAATCAGGGCTTTTGACCCTCCACCCAATCTGGCTGTAGAGGTCACCACCACTCGACAGAAACTTCTTCTTTCACATCTGTCGGATACTTGCATGGCAATTGATAAATCTCAGTTGTCTCTTCTTGCACTCTTTAATTGATGTCTCTGCGGTAGATCATGAGCTCCTTCTGCAGCATATACACCTCGCATTTGGCTAATGTGGCACACCGTTTCATTGGTTTAACCTTGCAGATCCTTTTCAGATGGTGGGTCTGGGTAACACTGGGTTAGGGTTGACTGTAGTTTCCCGCGGGGGTCGGTCTTAGCCTCTTAGATCATCTCTTATATATATTATTCTCTTTACTGAAGATTTTTATCCGGGACTTAGACACCTTTGTAACACAGACCCACGACGCTATAAATTTTTGCGACTGCGATTAATAAAAGTATTATTAAACGATGAATAATAGACACAATTCAAAATAATGCTATTGTAGGGCGAAGTCGGGGCTTGGTTGCCGCAAGATGCAGCCTGAGCAGAGTTGCCACTCCTTGGTTTTTTTCACACGATCTTGGGTTTTTCGATCCAACCTCGTGAAATGGGTTTTTTCGGGAAGAACTTGGGGATTTTTGCTTGGTTTTTCACAATTTTTATTTTGACACATTTTGGACATACTTTCATTTTTTATGACAATTGTTGAACAATCTGGAAAATATAATTTGACGTAAAAATCATGCTTTGTGACGAGCGATTGATTAAAAAAGGTCTTCAGAATTTTCGGACGGGAAATTGTGGACATTTTCTAAATAAATTTACCAGTACAGCATGACTTGGGTTTTCTTAGACTTTTTCGTCTCCAACTTGGTTTTTTCATTTTTTAGAGTGGCAACGCTGAACCTGAGTTTTAAAACGCTTCGGTAAGGTCGACGTTGGCTGCATCAACATTTAACAGATAAAATTATGGTGGTTTCCTTAGACACCTTTGAAAAGCTGCATTACATGATATAAATTCAACAAATGCGCTGGAGCGCAACATTGAACAGTCGACTTACTTGGGTATCACTACTCCGAGGTTAAGGTGTACGTTAACGGTCTTTGGCGGCCACAAGATATTATGATTTCCATCATTGAACAATATTATCCGGTTGACAGACAGCAACCGGTTGCAGTGCATAGTTACGCAATTGGAACAACTCACAATGTTAAAAATCTTGACCACTCACAGAACAATGTTTTACTTTGTCCTCACTCGGCTTCCTCCCACCGTCCACTTCGTTCATCCAACAGATTTGACCTCTTGGTTCCTCGGTCTAGAACTGCTTTGGCTCAGTCTCGATCATTTGTCTCAATTGGTCCTTCTCTTTGGAACGCCCTTTCTCCTTCTGTTCGCTCTACAGTCTACACTTCTTTCCGGTAGTCTCTCCTCTGCTTTGTCTCTTCTCAAAACTTGTTTCTTCTCGCGGGGCCTTGCGCACTGGGAGAGCCTCTGAACGGTTCACCCTACTAGAGGCGCTTTATAAATGTTTAAATACAATACAATAGTACAGACGGCGTGCAATAGGCCTACAATAATATATATCATCGTTTTAGACACCTTTAAACGCAGCCATACGACATTATAAATCAAGTAAGAGCGACTTATTCGATGATAAGATTCATAACATTCTGCGCAGAAGTAGGTCGATACATGGCGGCCACAAGATGTCGCTTAATTAATTATATCATGGTAGTTTGTTTGTTTGTATGTGCACTTGTTATAGCGCCCCTTCAAGCTCTCGCTACTCAGAGGCGCTCCCGAATGCAGAGCGGACACTGCATCGGAGTTTCACGCCGAAGTGCTGAGCAATTGCGAGTGAAGGACTTGCCAAAGGTCCTTACGCGGCGAGGTGGATTCGAACCTCGAATCTTCCGTCTCCAAGGCAACGACGCCACCACTACACCACCGCGCCCCACAGCGTATAATTATCTATGCAATTGGAATTTGGAACAACTCACAATGTTACAAATCTTGACTATACTCACAGAACAGACGGCCTGCAATACTTTATATCATAAGGCTTAGTATAATAACACGTGCTCCATGCCCGGCTAATTTATTTATTAAAGGCAAACCTGGAATTTCGGTCACCTGCATTACTTTATTGGATTATGTAGCCAGCTTTGTTGGCTTCAAAATCAGAGTTAGGCCTATGTGCCTAAGTGGTCGTATTCTACACCTGTAAAGCGCTTCCATGTGCTGCTATAAAATTAACAAATGCGTTTCGAGTTTATAATTATCGATGAAAAAAAGGGATTCTAAAGATTCTTGAGAGAAGACTTTAATGTCGCAGCCCAATTTTTCCCTTACTTGAAACAATCAGTGCTTTTACCTCCACCCAATCTGGCTTTGGACGCCACCACTCGACAGAAATTTCTTCTTTCATATCTGTCGGATACTTGCAATGCAATTGATGGATCTCAGCTGTCTTTTCTTGCACTCTTTGATGCCTCTGCGGCGTTTGACCTGGTATAGATCATGAGCTTCTTTTGCGGCGTCTACATCTCTCATTTGGCTTATGTGTGGCACACCCTTTCATTGGTTTAAATCATACCCTACAGATCGTACTAAGATGGTGATCTTGGGCAACACTGGAACACCCTGGTTTAGGGATGACTTCGGTGTCCCGCTGAGGTCGGTCGATCTTAGCCTCCTAGGTCCTCCTTATTATATTCTCTTTACTTAATTAAGATTTTTATCCGGGACTTTAAGGACTATATATATATATATATATATATATATATATATATATATATATATTAAATACATACTAAAAGCCGTTTGTTTAAAGCACCTTTTTATACGATATATGGTCCAGCTAAAAGCGATGAAAACGAACATTGTTCACTTCTGTTCGTGTAATACAACCAAAATATTGATAAATGTAGGGAAGACGAAGGTCATGACTACCACTTTAATATATATATATATATATATATATATATATATATATATATATATATATATATATATATTAAATTTTTGCATTGAGGGAAATGTACCGGAAGCAAGAGCAAGAGGGAGGCCGAGGATGGGATGGGTTGTGAACATCGGAGAATGGATGGAAACATCTTTCGATCGAACTTTGACGGAGACAAGAGACAGGAGGAGATGGAGAAAACTTGTTCATGAAGCGACCAACCCTCGGAGCGAGGATGGTTGATGACAAGACACAAGACATTGATGATTGAGGGTAGGGGAGGGCAGTGCAGGAGGATTGACCCAAATACGTGTGCTTACCTATTTGTCTACTAATGATGTACAGACGCATAGGAAACTCCAAACCGCGGAACATTGAAAATAATTGATAATATTATAGGGTGTCTCGATAGGTCGTGAACGATTTTGAATGCAGAAAAATATATGTTATACACAATATAATGTGGAAAGTTGTATACTGGCGGATAGGTTATTCAAATGAAAATGTTAATATAAAAAAATTAGATCACTAGCTCACTTAATAAAATTGTAGCGCCAATATTCGTGACGTCATCAAATTCGTGCCAAGTAAACGTCAAATTAAGCCGCAAACAATATTGTACGACCATCATTGTTAATCCACAAATAATTAATTAATACAAATTAGCATTTAGTATTTAATAATGTTTCCTTTACTCTTTATTACAGCCTCAAGTCGATTAGTCATCGAGCAAATAGATTTTTCAGAGTTGTCAGAGGTAGGCCTATTGATGTACATGCCCTATAGGCTACAAAACCGACGTTTTAAGGTCGTTTGGGGTTCGGTATCGGCATAAACAGTTGCCGCCAAAATACTCCAAACATTTTCCACTGGTGACAAATCCGGCGAATTAGGCGGCCAGTCCCTTGGTGAGATGTAGGCTATCCATTGATATTCTTGTTCAACCATTCGACTTAGGCCTTTGATGTGTGTGCACGTGCACCGTCTTGTTGAAATAATCCTTCGCCGTTATTACGAAAAAATTTTGTGGCTGTGAACTGAGCGCATAGGCTACTGCACTTCGCTGGAATGCGGGTTTGACCTTTTCTCCTGTAGCCTATCTCATTGACGCAATAAGTCGAAGTGACTGAAGTTTTATTTGGAATGATATGAGGTTTTGTTAATCCAACTGTTTATGCCGAATCCGAACCCCACACACTGAACACCTTAAAACGTCGGCTTTGTAAGGCATGGACATCAATAGGCCTAACTCTGACAACTAAAAAAATCTATTTTCTCGATGACTAATCGACTTGAGGCTGTAATAAAGAGTAAAGGAAACATTATTAAATACTAAATGCTAATTTGTATTAATTAATTATGTGTGGATTAACAATGATGGTCGTACAATATTGTTTGCGGCTTAACTTGACGTTTACTTGGCACGAATTTGATGACGTCACGGATATTGGCGCTACAATTTTATTAAGTGAGCTATTGATCTAATTTTTTTATATTAACATTTTCATTTGAACAACCTATCCGCCAGTGTAAAACTTTCCACATTAAATTGTGTATAACATATATTTTTCTGCATTCAAAATCGTTCACGACCTATCGAGACACCCTATAGTTAGCATTTTTTCGCACAACTTTATGCTAGACGAACGACACTGCTAACAGTCTTTCATCAACGTTGTCCGCGCCAGGGCTTAAAGTGTGGCAGGACGGTCATGGACTGGGTCCTGGGACTTATTTTCAAATCTCTATGCCGGCCTGCCACTTATCTGGCCAGAAAATGTAAGGGGCGTCCTGGCACTTCTTTTGGAAAGGTAAGGGGTGTCCAGGCACTTAATTAGGCCTACTGAATTTCCGTTTGTTTAAAGCACCTTTTTATACGATATATGGTCCCAATAAAAGCGATGAAAACGAACATTGTTCGCTTCTGTTCGTGCTATCAGTACAACCTGATGATAAATGTAGGGAAGACGAAGGTCATGACTACCACTGATTAGATTTTGACAACGGAGGTGAGCGCAGGAAAGTTGCAGCAAGTGTATTGATTTGTTCATTTGGGATGCCGGGTTTCAATATTATTACAAAAGACGCAAATTGCACGGGAGAAGTAAGATCAAGACTAGCGATGGGAATGACGAGCCTGGTCAAACTGACGAAAGTTTGGAAAAACAAATCTGTCAGCAACAGAACAAAAAAGAGACTGCTGAAGGCCTTGGTGTGGCCAGTGGCGACATACGGGTGTGAGGCATGGACATTTAAAAAAAGAAGAGGAAAGACGTATACAAGCATTCGAGAACAAATGTCTTAGAAAGATACTAAGAATCTCATGGACAAAAAAGTTGACCAACGAACAGGTGTACACCATAGCAGGAACAAAGCAAGAACGGTTGACCCACGTAAAAACAAGAAAGTTGCGATACCTCGGACACAAAAATTGCTTGAATATGCCATCTAAAATTTTTTCGAGGGCAACGGTCTCTGTTGTCATATATAGACCCTCGTCAAATCTGGATTCATCCGCAAAGGCCAAAGGACATTGCCGTGTGCACCATATCTATAGATTTATATAGCGCCTTTCGAATGACTATTAATTCAGATTTGCTCTTAGAAGAAAGCAGTTGCGAGCGACGAGAGCAGTTTAAAAAAATTATGCACACTATCGAAAGAGGGGGCGAGACTTTGTTACACGACAATGGTGTTAAATAGCAAATTACTAGTAACTGGAAACATCATTTTTAGTCACTCTTAATGAAGTAGGATAACGATTTGTAGCGTCCACGTGCTCTCGCAAACAATGGTGCAATCATCGTTCTAGACACCTTTAAAACGTAGTCCTACAACATTATAAATATAGCATCATTTTAAGCCCCACTTAATGATGTAGGATAACGATCTGTGGTGGCCACGTGCTCACGTAAACAACGATACAGTCATCGTTTTAGACACTTTCAAAACGTAGTCCTACAAGATTATAAATAGAGTAAAAGCGCTTTATTAGTTGATAGGACTTATAACATTTTGCTTACGTGTATGTCGGTACAGGGCGGCCACAAGATGTCGCTTAATTAATGATAGTTTTATCGTGGTAGTGTCTGGTCTTATGTATGCCGTCTTCATACGGAAGTTGAGCGCACCTTGGGCCGTCTGTCCCCAAGAGTGTTTTAAACCAGCAAATATGATGCTTAACTAAAAGTAGCCATCGGTAAAATATAATGTTTCATAGACGATTTTAGGATCTTTTCTCTAAGTTATAGCCTTTAATTGTAGGGGGGTGAGGGGATGGAAGTTTATTTATACGTCCTCAGTGGTCAGAAGATGAAGCCTTCATGATGTTGTGGTCGGCTTGTCTTGTCTGTAGATCCTAAGGTCGTCCGCAGTTAGCCTACTTAAGTCTTAAGATGACACATCTGGAGTCATGGCGCAGGACTGGTTTTCCTCTGTCTTCCTCATTAATTGACTCATATAGTCCAAGCTGTCCAATACATCATGCTTTCAATCCAAGTTGTTCGTGGTCTTCCACGTGCTCTCGATCGAGTTGTACTACAGTCTGCATTATCGCATCATCCAAACAGTCTCCGATTTTCTTCATAATGTCACCAGCGGCGTACGTGTTTCAAGTCGATAATACTTTCACGATGTCCATAGTCTAGGGCTAAAGGGAGAGCTGATCTTCTTCAAGGCCGTTGACGTCGCACATTTCTTATCATACGGTACGTAATCGATGTGTTTCAATGAGATCTGTACGGGAATTGAATATTTACTCCCGTCCTTATTTTAATGTTGCTTGACAGCTGATTTGTCAAAGACCCCATTCGCTGGTCTCCATTGCAATCCTTGAAATTCTTAGTAGGCCTATCTGCCTCAGTCTTTCCAAGGCGTCCGCTTCCCTTTGTCTCATCAGATAGGCCTACCTAGCTTTATTCATCCTTTGCATCCAGCAGACGCATATCGTCGTTTGAATTTGTGAGATCGCGTGGAAACGTTTTAAAGGTGTCTAAGTTGTCTCACTTTTTGTATGCGCACTTGTTAAAGTGCAACTACTCAGAGACTATCCCGACTTTACAGCGCGGGAACTGCATCGGAGTTTCACGCCGAAGCGCTGAGCAATTGCGAGTGCCCAAGGTCCCTACGCGGAGACTTGAGGCGGATTATAGAACCTGCAACTCTTTGGCTGCAAGGCAACGAGCATACCAACTACACCACTTCGGCGTGAAACTCCGATGCTGCAGTGTCCGCTCTGCATTCGGGAGCGCCTTTGATGAGAGAGAGCTTGAAGGGGCGCTATAACAATTGCACATACAAACAAACATATATTTATACCGGTTACCTTAGTAACAGCTGTATTGTCTATCGAAGAATTACACGAATTTGATTGTTGTATTCGGTTGCCATGGTGACCAAACGCTGCGAATCGACGTTGAAGGTTAGCATTTACATAATTATCACGTGATACTTTCCATCCAATGGAATGCGAGCAGCACGCTCTAGCGGTTATAAAAGAGAATCGAGAGCCAGTCTCATTGCTCAAAACAATTTATTTTGCATGTATTTAGTAATCATCCGGAACCCGGTATCGTTATACTTCCTAGATAGTACTATCCTGGTTCTCTGTGAGAATTTATTTTCAAGCAGCGTTTCAGGCGCAGCCTAGGAGGTTACAACACTTTACCAAAACGATTACTTTATACAATGTTGTACGCTAGGCAGGAACGTCCACATGTAGGATCACAGCTATTTCATCAATTAGCCAATGACGGACGGCTGTGTGAAATGTGGAACAAACGTCCCTGTGAATATTCCGTATTCACTTTCATTTCTTTTTCAAACACTTCTAGTCTGTCTTTTAACGTCGGATAGGTGTTGCATGCCACGATGTCGGCCTTCGTAGTCCATGAGTCTGGCGAAGACCCGTGTCGTGTAAGATCAGTTCGACTACAATCAAAACTCTTGGCCGAGCCGGCTCTCAAGAGCCTGATCACATCCTATTCCATCCTATCTGGCTGTAATTTTTAGGGATAGATATCTAAGTCTTATATTCTGTTCAATACTGTCTCCTTTCAAACTGTCTTTAAAATAATTCTGTATAAAACACACATGTCCCAAAAGACACGCATATCTACAGACAAATAAGAATGCAAAAGAACATGATTTAATATAAAAAGAAAGTTAAAAAATTAAAAAACTGATTAATGTGGTTGTGTATAATATATATATATATATATATATAAATATATATATATATATATATAAGAAATTAAGAATAAATAAATAAAGAAATAAATAAATACACGTTGTCAGTGCGTTATTCATCTTGTTATAGTTATAAGTGAAGCAGAAGAGAGAGCTATATAATATTTTAACAGTTTTAGTCCAAAGCTTGCAGAAAGAGGAGGGCGAGACTTTGTTAAAATAATATGTTCTGTTAAAGGGCAGCTAACTATCAACTTTGAGCTCCTAGTGAAGTCAGTTCAACGTTAACGGTCTGTTACAGTAGGCCTAGCGGTCACAAGTTCTCGTAAACAATTATTACGACACCTTTAAAATGTGGTTGCGCGGCGCTATAAATAGAGTAACTGCGCTTAATCAGACGATAGATTTGAATACCAGCAGACCTTGCTGTAAATATTGTAATACGACGACGTTAAACTTTGGTTTAAATAAATAATAATCAGACGATAGTTGCCGCCAGCTTCATGTTGATAACAAAATAATGAAGATTAATTGCTAGTCAGTCACCCAGCGACAAGTTCTCTAATCGCTACACATGTGATTTTGAATGATATACATGTAATACGAAATGAGCTCTATTATGCCAAACAAATTTTTTCGAGGACAACGGCCTCTGTTGTCATAAGCCCTCGTCAAAAATGGATATATCCATCCAATTAGACGATATTTTTCATTACGTTTAGGTCGGGGCGGACACAGAAATCTTCGACGGGGGGAGTCAAAATTTCTGTCTTGGGGCAAAGGAAAATTGTCGTCTTTGAAAATCTGATTAATTTTTTTAGTCGTTCGTCTAATTCTCACGAAAAAGATACCATTTTATCTGCCCAAAAATTGATGACTTTTTGTCCTGCCAAAATTTATGGCAAAAACAAAAAACAGACCATTTTCAAGGGAAAAGATGCAAATTTATCCGCCAAAACGTTGATGACCTTTTTTGGTGACATCGTTTATTAATGTCGTATATACTACCATATAGGGAGCAAAATTTAGTTTGACTCATAAAATCTTATCAACAGAATTTAATTTAAAAGGGAAATTGGTCTATAACCCTGTAAGAAATAGCCAACTTATAGTGCTGTGGGCTTTTATGGACAAGCGCATACTTAAAATATTTGGTTTCATATTTTGTCAATTTCAAACGCAAATTAACCCCAGGTTTGTTTTGATAGCAAGAATAGTTTAAAAAGCTTTACCCAGATATGACTTGCTGAAAGGAGTCACAAAATTTAAAGCTCGATAAGAAATTAATCCTTAGGCCAATTCATGAGCTCTCTGCTATTTGAGCTCGATATACTATATGCTGAGAACTTCTGGCTTTGGTAGGCCCCACATTCATCCATTTATGCATTATTTGTTTCAAAGTATATAGCAATTGGCATAAACATTATGTTGCATGCACTGTAGATCTATAGTATATGAGTCTACTACTCTACTCTAAATATATGTTGTGAAATAAATAAATGACTATGAGTACCGTTGGCGTTAGTCCGTTACATGGTGCAACCTTAAAATCATTGCTAATCAAAGAAAGATGGACACAAAGTACATAAACTCAAATAAAATTTATATTTCTGGAATTTTTTGCGTACCCCTTACCGGCGCCTGGCGTACCCCTAGGGGTACGTGTACCACAGTTTGAGAACCCCTGGACCAAAGTATTTCAACTTCCTTGTTTTAATGTTGCTTACCTTTCTATGGTTTCCATCTCCATCCCAGAAATTCTCAGCACCTGCCTAAGTCTTTTTATTTTTTTCTTATCTTATCAGATTTCTGGTTGGTCCATCCTTTCCATCCATAACTTGTAGTGAGACACCTCAAGAACACTCCCGGAGTATAATAAGGTTTATTCATACGACGAATAGCATCTGCTGAATTTAACGCATCTGTGAAAACGTTTTAAAGGTGTCACCTTGTCACCTTGTGCCGTCGATTCTTTGAATCCTAGCGACCGCTATGATCAACCTTCTCCATGTATCACGATCTTCCGTCGCGTCTCTCAGTTCCTCCAAGTTCATCTTCGTTCTCTCGTGTTTTTCATCCATCCACCTCCTTCTTGGGCGTCCTCTTATCCTTTTTCCCTCTCCGCAGGCCAGCATCATCTTCTTTTCCAAGCCGTTTGCTCGCATCACGTGTCCAAAGAACGCCATCTTCTGCCTTGCCGCTCTCTATCCCAATGACATATTCCCTTTTGACTGTCCTATATATCTCTTGTAATATGGATTCCTTTGTTCTTTTCTCTTTTTAAAGGTGTGGGAACTGTTAAATGCCAAAATAACTTTCCAACTGGATGCACTGCACTCTGCCAGTGCCATGCAGTTCCACTTGCCCGGATAAGGCGGAGGCGTCGCTAACGATCTTTGCTATAAAACAGTGACGTTAAACTGAAAAGAGGAAACTAACTAACTAATAAATGCCAAACAAATTCCTGTCGATGGCAACGACCTGTATTGTCATAAGCTGTCGTCAAACTTTATATCGATCGATTCATTCATCCATCCATCCATCCATCCATCTATCCGTCCGTTCATCCATCCGTCCGTCCATCCATCCATCCATTCATCTATCCGTCCGTTCATCCATCCGTCCGTCCATCCATCCATCCGTCTGTCCGTCCGTCCGCCAGTCCATCCATCCATCTATCCATCCATTCATACATCTATCCATCCATCCATCCATCCATCCATCCATCCACTCATCTAACCGTCCGTCCGTCCATCCATCGATTTATCTATCTTATACGCTGATAATTATGTCCAAGACACCATTCGTTGGTTTCCATTGCCATATTTGAAATTCTTAGTTTCTACCTCAGTCCATCTCATTTTCATTATCTCATCAGATATTATGATACACTTGTATAGCTCCATATGACTTGGTCCATGATACCTTAGTCGTTTTTCAATCAATAACTATCAATCGTTTGCTGAATTTATTGCATGTTCTTACAAAGTTTTAAAGGTGTTTGCTACTCCACGGGCTAAACCAATGACTAGTTTTTTAAAATTTATTTACATCTTGCTCAGTGGGTTCTGCTAATCGGTTAAACTTTTTTAATTCTAGAACTGTTCTTGTCCAACATCGGGTGTTTGCTGTGATTGGTCCATCCATTTGAAATGGCATTACTCCCGTAGGCTACTACTCCACGGGCTAAACTAATGACTAGTTTTTTTTCTTTATCAGTCTCTCGCTCTTTAAAACATTAATTTTCTTTACCCTGAGAACGCCTATGAATGGTCATTCTGCCAGAAGTTCTATATAAATGCATAGATGCACTACAATACAACACAATATGTTCTCAGTCCTGGTTGTCCGTGGCCACATCCAACTGTAACAGTTGTACCCTGCATTATCATTTTTCCAAGGAGCATAGACACTTCCTCACAAGGCGACCAAAGTATTTCAACTTCCTTGTTTCAATGTTGATTAACAGCTGTCGCTCTGTCCAGAGTTGTTTCATTCGTTGGTTTTCTTTGCCATCCGTGAAATTCTTAGTAGCCTATCTGCCTCAATGCTTTTATTTCGAATTCATTTATGATTTTCATCTGATTTTTGGTGATCCATCCCTCTCAAACGCAAGACGCCTTACACACCTTTAAAACGCGTTTAAGGCATGCGATAAATGGAACAGACGCACTCTATAATTGTCCGATTTTTACTGACAATTGTACGTTGTCCCTTATATTAAATCGTAGAACTCTGGATCTATAGTCTTATTAAATAAAAATCGGCCTCTCTCAGAAGTGCCAGTACCAAGTCTTGGTAAATGAGGAGGGTCACGTCAACGGCCATGACAGCCATTCGACATCGCAAAACACTGGAATAGCCATTCACATGTTGTTTTGAGACAATGAGCTCCAGAAATTATCCCTCAGCGCCATTGTGAATTGTGTATAAAGTTGAGCAGCTTCATGGCATAGTGGGGGCTATATCAAATTTGTTGATCTCTGCTCCCAGCCTAGAACTGCTCTTGCCCAACATCTGGCGTTTGTTTTTGGCATTGGTCCCTCCATTTGGGATGGCCTACCTCCCGTACTACGGGCTAAACTAATGACTAGCTTATCAGTCTCTCATTCTTTAAAACATTTTTTCTCGCTGGAGTTTTCGTACTGAGAACGCCTCTGAATGGTCATTCTGCCAGATGCTCTATGTAAATGCAGAAATACAATACAACATAATATTGTTCTCAACCCTGACTTCTACCCCTCTCAACTCAAGACACCTTAGACACCTTTAAAACGTGTCTATGAGTGGCTATAAATTCAAAAGAAGCACTTTTTTTCACGAACTACGTTGATAATCGGGCGCTGTCGCTTATGATCTATCGTTAAACTCGGGATCTATCTTTATTAAAATAAAAATAGGACTCTCTCAGAAGTGCCAGTACCAGCCTTGATAAATTAGGAGGGTCACGTCAGCGGCTATCACAGCCATTGGACATCGCGAAAAACTGAAACTGTTGTAATTAATATAACTTCGAGTTACATATTTTGAATTTGACGTTCAATATTGAAGTTCCTCTAGGACTCTAGATGTCGCTTGTTCCTATCTGATATAGGCCACAAGATTCTGTTAAGCAACGAATAATGTAATGATCCCTCTGGACGTCTTCATGTTCTTAGCCTCGGGATATGAAGCGGGTGATCAGACCTCCCCTCGCCGTCTTATCTTACCACAGTCAGTTTACGATAAGTGTGCTCATTGTAGGTAAATTCGAGCTCGTGTTGAAGCAGAGAGTGGACACTACAATCATACTTTACAATAAACTGTAAAACGGAATTCTGAGGTCGTACTGAAAAGACAAAATATCCGACATGAAAATCAACAAATGACGCTCATATTTCTGTGAAAATTTGAGCAAAAAACGGATTCGAAAGTATAAGTTAACAGCTGTAACTTTTGCAAACATGAAAAGTTTTAGGAGAAACTTTCAGGGATTGTTGGAAATTCATTCCTCTTGCAAAATGGATAATTATTTTCGAAGATAGTGCATCTTATCCGGTGAGAATTTTTTTATTGAGCCACCTTGTATACGCCGATTTGTTCAAGACCCGTTCCTTTGTTTTCAATGTCATCTCTGAAATTCTTAGTATAATTATATTAATTATACCTCAGTCCTTTCATTTTCCATTATCTCGTCGGACTTCTTGTTGATCCATTAGTCTTTACATTACATGTATAAAGTTATAAACGATATCTCTCCAAATAAACGATGATAATTAAATGTCTGCTGAATTTATTGCTTATTGTGGACATGTTTTAAAGGTGTTAGAGCTGATAAATACCAAGCAAATTGCTGTCGACCACAGCAGCCTGTTCTATCGCAAGCTATTATCGCCAGGCTTTATAAATCCATCAATCCATTCATCTATTGGTCGAAATGCATGATTACTAGCTGTGGTACCCGACGTATATGAGCAGCTCTTTTAAACCAAATGTCGACCCTGGTCGGGAGTTGAACCAGCATAATTTTTTATCTTACACAAGACCATATAGCGCACCCCGGTTAAAGCGTAGAACGGACGAAAGAGCCTTTTGGAATGATAGAGGAAAAGACGATGGCACCCAAGTGGGTGTCATCTGTTTCTGACAATGGTGAATAAATTTTGTCTATTGTTTTTGTTTTGTTTAACCTTGCGAGTTCCACGGTCGTTTTGCGTCTACCACTCATTGAAGATGCATCGGCATTAGCAGATTCAACGAGGGAAAGCGACTTAACTAATTATAAGATCAATCTTGTGAGTATTAAAAAGGTGTCTAATGAAAACATTGCAGTGTCCATGTTTGACGCCATTCAGCGACCAGAGTTCAATGTTTTGTGAACTATTCTTTCATTCATTTCAAGAATTTATATAGCGCCCTTAAGAAATCCGCTAAGTGGCGCTCCCAGTTCAACCAAGATGATACAAAATACTAAATAGTGTTAAGGAGCCTGGAGAACGCGGACGATTCAAACTTAACTATACATTTAAGAAGTCGATATTCGTTTTATTGAGAAAATAATCGGTCGTTAAAAGTAATTATTGGCTGAGTGCCTGGTGTGGGATGGTGTTAGAGCAGTGTTTAATCTAGTTCTGCTGCTTTTAAAAAATTCTGGTTTCTGGGGGTCGAGAAAAAGTCCGTTTTCCCGGAGTTTTTTGGCTGACAGCTGAAGCACCGACGACAACTTCATCAGTTAAATTCTCTGACGACCTTCTTTTTAGTCTTTCGGTCAGAATCTCTAAAACATTCACCGTTCTGCTGTGACGTCTATCCGGACGCTGAGCGAGGATGTTGCATTCGTTATTTCAACGGTTTTTAGTCGTCATACTTATAATATCGACACCATATAATCATTCCCAGGCGTAATCGCCCAAAAAGTTCGTCTAAAACTCTAAATTCATATAACTCCATTCGCAAAGATCTTTCTTAGAACACATTTTTCTGTTCGTAAGTTCTGTTTATCGTTAAATTAATTCGTTTTTCGATACGGCAATCGTCAATAAAACAAACTGGAATGACCCCAGATGAGTTTAAAAAAGGCCCGGATGCACGCACAACTATAATCTATATCTCAATTCGCTAATTTTCGTCGGCTTCATATCCCTTCGAGATTATAGTCCCAGTCTGAGAGTCTCCCAGGTGGAACCTTTATCATTTCTCAATGCTGTGCGCGTAGCTATATACTGAGTAGGCTAGGCTACTGACCCATAGGCCTACATCTAACGCATTTACGTGATACTCCATCTCTCAGCGCGCTCCCTCCATTGACAGCCTTTATTGACATAATATGTCATAATTATATTATATTATATTATATTATATTATATTATATTATATTATATTATATTATATTATATTATATTATATTATATTATATTATATTATATTGTATTGTATTATATTATATTATATTATATTATATTATATTATATTATATTATATTATATTATATTATATTATATTATATTATATTATATTATATTATATTATATTATATTATATTATATTATATTATGTTATATTATATTATATTATATTATGTTATATTATATTATATTTTAGTTTTTAAGCGACGCTTGGCTACTTTTTGCATAGGTTGCGCTATTGCTTCAATCTTCCGCCAAACGATGAGTGAATATCCGTATGTGTTTTAAGACACCCGTTGAATAGATGTTTTCTGCATATAATAATCAAACGTAGGCTATTTACTAATACACTTCCACGACCTGTTTCAATTCACTAATTTCCGTCGGCTTCATGTCCCTTCGATATTAATCCCATGCAGATGGAACGTTAATTATTTCTCTGTATACATGGCCACTGATCGATCTGTCGCATTTACGTGACCATCGATCCATCCCTCAACGGGCGCCTTCCACTCACAACCCTATTACAGATACATGTACATATTAAACTACTGACGACGATTGGCTACGTTGGGCATTTGTGGCGCCAGGGGCAGATCCAGGGGGGGCCAATCCGGCCACGCCCCCCATTTGGAAATGCCAATGTATCGTGCCCCCCCCCATTTGGTTTCAACAAGCTTATAATTTGATATATTTTCAAGGATTATGACTCAATGACTAGAAAAAGGTCATCAACTTTTTGGACGGATGAAATGGTATAATTTTCCAGAACATTTCGCCAGATAAATTGTTTTCCAGACCCAAGGCCAAGAATTTTTGCCCCCCCCCCTGTTCAAAGTTTCTGTATCCGCCCTTAGGTGGCGCTACTGTTTAAATATTCCGCCATACGATGAATGATTATTACTACAGTAGAATGCATTGCACTTATTAACATTTGTGTTACATTAATTTTCATGTATGTTACTATGCTCTTTTATTACTTCCATTGTTTTATTTTTGCATTATTGTCGATTTCCGATTAGTTATCTGGAATGGCCTTCCTGCGGCTCTCCGCTTCCCCGTGACTCTACTGGCTCTCTCTAAATAGTCTTTTCAGGACTTTTATTTTTTTACCAGACTGGATTGTGGGCGCCTCTGAGTAGTTATCTTGAAGGGCGCTATGTAAATTTATATGATTGCTTGATTTATTGATTGTGCGTTTTCAAATGGAATGATAAAGGCTATAATTTATTCACTTACTTAATTACTTATTAGTAGATCTATGTGTTTAAGACACCTTTTTAAACGATTGTCTTCCACAAATAATTTACGGCCGTCCGCGACATTTACTAATTCCGGTCATCATTGTTTTTTCTAGGCGCCGATCGCGGTTAGGCCGTCGTAAACTTCCGTGGAAAACATAAGATATCTATTTGAGCCATATAGACACCATATTTACTTATTTATATAGCGCCTCTCGCGTGACTATTCAGAGTCGGTCTCAGCATCAAGCGCACGACGGGAGCTGTTAATATTATTTGCGGGGCGCTGTGATGTAGGCGGTGTGTACGTTGCTTTGCTACCGGAGGGTTGCAGGTTTGAATCCACCTCAATCCGCCGTGTAATGACCTTGAGCAAGTCCTTCACTCGCAATTGCTCAGCGCTTTGGTGTGAAACTCCGATGCAATGTCCGCGCTGTAGTCGGGAGCGCCTCTGAGTAGCGGGAGATTGAAGGGGCGCTATGACAAGTGCACATAACAAATACACAATCTGAATGTGCGATATTCATCTTACATGTAATTGAAGCAAAAAAGTCAGCTCAGTGCCAGTCCCAATCGGGGAGAGAAAGAGGAGGGCGAGACTGTGTTACGACACAATATTGTTAAACATCAACTCTAGATAGCCAGCAATTGTGAGCATCACTTTGACCCCTGCTAACGAATTAAGTTCAATGTTGACGGTCTGTTACAGTAGCACAGGATCGATCGCAAGTTTTCGTTAAACAGTTACTGATACGGTCATCACCTTAGACACCTCTGAAAAGATAACGTGCGATGCTATGATAATAAGCAATTGCATTAAAATCGACAATAACACTTTATTAGGTCTCCTTCGAATGGCTAGTTCGGCGTTTGGTAGCCCCGAAAGATATTGCTATATGCACTTAATAAACGGTGGTTCATGGCACATTTAGAACGGTTCGCTAAAGTTGGCGTTGACTGCCTAACAATTCAAAGTATTAAGTGATTGTCTTAGACACCTTTAAAACGCGTTCAACCAGTGCTATAAAATCATCACATGCGTTAAGTTTAGGTATGGTTCTAAGAGTTCGACTATGCATAGGATAAATTGGACGTTAACGGTTCTTCGCGGCCTCAACATAATTATCTCATAAGCATGATAGTGTTCGTCTTATTATAGACAAAGCGCATTCTTCAATTGCTATGAGTTCAACAAATGCGTCTAAACACCCGGATAAAACTCTGTAATTCCTCGCACTCTGGCAGAGCCAGTCCCAAGTCGGATAAAGGAGGAGGGCGTCGCTAATCGTCTGTATTATGAGTTTTATGACACAGTGTCGCTAAAGAACAACTCAACCATCCCACAATCGTCTGGATAAAGGAGCAGCAATAAAGAGACGACAATGATCTTTGTCAGGCATTGTCGTTACACTGCAACTACAGTAATATAGGTTAACTAATCAATTTGAACCATTCATTATCTCTTTCTTCAGACATTCTCCACATTTCTTCTTAATGTGACCAAAGTAGTTTAACATTTTTGTCTTTAGTGTTGCTTGACAGCTGACGCTCTAGACACCCATTGGTTCCTTTTGTTTCCATTGCCATCCCTGAAATTCTTAGCGTCTGCCTATGTCTTGTCACTTTTCCCTCATTAATTTTCATCAGATACCTTGCTGGATTATGTTTTGCAACAGATTAATGCGTAAGACACCTTGGACACCTTAAAAACTTCTATGAACTTTGCAACTCTTTTACATCGGAAAGATTACAAGCGAAATGCGTCTGCTTTATTTATCGCATCTTCTGAGAACATTTTAAAGGTGTTATGAAATGCCAAATCATATTGATGCAGATTGTAGACGACAGTAACTATTATAATTGGATGGATCCGATTTGACCATGGTCTGTGACAACAGAGGCCGTTACCCTAGACAGAAATTACCTATAGGCATACTATATCACTTAATAAGCAATTACTATTTATTGTTAGATGTCAAACGTTATATCCATCCATCCATTGTTCGACTTATATTGTCATTATTGGCTGTTACGGTTAATCTGCCATATGACGTGTCTGAACTGTTTAACGCTGAATTCTGTCTAAGGCTCTAAGCCAATTGAAGGCCGTTGTTGCCTTAAGAGTTCGTTAAGCTCTGGATCCATGCCTAGTATAAAACTACGGCTATCAGTAGTGCCAGTCCTAACCTTGACAAATGAGGAGGGTGACGTCAACGGCCATGACAACCATTGGACGTCGCGATAGACTGGAACTGTTTTAAATAATACAGTTTCGAGTTATTATATTTTTAATTTGAAGTTCAATATTGAAGTTCTATCTCTCTATAATTATAGTTGTCGCTTGTTCCAATCTGACGTAGGCCACAAGACGCTACTGAACAATGGATGATGCAATGATCCTCTTCTGGACTCTATGTTCTTGGCCTCGGCATATGAATGTAGGTAATCAGTCCTCCCCCTCGCCGTCTCATCTTCTCACCGTCAGTGTACCGACATTGTAGCTGAGTTGGCTGATGCACAAGTAGGGGCAGCTCTTCTGAACCAAATTTCTGTCATGATGTAATTTGAACCATCGACCTCTCGGCTGAGAGTCCAGCACCGCACCACTGAACCGTACAGCGCACCCCGGTTGAGACGAAAAATGCCGGGAAAGCGTTCTTTTAGAATACAACTAAAAAACTATGTCACCCAAATGAGTAGTGTACAAGTTTTACTAAAGTTTGTTTTGTGTGTAACCTTGTGAGTTCTAAGGCCGCTTTACGTCTACATCGGTCATTCGAGACATGTCTAAACTCAATGGAGTGTGGAATAAACAAATTATAGGCTCGATTAAGCACCTATTAAAAAGGTGTCTAAGAAAGGCGCTGCAGTGTCCGTGTTTGACGCTATTCAACGATCAGAGTGTTCAATGTTTTGTGATCTATAACATTAATTGATTGATATTCGTTTTTTATTGATAAAATAACCGGTCGTTTAAAGTTAGTTCATGTTGAGTGCCTGGTTTTGAATAGTGTTAAAGCTAAAAATGAAGTCGGCTGGAATTGGGGCTCACCCATAATGGACATTTCTTTACTAGCTTCTGTATATACACGGTGTCCCAATTGAACTGATACCCTTTTTGTTTTGGCGATATACTTGCCAATTCTAAATGAAACTCTTAAAAATTTCAGAGAATGTACGAGGGATAAATTATCAATGTTTCATGAATGTTCGTAGAATTGCAAAAAATTTTCAGGAAACATTAATAATCTTCTCGCCGCTGCCCGCGATAGGAGGCAGTGGAGAGCTCTGGTCCATGCATGTGACCAACAGTCGCGCAGCGACGTCGGTGACTGACATGACATGACATTGATAATTTATCCCCTCCCCGCCCCCCCCCCCCAAAAAAAAGGTAGCCAAACTCCGCCCATGGCCACAGTTATTTCCCGTTGAACAGTTACTGGTGCAGTGATCGTCTTGTACACCTCTGAAACGCTTTCATACGATGCTATAATATTTATCAGCTGCATCCAAATAGACGATAAAATCGGATATGGTATTCTAAACATTTTTTGTGTGTGTAGCTCGGAGCTTGGTGGCCGCAAGATGTCGTGTCGCTATGCAATTTAAAAAAATAGTTAATAACACCTCGTTAAGCGGCCACACTAAGTAGGCGATGGCGGCATCAATATCAAAGACATAGGCCTATTATAGTCGTCTTGTACACCTGTAAAGCGATTCCATCTGACGCTGTTTTATCGCAAGCTATTTCCGCCAAGATTTAAATCCATTCATCCATTCATCTATTGATCGACTTGTATGATTACTAGCTGTGGTACCCGGCCGAGGGTCAGCAAAAAAACAAAATTTATGCGGTGGTCGGGAGTTGAACCATCGGCTGAAAGTCCGGCATCTCTTACACAAGACCCTACAGCGCACCCAGTTAAATCGTAGAACGGACGAAAGAACCTTTTGGAATGTCAGGGGGGAAAGACGATGGCACCCAAGTGGGTGTCACCTGTTTCTGACAGTTGCGAATAAATTTTTTCTATTGTTTTGTTTAACCATGCGAGTTCCACATGTACAATTGTACATCATGTAGTTTTGCCTCTTCCACTCATTGAAGATGTATTGCCTTTGGAATCTGCATTATACAATGAGGCAACGCGACTCAACTAATTATAAGACCAATATTGTGAGTATTAAAAAGGTGTTTAAGGAAAACATTGCGGTGTCCATGTTTGACTTTGACGCCATTCAGCGACCAGAGTTCAATGTTTTGTGAACTATTCATTCATTCCAAGAATTTATATAGCGCCCTTGGAGGAAATTTGCTCAGAGGCGTTCCATGTCCAACCATGATGATACAAAAATTTAACAGTAAATAGCTGTAAACGTCTTTGCAAAACAAAATATATATTTGAACAATTATTATTATGGACTCCGTATTTATAGATTTATATGGCGCCTCTCATATGACTATTCAGTGTCGCTCTTAATGCTATGCGACAGAGAATGACGAGAGCTATTACATATAAATACACAATTTGAAGGTGCGATATTCATCTTGAAAGAGAAGCAAAAGAGCGAGCTCTATTTTAGCAGTGCCAGTCCCAAACCGAAAGAACGAGGAGGGCGAGACTTTGTTATGACACCGTGTCGTTATACAGCAACTATAGCCAGCAATTGTGAGCATCATTTTGAACCCTCCTAACGAAGAAAGTTCAATATTTACGGTCTGTTATAGTAGCACAGGATCGGTCACGAGTTTTCATTAAACAGCAATACAGTGATCATCTTAGACACCTCTGAAACGCTGTCGTACGATGCTTTAATAACAAGCAATTGCATTTATATCGACGCTGTGATTTCAGGCCTACTTGGTGGTCGCAAGATGTTGCTATGCAATAATAATAAACAATTCTTGACACATTCAGAAAGCTTCACTAAATTCGGCGCGTGGGTCAATAATACATATACTAAAATGGGGATGCGAGTAGGATGCCAAACACAGGATTAAAAAATTGTCTGACAGAAGTGGAGGGAACTATCCGGCATGTATTGTGTGACCCTAAAATCACGGTTCTCCTCAAAGGAAAGATATGCAGGACAATGATAAGACCTGTGCTGATTTATGGGTCAAAAGCATGGGCGCTGAGAAGAAGAGAGGAGAAGCTTCTGGAGAGACTGTTGCTGAATTTAAACTTCCGTTCCATCCAATCGTCAACGTTTCACGTCGCTGCTAGAGTATCAGTTGTTTTGTACCACAGTATATGTCGATTGACAATTAGCGTTGTCCTGGTCTTCTTGTCTTGTCTTTGACCGCCTTCGATCCGAAGGTTGACTGTACCCTGAACTGTCTGTCTTCATTTTCATCTTTCCTCTGTCCTCCTCAGTAGTTGAATCAAAGTTAAAACTGTCCAAGACATTGCGCTTTCAATCATGTTGTTCGTGGTCTTCCACCAGCTGTTGTACTTTGCATTATCTCTTCCTTCAAACATTCTCCACATTTCTTCATAATGTGACCAAGCCGTTTGACATCCTTGTTTTTAAGTGTTGCTTGACAGCTGACGCTTTATAACCCATTGGTCCCTTTTGTTTCCATTGCCATTCCTGAAATTCTTCGCGTCTGCCTATGTCCTGTCACTTTTCCCTCATCTCATCTGATTTCTTGTTGGGTTATGCTTCGCAACAAATTAATGCGTAAGACACCTAAGACACCTTTAAAAAGTTCTATAAACTTTGCAATCAAGATAGAACGTGGCCTATTACCAGCAAAACGCGTCTGCTGAATTTATCGCACTTCTCACAATATTTTAAAGGTGTTAAAGCTCTAAAATGCAAAACCAAATTGCTGTTAGGCGACCCGCATATCGTTAGCAGCTGCTGTCGTCAAATTTTATATCCATCCATCCATTGTTCGACTTACATGTATATAATTACTAGCTTTTGTGCCCGGCTTCGCCCGGGTTCAGCTCAAGTCGTTCGTGTATTACTTATCTTCAGTTCTGTTGTCTTTTTCTTCTACTTCTTAAGTAATTAAAATCCATTTTACTTTGACTTACATTATGTATACATGTACTTACGTACATTTGCGTGATACTTTCAGCAACGCTGAGCCTGAGCACAGTGAAGGCTATCTGAAAACGTACTCATGACATTGTAACGTAGGTCAGGTGTCGGAAGAGAGGCAGGAAGTGGTCGTTTGGTTTGACGGAAAAAGCGCGATGTTCACGAAATTCGCTGTAAAACGCAATTCTGAGGTCGTACTGAAAAGACATAATATTTGACATGAAAATCAACAAATGGCGTTCATATTTATGCGGAAATGTGAGCGAGAAAAAAACGAATCGAAAGTATAAATCGATGTGTCATTGGCAAACATGAAAAGTTTTAGGTGAAACTTTCAGGGATTGTTGGAAATTCATTTCCTTTGCAAAATTGGTAATTTAGGAAGATATTGGATCTTATCCGGTGGGACATTTTTATTTAGCCACCCTGTATGTGCTGATTTGTTCAAGACCCCGACCGTTCCTTTGCTTCCATAGTCATCCCTGAAATTCTTAGTATATGCCTCAGTCCTTTCATTTTCCATTATCTCGTCGGACTTCTTGTTGGTCCATTACATTATGTAGCCTATACCGTATTTAATAAAACAAACGATAATAGTTAAATGTCTGCTGAATTTATTGCGTATTCTTAACACGTTTTAAAGGTGTTCTAGAGCTTAATAAAAACCAAGCAAATTCCTGTTGACGACAGCGGCCTGTTTTATCGCAAGCTATTTTCGCCATGCTTTAAATCTATCCATCCATCCATTTAATGGTCGACTTGCATGATTGAACCAGCATCTCTTATACAAGACCCTATTTCGCACCCCCGGTTAAAGCGTAGAATGGACGAAAGAGCTTTTTGGAATGTCCATAAAAGACAATGGCACCTAAGTGAGTGTCATCTGTTTCTGACAATGGTGAATAAATTTTGTTTATTGTTTTGTTTAACCTTGCGAGTTCCAAGGTCGTTTTGCGTCTGCCACTCATTGAAGATGTAGGTTATCGCCCCCTTGAGATCTAATGAGGCAACGCAACATAACTCATTATATAATCGAAGTTGTGAGTATTAAAAAGGTTTCTAAGTAAAACGTCGGGCGGCGGTGGGAGAGGATCACCAGATCGTCCATGTCACAAACCTTCTCAACAGCAGAAGACTGAAGAAGAAGAAGTAAAACATTGCGGTGTCAATTCAGCGACCAGAGTTCAATGCTTTGTGAACTAAACACTCATTCATGTTAAGAATTTATATAGCGCCCCTCAGCATTAAGCGACTGAGAACGACGAGAGCTGTTAATATAATTTGTGGGGCGCGGTGACGTAGTGGGTGTGTTCATTGCCTTGCTACCGGAGGGTTGCAGGTTCGAATTCACCTCAAGCCGCCGTGTAAGGACCTTGAGCAAGTCGAACACTCGCAATTGCTCAGCTCTTCGGTGTGAAACTCCGATGCAGTGTCCGCGCTGTAGTCGGGAGCACCTCTGAGTAGTTGGACATTGAAGGGGCGCTATAACAAGTGCACATAAAAAATACACAATTTATTTGTAGGCGAAATATTCATCTTATAATTGAATCAGGTAAATTTAGTAGTGCCAGTTCCAAACGGGAAGGAAGAGGAGGGCGAGACTGTGTTACGACACAATGTCGTTAAACAGCAACTATAAAGCCAGCAATTATGAGCATCACTTTGACATATGCTAACGAATTAAGTTCAATGTTAACGGTATGTTACAGTAGCAGACAGGGGCGGATCCAGGATTTCTGGTTAGGGGGGGCGTAAATACTACATACATTCATGCATACATACATACATACATACATACATACATACATACATACATACATACATACATACATACATACATACATACATACATACATACATACGTACGTACGTACGTACGTACGTACGTACATACATACATACATACATACATACATACATACATACATACATACATACATACATACATACATACATACATACATACATACATACATACATACATACATACATACATACATTACATAGGCATATAAGCCCACACACACACATGCATTTGTTCGGCGCAGTGGTGAAGGGTATAGACCTAATTATTACACACCGTGAGGCATAAAAAACAAAGCCCCTAAAAAATTGTTATAATTTTAACAATATTGAAGCAATGTCAATGAAATTCTGGAAAATTATAGCCAAAATAGCAGGCAATGTAAAAAGATTATGAATTTGTACACAAACTGTCTGCCTTTAGCTTCTACGCATGCGTTAAGTCCCTTGCGCCATTCACGCACCGCCTATAGTCAATAAATTCACTCTTCAAGATCGTTCCAAGCTTTCTCGTTTCGCTTACGAAGATCTTCAACATCACGGACCTTCGTTTTGTACACCATTTCCTGCATGCATACCCATATTTTTTAATCGACAGGATTCAGATCTGGGCTGTTAGGGGGCCATGCATAGTGTAGGAGTTATGAAGTCAAGTCGAGTTTCATTCGTCGGAAGTGCAACCGTTTCTTGAACTCTGTACGGTGTACGCTAGAATACCACCTTGCTGGAAAATGTAAAATTCAGAGTTCTCGAATTTCAGGTAGAAGACCTTCCATGAGTGGAAACATCTCTGCAGTGTTGGCCGTTGATTGTACCCCCCCCCCCGGTTTAACAAAGTGAATTGAGAAGAAGCCCCGACTGATACCATTTGGGATTTGCTAAACGTTGGACGTGTGCGTAAAAGGCGGTCGGCTGCAATATCTCTCTTTCGAGTTCCAACTGCTACATACAGACGATCATTTTGAGTATTGCTACGAGAAGCAGGAAATGGTGTACAAAACCACAGTCCGTGATGTTGAAGATATTCGTAAGAGAATTATGCAAGCTTGGAACTATCTTGACCAGCGAATTATTGACTCGGCGGTGCGTGAATGGTGACGTGGGCAACGTCTGCTAGCAACTCAGGTAAGTAGGTAAGAGAGCTCCGGTAAGAGAGCTCCATTCTGCCGGTCCAGCTACTTCAAACATCCTATTCCAAAATTGCAATTATAAAATATTTAGTTTTAGGTCAGTTTAGTTCACCTGGTGGCGGACCGGTAAAGCATCCGCTCACAGAGCGGAAGTTTGCGAGTTCGACTCCGGGTAACTATACCTTGGGCACGTTGTTTACGCACACGTGCCTCTGTCACCAAGCAGTATAATTTGGTAGCCGCGTAAGCTGGGAAGTAAACAGCAAGTCCTGCGATACACTGGCCCCGTGTCCAGGACCTTGGGATTCGTCCATTGCTGGCTCAAGGCTATGGAAAAGGAGATGAGCGCCTCCCTGTGTTCCTCATGGAACGGGATGGGATTTTTTAACAGTTTAGTTTGAGAACATTTGCCGAGGTTTAGGGGGGGCGTACGCCGGCTCCGCCCCCCTCTGGATCCGCGCCTGGCAGAGGATCGGTCACAAGTTTTCGTTAAACAGTCAGTGATACAACGATCATCTTAGACACCTCTGAAACGCTGTCGTACGATGCTATGATAATTAGTAACTGCATTAAAATCGACATTAAGACTTCAAAACGTTCCTCTGTATGTCTAGTTCGGAGCTTGGTGGCCCCTTAAGATGATTCTATGTGCACTGTGTAGTTAATAAACGATGGTTCTTGACACATCGCTAAATTTGGCGTTGGCGGCATCAAAATTCAAAGCCATAAGTGATCGTCATAGACACCTTTGAAACGCTTTTATCTAGTGCTATAAAATCATCGCGTAAAGTGTCGTTATGGTTCACATGGTTTGCCTACGCACAGGGTAAGTTGGACTTTAACGGTCATTCGCGGCCTCAACATAATTATCTCATAAGCATTCTTCAATTCCTATGAGTTCAACAAATGCGTCTAGCGTTTCCCCTGAAAAACTCCTTCATTCCTCGCACTCTGGCAGGGTTAGTCCCAATTATGTCCGCATAAAGGAGGAGGGCATTGCTAATCGTCTGTATTATGGCACAGAGTCATTAAAGAGCAACCCAACCCCACAATCGTCTGGATAAAGGAGGAGCAAGAGGAAGACGATAATGATATTTGTCACGCATTGTCGTTACACTGCAACTACAGTAAGATAGATTTACTAATCAACTTGAACCCTGCATTATCTCTTTCTTCAGACATTCTCCACATTTCTTCATACTGTGACCAAAGTAGTTCAACATCCTTGTTTTAGTGTTGCTTGACAGCTGCTGACGCTCTATACACCCATTGGTTCCTTTTGTTTCCATTGCCATCCCTGATATTCTTAGCGTCTGCCTATGTCCTGTCATTTTCCTTCATCTCATCAGATATAATGCTTTGCAACAATGCGTGAGACACGTTCGACACCTTTGCAACGTTCTGGAAACTTTCCAATTTGTTTACTCAAATCAAATCAAATCATTTATTTGGCAACCAAAAACAACAGGAACAAATCAAATAAAGCATCAATAAACACAAGGTTAATAAGTATAATAAAACATTACTTAAATAACGATGCCAAAGGTTTCTATTTGGTTGCACAGGGGACTCGGAAGGGGTCTTACAACCCCGCTAGTTGAGTCCCCTGGGCGACTATACCAAGATGATGATGGCCAATAGGTTGCCGTACCGTGGTCCTAACATAAAGTATAAGTGAAAAAAAAAAAAACTAATTTAAGAAAACAAACAGCAAACACCTTAACTAACTTAACTAATAGCACAAATACACATTAATTCGATGATCATAGGGCCTCTAGTAGATCTAGATGAAGTTAAGGCACAGAGGTCGCTGGATGGTCGGGATGCTGCATGGGTAGTAAGGATTTAGATATAATTTATTCAGAGTAGGAGAAGATATTTAAAAGTTTGACGATTTGTTCACTCTGTAATGAGAATCAATAATAGTCATAATGCACCAGATTGTTATTTATTGTCAAGAATCAGGGCACGCAATTTTGACTTAAAGATTCGAAGGCTAGGCAGCTGTCTGATGGAGAGGGGAATCTTATTCCATGTTTGAGCCCCACTGTATTTAACAGAGAAGCGTCGGATATTGGTGCGGGCGTGAGGCAAATGGTAAGAGTCAGCGTGTCTAGTATGATATGAGTGCACCTTAGTAGTATGGAGGAAGAAATTCTTAAACACGGAAGGTAATAGGTCATGAAAGTATCTAAACATAAATTCGCCTAACTGCACCTGCCTAATTTGATAAACATTTAGAAGGCCATATTCCCGGAATTTAGATTCAGTCGTGGTCCCATAGGGCAGATTTCCTATATATCTAATAGCTCGCTTTTGGAGCTTCATTAAATTCAGAAGACTAGATTTATAGGTGGAGGCCCATATTATGTTACAGTAAGTGAGGTATGGGTAAATGAGTGAATAATACAAGGTGAGACGAATTTGAGGAGGTACTAACTGGGAGGTACGGGATAATATTCCAAGGTTTTTAGCAATTTTATTAGATACAATTTTTATGTGGTCTTTCCAGGTTAGGTGCTGATCTATATATACTCCTAGGAATTTGGTTGATATTACCTGAGTGAGTGGAACCCCATCAATGCACACCCCCATATTTCCTGCATCATAACTCTTTCTATGTGATTTAAAGATTATATAATTGGTTTTATCAAGATTTAATGACAGTTTATTTGCTTGGAACCATTCGGCTACATTTTTCAATTCAAAGTTAACATCATTAAATAGGGTTTCAAGAGATGAGTTGGAGTAAAATACATTGGTGTCATCAGCGAAGAGTATAAAGTACAATAAAGGAGATGCATTTGGGAGATCATTCACATAAATAAGAAATAATAAAGGACCGAGAATAGACCCCTGGGGAACTCCAAAGTTAATTTGCCGTAAATTAGACAGAGCACCATTGCAGGAAACCAACTGGGATCGATTTGTAAAATAACTTGAAAACCAATTTAACTGGGTACCCCGGATTCCATAAGTGCTTAATTTCTTTAATAGGATGTCATGATTAACGGTATCGAAGGCCTTTGCCAGGTCGAAAAAAATACCTATTGCATACTGCTTATTTTCGATTGCATTGGAAATTTTGTCTTGCATACTCATCAAGGGCATATAGGTAGAGTGTCCAGATTGGAATCCATGTTGCGAAGGGAAGAGGACATTTCCTTTAGAAAAAAATTTATTAAGACGTTCAAACATGGCTTTTTCAAAAAATTTTGAGAAAAATGGAAGTACTGAAATAGGTCTGTAATTTGTTACATCGTCTTTAACCCCCTTTTTATAAACTGGAACCACTTTTGCAGTTTTTAATGATTGTGGAAAAACCCCACAATGATTGTGGAAAAACCCCACGTTAGACCGATTAGCCTACAAATGTGTTGCGTCTGCTGAAATTATAACATCTCTTGGCAACATTTTAAAGGTGTTGGAGCTGTACAATAATAATCTTCGCTTAATAGTTCAATCCGACACACCGCAGAATGATTACAAGCACAGGTTATATGAAATACGACCCACTATAGCACGACACGCAGGTCGGCTTTACAGAGTGAGTTCGGCTTAACACTTTGGGCCTATAAGTACTGGATCACTCCTGGTTCGGCCAAGCCAGAAGTGGGAGGGGCTATCTTATTTTCAGCAGAACCCGTGTCAAGCAACGCAACAGCAAAGCGCCTACGGCAGCTAACTGAAAATTCAAATAAATGTTTGCCCTGTGAGAGGCTTGAACCTGGATCGCATGGATGACTCTTAGTTTATCGACCAGCTCCTCTCTCAACTGAGCTACGGACCCACCCCAAATGCCAAGCCACAGCGACCCGTATGGTTACTGACCCTACTGCCGCATTCACGTGACCATCCATCCCTCTGGGGGTGGCGACTATTGATGACCTCAAGACAGATACTTTTTAAATGGCGATTGATTGCGTTGTGGTTATAGCTGAGTCACTTTTCAAATCATCCGCCAGACGACAATGAATTATCGTATGTGTTTAAGACACCCTTTTAAAGTATTATCTTTCTTTATATAATAATTAAGTGTCGACTGTTTACGAATAATGCACTCGAGTAGCTAAATCATCCTTCTGTCATGAGCTTTTTTAGGGCCGAGAAGAAAAAAAATTAAGAGTCTCCGGCCAAACCAAAGCCCAAGTTTTGGTACATGTTTTTTAATTCACCCCCAATCATGCTTTCCATGTCCGTTCTATGTGTTGAGTATGTGCACCTGTCAGAATGACTGCACTAACCCTAAAACTAACCCTAACCGACCCTCACGACGCCTAACCAGAGCCCTAACCGATCCTCACGCGATAAATTCCCGTCAACTTAGAACCTGGGATGAATTAAAAATCAAGAACCCAAGTTTTTAGCCCCCCTCCCAAGGTAGCCAAACTCCGCCCATGGCCACAATTATTTCACGTTGAACTGTTACTGATGCAGTGATCGTCTTATACACCTCTGAAACGCTTTCTTACGATGCTATTATAATTAGCAACTGCACCAAAATAGACGATATAATCGGATAGGGTATTTCAAACATTTTTCGTATGTATAGCTCGACCTTCGTGGCCACAAGATGTCGCTATGGGAAAAAGTTTTTTACACTTCATTAAACGGCCACACTAGGTCGACGTTGGCGGCATCAAAATCAAAGACATAATTATGCCTAATAGTCGTCTTGTACACCTGTAAAGCGATTCCATCTGATGCTATAAATTCAATAAATGCGTTTCAAATTAACGATAATTCGGCGTGACGAACTAGCCCTAGGGCCTAGGTATACGGTCGACGTCACGGTCCTTGGCGGCCATAATATTATTGTTTGTTTGTTTGTATGCGCACTTGTTATAGCGCACCTTCAGACTCACTACTCAGAGGCGCTCCCGAATGCATACCGGGTACTGCAGTGGAGTTTCACGCCGAAGCGCTGAGCAATTGTGAGAGCCTGAAGGGGCGCTATAACAAGTGCACATACAAACAAATAGTCGCAGCGCACCAATTAAGAAGTGTCGTTGAACAAAAGATAATGCAGAGTCCATTTTCGACACCTTTAATAGGAATTTTGCATTTCTGTAAATAATGCCACGAATAAAATTGCTGTCAATCTTTTCATTATCCGTAATAGGCATGACGAACAGTACTAGCCCTAGGGCCTAGGTATACGGAAAAGAAAATATATGATTTCTAACCAACAATAAACAACTGTTAAAACACAAGTTTCATAGATGACTTTCGAAAAACAAGTAACTGCTGGCGAAGAAGGTGGAATTTATAAATACTTACTCCGTTATGAAATCACAGAACTGCGACTTTCTGAAAAAATAAATTTTGTCATCGTCAACATTTTTTTCATTCATCGCAAAGATTTATATAGCGCCAAGTCCAGGTAACTACATATACTCATAATCTCTCCCGACCCGTACCCATGGCTACAACGGGCGGTTTTAAGACGTTCATAAAAAGAGTTCGATTGGACTATTTGCGTTTGCAAGGGCGATTAGGTAAAAAAAAGGGGCAACTACTCAATGCATCATGCATGTCTATGAATTTATCGCATCTCCTGACAACATTTTAAAGGTGTTAGAGCTGTAAAATGCCAAAAATTGCTGTAGACGACAGCGACCCGCATATCATTAGCTGTCGTCAGATTTTATTTCCATTCATCCATCAATTTGTCGACTTACATGTATATCATTTTTGGCTGTTACGGCTTATATTGCTATATGACGTTTCTGAACCGTTTAACGCTGAGTTCTGTCTAAGGCTCTAAGAAAATTGAAGGCCGTTGTTACCTTAAGAGGTCGTTAAGCTCTGGATCCATGCCTAATATAAAACTAAGGTTATCTGCAGTAGTGCCAGTCCTAACCTTGATAAATGAGGAGGGTTACGTCAACAGCCATGACAGCCATTGGACGTCGCGAAAGACTGGAACTGCTGTAATTAATACAATTTAGAGTCATATATTTTGAATTTGACGTTCAATATTGAAGTTCTATCTCCCTATAATTACAGTTCAGTGGTGTAGTGGGGGGGATGGGAACGCGGGGAACGCCGTTCCTCACTTTTTTCCAGGGATAATGGAATATTAATAATACTACTACTACTAATAATATTATTATAAAGAGCGTTCCCCCACTTAATTTTTTAGGACTACACTACTGTTATGTATGTGCACTTGTTATATGTATGTGCACTTGTTATAGTGCCCCTTCAAGCTCTCTACTCAGAGGCGCTCCCGATGCAGAGCGGACACTGCATCGGAGTTTCACGCCGAAGCGCATAGTTGTCGCTTGTTCCTATCTGACGTAGGCCACAAGATGCTGTTACACAATGGATAATGCAATGATCCTCTGGACGCATTTATGTTCTTGGCCTCGACTTACGAATGTAGGTGACCATTCCCCTCTCGCCGTCTCATCTTCTCACCGTCAGTATACTCATTGTAACTGAGTTGGCGGGTGCACAAGCAGATGCAGTTCTTCTGAAATCTGAACCAACTTTCTACCCCTGGGGATTTGAACCATCGGCCTCTCGGTCCCACCACTAGAACCTACAGCGCACCCCGGTTGAGACGGGAAAAAATGCAGGGAAAGCGTCCTTTTAGAAGGTCACTAAAATACGATGGCAACCAACTTGAGTTGTTGAATTTTTTTTACCAAGCTTAAAGTTTGTTTTGTGTAACCTTGTGAGTTCTAAGGCCGCTTTACGTCTACATCGGTCATTAGAGACATTATTTTCTGAACACAATCGTGTGTTTAGAATGAACAATTTATATAATTGATTGAGCATCTGTTAAAAAGGTGTCTAAGATAGGCTTTGCAGTGTCCGTGTTTGACGCTATTCAGCGATCAGAGTGTTCAGTGTTTTGTGATCTATAACATTAATTGATTGATATTGGTTTTTATTGAGAAAATAGCCGGTCGTTTAAAGTAATTTTGTGTTGAGTGCCTGGTTTTGAATGGTGTTAAAGCTAAAAAATGAAGTCGGCTGGAATTAAATGGGTGGGGTTCACCCATAATGGACATTTCTTTACTAGCTAGTAGCTTCTTTAGCGACCGGCTTTTGAAACAATCCTAGGATTTTGTCTAAGAATGACCTATAGGGTCTATTCCCGGTTGGTGCGGTTACAGAACTGACCTAATTTTGTTCCCACCAATTGGACTAACTTGACCTACTTGTGAACCAACCAATCCGATTTGACTCTTTGATATCTGATGTATGTGCAATTAATAACGACGCTATAGAAGCCATTACAGTAGATTGGAATAATGTTTTATAAATAGATTATACTATTATATACTTTGTTCCCCATTGTACTGCATAGGGACCGAAATCAGAACCAAAACATCCGGGACTTTAAGGCCATACATCATTATATGATATATGCATTGAGGGGAGGGGCAGGATCAACCTTAATACGTGTGTTTGTTTATGGTCCTACTTAGGCTATAATGCACATACGCAGGAAATACTAACCCGCATGGGGGTACATGTGTGTTGAACCTCAATCGTAACTGTGTATACGCTACATGGTTACTGACCCTACTGCCGCATTCACGTGACCATCCATCCCTCTGGGTCGCGGTGCCTATTGACGACCTCAAGACATATACTTTTTAAATGGCGATTGGTTGCGTAATTTGCGTTGTGGTTAGATGAGTCACTTTTCAAATCATCCGCCAGACGACGATGAATTACTGTATGTGTTTAAGACACCCTTTTAAAACATAATATCTTTCCCATATAATAATTGAGTGTCGACTGTTTATGAATTAAAATGCGTCCCTCAGTCAGGTCTTCGTAAACTTCCTTGGAAAACAGAAAATTTATTTGAACAATAGATATCATGTAGATTTATATAGCGCCTCTCGTGTTACTATTCAGAGGATCTAACAGTATTAAGCAGTTTCGAACGACGAGAGCTGTTAAAAATAAATACACTTTATAAGTGCTACATTCACCTTTTAGCCTAAGGCCTTAAGTGAAGCAGAACACAGTGAGAATTGCCGGGGTTTTTTTTTGGGGGGGGGGGTGGATTTCAACCCCCAGTCTTTCTTAGAGCCCCATGTTAAAGTCTGTTTTTCACACCCCTATTCCAATTGGATAATGGTCCAATCCCCCGCCCCCATTTATTTTTCCACAATTCACAGCGCACCAATCCAGAAGTGTCGTTGAACAATAGATTTGAATAGATAATGAAGAGTCCATTTTCGACACCTTTAGTAGGAACTTTGCATTGCTGTAAATAATGCCACGAATAAAATTGTTGTCAATCATCTATGTCCATTATCCGAAATAGCCTAGTGGTAATAGGTGGTGTGCTGCGAGATTCTATCCATCAACAAAAGTATCCGAAGCCTTCTGTCATTGGTTCACGTAACATATGACGTCAGAGATCTACGCTAGATGCCTCAGCCTCGTTTTCATTGCCAAATATTATTCGGAAGCAGAAGACAGCGAGCCATTTTCGGAATGCGAGTTTTAAGCATGGACAAAGAGGAGAGTGAGACTTTGTTACGACTTAATGTCGTTAAACAGCAATAATTATTTATAAATTGCGAACATAACTTTTTTCTCCTTACTACGAAGTTGCATGTAGTTCAACGTGACAGTATCGGCCACAATTATTTCACGTTGAACAGTTACTGATGCACTGATCGACTTATACACCTCTAAAACGCTTTCTTACGATGCTATATATTCAGCAACTGATTTGAACAGACGATAAGATGCTTCTGACACCTTTCGTATATACACCGTGAGGCAAAAAAATTATAACAATTTTCTAGTGGCTTTGTTCTTTATGCTTCCCGATGTATAGCTCCCGCTTCGTGGCCGCAAGATGCCGTCATGCAATTAAAAAAATAGTTCATGACACCTCATTAAGCGACCACACTAAGTCGGCGTTGGCGGCATCAAAATCAAAGACATATAGTCGTCTTGTACACCTGTAAAGCGATTCCATCTGATGCTCTAAATTCAATAAATGCGTTTCAAATTAATCATAAATTGTCAGGGGAATAGTCGACGTTACGGTCCTTGGCGGGCCACATAATTATGATATCGCATTACTATTATGGTGATCGTATTAACAAAACGCATTGTTTAAATGTTATAGATTAAGTTTGTGCTGCCCGTCGCTGCTCTTCGGACTTTAATCCTACTCGTTCCTGTAGAATAGACACGGAACATGAAGTTAAACTATCATCAAATACGATTGAACAATTAATAAAATCGACGTAGAGCTCATTAAAATGGTGTCTAAGGAAAGCATCGCCGTGTCTATCTCTCCCACCAGGTTCCAATGTTTTGTGAACTATTCATTCATTCATTCATTCATTTCAAGAATGTATACAGCCTCTTCAAAAATCCACTCAGAGGCGCTCCCTGTCCAACCAAAAACAGTCTTCACGTTACTTCATAATGTGATCAAAATATTTCATCTTCCTTGTTTAACGTTGCTTAGCAGCTGTTGAACTTATATACGCTATAAATTTACATATTTAAAATAAAATTATGTTCAATTATGTTCAAGACCCAATTCATTGGTTTTCATTGCCATAATTATCTTAAATTCTTAGTTTATACCTCAGTTATCTCATTTCCCTTATCTCATCAGACTTTCTGCTGGTCTACATTACTTCCCCTTAGTATTATAATGCTCTATCATGAATTTTCGAAAAAATTGAGTTTGGTATCAATCTCTTCAGTGTAGCATTTGCTCTATCATTAGACAAAGAAGCTAGCTGATTGAAGCGATCGTTTCTTAGTTATAAGTCAGTATTTAAATGCTCTATCATGAGAACCTGTTTCCAATCTAGACTTTCTTAGTATTATAATGCTCTATCATTGGCATCCAATCACAAGGCTGGATTCGTCATGTTGCAGCAAAACGTTACTGAATCGATTTTGTTAGTATTATAATGCTCTATCATTGGCATCCAATCACAAGGCTGGTATCGTCATGTTACAGCAACACATTACTGAATAGACTTTGTTAGTATCATAATGCTCTATCATTGGCATCTGGATTCGTCATGTTACAGCAAAACGTTACTGAATAGCACCAAACTAGTTACCGTTGTCCCGGAATGGTAAAATAAAAAGTTGGCAGCCTAGAGCGTCCAAGTTTTCTGTTGCAAAACTATGATGGAGCAATATTATACTCAGGACGTTATTAAATAAACGCTGCTGCATGTTTAACTTAGAGCATTATTACAACTACATGTACTTCGTCGTTTGGAATTATATTGCTCTAACATGAATTTTTGCACATTTTTGCTATTTTCGATATTTTTTCACTTGTTTTCATGAAAATAAACCTTATTTTTGCAAGTAAGTCACCAGCGGGAACCTAGAAATGATGATATCATCCTTCAAAAGAATCTAGTTTAAAATTCTTGGCTTAATACAGTGCCCAAACTTTGAAGTCGTTTTTCTCGGTTTCGCAAAAATCTATGATAGAGCATTATAATTCTAAGGTGACGAAATTTAGCCAAAAAATATTGATGACGATAACGCGCTTACTCTATTTATAGCGTGATCTCAAGACATTTAAAGGTGTTATAGGCTTATAGCTAGAGCCGTACGATGCCAAGCAAATTCCTGTCGACGACAGCGGCCTGTATTATCGTAGCTATTATCGCCAAACTTTATATCCATCCATCCATCCATCCATCCATTGTTAGACTTATAATCAATATTGTTGTTGCGGCTTATTTTGCCATATGATATGACGTGTCTGAACCGTTTAAAGCTGAGTTCTGCCTAAGACAGCAAGCCAATCGGCCGTCGTTTAACTCATCATCAATGCTTAATATGAAACTACAGCTATCAGTAGTGTCAGTACCAAACCTTGATAAATGAGGAGGGTGACGTCAATGGCCATGACAGCCATTATAGGAGTCGTGAACGACTGAAAACATCCATTCCAATGATTTGTTTAGTCAATGCATAGAACGGAGGAGGGTGACGTCAAAGGCCATGACAGCCATAGGAGTCGTGAAAGAATGAAAACACCCATTCCAATTAATTATTTGTTTTGACAATGCATAGAAAGGACGAAAGAGCCTTTTTGAATGCACTTAAAAGACGATGGCAGCCAAGTGTTTGCCATCTGTTTATCACAATAATTGTGAATAATATCTTGTCTATTGTTTTATTTAACCTTGCGAAAATCAAGACTGTTTCACGTCTACATGTACATGATTGTACCTCTTCCATTCGATATGTTTGGCGGTGGGGTATATAATGAGACAACGCGACTTAACAGTTTATAAGATCAATCTAGCGATTATTAAAAAGGTGTGTAAAAAAATATTGCAGTGTCTATGTTTGACGCCATTCAGCGACCAGGGTTTATTCATTAATGCGGCCATTTCAAGATTTTGTATAGCGCCACTTAAAAAATCCACTCAGAGGCGCTTCCAGTGTAAATATGGTGATACAAAATAGTTTTAAAGAGCCTGCAAGACGCTAATGTGTCAACCCTAACTATAAGATTAAGTGGTCGATATCTGTTTTATTAAGACAAAAACCCGGTCGTTTAAAATAATTATATACATGTATGTGTTGAGTGCCTGGTTTGGGAGGTGTTTAATCTAGTCAACCTGCTTTAGGGCGGGGGGAATTCGCCTACTAATTTTATAACTGTATTATCCTATGTTCGTGCGATGGCATTTGACTACATTAAACTTGTTTTGTGTTCCGATCTAAACAGTAAACCATAACAGCTAGCAAATTTTAACCAGAAACAATTATGTTTAACGAAATTAAACAGTAACCCAGCGGTTAAATACACGACTTTAGATAAATAGCTTTGGTAGAGCGGGGAAAGAAGCCTTGTATGTACATGTAGTTGAATGGTCAAAAAATGCTAGAGGTTGGGATCGATAATAGGTTTTTTCGTACGTAATATATGGATGCTGCCGTTGAATTTTCGATCCATAAATCATCAGACAACGTTTCACGTTGATCACAGAGTAGCAACTAAAGATTGGTGATCACAAGATGTCGCTTATCAATTAGTGATATCTTGGTGTTTTTCTCCTATCTTCAGCCGTATTCGATCCTAAGGTTGACTCCACAATGAACCCCTCGAGATCAGTCTCAAGATCTATCTTTCCTCTGTCCTCCACAGCATAACTGAATCAAAATTAAACCTGTCGAAGACATAATGCTCTCAATCCAGGTTGTTCAGGGTCTTCCACGTGCACTCGATACAGCTGGTGTACCATGCATTATCTCTTTTCCAAACAGTCATCACGTTACTTCATAATGTGACCAAAGTATTTCATCTTCCTTAGAAGCTTAGGCTATATAAGCCATAAATTTACATAATTACAATAATATTATTGGATGACAACATAATTTATTATGTTCGTTGGTTTCCATTGCCATAATTTTATCTGAAATTCTCAGTCATCTCATTTTCCTTATCTCATCAGACTTCCTGCTGGTCCATACTTAACCAAAAAATGCTTATGTTATCAGCGACGATTAAGGGTTTGCTGAATTTATAGCATGTTCTCAAGACGTTTCAAAGGTGTTGTAGAGCTGTTAAATGCCAAGCAAATTCCTGTAAGCTATTATCGTAAAATTTTACATCCATCCATCCATTGCTCGACTTATAATTATAATCATTACTGGTTGCTGCGTCTTATTTCTGCCATATTGTGGCGCGTCTAAACCGCTTGAAGCCGAGTTCTGCCTAAGACACTAAGGCTTAAGAAAATCGGCCGTTGTTGCCAAACTACGTTGTTAAACTCTGTATCCATATGCTTAGTGTAAACTCTATGGCCAGGGGCGCAACCAAAAGATTTTCCTGGGGGAGGGGGGGTGCTCAGAATTATTGTTCTAAGAGCCGATGGTGCGAAGTAGCGAGTGCCAAAGGAACTTGCTTGATTGTGTAATCTTAAAGACCGAATGACCACCCAAAAAACTCATCGGATTTGGAAAAATTGCACGGGTCACCTTTTTAGCCTGGGGGTGATCAATCACCTACCCAGCACCCCCCCTAGTTGCGCCACTGTCTATGCCTATGGCCATCAGTAGTGCCATACATCGTACCGTATCTGTAGATCTATGTAGCGCCTCTCGTATGACTATTCAATTTCGCTCTCAGTATTACGTAGTTGCGAAAAACTGGAGCTGTTAAATACAAAATAAACACGACCATAAATTTTAGGTTCATCTGTCTGGAATAGCCACCCGTTGGAGACTATAATACGCCTGTTACCTATACTACCCTATAGGGTTGACGCGTCAGTGTTTTACATGCTCCTTAAAACTTTGTTTGTCGCAGTGGTTGAACTGGGACTTCTTAAGGGACCCAACGCAAATGCCTTAAATGAATGGATGAATGAAATACACACTTTGTAGGTGCGATGTTCACTTTTACTTAAAAGTGAGGCAGAAATGCGAGTTACATTTGAGCAGCGTCAGTCACAAGCCGCAAGAACGAGGAGAACGAGACTTTGGCACCCCCCCCCCCCCATGTCGCTAAACAGTAACTATAACCAACAATCGGGAGCATCACTTTGACCTCTGTCCTTTGCTAACAAAGTAAGTGCTACCGGTACTAATGTTAACGGTCTGTTACAGTAGCGGCCACAAATTTTCGTTAAACGATCAATGATACAGTGATTGCCTTAAACACCTTTGAAACACTGTCACGTGACGCTATTAATAACTAGCAGCTTCATTTAAACAGACGATAGGATTATGACTTATTCGCATAAATAGGTTGGCGCTTGGGATATTGCTATGCCATTGATAAACATGTCTTGAATCAATTAATCGTAAGGCTTTGGAGTTGACGATAAAAAAATTCGATCCAAGATAATTTTTGTGGTGGTCGTCGTCTTAGACACCTTTAGAACTTAAAAACTTTTCCTTATAACTCTATGAATTCGAAAAATGCGTCTAAATAAACCAAAGCTCAGCTGTAGAGAATATTCAATGATATTCATGGTAGTTGAACGTGGGTTGAAACTGAGCGACGAGGCGGTCAGGGTCGGTCTGCGATTGGGTTCAAACATCTGCGAGCCGCACACATGCGCTTGTGGTGCTCTGGTCACCGCCAGGGGCGAACATGGCTTGTTCTGCCAGCTGGGCGACGGCCGAATATCACGCCACGCGGCCATCAACGACCTGGTCTTCCGATCTCTGTCGAAAGCTGGCTTTCCAACAGCCAAAGAGCCGGGGAGCCCCAAGGACTATTACGATCTGACGCAAAGCGACGCGATGGCATCACGCTCATTCCTTGGAAGGCAGGCAAAAGTCTAGTCTGGGACGTCACAATAATAGATACGCTGGCACCGTCATACCTCGCAGCTTCAGCAGCCCAAGCAGGGACAGCGGCATGTCTAGCGGAGGAAAGAAAGATGCTGAAATACCACGCATTTCTAGACACACCCATTTTTATCTTCCTTGCCCTAGAAACACTGAGCCCCATCAACAGCGCAGGCCTCGATTTTATTTCGGACATGGGTCGCCACCTTACATCAGCTATATTGTATACG
Source organism: Lumbricus rubellus (assembly GCA_945859605.1). Taxonomy (NCBI): domain Eukaryota; kingdom Metazoa; phylum Annelida; class Clitellata; order Crassiclitellata; family Lumbricidae; genus Lumbricus; species Lumbricus rubellus. Next base: position 27,317,132 of record OX243822.1, on the reverse strand, counting down.
GGTGAACCGAGAGAGACCAGTTATTTATTTCAGAGGCTCTCTGTCACAATTCAGCGCTTCAACGCCGTAGTATTTAGTGGATCATTTAGGAGACCCACGCCAGAAATGGATGAGGTTAAGCCGTTCCAGGCACATTTTTTTATATTTTATAAGTCCCTGGGGGGACGAAGTACCTCATGGCATTAAAAAATAACAATAAAGGCAATTTGTATGGCGCCGTAACACAGCCATGCCTATAGGCCCTTAAAGGGCGCCTTACAAAGCAGCATGCCCCATAGCGAACAAGCATGTTTTAGCATGGATTTAAGAGTCCACTGAGCAGGCCATTTGAATATAGCGTAAGAAAGTCTTCGGCGCGAAATTCCGATGCAATGTCCGCTCTGCATTCGGGAGCGCTTCTGAGTAAAGAGAGAGCTTGAATGGGCGCTATAACAAGTGCACATACAAACAAACATACATTATTTATACCGGTTACCTTAGTAACAGCTGTATTGTCTATCGAAGAATTACACGAGTTTGATTGATTGTATTCGGTTGCCATGGTGACCAAACGCTGCGAAACGACGTTGACGGTTAGCATTTACATAATTATCACGTGATACTTTCCATCCAATGGAATGCGAGCAGCACGCTCTAGCGGTTATAAAAGAGAATCGAGAATCATTCTCATTGCTCAAACAATTTATTTTGCATATATTTAGTAATCTTCCGGAACCCGGTATCGTTATACTTCCTAGATAGTACTATTCTGGTTCTCTGTGAGAATTTATTTTCAAGCAGCGTTTCAGGCGCAGCCTAGGAGGTTACAACACTTTACCAAAACGATTACTTTATACAATGTTGTACGCTAGACAGGAACGTCCGCATGTAGGATCACAGCCATTTCATCAATTAGCCAATGATGGACGGCTGTGTGAAATGTGGAACTAACGTCCCTGTGAATATTCCGTATTCACTTTCCTTTCTTTTTCAAACACTTCTAGTCTGTCTTTTAACGTAGGATAGGTGTTGCATGCCACGATGTCGGCCTTCGTAGTCCATGAGTCTGGCGAAGACCCGTGTCGTGTAACATCAGTTCGACTACAATCAAAACTCTTGGCCGAGCCGGCTCTCAAGAGCCTGATCACCCTCTATTCCATCCTATCTGGCTGTAATTTTTAGGGATAGATATCTAAGTCTTATATTCTGTTCAATACTTTCTCCTTTGAAAACTGTCTTTAAAATAATTGTGTATAAAAACACATATGTCACAAAGACATGCTAGTCAATAGACAAATAAGAATGTAAAGAACATGATTAAAGAAATAAAAAATAGTAAAAAAAAACTGATTAATGTGATTATGTATAATCTTAAACCATCTTAACCCTCAGGCTACCAAGCTTTTTTTGTAACACTGACTACCAAGGGGGGGTGGTTACCACCCCCCCCTGGATTTTGGGTTTCGTTTGAAATATCATAACTTGTAATACACCTATGGATTCAGCATTCATTTCTGCACGAAATGGTATATTTAGGTTTAAAATATATGAAAGCACCCCGAAGTTATGAATTTTTTACCGTAGGCACCCGTCGATTCCACAAAATGTATACTTTCGCATAAGCAAAATATTAGATTCTGTGTGTTTTTAACATAATTTATTTAATTAAAAATAGTTTACAAATAATAAAGTCCAATATTCAACTATAAAAACCAGTAATAAGTTAGTTTTAGTTACAATAAAAAGAGAAAAAACATGTAAAACATGCTGAAAAACTTATCGGTTTGCGTTGTAAAAAAACAACATTTTCACACATTTAAATTTATTTTGAGCACTGCCGGTCATCAAATTTCAAATTAATTGGTATCACAAAATAGCCCTGAATGCCCGCTATAGAATGACATAATTTATTTCTCTTAAAAAATAAATTATGAATAATTTTTAATAGGAAAAACATGAAAATTTTATGAAAATAAAACACCTTTATTTATATTTCAATTTATTTTGAGCACTTCCGGTTGTCCAAAGACAACTCCGTGACTACCAGAATGTAGCCCCACATTCCCTCTACAGAATGGTGTAATTGGTGTATCTTCATGTCAAAGGACGGATAAGATACAGCCGATAATCTAAGGGGGGTGGTATCCACCCCCCCTGGTGCCTCGGGTATATCGGGTATAACTTTTGAATGGTATGGTATATCATCACACATTTTAGCTCAAAATGTGTGCAAATGAATCCTCTACAGCTACCGTAAACGTCAAAATTTTATTCCTAACGAAAAAAGTTTGATTTGGGAAAAACCGAGGGGGGGTGGATACCACCCCCCCCTGGTAGCCCGAGGGTTAAACCATAAGGCAAAGTTCATTCTGTGGCGATGTCCCGTTGTGCGCAAAGTTCCCCCGGTCAAAGACTTTTAAGCCAAACCGATGTCAACGACGAAATAATATTTTTCTTTTTCTTATGCGAATCTGAAAGTCATCGTGACTATTGTCAGCTCTCAATTCACTTTAAAACCAGAGTTATCGACATTTTAAGTTTCGAAAATTATGGAAACTTACGCGCAATTCAGACGCAATTAACCAGTCATTAACGGTCCTAGGCCACGGTGCAACGATAATTAAGTCTTAAACCCGCTCATTTACTATGGCAAGCAAATTTTTGCACGATAAGTTTTGAAATAGACTAAAGAATATGTGGTAGAAATCTAAAGAAAAAGCGATATGTGGAAATATTTTAAATTTGAAATTTATTTGTGAGCTGCAGTGATGCCACAGTTGGGTTTTTTCCACTAGATCTGGTTTTAGGCCTTCGTCTGGGTTTCTGGTATTTTAAAAGCAAAATCTGGGTTTATTGTAGAATCGCTTACACAAATAGTTTGGGTTTTCTGGATTTTTTATAAAGAAGCCTGGGTTTATTTCTGAAACGTCATCAGGTCTGCCGTAGGCTTAATAATTATTCTTGCCGACATTTCTTTTCTTTTGACGACGTACGTGTAGCGAATTATTGCGCTATTATCGATTAAACTAATTTGTTATCAATATTAATTCTTAATTATAGGTAAGATAGAGTAATTACTGGCGTTGTTTAGTTATTTAATCATTTGGCGAAAATGAGCAATATAACTTGAAAATATAAGTCACGTGACGTGGTAACTTAGCAACGCAACGTGACGTCATGACGTTGTCATGGCAATTACCTTGACATTGACGGTTAAAAGTCAATAGACGAATCAGGGACGTGGAAATCGATTTAAAACCGAAAAGTTACACGTCAGAGGATTTTGAAACAGGAATAAGTGATTCCTGTGCATGAACGTCAAAAGAGAGACTTGGATTGTAGAAACAATCTTCTCTAAAAGTTATATTTGGCGGCCAGGAAGAGAGTTGTTGGACGTGGTCAATAGAATATTGAAGCGTCGTGTGAGGACAATAGGTTGCGAGACAGAATTCTGCTGAATAGATTCTGGTGGCTCGTTTTGGGAACCTTTTGGTCAAGGCGTGTGTGGTTGTGGAACGATTGACGGTTGGTTGGAAGAATATTCAGACGTTGTCGAGTATCACTTTGGGTGATCGGTGACTTGTGTGTGTTCGCCTGCATTGCGACGCATCACATTTATTTGAATTCAACGGCTGATGGTGGTGTTGTGAATCTACATAAACATTGGAGATGACTCGGTTCGTCATAGACCGAATTCTTCTACAGTGAAATTATTCTCACACATCATATTCGAAGCACATGGTTGCATATTCATCGAACTTCGAGCAAGACAGTTTACACAAGAAGCTGAACTATATTCCGAAGAAACTTTCATCTGTCAAGATCAGATAAGAATAATTAGAATATAATAATTATTAATAATCAACGCCAAATAAGTAATTAGGTTACGGCATTGATGTATGTTGACTTTCTATTTTAAATATATATTTCATTATTAATATTGGTTTTCTTGTGCTATGATATTAAGAGTCCAGTAACACTGGACAACAGTGATTTTGCTTCCTGCACACTTTCATGTGTTTCTTATGCAGTTTCTGCTGCTGATCACGAAAATCACCTTGAAATTGTCCCATCACGTAAGGTTTTTGAGAAATCGTCAAATTTTCGTTACGTTTTGGAATCGTAAAAAAACAGTGGTTTTAGGCATTAGGCATCCATGAAAGTGGTATAACTTTTGTTCTGTTCGAAATATTTTGATGAAATTTGGCCATCTGGTGTAAATATGAATTGTCTTTAAGCTTGTAAAATTTAATGTCGAAATTCTTACTTTTGGCCAAGATATTGGCCAAAAACCTAAGGGTCCCCCCTTTTTTGCTCATCCCGTACATTGTACATGTGCAACTAAACAAGAAATAACTGTAAAACATTAATTTCATGTTTCCAACTTTTCTAAGTGATACAGTCATCATCAGCATCAATATTATGAGGAAGAACTGTTATAAAGATTTGTTTTCCAATGAAACTAAATTATAGTATATTGTAAATGTGTACAATATAATGTGAGCGTGTAAGTTAAAATGTTGCATGCTGTTTTTTCAAAAACCTTACGTGATACAACAATTCTGAGTACACCATCGTGTTCAGCACGTCACATTCTATAGAAAACAGTGAAAGATTTTCCGGAAATAACAAAAATTAAGTTATAGTATATATTGTACATTATATGCAATAAATGAGCATTTAAGTTAAAATCATGCATGCTGTTTTCTCAAAAACCTTACGTGATACAATAATTCTGAGCATACCATCGTGTTCAGCACGTCAAATTCTATAGAAAACAGTGAAAGATTTTCCGGAAATAAAAAAAAATTAAGTTATAGCATATTGTAAATTATATGCAAAAAAGTGAATAAACGAGCATTTAAGTTAGAATCTTGCATACTGTTTTTCTCAAACACCTTACGTGATACAACAATTCTGAGCATACCATCGTGTTCAGCACGTCACATTCTATAGAAAACCATCAAAGATCTTTTGGAGAAAAAAAAATTAAGTTATTGCATATTGTAAATTAAATGCAATAAAGTGAATAAACGAGCATTTAAGTTAGAATCTTGCATACTGTTTTTCTCAAAAACCTTACGTGATACAACAATTCTGAGCATACCATCGTGTTCAGCACGTCAAATTCTATAGAAAACCATCAAAGATCTTTTGGAAATAAAAAAAATTAAATTATAGCATATTGTAAATTATATGCAATAAACGAGCATTTAAGTTAGAATCTTGCATACTGTTTTTCTCAAAAACCTTACGTGATATAACAATTCTGAGCATACCATCGGGTTCAGCACGTCAAATTCTATAGAAAACCATCAAAGATCTTTTGGAAGTAAAAAAAATTAAATTATAGTATATAGTAAATTATGCAATAGATTATGAGCATTTAAGTTAAAATCTTGCATACTGTTTTTCTCAAAAACCTTACGTGATACAACAATTCTGAGCACACCATCGTGTTCAGCACGTCAAATTCTATAGAAAACCGTCAAAGATTTTTCGGAAGCAAAAAAAAAGTTAAAATTTGTTGTCCAGTGTAATTTTCTAACTCGATTTCACGGCCTAGTTAGATAAACGCTACATGTGGAAGGCCCGTCTCGGGGATATTATTAGCAGTTTAAATTGTTGATATATTGAACATTACTGACAATTAATTTCAAGAGACTTTACCGATATAATGGAAATTTATTTAAACATTGCAGCGCTTGTACGGCGTGGGTTAGCCTATGCGTAGGAAGGCGTTACGTTAGGTGCGTTAAATTCTGATACCGCAGACTATATATATTAGTTGTGGCTAAGAGGCCACACTAGCGTTGATAATTATTGTGGAATAATTACTGGATTGTAAATCGTAGGATTTGAAGATTTAATAGCGTATAGCTATTTGTGAATATTACCACTTAGAAAAAAGTAAGTGAGTAAGGAGAAAGATGTCCACTGGCGCAGATTTAAAGACGTGGCTTGACATGGGAAAACTGTTGCAGTACGAGGGAGAACAGTTGAAAGAGTTTGTCAAAGAAAGACAAGACGAACAGCGACGACAGAGGATTGAGGAGAGAGAGGAGAAGAAAGAAAGTGACGCAAGAGCAGATGCAAAAGCTCTTAGAGAAAAAGAAGAGGCACAAGCAGCCAGAGCACAAGAAGAGGCAAAAGCTCTTAGAGCACAAGAATTAGAATTGGCGAGGATAGCGGATGCCAGACTTGAAAGAGAGGCGAATGACGCCAGACTTGAAAGAGAGGCGAATAATGCCAGACTTGAAAGAGAGGCGAATGACGCCAAGCTTGAACGAGAAAGTCAGGCTAGGTTAAATATGGATCTGGAGATCAAAAGGCTTGAATGTGAAATGAGAATTAAGGAGATAGATTCTAGAAATTATCAGAATCGAGGTGAAGCCACGTTCACGATGGTTGGCGATAGTTCATACCAAGGAAACCATAACCATAATAAAGGGATGAAGGACATCAAGTTTCCTATATTTAACGAAAATAAAGATTGCCTGGATGCGTATCTTTTAAGATTTGAAAGGACGTGCGCAGCATGCGAAGTAGCAACAGAGAATTGGTCTCTGATGTTGGCTAAGCATCTTGAAGGAAAAGCGCTAGAGGTATATCAAAGATTATCGACGGAGGAAACGCAGAGTTACGAGTGTTTGAAGAAACACCTATTAAAGAGATTTCAATTGACAGAGGGTGGATACCGCACCAAATTTAAGACGAGTAAAATGGAATCAGGTGAGACACCTTCGAACTTTGTGCATAGGTTGAGGAGATATATGCAGCAGTGGTTACTGCAGGCCGGATTCGAGAAAACTTATGAAGGAATGGAGGGTCTGTTATTGAAGGATCAATTTTTTCTGACATGCAGCAATGAACTCAAGATGTTTATCAAGGAAAAAGGTAAGATGAGTTTAGAGGACACCTTGAGTTGTGCAGAGTCGTATATCGAAGCACACGGATATAAATATGCTGAGAGTAATTTGCGACCTACAGGAAAATTCAGTAACGAAAGACCGAATGTGAAACAGTTCGATGATAAATCTAGAGAGAGATTTAATGGAAACATGAATAGAGGGAGAGGAGAAATAAGACATAACAGAGATATGAACAATAGTGGGAATATGAACAGAGGATTCAGTCGTGAAAGAGAACAGGCGGCTGAGCATAAGATAACTTGTTTCGCGTGCGGCAGAAACGGGCACAAAGCGTACGATTGTGTGCACAAACAAAAGGGAGTTGTCAAACATACAGCAGCAGCTGTGCAAATCTACGAGAATAGAGCATACAAGATAACGCAAGCAAATGAAATGTTGAAATTAGGCGAAGTTGCAAGAGACGTGGAAGATAAAGTCGAAGGGAGTAAAGAGGAATTACCAATACAGATGGCAGCAAGTACTGTGGTTAAAGAAAGGAGAGATGACTACAGTGACTTAGAGAATAAAAATGAAGGTCAGATAAAGGTGAATGGAATGAGTACTAGTTGTTTGTATGACTCGGGATCGAGTACATGCATTATAAAGAGATCACTAGTCAATGATAGCGATTTCACGGGAAGAGAAACGCAATGCATACTAGTCGATGGAACATTGAGAAATTTTCCGACAGCAAGGATTAATATTGAAAGCGAATATTTTACCGGGAACGTTGAAGCGATGGTGATGAAGGAACCGGTGAAACCAGTAATTATCGGTCGGATCAAAGGTTTAAAATATCTAGTAGTAAATGACACTACAGATGACGTGATTAAATGTGATCAGAATGATAAAGAAGATACCGAGAATAAAGATGAGAGATCGGAAAGGATTGAGAATAAAAGAATAATTGAGAAATCCTTGAGTGTGGAATCACAAGGACAAAGAACTAAAAAGAAAGTTCGTTTTGTGTGTGACGTCACGAATGAATTAAGTGATGATGTAATGGATGACGTCGTAGAGAGTGATGACGTACAACAAATGACAGCAGCAGTGGAAACCAGAGCGGAATCTAAGAAAGTAACTAGATACAAACCGCTGAAAGTCACTGAGATGCCGAATTTGAATATAACGACGAAGGAAGTCCAAGAATTACAAAGGAAAGATGAAACTTTGAAGAAATGTTGGGACAAAGCAATAGATTGGAGTGATGATGACAGTGTAACAGAAGAAGTTCTTTACGTGAAGAAGAACGAACTGTTGTATAGAAGAGTCAAGGAGAAATCGAAAGATGATGCAAAGTGGCAGTTAATGGTCCCGAAAGAACTTAGAGATAAAGTATTAGCAGTGGCCCATAACTCGCTATTGTCAGCACATCTGGGTATGAAGAAAACCCATGATAAGATCGTGTATGAATTTTATTGGCCATCGATAGGACAAGATATTAGAAAGTATGTCCTGAGCTGTGATATATGCCAAAAGTCGGTGGACGAAAGGGTGAATTATAAAGTGTCACACTGGAGTGAGAAAAACAGAAGAACGGATGAGGTTCTGTATAAGAAAGGGAATAATTGGCCGTATGGACCAAAGGTGAAAAAGAATTTCAAACGTGAACCGTTTAAATTGATAGAGACTCGAGATAGGTACATGATCACACGGAATAGATGTGAGTCGAGTAATATTGATAGAAACAAGAAGATGTATGGGATACAACATGTTGATGAGAAGAATAAGGAGAATAGTTACAGGAGATGTGAGGTCCAGTCTAAGAGACAAAATAGATGGATGAATGATAGATGCACGGATGATAATGAAGTGATTAGGAGAAATGTGAGTTGGAACGAGAGGAATGTAAATAATGATAATAGGAGAAATTATCGACATAGGTCAAGAGAGTTTAATAGGAATAGTGGAATAGACAGTGACAGGTCTAGTAGGTTAAATTGGAGATGCAAAGATGAGAGTAACATAGTTGAAACTATGAGAAGGAGTTATGAGAATAAACCATGGTACAGGAAGACCTATGGTAATGAATCTGTAAGGGAACAGAGAGAAACTGGTGGAGTGCACCATGATGAGAATAAGTGGAGAGGTAGAACATGGAATGACAGAAGGTGGTCATATCCTGTAGGTGTTGTAAACAAAAGAGAGAATAGTGATAACTATTATAGTAGAGAAAATGAGTCACTGAAAGGAATCAGATGGAAGACTTATGGAGATATAAATAGGTACAGAGGCGAAGAAATGAATAATAGGGATTCAGAGATCCGAAATGGTAGTGCATTAAATACGATGAGAAAGCCAGAGGTAAAATATGGAACTCATGTGTGGACCAGACGAGTGGTCAAAACAAGAGAAGAATAGATGTAAACGTGAGTTAGTAGGTGTGTATATAGGTAGGATGGATAGTTAAGAGGATTGTAAATAAATAAAAGTTGAGTTTAAGTTAAGTTGAGTTGTTGAGTTGAACAGTTGTGAAATTTAAGAGAAGTTGACTAAGTGGAATGAATAGTCAAATAGTGTAGTAATATAATAGTAGTAGGGGAATGAGTAGTTAAGATGTGGAATAGAAATTAGTTCGTGTGAGTAGAATATTGTTATTTGAGTGTGTTGTGATTCAAACACTCATGTGGATAAGAGATTAATTCTGCACAGTGAGATGAAAGTGAGTCAACATTTTTATTTTTAAAAATAAATCAGTATTAAGTAGATAAGTTTTATTCAATGAGAGTTGATGTAGAAACGGCAGTGTACATATAGGTGATAGTACACAAGAATAAAAAGGTGAAGATGTAGAGAAGAAATATTGAGTTTATATGTAAGCCACAAATAGAAATTTGACCAGTTGTGGATATTAAACCTAAGTCAGAAGAAGGCAGAATTAATGGCTCCGTTGAGCGACTTAACAAAGAAGTCAGTTCCTAATAATGTTGAATGGAACCAGGAATTAGGTGAAAGTTTTAAGCAGTTGAAAGAAGCACTTGCTAAGACACCAATCCTTAGGTTACCAGATCTAGAGAAGGAATTCATTATACAGACAGATGCATCAGGAAAAGGAATAGGTTGTGTTCTTATTCAGCAGTATGAAGGAACAAACCATCCAATTGCATATGCTAGTAGGAAACTATTGGAAAGAGAGATGCGATACTCAGTAGAAGAGAGGGAATGTCTAGCCATAATGTGGGGAATCAGTAGATTTGATCGATACTTGTGTGGAAGAAAGTTTGTGATCGAGACTGACCACTGTGGACTACAATACATGAAAGAAGGGAGAATGAAGAATGCAAGAGTGATGAGGTGGAGTCTTGCCCTTCAAAATTATTGCTTTACAATTCGATACATTAAGGGAAGCAGTAATGTAGTTTCTGATTATTTGAGTAGAGGTTTGACCTAGTACTTAAGTAAGTCAATAGTAAGTACTGATTAGATGTAGATAAGATATAATTCAGTTATGTAGTGTTGTTTTGTAAGGTAGAGTAAGGAAGTTGATGAAAAATTAGTGAATAGATAATTAGGTAAGTTGTTAAAGCCTGATTACAGACTTTCGAAGGAGGGGTATTTGTAGCGAATTATTGCGCTATTATCGATTAAACTAATTTGTTATCAATATTAATTCTTAATTATAGGTAAGAGTTAAGATAGAGTAATTACTGGTGTTGTTTAGTTATTTAATCATTTGGCGAAAATGAGCAATATAACTTGAAATTATAAGTCACGTGACGTGGTAACTTAGCAACGCAACGTGACGTCATGACGTTGTCATGGCAATTACCTTGACATTGACGGTTAAAAGTAAATAGACGAATCAGGGACGTGGAAATCGATTTAAAACCGAAAAGTTACACGTCAGAGGATTTTGAAACAGGAATAAGTGATTCCTGTGCATGAACGTCAAAAGAGAGACTTGGATTGTAGAAACAATCTTCTCTAAAAGTTATATTTGGCGGCCAGGAAGAGAGTTGTTGGACGTGGTCAATAGAATATTGAAGCGTCGTGTGAGGACAATAGGTTGCGAGACAGAATTCTGCTGAATAGATTCTGGTGGCTCGTTTTGGGAACCTTTTGGTCAAGGCGTGTGTGGTTGTGGAACGATTGACGGTTGGTTGGAAGAATATTCAGACGTTGTCGAGTATCACTTTGGGTGATCGGTGACTTGTGTGTGTTCGCCTGCATTGCGACGCATCACATTTATTTGAATTCAATAATTATCACGTGATACTTTCCATCCAATGGAATGCGAGCAGCACGCTCTAGCGGTTATAAAAGAGAATCGAGAATCATTCTCATTGCTCAAACAATTTATTTTGCATATATTTAGTAATCTTCCGGAACCCGGTATCGTTATACTTCCTAGATAGTACTATTCTGGTTCTCTGTGAGAATTTATTTTCAAGCAGCGTTTCAGGCGCAGCCTAGGAGGTTACAACACTTTACCAAAACGATTACTTTATACAATGTTGTACGCTAGACAGGAACGTCCGCATGTAGGATCACAGCCATTTCATCAATTAGCCAATGATGGACGGCTGTGTGAAATGTGGAACTAACGTCCCTGTGAATATTCCGTATTCACTTTCCTTTCTTTTTCAAACACTTCTAGTCTGTCTTTTAACGTAGGATAGGTGTTGCATGCCACGATGTCGGCCTTCGTAGTCCATGAGTCTGGCGAAGACCCGTGTCGTGTAACATCAGTTCGACTACAATCAAAACTCTTGGCCGAGCCGGCTCTCAAGAGCCTGATCACCCTCTATTCCATCCTATCTGGCTGTAATTTTTAGGGATAGATATCTAAGTCTTATATTCTGTTCAATACTTTCTCCTTTGAAAACTGTCTTTAAAATAATTGTGTATAAAAACACATATGTCACAAAGACATGCTAGTCAATAGACAAATAAGAATGTAAAGAACATGATTAAAGAAATAAAAAATAGTAAAAAAAAACTGATTAATGTGATTATGTATAATCTTAAACCATCTTAACCCTCAGGCTACCAAGCTTTTTTTGTAACACTGACTACCAAGGGGGGGTGGTTACCACCCCCCCCTGGATTTTGGGTTTCGTTTGAAATATCATAACTTGTAATACACCTATGGATTCAGCATTCATTTCTGCACGAAATGGTATATTTAGGTTTAAAATATATGAAAGCACCCCGAAGTTATGAATTTTTTACCGTAGGCACCCGTCGATTCCACAAAATGTATACTTTCGCATAAGCAAAATATTAGATTCTGTGTGTTTTTAACATAATTTATTTAATTAAAAATAGTTTACAAATAATAAAGTCCAATATTCAACTATAAAAACCAGTAATAAGTTAGTTTTAGTTACAATAAAAAGAGAAAAAAACATGTAAAACATGCTGAAAAACTTATCGGTTTGCGTTGTAAAAAAACAACATTTTCACACATTTAAATTTATTTTGAGCACTGCCGGTCATCAAATTTCAAATTAATTGGTATCACAAAATAGCCCTGAATGCCCGCTATAGAATGACATAATTTATTTCTCTTAAAAAATAAATTATGAATAATTTTTAATAGGAAAAACATGAAAATTTTATGAAAATAAAACACCTTTATTTATATTTCAATTTATTTTGAGCACTTCCGGTTGTCCAAAGACAACTCCGTGACTACCAGAATGTAGCCCCACATTCCCTCTACAGAATGGTGTAATTGGTGTATCTTCATGTCAAAGGACGGATAAGATACAGCCGATAATCTAAGGGGGGTGGTATCCACCCCCCCTGGTGCCTCGGGTATATCGGGTATAACTTTTGAATGGTATGGTATATCATCACACATTTTAGCTCAAAATGTGTGCAAATGAATCCTCTACAGCTACCGTAAACGTCAAAATTTTATTCCTAACGAAAAAAGTTTGATTTGGGAAAAACCGAGGGGGGGTGGATACCACCCCCCCCTGGTAGCCCGAGGGTTAAACCATAAGGCAAAGTTCATTCTGTGGCGATGTCCCGTTGTGCGCAAAGTTCCCCCGGTCAAAGACTTTTAAGCCAAACCGATGTCAACGACGAAATAATATTTTTCTTTTTCTTATGCGAATCTGAAAGTCATCGTGACTATTGTCAGCTCTCAATTCACTTTAAAACCAGAGTTATCGACATTTTAAGTTTCGAAAATTATGGAAACTTACGCGCAATTCAGACGCAATTAACCAGTCATTAACGGTCCTAGGCCACGGTGCAACGATAATTAAGTCTTAAACCCGCTCATTTACTATGGCAAGCAAATTTTTGCACGATAAGTTTTGAAATAGACTAAAGAATATGTGGTAGAAATCTAAAGAAAAAGCGATATGTGGAAATATTTTAAATTTGAAATTTATTTGTGAGCTGCAGTGATGCCACAGTTGGGTTTTTTCCACTAGATCTGGTTTTAGGCCTTCGTCTGGGTTTCTGGTATTTTAAAAGCAAAATCTGGGTTTATTGTAGAATCGCTTACACAAATAGTTTGGGTTTTCTGGATTTTTTATAAAGAAGCCTGGGTTTATTTCTGAAACGTCATCAGGTCTGCCGTAGGCTTAATAATTATTCTTGCCGACATTTCTTTTCTTTTGACGACGTACGTGTAGCGAATTATTGCGCTATTATCGATTAAACTAATTTGTTATCAATATTAATTCTTAATTATAGGTAAGATAGAGTAATTACTGGCGTTGTTTAGTTATTTAATCATTTGGCGAAAATGAGCAATATAACTTGAAAATATAAGTCACGTGACGTGGTAACTTAGCAACGCAACGTGACGTCATGACGTTGTCATGGCAATTACCTTGACATTGACGGTTAAAAGTCAATAGACGAATCAGGGACGTGGAAATCGATTTAAAACCGAAAAGTTACACGTCAGAGGATTTTGAAACAGGAATAAGTGATTCCTGTGCATGAACGTCAAAAGAGAGACTTGGATTGTAGAAACAATCTTCTCTAAAAGTTATATTTGGCGGCCAGGAAGAGAGTTGTTGGACGTGGTCAATAGAATATTGAAGCGTCGTGTGAGGACAATAGGTTGCGAGACAGAATTCTGCTGAATAGATTCTGGTGGCTCGTTTTGGGAACCTTTTGGTCAAGGCGTGTGTGGTTGTGGAACGATTGACGGTTGGTTGGAAGAATATTCAGACGTTGTCGAGTATCACTTTGGGTGATCGGTGACTTGTGTGTGTTCGCCTGCATTGCGACGCAGGGGCGCCGTTAGGCGTACGCACGTACGCAAGTGCGTACAGCGCGGAAAGGCTAAAAAAAAATTTTCCGAATTGTAAATTAAAGAATTAAAGCCTGAAATATTATAAGCGATGAAAACCTTTTGAATCTATTGAAATTCTATAATTCTATGGAATATATTTACTTACTTACTTACTTACTTACTTACTTACTTACATACACTCTAATAGAGAACCATCTTCGCAGTCAGCGTCTTCGGGTATATCTTCGTGTTCCGGGAAATAAAAAGCATTGATTAAAAGCATTGATTAAAAATGAAGCGAGCAAGTCAAAAAACTATTGCAACTTTCTTGAAACGTCCTAACACTAGAAGGTATATATAAGTGTATAAGCTTGTTCTGTATCGTAATCAAGGCCGCCTAGGCCCTAGAGGTCTATGGATCCTGGATGTAAAACCGTTAAAACTTTTCAAAGAAAATTTAATGACGTCTTTTGTTTGTATGTGTTTGTATGTGCACCTGTTATAGCGCCCCTTCAAAGTTCAACCTCTCTGCTCCGGCCGAAGCGCTGAGCAATTGTGAGTGATGGACTTGCCCAAGGTCCTTACGCGGCGAGGTGGATTCGAACCTCGAACCTTCCGGCTTCAAGGCGACGATAGCATAGCAATATGCCGGTGTAAAGGTACCAAATTACCCCTCCTAAACATCACCCCCCGGTAACTTGAAACCGGTTTCAGATTACCCCGGACACTAGATTTTCATCAGTCATCGCATTTATTGCACTAAGAAATCACAGAATGATCCAAAAAAATTAAATTGGGAAGAACATTATTTTATTGAAGTTTTAAATCATGTCTATAATGCAATGAGATAACAGGAAATTTTGACAAGGATGTCATGACGTCAAAATGATAGCCTATAAGGTTCTACCATCGCAGTGTGACAATAAAAAAAATCGAAAATGGGGAGGAGCACATCCCGTTCCCAAACCCCTTTCCTGCTCGGCGATCATACTTTGGCCGCGAGTTCGTCCTTTAAAACCAGGACCAAGTCTCCGCTTATGTGAACAGTGGTGTTTTGAATAAGTCTCTTATAAAAAAGGGTCAAAAAATTTTTCGCGCGCTAGCGCGCGCATCTTTTCACATTCTTTTAGGCACCCCTACTCTTCGGGTCAACTCGGCGCATATGGTGATACATCATAATCGCCAGTAGGCATATACGGTATATATATATACATAGGCCTACATATATATATATATAAATATATATATAAGCTCGTATCGATCGCTGTTCGCTTCATATTATTTTGTGCAAGTTGTGCGTACAGAAAAAAAATCCTGGCGGCGCCGCTGTTGCGACGCATCACATTTATTTGAATTCAACGGCTGATGGTGGTGTTGTGAATCTACATAAACATTGGAGATGACTCGGTTCGTCATAGACCGAATTCTTCTACAGTGAAATTATTCTCACACATCATATTCGAAGCACATGGTTGCATATTCATCGAACTTCGAGCAAGACAGTTTACACAAGAAGCTGAACTATATTCCGAAGAAACTTTCATCTGTCAAGATCAGATAAGAATAATTAGAATATAATAATTATTAATAATCAACGCCAAATAAGTAATTAGGTTACGGCATTGATGTATGTTGACTTTCTATTTTAAATATATATTTCATTATTAATATTGGTTCTCTTGTGCTATGATATTAAGAGTCCAGTAACACTGGACAACAGTGATTTTGCTTCCTGCACACTTTCATGTGTTTCTTATGCAGTTTCTGCTGCTGATCACGAAAATCACCTTGAAATTGTCCCATCACGTAAGGTTTTTGAGAAATCGTCAAATTTTCGTTACGTTTTGGAATCGTAAAAAAACAGTGGTTTTAGGCATTAGGCATCCATGAAAGTGGTATAACTTTTGTTCTGTTCGAAATATTTTGATGAAATTTGGCCATCTGGTGTAAATATGAATTGTCTTTAAGCTTGTAAAATTTAATGTCGAAATTCTTACTTTTGGCCAAGATATTGGCCAAAAACCTAAGGGTCCCCCCTTTTTTGCTCATCCCGTACATTGTACATGTGCAACTAAACAAGAAATAACTGTAAAACATTAATTTCATGTTTCCAACTTTTCTAAGTGATACAGTCATCATCAGCATCAATATTATGAGGAAGAACTGTTATAAAGATTTGTTTTCCAATGAAACTAAATTATAGTATATTGTAAATGTGTACAATATAATGTGAGCGTGTAAGTTAAAATGTTGCATGCTGTTTTTTCAAAAACCTTACGTGATACAACAATTCTGAGTACACCATCGTGTTCAGCACGTCACATTCTATAGAAAACAGTGAAAGATTTTCCGGAAATAACAAAAATTAAGTTATAGTATATATTGTACATTATATGCAATAAATGAGCATTTAAGTTAAAATCATGCATGCTGTTTTCTCAAAAACCTTACGTGATACAATAATTCTGAGCATACCATCGTGTTCAGCACGTCAAATTCTATAGAAAACAGTGAAAGATTTTCCGGAAATAAAAAAAAATTAAGTTATAGCATATTGTAAATTATATGCAATAAAGTGAATAAACGAGCATTTAAGTTAGAATCTTGCATACTGTTTTTCTCAAACACCTTACGTGATACAACAATTCTGAGCATACCATCGTGTTCAGCACGTCACATTCTATAGAAAACCATCAAAGATCTTTTGGAGAAAAAAAAATTAAGTTATTGCATATTGTAAATTAAATGCAATAAAGTGAATAAACGAGCATTTAAGTTAGAATCTTGCATACTGTTTTTCTCAAAAACCTTACGTGATACAACAATTCTGAGCATACCATCGTGTTCAGCACGTCAAATTCTATAGAAAACCATCAAAGATCTTTTGGAAATAAAAAAAATTAAATTATAGCATATTGTAAATTATATGCAATAAACGAGCATTTAAGTTAGAATCTTGCATACTGTTTTTCTCAAAAACCTTACGTGATATAACAATTCTGAGCATACCATCGGGTTCAGCACGTCAAATTCTATAGAAAACCATCAAAGATCTTTTGGAAATAAAAAAAATTAAATTATAGTATATAGTAAATTATGCAATAGATTATGAGCATTTAAGTTAAAATCTTGCATACTGTTTTTCTCAAAAACCTTACGTGATACAACAATTCTGAGCACACCATCGTGTTCAGCACGTCAAATTCTATAGAAAACCGTCAAAGATTTTTCGGAAGCAAAAAAAAAGTTAAAATTTGTTGTCCAGTGTAATTTTCTAACTCGATTTCACGGCCTAGTTAGATAAACGCTACATGTGGAAGGCCCGTCTCGGGGATATTATTAGCAGTTTAAATTGTTGATATATTGAACATTACTGACAATTAATTTCAAGAGACTTTACCGATATAATGGAAATTTATTTAAACATTGCAGCGCTTGTACGGCGTGGGTTAGCCTATGCGTAGGAAGGCGTTACGTTAGGTGCGTTAAATTCTGATACCGCAGACTATATATATTAGTTGTGGCTAAGAGGCCACACTAGCGTTGATAATTATTGTGGAATAATTACTGGATTGTAAATCGTAGGATTTGAAGATTTAATAGCGTATAGCTATTTGTGAATATTACCACTTAGAAAAAAGTAAGTGAGTAAGGAGAAAGATGTCCACTGGCGCAGATTTAAAGACGTGGCTTGACATGGGAAAACTGTTGCAGTACGAGGGAGAACAGTTGAAAGAGTTTGTCAAAGAAAGACAAGACGAACAGCGACGACAGAGGATTGAGGAGAGAGAGGAGAAGAAAGAAAGTGACGCAAGAGCAGATGCAAAAGCTCTTAGAGAAAAAGAAGAGGCACAAGCAGCCAGAGCACAAGAAGAGGCAAAAGCTCTTAGAGCACAAGAATTAGAATTGGCGAGGATAGCGGATGCCAGACTTGAAAGAGAGGCGAATGACGCCAGACTTGAAAGAGAGGCGAATAATGCCAGACTTGAAAGAGAGGCGAATGACGCCAAGCTTGAACGAGAAAGTCAGGCTAGGTTAAATATGGATCTGGAGATCAAAAGGCTTGAATGTGAAATGAGAATTAAGGAGATAGATTCTAGAAATTATCAGAATCGAGGTGAAGCCACGTTCACGATGGTTGGCGATAGTTCATACCAAGGAAACCATAACCATAATAAAGGGATGAAGGACATCAAGTTTCCTATATTTAACGAAAATAAAGATTGCCTGGATGCGTATCTTTTAAGATTTGAAAGGACGTGCGCAGCATGCGAAGTAGCAACAGAGAATTGGTCTCTGATGTTGGCTAAGCATCTTGAAGGAAAAGCGCTAGAGGTATATCAAAGATTATCGACGGAGGAAACGCAGAGTTACGAGTGTTTGAAGAAACACCTATTAAAGAGATTTCAATTGACAGAGGGTGGATACCGCACCAAATTTAAGACGAGTAAAATGGAATCAGGTGAGACACCTTCGAACTTTGTGCATAGGTTGAGGAGATATATGCAGCAGTGGTTACTGCAGGCCGGATTCGAGAAAACTTATGAAGGAATGGAGGGTCTGTTATTGAAGGATCAATTTTTTCTGACATGCAGCAATGAACTCAAGATGTTTATCAAGGAAAAAGGTAAGATGAGTTTAGAGGACACCTTGAGTTGTGCAGAGTCGTATATCGAAGCACACGGATATAAATATGCTGAGAGTAATTTGCGACCTACAGGAAAATTCAGTAACGAAAGACCGAATGTGAAACAGTTCGATGATAAATCTAGAGAGAGATTTAATGGAAACATGAATAGAGGGAGAGGAGAAATAAGACATAACAGAGATATGAACAATAGTGGGAATATGAACAGAGGATTCAGTCGTGAAAGAGAACAGGCGGCTGAGCATAAGATAACTTGTTTCGCGTGCGGCAGAAACGGGCACAAAGCGTACGATTGTGTGCACAAACAAAAGGGAGTTGTCAAACATACAGCAGCAGCTGTGCAAATCTACGAGAATAGAGCATACAAGATAACGCAAGCAAATGAAATGTTGAAATTAGGCGAAGTTGCAAGAGACGTGGAAGATAAAGTCGAAGGGAGTAAAGAGGAATTACCAATACAGATGGCAGCAAGTACTGTGGTTAAAGAAAGGAGAGATGACTACAGTGACTTAGAGAATAAAAATGAAGGTCAGATAAAGGTGAATGGAATGAGTACTAGTTGTTTGTATGACTCGGGATCGAGTACATGCATTATAAAGAGATCACTAGTCAATGATAGCGATTTCACGGGAAGAGAAACGCAATGCATACTAGTCGATGGAACATTGAGAAATTTTCCGACAGCAAGGATTAATATTGAAAGCGAATATTTTACCGGGAACGTTGAAGCGATGGTGATGAAGGAACCGGTGAAACCAGTAATTATCGGTCGGATCAAAGGTTTAAAATATCTAGTAGTAAATGACACTACAGATGACGTGATTAAATGTGATCAGAATGATAAAGAAGATACCGAGAATAAAGATGAGAGATCGGAAAGGATTGAGAATAAAAGAATAATTGAGAAATCCTTGAGTGTGGAATCACAAGGACAAAGAACTAAAAAGAAAGTTCGTTTTGTGTGTGACGTCACGAATGAATTAAGTGATGATGTAATGGATGACGTCGTAGAGAGTGATGACGTACAACAAATGACAGCAGCAGTGGAAACCAGAGCGGAATCTAAGAAAGTAACTAGATACAAACCGCTGAAAGTCACTGAGATGCCGAATTTGAATATAACGACGAAGGAAGTCCAAGAATTACAAAGGAAAGATGAAACTTTGAAGAAATGTTGGGACAAAGCAATAGATTGGAGTGATGATGACAGTGTAACAGAAGAAGTTCTTTACGTGAAGAAGAACGAACTGTTGTATAGAAGAGTCAAGGAGAAATCGAAAGATGATGCAAAGTGGCAGTTAATGGTCCCGAAAGAACTTAGAGATAAAGTATTAGCAGTGGCCCATAACTCGCTATTGTCAGCACATCTGGGTATGAAGAAAACCCATGATAAGATCGTGTATGAATTTTATTGGCCATCGATAGGACAAGATATTAGAAAGTATGTCCTGAGCTGTGATATATGCCAAAAGTCGGTGGACGAAAGGGTGAATTATAAAGTGTCACACTGGAGTGAGAAAAACAGAAGAACGGATGAGGTTCTGTATAAGAAAGGGAATAATTGGCCGTATGGACCAAAGGTGAAAAAGAATTTCAAACGTGAACCGTTTAAATTGATAGAGACTCGAGATAGGTACATGATCACACGGAATAGATGTGAGTCGAGTAATATTGATAGAAACAAGAAGATGTATGGGATACAACATGTTGATGAGAAGAATAAGGAGAATAGTTACAGGAGATGTGAGGTCCAGTCTAAGAGACAAAATAGATGGATGAATGATAGATGCACGGATGATAATGAAGTGATTAGGAGAAATGTGAGTTGGAACGAGAGGAATGTAAATAATGATAATAGGAGAAATTATCGACATAGGTCAAGAGAGTTTAATAGGAATAGTGGAATAGACAGTGACAGGTCTAGTAGGTTAAATTGGAGATGCAAAGATGAGAGTAACATAGTTGAAACTATGAGAAGGAGTTATGAGAATAAACCATGGTACAGGAAGACCTATGGTAATGAATCTGTAAGGGAACAGAGAGAAACTGGTGGAGTGCACCATGATGAGAATAAGTGGAGAGGTAGAACATGGAATGACAGAAGGTGGTCATATCCTGTAGGTGTTGTAAACAAAAGAGAGAATAGTGATAACTATTATAGTAGAGAAAATGAGTCACTGAAAGGAATCAGATGGAAGACTTATGGAGATATAAATAGGTACAGAGGCGAAGAAATGAATAATAGGGATTCAGAGATCCGAAATGGTAGTGCATTAAATACGATGAGAAAGCCAGAGGTAAAATATGGAACTCATGTGTGGACCAGACGAGTGGTCAAAACAAGAGAAGAATAGATGTAAACGTGAGTTAGTAGGTGTGTATATAGGTAGGATGGATAGTTAAGAGGATTGTAAATAAATAAAAGTTGAGTTTAAGTTAAGTTGAGTTGTTGAGTTGAACAGTTGTGAAATTTAAGAGAAGTTGACTAAGTGGAATGAATAGTCAAATAGTGTAGTAATATAATAGTAGTAGGGGAATGAGTAGTTAAGATGTGGAATAGAAATTAGTTCGTGTGAGTAGAATATTGTTATTTGAGTGTGTTGTGATTCAAACACTCATGTGGATAAGAGATTAATTCTGCACAGTGAGATGAAAGTGAGTCAACATTTTTATTTTTAAAAATAAATCAGTATTAAGTAGATAAGTTTTATTCAATGAGAGTTGATGTAGAAACGGCAGTGTACATATAGGTGATAGTACACAAGAATAAAAAGGTGAAGATGTAGAGAAGAAATATTGAGTTTATATGTAAGCCACAAATAGAAATTTGACCAGTTGTGGATATTAAACCTAAGTCAGAAGAAGGCAGAATTAATGGCTCCGTTGAGCGACTTAACAAAGAAGTCAGTTCCTAATAATGTTGAATGGAACCAGGAATTAGGTGAAAGTTTTAAGCAGTTGAAAGAAGCACTTGCTAAGACACCAATCCTTAGGTTACCAGATCTAGAGAAGGAATTCATTATACAGACAGATGCATCAGGAAAAGGAATAGGTTGTGTTCTTATTCAGCAGTATGAAGGAACAAACCATCCAATTGCATATGCTAGTAGGAAACTATTGGAAAGAGAGATGCGATACTCAGTAGAAGAGAGGGAATGTCTAGCCATAATGTGGGGAATCAGTAGATTTGATCGATACTTGTGTGGAAGAAAGTTTGTGATCGAGACTGACCACTGTGGACTACAATACATGAAAGAAGGGAGAATGAAGAATGCAAGAGTGATGAGGTGGAGTCTTGCCCTTCAAAATTATTGCTTTACAATTCGATACATTAAGGGAAGCAGTAATGTAGTTTCTGATTATTTGAGTAGAGGTTTGACCTAGTACTTAAGTAAGTCAATAGTAAGTACTGATTAGATGTAGATAAGATATAATTCAGTTATGTAGTGTTGTTTTGTAAGGTAGAGTAAGGAAGTTGATGAAAAATTAGTGAATAGATAATTAGGTAAGTTGTTAAAGCCTGATTACAGACTTTCGAAGGAGGGGTATTTGTAGCGAATTATTGCGCTATTATCGATTAAACTAATTTGTTATCAATATTAATTCTTAATTATAGGTAAGAGTTAAGATAGAGTAATTACTGGTGTTGTTTAGTTATTTAATCATTTGGCGAAAATGAGCAATATAACTTGAAATTATAAGTCACGTGACGTGGTAACTTAGCAACGCAACGTGACGTCATGACGTTGTCATGGCAATTACCTTGACATTGACGGTTAAAAGTAAATAGACGAATCAGGGACGTGGAAATCGATTTAAAACCGAAAAGTTACACGTCAGAGGATTTTGAAACAGGAATAAGTGATTCCTGTGCATGAACGTCAAAAGAGAGACTTGGATTGTAGAAACAATCTTCTCTAAAAGTTATATTTGGCGGCCAGGAAGAGAGTTGTTGGACGTGGTCAATAGAATATTGAAGCGTCGTGTGAGGACAATAGGTTGCGAGACAGAATTCTGCTGAATAGATTCTGGTGGCTCGTTTTGGGAACCTTTTGGTCAAGGCGTGTGTGGTTGTGGAACGATTGACGGTTGGTTGGAAGAATATTCAGACGTTGTCGAGTATCACTTTGGGTGATCGGTGACTTGTGTGTGTTCGCCTGCATTGCGACGCATCACATTTATTTGAATTCAACGGCTGATGGTGGTGTTGTGAATCTACATAAACATTGGAGATGACTCGGTTCGTCATAGACCGAATTCTTCTACAGTGAAATTATTCTCACACATCATATTCGAAGCACATGGTTGCATATTCATCGAACTTCGAGCAAGACAGTTTACACAAGAAGCTGAACTATATTCCGAAGAAACTTTCATCTGTCAAGATCAGATAAGAATAATTAGAATATAATAATTATTAATAATCAACGCCAAATAAGTAATTAGGTTACGGCATTGATGTATGTTGACTTTCTATTTTAAATATATATTTCATTATTAATATTGGTTCTCTTGTGCTATGATATTAAGAGTCCAGTAATTTTCTAACTCGATTTCACGGCCTAGTTAGATAAACGCTACAGTACGTAATGCTGACGTCATATCTAACCGTAAAGACGTCACGTGGTCTATGGCGATAATAACATAATGTAGTAAACTGATTTACAATTATATTTATTAAATAACGATGTCCAATGTGAGCTGAATATCGGAAGGTAAGAAATGCAAATGTAAATCGGTTTTCATATAGTGGTCTTTACTGTTAATTTTCCAATGAATTTGATCGGGTGAGAATCTCCACCGCTCTCCCGTTTGCTTTCCTCGTAGACGGACCGTATAAGTCCCCGTGGACGGACCGTGCTAGCCCGATATTTTTAATCTATGAAATGGCCACCTTCGGACTGGGGGAGGGCAGCGAAACCCCTAACTCCCCCCCCCCGTGCGAAGCCGGGTTCCAAAATCTAGTATATATGTATAAGAAAGTAAGAATAAATAAATAGATACAAAAATGTTCGCAACTGCCGCTCTCGACCATCTTTCCGTCGAAAAGAATGGCTCATACAAACATACATACATGAATACATACATACATACATGCATACATACTTACATACATACATACATACATACATACATACATACATACATACATACATACATACATACATACATACATACATACATACATACATACATACATACATACATACATACATACATACATACATACATACATACATAAAAGTAGAGATAGGGCTGTCGAAGAGAGCGCCATGGCGTAGCAAACAAAAAACGGCAGCGGCACACACACACACACACACACACACACACACACACACACACACACACAACCAGTGACGTAACAATGGGAGGGAGCTATGACGTCACAGACAGAAGACAACACAGAGGGTGACAAAGACGGCATTGACGTATAGTAACAAGGGAATAACCCCGCCACTGTTCGTTCCCGACAGTGTCTGTCCCAAGCCTGGATAAAGGAGGAGGGCGACGCCAGTGTCGTTTAACTGAAAATACTACTAATGGCAAGGACAGAAAATCGGTGACAAACCGTGTGGTGGGAACGCGGTAGTGCTGCGTTAAGTACGGCGTCTTTTGCCTGAAGGTCGCAGGTTCGAATCAGCCTCAAGCCACTACTTAGCGACCGTGGACAAGTTTCTCACCCACAACTGTCTGCGAGAAAGGCGGGGAACGGACATTACCCCCTTGACATCAGCGCCCCGGACATTAGCCCCCGGACATTAGCGCCCCCCCATTTTGCGTAGGACATTAGCCCCCGGATAAAAGCCCTCCCCCCTATGTGCAAATCATAGAATAATGCCGACACCGATAAGACTATAGTCACTGGCGTTCACATGCAAACGAAAGTTCTTAGTGACATTTAGGCATGAATATTGTGTCAGTAGGCCTATAGACTTAGATATAAAATGAACGACTGGGGAATCTATGCATGGCTTATACAGTCTACTTGTTTAGTGTCCTGCAACAAAGGTTTGTTAACGTTAGTTAGGCTACGTCTGAGTATGAAACTATAATGCAAATGCCCTTGTTTTCATCTTGCTCAACGCGTTCTGCTGATCGGTATATATATATATTCTGTTTGTTTCCATGACTATAGTCTAGCACTGCTCTTGTTCAAAATCGGGTGTTGGCTGTTATTGATTCCTCCATTTGGAATGGCCTACCTTTCGCACTACGGGGCCGGCTTAAGTAATGACTAGTTATTCCTTATCAGTCTCTGGTTCTTTAAAAACATTTATTTTTCCTGGAGTTTTCGTGCTGAATAGTCAATTTTTCTAGAGGCGCTATAAAAATACATGGATGCTCTACAATATAACACAATATGTTCTCAGTACTGGTTGTCCGTGATCACCCAATCTCCATCGAATTCTTGATAGCACGCTATCTCTATCGAAGAATTACACGAATTTGATTGTTGTATTCGGTTGCCATGGTGACCAAACGCTGCGAAACGACGTTGAAGGTTAGCATTTACATAATTATCACGTGATACTTTCCATCCAATGAAATGCGAGCAGCACGCTCTAGCGGTTATAAAAGAGAATCGAGAGCCAGTCTCATTGCTCAAACAATTTATTTTGCATATATTTAGTAATCTTCCGGAACCCGGTATCGTTATACTTCCTAGATAGTACTATTCTGGTTCTCTGTGAGAATTTATTTTCAAGCAGCGTTTCAGGCGCAGCCTAGGAGGTTACAACACTTTACCAAAACGATTACTTTATACAATGTTGTACGCTAGACAGGAACGTCCACAAGATCACAGCTATTCATCAATTAGCCAATGATGTACGGCTGTGTGAAATGTGGAACTAACGTCCCTGTGAATATTCCGTATTCACTTTCCTTTCTTTTTCAAACACTTCTAGTCTGTCTTTTAAAGTAGGATAGGTGTTGCATGCCACGATGTCGGCCTTCGTAGTCCATGAGTCTGGCGAAGACCCGTGTCGTGTAACATCAGTTCGACTACAATCAAAACTCTTGGCCGAGCCGGCTCTCAAGAGCCTGATCACATCCTATTCCATCCTATCTGGCTGTAATTTTTAGGGATAGATATCTAAGTCTTATAATCTGTTCAATACTGTCTCCTTTCAAACTGTCTTTAAAACAATTCTGTATAAAAACACATGTCCCAAAAGACATGCATGTCAACAGACAAATAAGAATGTAAAGAACATGATTTAAAAAATAAATAAAAATAAAAATAAAAACTGATTATGTACATGCATATTTTAATTATGGTGGGGACGCGGTGGTGCAACGTTAAGTACGGCGTCTTTTGCCTGAAGGTCGAATCAACCTCAAGCCACTGCGTAGCGACCTTGAACAAGTTGCTCGCTCACAACTCTCTTCGAGGAAGGCGGGGAACGGACATTAGCATCCCGAAATTACCCCCCCCCCCCCGGACATTTGCCCCGCGGAATTACCCCCAGACATCAGCCAACCGAACATTACCTCTGGACATTAGCCTCCCAAATTTGCGTAGGAAATTAGCCCTCTCCCCGGACAAAAGCACTCTCCCCCCCTATGTAAAAAATCACAAAAATCTGCCGTAACCGATAATACTAGTCACTGGCATTAACATGCAAACGAAAGTTCTTAGTGTCGTTTAGGCCCTAATATTGTTCCAGTAGGCCTTTAGGTTTAGATTTGAAAAGAACGAATGGGAATCGTATGAAGGGCCTATACAGTTTACTTGTTTAGTGTCCTGCAACAAAGGTTTGTTAACGTCTGAGTATTAAACTATGATGCAATAGTCCTTGTCTTCATCTTGCTCAACGCGTTCT
The DNA here is from genome assembly GCA_945859605.1 of Lumbricus rubellus. Lineage (NCBI taxonomy): Eukaryota > Metazoa > Annelida > Clitellata > Crassiclitellata > Lumbricidae > Lumbricus > Lumbricus rubellus. Next base: position 27,290,564 of record OX243822.1, on the reverse strand, counting down.
GCTAATCGGTGTAACCTTTTTTATTTCCAGGACAAGCCAAGGACTGCTCTTGTCCAACATCGGGTGTTTGCTGTTATTGATTCCTCCATTTGGAATTACCTACCTCCCGCACTACTCCACGTGCTAAACTAATGACTATTTTTTTCTTATCAGTCTCTCGTTCTTTAAAAACATTTCTTTTCTCTGGAGTTTCCGTGCTGAAAGCGCCTCTGAAAAGTCATTTCTAGAGGCGCTATAAAAATACATGGATGCTCTACAATATAACACAATATGTTCGCAGTCCTGGTTGTCCGTGATCACCCAATCTCCATCGAATTCTTGATAGCACGCTATATCTATCGAAGAATTACACGAGTCTGCTTGATTGTATTCGGTTGCCATGGTGACCAAACGCTGACCAAACGACGTTGAAGGTTAGCATTTAAATAATTATCACGTGATACTTACCCTCCAATGGAATGCGAGCAGCACGCTCTAGCGGTTATAAAAGAGAATCGAGAATCATTCTCATTGCTCAAACATATTTATTTTGCATGTATTTAGTGATCATCCGGAACCCGGTATCGTTATACTTCCTAGATAGTACTATTCTGGTTCTCTGTGAGAATTTATTTTCAAGCAGCGTTTCAGGCGCAGCCTAGGAGGTTACAACACTTTACCAAAACGATTACTTTATACAATGTTGTACGCTAGACAGGAACGTCCACAAGATCACAGCTATTTCATCAATTAGCCAATGATGGACGGCTGTGGGAAATGTGGAACAAACGTCCCTGTGGATATTCCGTATTCACTTTCCTTTCTTTTTCAAACACTTCTAGTCTGTCTTTTAACGTAGGATAGGTGTTGCATGCCACGATGTCGGCCTTCGTAGTCCATGAGTCTGGCGAAGACCCGTGTCGTGTAACATCAGTTCGACTACAATCAAAACTCTTGGCCGAGCCGGCTCTCAAGAGCCTGATCACACCCGATTCCATCCTATCTGGCTGTAATTTTTAGGGATAGATATCTAAGTCTTATATTCTGTTCAATACTGTCTCCTTTCAAACTGTCTTTAAAATAATTCGGTATAAAAACACATGTCCCAAAAGACATGTATGTCAACAGACAAATAAGAAATTAAAGAACATGATTTAATAAATAAATAAATAAATAAATAAAAAAAACTCATTAGGTATATTATAATTATGGCGGGGACGCAGTGTTGTAGCGTTAAGTAGGCTACGGCGTCCTTTGCCTGAAGGTCGCAGATTCGAATCAACCTCAAGCCACTGCGAAGCGACCTTGGGCAAGTTGCTCACCCACAATTGTCTGCGATGAAGGCGGGGAACGGACATTAGCCACCTCTCCCCAACTTCAGCCCCACAGACATTAGTCTCAATAGAAAAGGAATTATCAACCACTTAATATTTTAGCTATAGGGTTGACAAAATGAGCGATTCTAAATGCATTTGTGCAGTTGTAGAAGGTCTTTAGAGCAGTTAAAAATAGCAGAAAAGGGTCATTGTCATCCGATTGGGAAAATTATACCGTGAACGAATTGAACACAATAGAAGTGGTTGTGTAGTTCTAAAAATTCCTTTAAAATAGCCTTGGAACCAGAGGCTCTATATAAATCAATAGAGACAATACAATATAACGCAATATGTTATCAGTCCTGGTTGCCCGTGGTCACCCAATCTCGATCCAACTATTGTACCCTGCAGTGAATTATATTTCTTCAAATTTAATAGTATATCCACTTTCCTCCCAAGGCGACCAAAATATTTCAACTTCCTTGTTTAATGTTGCTTAGCAGCTCTCGCTCTGTCCCGACTTATTCCATTCGTTGGTTTTCTTTGCCATCCATGAAATTCTTAGTAACCTATCTGCCTCAGTGCTTTTATTTCGAATACATTTATGATTTTCATCTGATTTTTTATCAGAGTTTTGCTCAACCGCGCGACACTTTAGAAACCTTTAAAACGTGTTTAAAGGATGCTATAAATTTAACATAAGCACTACATTGTTCGACTTTCACTAACAACCGTTCAATTATAATAATAAAATCGTAGAATTCGAGATCTACGTATAGTCTTTTAAAAATAAAAATCGGCCGCTCTCAGAAGAGCCAGTACCAAGCCTTGATAAATGAGGAGGGTCACGTCAACGCCCATGACAGCCATTGAACTTCGCGTAGCACTCTAACATGTTGTTTTGAGACAATGAGCGCCGTAAATTATCCCTCTGCGTCATTGTGAAGTTGAGTCTAGTAGAGCAGCTTCATGGCATAGTGGGGGCTATATCAAATTTGTTGATCTCTGCTCCCAGCCTAGAACTGCTCTTGCCCAACATCTGGCGTTTGTTTTTGGCATTGGTCCCTCCATTTGGGATGGCCTACCTCCCGTACTACGGGCTAAACTAATGACTAGCTTATCAGTCTCTCATTCTTTAAAACATTTTTTCTCGCTGGAGTTTTCGTACTGAGAACGCCTTTGAATGATCATTCCTCCAGATGCTCTATATAAAAGTATAGATACAATACAACACAATATTGTTCTCAGTCCTGGCTTCCATCCCTCTCAACTCAAGACACCTTAGACACCTTTAAAACATGTCTATGAGTGGCTATAAATTCAAAAGAAGCACTTTTTTCCTTATCTTATCAGATCTCTGGTTGGTCCATCCTTTGCAGCCATAACTTATAGTGAGACACCCCAAGAACGCTTCCGGAGTAAGGTTCATTCGTATCTGCTGAATTTAACGCATCTATGAAAACATTTTAAAGGTGTCACCTTGTCACCTCGTGCCGTCGATTCTTTGAATCCTAGCGACCGCTATAATCAACGTTCTCCACGTATTACGATCTTCCGTCGCGTCTCTCAGTTCTTCCAAGTTCATCTTCGTTCTCTCGTGTATATCCTCCATCCACCTCCTTCTTGGGCGTCCTCTTCTCCTTTTTCCCTCTCCGCAGGCCAGTATCATCTCCTTTTCCAAGCTGTTTGCTCGCATCACGTGTCCAAAGAACGCCATCTTCTGCCTTGCCGCTCTCTATCCCAATGACATACTCCCTCTTGACTGTCCTATATATATATATATATATATATATATATATATATATATATATATATATATATATATATATCTTGTAATATGGATTCCTTTGTGCTTTTCTCTTTTTAAAGGTGTGGGAACTGCTAAATGCCAAAATAACTTTCCAACTGGATGCACTGCACTCTGCCAGTGCCATGCAGTTCCACTTGCCTGGATAAGGCGGAGGCGTCGCTAACGATCTTTGCTATCACACAGTGACGTTAAACTGAATTAAACTAACTGAAAAAATATGTCAAATAAATTCCTGTCGACGGCAACGACCTGTAATTGTCATAAGCTGTCGTCAAACTTTATATCGATCGATTCATCCATCCATCCATCCATCTATCCGTCCGTCCATCCATCCGTCCGTCCGTCCATCCATCCATCCGTCTGTCCGTCCGTCCGCCAGTCCATCCATCCATCTATCCATCCATTCATACATCTATCCATCCATCTATCCATCCATCGATTCATCCATCTTATACGCTGATAATTATGTCCAAGACACCATTCGTTGGTTTCCATTGCCATATTTGAAATTCTTAGTTTCTGCCTCAGTCCATCTTATTTTCATTATCTCATCAGATATTATGATACACTTGTAGCTCCATATGACTTGGTTCATACCTTAGTCGTTTTTCAATCAATAACTATCCATCGTTTGCTGAATTTATTGCATGTTCTTACAAAGTTTTAAAGGTGTTTGCTACTCCACGGGCTAAACCAATGACTAGTTTTTTTAAATTTATTTACATCTTGCTCAGTGGGTTCTGCTAATCGGTTAAACTTTTTTAATTCTAGAACTGATCTTGTCCAACATCGGGTGTTTGCTGTGATTGGTCCATCCATTTGAAATGGCATTACTCCCGTAGGCTACTACCTCACGGGCTAAACTAATGACTAGTTTTTTTTTCTTTATCAGTTTCTCGCTCTTTAAAAACATTAATTTTCTTTACCCTGAGAACGCCTATGAATGGTCATTCTGCCAGAAGTTCTATATAAATGCATAGATGCACTACAATACAACACAATATGTTCTCAGTCCTGGTTGTCCGTGGCCACTCAATCTCCACATCCATCTGTAACAGTTGTACCCTGCATTATAATTTTTCCAAGGAGTATAGCCACTTCCTCACAAGGCGACCAAAGTATTTCAATCTTCTTGTTTCAATGTTGCTTTATTAACAGCTGTCGCTCTGTCCAGAGTTGTTTCATTCGTTTGTTTTCTTTGCCATCCATGAAATTCTTAGTAGCCTATCTGCCTCAATGCTTTTATTTTGAATTCATTTATAATATTCATCATAGTTTTGGTGACCCACTGTACCTCTCAAACGCAACACGCCTTACACACCTTTAAAACGCGTTTAATGGATGCTAAAATTCAGCAGAAAAACTCTACTGTTCGACTAGTACCTTGCTCATAAGTGCTGTAATATGCCGAGCGAATTTCTGTCCAGGGTAACGGCCTCTGTTGTCATAGACCCTGGTCAAATCGGATCCATCCATACTGTTAGACTTCCAATGACTATTGTGCGTTGTCGCTTATAAATAATAAATCGAAGAAATCGGGATATATAATAGTCTTATTAAAATAAAAATCGGCCGCTCTCAGAAGTGCCAGTACCAAGCCTTGATAAATGAGGAGGGTGACTTCAACGGCCATGACAGCCATTGTGCATCGCGGAGCACTGGAACTGCAGCCATTCTAATGTTGTTTTGAGACAATGAGCTCCATATATTATCCCTCTGCGTCATTGAAAAGTTGAGTCTAGTAGAGCGGCTTCATGGCATAGTGGGGGCTATATCAAATCTGTTGATCTCTGCTCCCGCCTAAGACTGCTCTTGTCCAACATCGGGCGTTTGTTTTTAGCATTGATCCCTCCATTTGGAATGGCCTACCTACCGTACTACGGGCTAAACTAATGACTAGCTTTTCCTTAAGAGTCTCTCATTCTTTAAAACTTTTTTTCGCTGGAGTTTTCGTACTGAGAACGCCTCTGAATGGTCATTCTGCCAGATGCTCTATTTAAATGCATAAATACAATACAACATAATATTGTTCTCAACCCTGACTTCTACCCCTCTCAACTCAAGACACCTTAGACACCTTTAAAACGTGTCTATGAGTGGCTATAAATTCAAAAGATGCACTTTTTTCACGAACTACGTTGATAATCGGGCGCTGTTGCTTAATGATCTATCGTTAAACTCGGGATCTATCTTTATTAAATAAAAATCGGACGCACTCAGCAGTGCCAGTACCAGCCTTGATAAATGAGGAGGGTCACGTCAGCGGCTATCACAGACATTGGACATCGCAAAACAATGGAACTGTTTTAACTAATATAATTTCGAGTTACATATTTTGAATTTTACGTTCAATATTGAAGTTCCTCTAGGACTCTAGATGTCGCTTGTTCCTATCTGATATAGGCCACAAGATTCTGTTAAGCAACGAACAATGTAATGATCCCTCTGGACGTCTTCATGTTCTTAGCCTCGGGATATGAAGCGGGTGATCAGACCTCCCCTCGCCGTCTTATCTTACCACAGTCAGTTTACGATAAGTGTGCTCATTGTAGGTGAATTCGAGCTCGTGTTGAAGCAGAGAGTGGACACTACAATCATACTTTACAATAAACTGTAAAACGGAATTCTGAGGTCGTACTGAAAAGACAAAATATCCGACATGAAAATCAACAAATGGCGCTCATATTTCTGCGGAAATTTGAGCGAAAAAACGGATTCGAAAGTATAAACAGCTGTAGCTTCTGCAAACATGAAAAAGGTAAAACTTTCAGGGATTGTTGGAAATTCATTCCCCTTGCAAAATGGATAATTTTCGAAGATAATGCATCTTATCCGGTGGGACATTTTTTTCTATTGAGCTGCCCTGTATGCGCCGATTTTTTCAAGACCCCGTTTCTTTGTTTCCCTAGTCATCCCTTAAATTTTTGTTATATTTGCCTCAGTCATTTCATTTTCCATTATCTCTTCGGACCTTTTGTTGATCCATTACATTATGTTTACTTGACATCCATAAACTGATCAATGAACGATGATAATTAAATGTCTGCTGAATTTATTGCGTATTCTGAACACGTTTTAAAGGTGTTACAGAGCTGATAAATACCAAGCAAATTCTTGTCAACGACAGCGACCTGTATTATCGCAAGCTATTTTCGCCAAACTTTAAATCCATCCATCCATTTATTGGTCGACTTGCATCATTACTAGCTGTGGTACACGGCGTAGGATCAGTTCTTTTAAACCAAATTTCTGCCCTGGTCGGGAGTTGAACCAGCATCTCTTACACAAGACCCTAATAGCGCACCCCGGTTAAAGCGTAGAATGGATGAAAGAGCCTTTTGGAATGTCGGAGAAAAACACGATGGCACCCAAGTGTGTGTCGCCTGTTTCTGACAATGGTGAATAAAAAAAATTCTATTGTTTTGTTTAATCTTGCGAGTTCCACGGTCGTTTTGCGCCTACCACTCATTGAAGATGTATCGCCGATGGGATATGCATCGGAGCAACACGATAAGTATTTATAAAATCGATCTTATAGATATTAAAAAGGTGTTTAAGGAAAACATTTCGGTGTCCATGTGTGACGCCATTAAGCGACCAGAGTTCATTGTTTTGTGAACTATTCATTCATTCATTTCAAGAATTTATATAGCGCCTTTTGAAGAAAGTTGCTCAGAGGCGCTCCAAGTCCAACCAAGATGATACAAAATACTAAATAGTCTTAAACTTCTTTGGAAAACAAAAGATATATTTGAACAATTATCATAGACACCATATTTATTTATAGATTTATATGGCGCCTCTCATATGACTATTCAGTGTCACTCTCAGTGCTGTGCGGCTGAGAACGACGAGAGCTGTTAAAAATAAATGCACAATTTGAAGGTGCGATATTCATCTTATAAGTGAAGCAAAAGAGTGAGCTCTATTTTAGCAGTGCCAGTCCCAAACCGAAAGAACGAGGAGGGCGAGACTTGGTTATGACACCGTGCCGTTATAGAGCAACTATATAGCCAGCAATTGTGAGCATCACTTTGACCCTCTGCTAACGAAGTAAGTTTTATGTTTGCGGTCTGTTACTGTATCACAGGATCGGTCACGAGTTTTCATTAAACATTCAGCAATAGTGATCATCTTAGACACCTCTGAAACGCTGTCTTACGATGCTATAATAATTAACAATTGCCTTTAAATCGACGATAGGATTTTGCGGCAATCTCGCATGTGTAGTTCGGCGCTTAGTGGCCGCAAGATGTTGCTATGGCAACTATGCAATAATAATAAACGGTTCTTGACACATGTACAAAGCTTTACTAAATTTGGCGTTTGTGTCAATAATGGATGTTAAATGGGGATGCTAGCAGGATGCCAAACACAGGATAAAATCAGCAGAAGTGGATGGAACTACCCGGTGTATTGCGTGTCCCTAAAATCACGGTTCTCCTCAAAGGAAAGATAAAACAGACAATGATAAGACCTGTGGTGATTTATGGAGCAGAAGCATGGACGCTGAGAAGAGAGGAGGAGCTTCTGGAGAGACTGTTGCTGAATTTAAACTTTCGTTCCATCCATTCGTCAAACAACGTTTCACGTCGCTGCAGCTAGAGTATCAGTTATTCTGTACCACATGCAGGAGGTCGATTGATCATTATCCTGGTCCTCTTGTCTTGTCTCGATCCGAAGTATATACGGTTGACCGTACCCTGAACTGTCTGTCTCCAGGTTCATCTTTCCTCTGTCCTCCTCAGTAGTGGAATCAAAGTTAAAACTATCCAAGACATTGCGCTTTCGATCCAGGTTGTTCCGTGTTTTCCACGCGTTCTCGATCCAGCTGTTGTACTCTGCACTTTTAGTTACTATCTCTTCCCTCAAACATTCTCCACATTTCTTCATAATGCGACAAAAGTCGTTCAACATCCTTTTTTTAAGTGTTGCTTGACAGCTGACGCTTTATACACCAATTGGTTCCTTTTGTTTCCATTGCCAGCCTTGAAATTCTTAACGTCTGCCTATAATATTATCTCCTGTCACTTTCCTCTAATCTCTTTAGATTTCTTGTTGGGTTATGCTTTGAAACAATGCGTAAGACACGTTAGACACCTTTAAAACGTTCTGCAAACGTTGCGATTTGTTTACGTTAGACCGATTACAAACGTAACGCGTCTGCTGAATTTATCGCATCTCCTGACAACATTTTTAAGGTGTTAGCGCTGTAAAATGCAAAACCAAAATGACTGTAGACGACAATGACCCGTATTATCATTAGCTGTCGTCAGACTTTATATCCAACCATCCATTGTTAGACTTATATAATTATCATTGATTGTTGTGTCTTATTTTTTCCACATGACTTGTCTGAACCGTTTAACGCTGAGTTCTGTCTAAGGCTCTAAGAAAATTGAAGGCCGTTGTTGCCTTAAGAGGTCGTTAAGCTCTGGATCCTCGCCTAATATGAAACTACGGTTATCAGTAGTGCCAGTCCTAACCTTGACAAATGAGGAGGGTGACGCCAACGGCCATTCCAGCCATTGGACGTCGCGAAAGACTGGAACTGTTGTAATTAAAAATTATAATTTCGAGTTATAAGCTTATATATTTTGAATTTGATGTTCAATATTGAAGTTCCTATTAATTATCGTTGTGACTTGCGCCACACAAGACACTGTTGAACAATGGATAATGTAATGATCCTCAGCCTTTATGTTCTTGGCCTCTGCATATGAATGTGAGTGACCAGTCCTCTCCCTCGCCATCTCATCTTCCCACCGTTAGTGTGCGGTAAGTGTACACTTACCGCCTGCGTTCGCTGGTGTGCAAGTAGAGAGCAGTTCTTTGGAACCAAATTTCTGCCCTGGAGATTTTAACCATCGACATCTCGGCTGAGAGTTCTGCACCTCACCATTGAACCTTCAGCGCACCCCGGTTGAGACGTAGAATACAGGAAAGGTTTTTTAGAATACCACTAAAAAACGATGTCACCCAAATGAGTTGTTGACAATTTTTACTATTTAAGTTTGTTTTGTGTAATTAACTTTGTGAGTTCTAAGGCTGCTTTACGTCTACATCGGTCATTCAAGATACATGACATTGTATCTTAGTTGATGTGAACCAATCGTGTGTTTAAGGAATGAACAAATTATATAATGGTTCAAGCACCTATTAAAAAGGTGTCTAAGAAGGGCGTTGCAGTGTCTATGTTTGACGCTATATTCATTGACCAGAGTTTTCAATGTTTTGTGATCTATAAGATTAATTGATATTCGTTTTTATTGAGAAAATAACCGGTCGTAATTGAGGTTTTGTGCAATTAATAACGACGCTATAGAAGCCATTGCAGTAGATTGGAATAATGTTAGATGGTTAGATTATATACTTTGTACCCTTTGTCACCCCCCCCCCCACCCCATTGTACTGCAGGGACTGATACCAGAACCAAAAAGTCAAGAAATTTAAGGGTCATACATCATCATTATATAATACATGCATTGAGGGAGGGGAGGATCAACCTTAATGCGTGTGTTTGTTTATGGTCCTACTAATAATGCACATATACGCATAGGAAATCCTAACCATGCATGGGGTATACATGTATGTGGAACATCAATCATTACTGTGTATGCTACATGGTTACTGACCCTATACTGCCGCATTCACGTGGCCATCCGTCCCTCAGGGGCGGTTTCTATTGATGACCTGAAGACAGATACTTTTTTAAATGGCGAATGATTGCGTTGTGGTTAGCTGGGTCACTTTTCAAACCATCCGCCAGACGACGATGAATTATCGGAAGTGATTAAGACACCCTTTTAAAGTATATATCTTTTCCATATAATAATTGAGTGTCGACTGTTTACCAATGATGCACCGCAAGTGACCACAGTAGCTAAAGCATCCTTCTGTTAGGTATTCGTAAACGTCGTTAGAAAATAATCATAAGATTTATTTGACATCGTGTAGATTTGTATAGCGCCTCTCGTGCTACTGTTAAGAGGCACTGTCAGTACTTGTAGCGGTTTAATACGCTCTTATCCATTAAACTATTCAATCTACATGTTATTGTTAATGTTAATTCTAGGTAAGAGTTAAGCTAGCTAATTTATAAAGGCGCTATAAAATGTTTTGGCGCAGTTTAGCGATTAAAGCCCTAGAAACTCGACAGTAAGCGATCTAACGTCAAACTCAATAACGACGCGTTGTCATAGCAATAACGTCCATATACACAGTCGGAGAATTGCTGACCAAATAAGGATATAATTGAGGAATTAACGGACATTTTGGCGAATAGTAAATACGTCAGAGGAGACGGATAAAAACGATTTGATTCTTGGCAAGAAGTTGATGAGAATGGTCGATTTTGTTGAGACAAGCGATCATTTAAAGTTCATATCAACTGCTGGGATGAAATCCGGCGAACAATTCTCGTTGTAAAACAGATTGTTGCATTCGCGATCGTGGTTACGACCTAGTGTCTCATTTGTGGAGCTTTAGCGTTCGTGTGGAACTACAGTTGATCGTTTGACAGTTGGACATTTTGGTCATTGGAAAAGGAAGGTGATTTTGGGTTCACTTCTGTCGGTTGGTGGTAGAGTTAATGTTCGCGGACCCGCGACATTAATCATCAGTTGGAGTGGAGACGTCTGGTGTTGTGAAGTGTATGCTTTCTTGGACGACTGGGTTCGATCTGGATCAAGTTTGTTCAACTGAATTCATCTTCATCGTCATTCGTAGCACATGGTTGCATTTTCTACGAGAATCTACAGAATTATCGAAAGGCCGTTTGTCAAGTTGCTGAACGTTGCTCTGAGAAACTCATCTGTCGACCGCAGCTAAGCCAAATAATAATTCTAATTAAATAAGCGCCAAATAGGTAGTTAGGATTATTGCATAATTGTGAATGTACAGTATTGTTCAATATTATATTTCTATCAAAAGTACTGGACTTCTTGAAATCAGATCTTTATTTGTCTAGTAATCAATTCATACTCGGTTCACGGCATTAAAGTATTTATATAACGCTACATTACTAGGCAACTTCGAACGACGAGAGCTGTTAAAAATAAATACACTTTGTAAGCGCGATATTCACCTTTTAGCCTAAGGCCCTAAGTGAAGCAAAAGACCGCAAGCCTTTTTCGGAATGCCAGTTTTAAGCCTGGACAGAGAGGAGAGCGAGACTTTGTAACGACACAATGTCGTTAAACAGCAATAATTATAATTATCTATAAATTGCGAACATAACTTTGATCTCCTTACAATGAAGTTAGTTCAACGTTAGAATAGCGGTCACAATCATTGGCGGAGTTTATTAGAGATTAGGGGTTAAGCCCTCAAGAAAGACCAGACCGTTTTTTACCATGAGTTAGGCCCCCCCTCTCTCAAAGAAGACATAGACAAGATAATATATTCGGTGAAAAGAGTTTTTTAAGAGGGAAACTTCAGTCGAATGACTTTTAAAGAGGTCATCAGCTTTTTGGGGGCCGAGGAAAAAAATCTGAGTCTCCGGCTCAACCAACGCCAAAGTTTTTAGCCCCCCCCCCCCAAAAAAAAAAGGTAGCCAAACTCCGCCCATGACCATAATTACTTCACGTTGAACAGTTTCCGATGCAGTGATCGTCTTATACACCTCTGAAACACTTTCTTACGATGCTATAATAATCAGCAACTGCATCAAAATAGGCGATAGGATCAAAATTAGGTATTTCAAACATTTTTCCTATGTATAGCTCGCCGCTTCGTGGCCGCAAGATGTCGCTATGCAATTAAAAAATAGTTCATGACACCTCATTAAGCGGCCACACTAAGTCGGCGTTGGCGGCATCGATATCAAAGACATAGACCTATTTAAGTCGCCTTGTACACCTGTAAAGCGCTTCCATCTGATGCTATAAATTCAACCATAGGCGTTTCGAATTAATCATAAATCGTCAGGTGGAAAGGGTCAACGTTATACGGTCCTTGTCGACCACATTATTATAAATTATAATAATTATCTCGTGTTAACAAAACGCATTGTTTAAATGTTATAGCCTAAGTTTTGTCTGCGTTGTGGCTCTAATATACATGTACATGTAGTTCATTTTATTGTCTACTCCTTATCCATGCTTAATATAAAGCTACGGCCATCCGTGGTGCCAGTACCAAGTCTTGATAAATGGGGAGACGATAGGAAAAGAGAAAACGAAATCATTATTATGTCGACGACGACGATGAAATCGAGAACAAAAAGTAATGAAGATGGTGAACAGAGAAGACGATACACTGAGCATGCATGCAGTCGACGATCACCAAAGTCCTTTGCCGACATGCAGTGCACAAAAAACACACAAACATTGAACTCTGGTGGCTACAGTGTGTTAAAACAATAAACAAAAAGTTGTTTTTAAGACACCTTTAATACATTGAACTTAGTTTATATAAAATAATCAGTCTTTAATTGTTGCCAGTAGAGACACGAGCGACTGACGGCCTTGTATTATGTATTATCGTAAGCTATTATCGACAAACTTTATATCTATCCATCCACCCATCCATTCATTCCTCGACTTATAAAATAATATCATTATTGGTTGTTGCGTCTTATTTTTGCCACGTGACGTGTCCGAATTGTTTAAAGCTGAGTTCTGTATACGGTTCTAAGCCAATTGAAGGCCGTTGTTGCCTTATAAGAGGTCGTTAAACACTGGATCCATACCTAATAATATAAATTATGAAACTACGGCTATCAGTATTGCCAGAACCAAGCCTTGGTATATGAGGAGGGTGACGTCAATGGCCATGACAGCCATCGGACATCGCGAAAGACTGGAACTGTTCTAACTAAAATAATTTCAAGTTATATATTTTTAATTTGATGTTCAATGGTGCAGTTCTATTTCCCTATAATTATAGTTGTCGCTTGTTCCTATCTGACGTAGGCCACACGCCGCTGTTGAACAATGGATAATGTAATTATCCCTCTGGACGCCTTCATGTTCTTGGCCTCGGCATATGAATGCTGGTGACCAGTCCTCTCCCTTGCCGTCTCATCTTCTCACCGTCAGTGTACAGTCAGTGTACTCATTGTAGCTGAGTTGGCTGGTGCACAAGTATAGGCAGCTCATTTGAACCAAATTTCTACCTTTGGGGGGTTTGAACCATCGACCTCTCGGCTGAGAGTCCAGCACCCCACAACTGGACCCTAGCGTTCCCCGACTGAGACGAAAAATGCATGGAAAGCGTACTTTTTGAAAAACCACTAAAAGACGATGGCATTTCAATTGAGAATTCGAGACATTTCTGAACTCAAAGTCTTTAAGAAATGAACAAAATTGGTTCATTTCTTAAACACTTTGAGTTCAGAAATGTCTCGAGATGAGACGGTGAGTGGAGGACTGGTCACCTACATTCATAAGTCGAGGCCAAGACTGGGCGGCCGTCGGCAACTTGAGAATATTGATCTGCCTCTGCTAGCTCAACTGTTTCCGGATGTTACTTTCTCTTCCACGGTCCGTGACCTGGGTGTCACCCTTGACTGTGAACTCAGTCTCACCCAGCATGTTAACCTTGTCGCTCGAAGCTGTTATTATCAGCTTCGTCAACTCCGAGTGATTGCTCGCTCTCTCTCTCATGATGCGCTAGTTGTGCTTGTTCACGCCTTTGTAACTAGTCGTATTGACCATTGCTGCTCAATCCTTGTTGGCCTTCCCCTTGGGGTTCTGGGACGGTTAGATCGGGTTCTACGCTCTGCTGCTCGACTCATCGGACGAATTCCTAAATTTTCGCCTGTCTCTGCTTACATGCGTGATGTGCTGCATTGGCTGCCAATAGCCCAACGCATCAATTACCGCATTGCTGCCCTTGTTTCTCGTTGTATTCTTGGTTGTGCTCCATCTTATCTGCGCGTCCTCTGTCGTCCTGTCTCTGACATTGAAGCGCGTCGGGCCCTTCGCTCTGCTGCGAAGGGACAACTGCTTGTTCCACGGGCTCGCTTAGCTACCAGACAGCGCCGAGCCTTCTCGGTTGTGGGACCGTCAATCTGGAATGACCTCCCCTCAAACCTCCATTTCCTCCACCTGTCTAGTCAATCTTTATTTCTCAAGTCTCTTAAATCTTTTTTCTTTGGTCGTGGCTGGGCTGGGAGCGCCTCTGAGTAGTTTCTTGAAGAGGCGCTATATAAATTCTAATAATGAATGAATGAACGAAGACACCTTTTCAATAGGTGCTCGATCGATCTTATAATTTAATTATAAGATCGATCGAGCACCTATGAAAAAGGTGTTTAAAAAAGGCGTTGCAGTTCCATGTTTGACGATATTCATTGACCAGAGTGTTCAATGTTTTGTGATCTACGGTCGTTTTAAGTAATTTCGTGTCGAGTGCCTGTTTTTGAATGGTAATTAAGCTAAAAAATGAAGTCGGCTGGAATTGGAATTCACCCATAATGGACATTGCTTTATGAGCTTCTGTAGCGACTTGCCGATGCAATCTTCCCGGATCACCATGGACCACTCTTACGGACAACTCTTTTGACTAAACGCAGCGCTCGTAAATACATGTAGGCTGGTGATGCCCCGCGCTTGGCTTTCGAGTGGCGCTTTAGAAATTCGGCGATTATACGATAGGCATTTGTTTCGGATGTTGCAATTACAGAAATGACCTAATTTTGTGCCATGCAATTGGTCAATAACTTAACATACTTATTGACCTACCAATCGAATTCGACTGTACATTCCCAGAGGAGGGTTCCGGTTCTTGACCTCTATTGACACGACCATTGAGGTTCAGTGCCATTTATAACGGCGCTAAGGTTCGAAAAACGACAATGAATTTCCGTATGTGTTTAATTAAGATACCCTTTTAAAGCATTATCTTCCGCATATAGAAATTAAGCGTTGACTATTTACTGATAGTACGATCATAGGCCCAGCAGCAGCGGCCGCATCTTGCAGTTAGATCTTCGCAAACTTACTTAGTGATGTATTTGAACAATAGACATCATAATGTAGGTTTATAGTGCTGCTCGTATTGCTGTTCAGAGGCTCTAACTGTTGCGAACGACGAGAGCTGTTAAAAAAAAAAACTTTGTAAGTGCGATATTCACCTTAGAGCAAAAGGCCCTTAGTGAAGCAGAAGTGCGCGAACCATTTCAGGCAGAAGAGAGAGAGAGAGAGCTGTATTTTAGCAGTACCAGTTCCAATCCTGGAGACAGAGGAGTATTATCGTTACTTATTTTAACTATTTTAGCAGTAACAGTTTCAATACCTGGAGAAAGAGGAGAGCGACACTTTTTACGACACTCAATTTATCGTTTAACAGCATCTATCTAACAATTGCGAGCATCACATTTGATCTCCTCCTAATGGAGTGAGCTCAACTTTAACGATCTATTGCAGTAGCGGCCACAAGTTCACGTAAAACAGTTACTGATGCACCTATACACCATTGAAACCATGGGCGGAGACAGTTGGAGAGCTGAAGGAAGTCTTGCTGCTAAATTGGAATCAGTTGCCGCAGGACTCGATCAACGAGGCTATTCTGAGCTTCACAAGAAGAATTAAAACTCGTGTTAAAGCAGGGAGTGGACACTTCGATCATACCTTACAAAAAACTGTAAAACGGAATTCTGAGGTCACACTGAAAAGACGTAATATTTTACATCGAAATCAACAAATGGCGTTCATATTTCTGCGGAAATTTGAGCGAAAAGAACGGAATCGAAAGTATGAACAGCTGTTTGCAAACATGAAAAGTTTTAAGTGAAACTTTCAAGGATTGTTGGAAATTCATTTCCTTTGCAAAATTGGTAATTTTCGAAGATATTGGATCTTATCCGGTGGGACATTTTTATTGAGCCACCCTGTATGTGCTGATTTGTTCAGGACCCCGACCGTTCCTTTGCTTCTATAGTCATCCCTGAAATTCTTAGTATTTGCCTCAGTCCTTTCATTTTCCATTATCTCGTCGGATTTCTTGTCGATCCATTACATTATGTATACCGTACTTGACAACCACCTTTTGTAAAACAAACGATAATAATTAAATGTCTGCTAAATTTATTGCGTATTCTGAACACGTTTTAAAGGTGTTACAAAACTGATAAATATCAAGCAAATTCCTGTTGACGACAGCGTTCTGTATTATCGCAAGCTATTATCGCCAAGCTTTAAAATTTTAAATCCATCAATCCATTCATCTATTGGTCGACTAGCATCATTACTAGCTGTGGTACACGGCGTAGGAGTAGCTCTTTTAAACCAAATTTCGACCCTGGTCGGGAGTTGAACCAGCATCTCTTACAAAAGACCATATATATAGCGCACTCGGTTAAAGCGTAGAAAGAACGAAAGAGCTTTTTGGAATGTCCATAAAAGACGATGGCACCCAAGTGAGTGTCACCTGTTTCTGACAATAGTGAATAAATTTTGTCTATTGTTTTGTTTAATCTTGCGAGTTCCACGGTCGTTTTGCGCCTACCACACATTGAAGATGTATCGCCGATGGGATATGCAACGGAGCAACACGATAAGTATTTATAAAATCGATCTTATAAATATTAAAAAGGTGTTTAAGGAAACATTGCGTTGTCCATGTTTGACGCCATTCAGCGACCAGAGTTCAATGTTTTGTGACCTATTCATTCATTCATTTCAAGAATTTATATAGCGCCCTTTGAAGAAATTTGCTCAGAGGCGTTCCATGTCCAACCAAGATGAAACAAAAATTTAAGAGTAAATAGCAGTAAACGTCTTTGGAAAACAAAAGATATATTTGAACAATTATTATTATGGACACCATATTTATAGATTTATATAGCGCCTATCGTATAACTATTCAGTGTCGCTGTCAATGCTATGCGGCTGAGAACGACGAGAGCTGTTAAAAATAAATACACAATTTGAAGGCGCGATATTCATTTTATAAGACAAGCAAGAGAGCGAGCTCTATTTTAGCAGTGCCAGTCCCAAACCGAAAGAACGAGGAGGGCGAGACTGTGTTATGACACTCTGTCGTTAAACAGCAACTATAGCCAGCAATTGTGAGCATCACTTTGACCTCCTGCTAACGAAATAGGTTTTATGTTTGCGGTCTGTTACTGTAGCACAAGAACGGTCACGAGTTTTCGTTAAACAGCAAATGATACAGCAGTCATCTTAGACACCTCTGAAACGCTGTCTTACGATGCTATAATTTTAAGTAATTGCATTTTAATCGTAGATAGGATTCTCTGAATACTACTTATGCCTAGTTCGGCGATTGGTGGCCGCAAGATGTTGCTATGCAATAATGATAATAATAATAAACGTTTCTACACACATTTAGAAACTCCGCCATTGGTTGCACTCTGCATTGTCTGCAAGTGTCAGTCCCAAGCCTGGATAAAGGAGGAGGGCGTCCCTAATGGCCTTTGTTACCACACAGTGACGTTAAACGGCAACTACTACGGGGCCGTCCATAAATCACGTCACGCTATTTTTGACCATTTTTAACCCCCTCCCCCTGTCACAAACTGTCACACTTTCTCGGACCCCCCCCTTCTGAAGTACGTCACACTTTCTCGGACTCCCCCCCCCCCCTAAAGAACGTCACACTTTCGAATTTTTTTAAATTAACACCTTATTCAAATTTAATCTAAAACACACTTCACTATTAAACTGTAAAGTTTCCACTTAAAAGAACTATCACATTATTAAAATGACTTTAATAGTAGAATAGTTAATTGTCAACAGTTGTCACAGTTATTCATTGAAGCAGTAACTCAATGTAGATTGAATTTGAAAACAAAAATTGCAAAAATTAGACTGGACAATTATATACATGTAATACACATCATTAAAAAATGTGTCACGTCACACATGGCCTGACCCCCCTGTCACAAACTGTCACACTTTCTTACACCCCCTCCCCCTGGAGCGTGACGTACTTTATGGACGGCCCCTACTACTACTACTACTACTACTACTCCTACTACTACTACTACTACTACTACTGTAGCGGACCAGGGGTTGGGCGAAAACACCAGGAGCCGAGTACCAACCCCAGTCGTCAGGGTACCCTCAGTCAGTCCGCGCAGTACGGCCTTGGCTGTAGACCAAGGACTAGCCGGCTAGGCTTAAACACGTTTATTGAAGAAACCACGAAGATCATGTGGAGTTCACAGCACAAGTAATTTATTGCGTCACAATCGCTATAGCACTTCGAGAACGAACTGTTTGTGTCAATTTCTACAACGCTGGAATCAGAGTTCGTGCGCCGATGCAACAGTTTATGTAGCGCCAGAGTTCGTGCGTCGATGCAGCAGTTTATGTAGCGCCAGCTTCCGTGCGTCGATGCAGCAGTTTATGTAGCGCCAGCTTCCGTGCGTCGAGGCAGCAGTTTATGTAGCGCCAGCTTCGAATCGTCGAGGCTAGGGGTAGATTCGTCGCGGATACGCTAGGAGTCGAACCGTCGTTGCAGGTCCCAGTGACTTCCGTAGCGCCAGGAGTAGAATGCGAAGCGTTCAGGAATCGAACCGGCGTCGTCAAGCACGGCAGGCAATAGAGCCTAGGGGTCATTGCATAATTACGTAACGCTCGAGGGTGGGTGGGTGGGGTCATTGAAAACGTTACGAAACGTTACGGGGGTCGGTGGGTGGGGAGAGCTGAACGTTACGTAACGCCTTGAAAAAAATTATTAATGAATATTAAATTACCATCGAATGACACTTTAGACATGATGTGAACGAATTTAAACTTCGTGACATTGATTTAAAACCTAACCGACTGTCATTTATATGAATAAAACATTCCGTATATTGTAGACCTAGCCTACTGTCAAATTAGCCTATAATTCACATAATTATGTCATAGGGCTTATAGGCTATATTAAATTCACTATGAAAAAATTATGAATTATAATTACGCGCTCGTATAAGCCGATAATGTACCTAATCCCTACTGATTTTTAGTAACAATAGTTACGTAACGCTGGGGAGGGTGGGTGGGTGGGTCAAGGGAAACGTTATGAAGCGTTACAGGGTGGGTGGGTGGGTCTAAAACGGTCATTTTCGGCGTTACGTAATTATGCAATGACCCCCTGCGTGAATGGTCGGAGCAGATCCGCGGTGGTCAGGAATCGAACCGGCGTCGTCAAGCACGACGGACCGTCGTCTCTGCCTCTGCAGCACCCGGAGTGGAACCGTCGTCGTAGCAGCTTCGTCCGTCAGCTAGGTTGCGGTAGTCGGGGGCCGCACCTCAGTCCAGTGAAGGAATACCCGAAGAGGCCGAGTTCAAAGCTCAAGGCTCAGGTTCAGGTTTTACTCCCTTCACAATAGTATCACTCAACAAACGTTTTACCGTCCGTCAAGCCAGATCATTTAGCCTGACTACTACGCGGTTTAGGCGTTCTTCACCAGGCCATTCGTCTGCACTGAGCAAGAGCAGCAACCTTCCTTATATACACTACCAGCGCAGGCTGGACAGAGGTTAAGCCAGCCGGCTGGGCTAGAGAGGCGGAGCCCGAGCCGGCTGAGCTAAAGAGGCGGAGTCTGAGCCGGCTGGGCTAAAGAGGCGGAGCCTGAGCCGGCTGAGCTAAACCGGCCAGGCTAGAGAGGCGGAGCCCGAGCCGGCTGGGCTAGAGAGGCGGAGTCTGAGCCGGCTGGGCTAAAGAGGCGGAGCCTGAGCCGGCTGAGCTAAAGAGGCGGAGCCTGAGCCGGCTGAGCTAAACCGGCTAGGCTAGAGAGGCGGAGCCCGAGCCGGCTGGGCTAGAGAGGCGGAGCCCGAGCCGGCCAGGCCAGCAGGCTGAGCCGGCCAAGCCAGCAGCAAGCAGCAGCAGCAAATAATAGCGGCAAATAATGGGGGCAAGCAATAATGAGGGCAAGCCATCCCTCAGTGCAAAAATCTTAACACGTCCCCCCCACGAATGATCCGAGGCCCCCTCGGAAAGGATGTGCCCCGCACTGAGGGAGGAAAGAGCCATGCCAAAAAAATAAACGGCCCATATTGGCCCCTATGCCCATAATTAAAGTCCGTCAAAATTTGACCTGAAGCGCACAACATTACAGCATGAAACATATTAGACGCTTAAATCTGGCAAGCGAGACAGTTAAAAATGTACATTTACGTAGCGCACTTTAATGTTCGTTGCGCCCCGTAAACAAATAATAACAATCAATGGTTAATCACAGGGCAGGTAATGAACATTACAGGGACGATACACCTTTAAAACCGTCACATGTAAAATAATGCATTCCCTGATAGAAACAACGTAATAACAGATAACGCTGGTCACTATATAAACAAACAGCAGGTCGGCGAAACGTTACAGAACCACGTGACCCAACGTGCACATCAAACCATAAGTCGGGCTGCGATATCAAGCCTACGTAACGAAATGGTTAATTATTACAACGCATACAATATTAACCAGTCACGAGGAATACTTTTAACACAGTTCAGTAACCGGTAGCGTTAGCACAGCGCGTATAATAATGCAGTATGTTGTTTAGTCTGCATTATCAAAATTTAACAGAAGTACCTATCGGTCACACAAAGCCGGACAGTTAAGTCCCGGAATCGCCTGAGCAAATAAATCAGACAGCGAGATAATAACTCAGACTGCGTGACAAAATAACTGAGACACACGTGATCAAAATAGAACAGAAAATACCCTATTGGATTGCATAAATCCGGACAATTAAGTCCCTGCAGCGCCTATAATTATATAATGCGAGGCAATGCAATGCAATAATACAGTGAAGCAACTCAGTACACGTATCAGCGCAAAATACGGTTACGACACAGTAGCCTATACATGTATGTAAATAAAACTCATTGATCAAAACTAAACAGAAAAGTACCCTTGGGTTTCGCAAACCCGGACAATTAAGTCCTGGAATGAAATTGTGCCACATAGTGGTCCACAATCCACAATATTTGTTTTCTCTTCGGGTACGAAGTGCAAGTCGTGCACAACCCCCGTACTCTTTTTGTTTGTTTTGGGTGCGATGTGCCGTTTGCGCACAACCCCCTTCTTCTTTTTTTTGGTTTGTTTTGGGTGCGATGTGCCGTTTGCGCACAACCCCCATTCTCTTCTCTTTTTTTTTCTTCTCTCTATCTTTTTTTCTGTTTCGGGTGCGAAGTGCCGTTGTGGCAACAACCCCCTTCTCTTTTTTTTTCTTTTTTTTTTTTAGCAGCGATGTCCATGATTGCGAGAAGTTATGCAAAACAATCAGTCAAAAATAAAAATGATAGCCAGGCACGGCTGAAAATAATAAAGAAAAACAGAGGCCAGGCACGGCTTGTAATAATAAAAATAACTAACTGTTATAAGCATAAGCATACAATGCTCGACACAATAAAATGTACGAGACACATAAGAATTTATAGCACAATTTTAGCGTACGACATCAATATACAATCTCAAGCCTTCAATTTGCACAGAGCCACCAACGAGAGACTGTCCTCTATACACATAAAATCATGCTCTGGCACCAATATCAAAAACGATCAGAATGTAAACTTAGCGTGACCTATTTACTGACTCATCAAAGCAAAGCTTGCATGCAAATAATCGCAAATAATTGTGCGATTAATTAAACGATTAACAAAAGAATCTCATGCAGCTAACCACGAATAACCACGCGATTAATCAACCGATTTACACGAAGCATTAGGCCTATACAACTAATAATGATACTGCATTTCTGCTCACAAAAATGGTGCTTTTTGCAAGGAAAATGTTTCTTTTTCACAAAATAATACTTTCCACAACAAGAAAAATGGTTTTTTTTCCAATAAAACGAATTGGTTCCTTTTTACCAAAGAAAAGAAAAGAGTTCTTTCCACAATTTGAAATAAAGCGCCCTTCTCTTGCTGCAAAAATGATACTCTCGCAATAAAATTTTGCCTCGTTAAAGAATAAAAGGAACTCCCCCCCCCCTCTTTTTGGCGATAAAAGAAAAGGCCTTTAGCCAAAAATGGGAATCTTTTAACGTCGTTCACTCACAACATCCTGCGTCGTCGTGCGCGGAACCTGCACGCCGTCTACTGGAACCGGACTGGTCGACGAGTGGTACGGTGAGGTCGACCGGCTCCCGCTTCGTCGGAGTTTCCGTCGTACGAATTTTCTTCCGTTTCAGGCGTTCTGTTCCTTGGCTGATTGACAACCGGCATGGCTGCGTCGTCGTCGTCGGGACCATGTCGATCCCCAAAAGTCGCTCCTTCCGCTGAAAGCGTTCCTTTCCAGCGGTGTCCTGGCCGACCGCTCGAAGAAGCGGTGGCTCCGTTCGCTGCTTCCGCGGGTGGTCCATTGGTCGTCCCTGCTCCCGTTTCGCTCCATTGTCCCTTCGTCCTCCCGTAACAGTGGCGGAGTTTATCGACGTGCGATACGAAGGGCTTGGACTTCAGCGATTTTTGGAGAAGGTAGTTGACGGGACCGCACGCCCGCACAATCCGGAATGGACCCGTGAAGTTCCGTTGAAACTTCGGGCTGCGTCCGACGAACTTCCGTGGGCTGAAGTAGTAGACCCAGTCACCTTCCTCGAACTTTGCAGGGCGCACTCGCAAGTCGTAGTTGTGCTTGCGTCTCTCGGCGTTCTTCTTGAGGCTTTGCCGCGCAGTGCCGTACGCCTTCTCGAATTTCTCCGACAGTTCGGCCACGTAGGTGGAATAGGTGAGTCCACTCTCGTCGGTTCCTTCCGGCGGCCCGTAAACAAGGTCCAGCGGTGCTCGGTTCTCTTTTCCGAAGATCAGGTAGTTTGGCGAGAAACCCGTTACGTCGTGGATCGAGGCGCGGTAGGCGGCCGCCACGTATGGTAGATGCTCGTCCCAGTCTCGCTGATTTTCGCTCACCACCTTTCCTAACATGGAGTTGAGCGTGCGGTGGTACCTCTCAATCATACCGTTGCTCTGCGGTCGATAGCTTGACGTCCGGACCTTGTCCACCTCCAGGAGCCGACACATTTCTTGGAACACATGTCCTTCGAAGTTCCTCCCTTGGTCCGTCAGAATCTGGAGCGGTGCCCCATAACGGACGACGATCGTCTCCACTAACGCCTTGGCCACCGTGGTTGCCTCCTGATTGGCCATCGGAACGGCTTCGGCGAACTTCGAGAAGTTGTCCATCATGGTCAGAATGTAGACGTTCCCCTTCTTGCTTCTCGGATGCGGGCCCGTAACGTCCACGCTCACTCGCTCCCACGGCTCTCCACAGGTCACGGGCTGCAGAGGACCTTGTCTTTGTAGCGCGCCCCGTCGGTACCGGCAACATCCGTCGCAGTGTCGACAGAACCTCTTTACGTCCCCGGACCATCCGACCCAATAGGCACGTCTTCGAACCTGCCATCGAGTACGACGAATGCCCAGATGTCCACCGGTCACGCCAGTATGCGCCAGCCTCAAGTAGTCTTCTCGAAGATCCTTCGGCACGAGTACTTGTTCCAGTTCGTCTGGCGTCCGTCGGTAGATCACATCGTCCTTCAGGTACAACGCGTCCCGCTGGTGCCAATAGACCTTAACGGCCTCTTCCTCCTGCAGAATTTCCTGCAGACTCGGCATCCCTTCGCTCAGCCAGGATCTCACCAGGCTTAAGACGGAGTCCTCTTTCTGCGATCTCACTATGTCGGTCGTACTGTCGCTTCCTGTCGTCACTTCCGTTACCTCCCGCACGAAGTGGTCCGTAGCATCAGCTTCCTCCCAATGACACTGTCGGCACGGCTTTCTGGACAAAGCATCGGCGTTTCCGTGCTTGCGTCCAGGACGATGCAGTATTTCGAAGTCAAACTCGGCCAACTTCTCCAACCATCGTCCTTGTTGCCCGATCGGGTCAGGAGTGTGCTGTAACCATCGCAGCGCAGCATGGTCCGTTCTGAGGGTAAACCGCCTACCCAGCAAGTACTGACGAAAGACTTGGGTGAAGTTTACCACGGCCAGCAATTCCTTTCGGGTAATACAATAATTGCGTTCGGCTGCTGAAAACAACCGACTACCGTACGCAATCACCCGTTCTTCGCCGTCGATATTCTGGGAAAGTACCCCACCAATTCCGACGTCAGAGGCATCGCAGTCCAGAGTGTAAGCGGCATCATCCACTGGTAAGCTGAGTACAGGAGCCATAGTCAATGCGTCCTTCAAGCGGTCGAAAGCTTCCTGGCATTCATCTCCCCACAGGAACGGTTGGTCCTTCCTCGTCAAAGCAAACAAAGGAGCGGCGACCAAAGAGAAACCCCGAATGAACTTACGGTAATAGGAGCACAATCCTACAAAATCCCGTACCTCCTTTAAGCATCTGGGCGTAAGCCACTCGGTTACTGCCTGTACTTTGGATGGATCAACAGATATCCCGTCCGCAGTCACAATATGTCCAAGAAAGGATACCGTGCGTCGGAACAGATGGCATTTGCTAGGCTTCAGTTTCAAGTTAGCATCTTTAAGCCTCCCAAAAACTTGACCCAATCTGTCCAAGTGTTGCTCCGCAGTACTGCTGAAGATTATTACATCGTCCAAGTACACCAGACATAATTCAAAGTTCAACCCAGAGAAAACGATATCCATAAGCCGCTGGAAGGTAGCCGGTGCGTTACATAAGCCGAAGGGCATGACCCGCCACCGAAAAGTCCCTCGCCGAGTGATGAAAGCAGTCTTATCGGAGTCACCTGGGTTCATCATGACCTGATGGTACCCGCTGCGCAAATCCAAAGTACTGAACCACCCAGCGCCCGACAAAGCATCAAGACAAGCATCAATTCTAGGAAGAGGATAAGAATCCTTCCGAGTCTGGTTGTTCAGTTTCCGGTAGTCAATACAAAATCTCAGGGAACCATCCTTTTTCTTAGCGAGGACCACGTTTGCCGCCCACTCGCTAACAGCTGGTTCAACCACCCCAGTAGCCAACATCTGGTCCAGTTGTGCGTCAATAGCAGCCTGATACGGAAGCGGTTGTCTACGCAAAGATTGTCTCACCGGACGAGAGTCTCCAGTATCGATTCTATGCTGAGAAATCATAGTCCTACCCAAGTCATGGTCAGTGGTCGAGAAAATACTTTCATATTCGACCAGTAACTCCTTCAGTCGCTCCTTCACATCAGACGGGACGTCCTCAGAGATTTCGTCCATTAGTTTCCCGATCAAAGAGTTGTCGTCGGCAGTACCCGTCTGTCTCTCATTGTCTTCCTCAACCTTTACGGGGTGCAAGTCGCCCAACATTTGGTTAGCCGTCAACAGGGCAGGCTGTTCATTCAAATTCACCACACGAATACAAGCATCATCAGCATCATCACCCAACACAACTCTGGCTACATGCAATCCAGGCTGGATTTCTTTAGACTCAGTCATCCAGGCTTGTGCGGAGGTCGTCAAATCACGATACTGAGTTTTACACGGAATATCACACTGAGAACGAGGAAGGACAGTTGTTTCCTCGGCAACCATGACCCTGCGACACCAAAGCGATCCATTGCCCTTAACCAAAGGAATGCGGCGTCGACCAATAAACAATGCACCCTGTCCAAAACCCAAGCGACAACGATGCTGCCTCAACCAATCCATGCCAAGCATTGGTTCACCAATTTGGTCAGAGACAAGAAAACTAGTGTCGATAGAAAACCCTCTAGAAATCTTAATCGGAACATCAAGCTGACCCAAGACTCTAATCTGCGTTCCATTAGCTGCCAAAAGAATGCGCGTGCTAGGCTGGAGCGTCAAACCATCAACATCAGCAGAGGGAACTAGGCTTACCTCCGACCCAGTGTCCACTAGGCAAGTTCTTTGCTGTCCGTTGATCGTTCCACGGATGTAGATCGCGTTGTTTGTCACACCCGATGCTCGGTCTCTCGTTGTGTGGTTCGTGACGGTTGTTCCGTTCTGTCCCGACGTCGGTGGGTCCGAGGTGCGTGCATCGTCACTTCGGTTGGGGAACTGCTGACGCTGGCGACACCGGCGAGCCATGTGGCCCACCTGTCCACAGCTGAAGCAGGTTATCCCGCGTCCGGGACCACCTGAAGCGTTTCCTCGAGGCGGAGACGGAGGAGTAGGGACGGTCGATGGAACCGTCCGTGGAGCAGTCGGTTCAGCGCCGAAACTCGTCCGTTGCGAGCTTCGGAGTTCGTCCAGCTGTCGGCAGATCCTCCCTTCCATGTCCTGTTGCCACTTACGTTGCGAAGCGAAGAAGCTGTCCAGTTGAGACTGGAGCTGTCCACCGGCGTCGACTTCTTGAGACCCTCGCACTCGGTTGGCAGGTCTCCGACGATCCTCCAAGTCTGACGTCTGTTGGTACGCGGACAGGCGTAGAGCGGTTCGGTACGCCTCGTCGATGGTTTTCGGCTCTCGTTCTCTCACCTTGAGAGACAGCTCCCGGTCGCGGATCGCTTCAAGGAAAGCGTCCTTCGCAAGAATTTCCGTCGTTTCGTTGGACGGGACCGGGTAGGCAAGGACGACGAGTCTCCGGATGTCGTGAAGCAAATCGCCAAGAGTCTCATCTGCTCGCTGTCGGCGATAATAGAGTTGAGCTCGGAAGGTCTCAGCTTGACCCTCCGACCCGTAGCGTTGGCGTAGTCTGACGACGAGCTGTTCGTACGTGACCTCGGTGCTGGCTCCGAAGTCCCACAGCAGCTGCGTTGCCGCCTTTTCCAAGGAGCAGCGGAGGAAGTCGACTTTATCGGCTGCAGTCCATCGGTTGTGTCTTGCGCAGACGTCGAATTGTGCCAGGAATGACTCGAGGGATCCCGTTCCGTCGAATTTTCCGGGCTTCATAGGGCTCTTCTTTTCGCCGACCATGCGACCGACGTTTTCCAGGACTTTTGATTCCATTCTGCTCGCGTCCCTTTCCGAAATCAGCACGGTTTTTCGGTCCTTCTTCGGTGCGTCCTCGAAGTCGATTTTCTCAAGGAATCGGCTGGACTCGACCTCGTAATCGACCAAGAGGTCCCTTCCTCGTCCAGCGGCGGTTGTAGAAGTCGTTGGGAAGCCAGCGGCGTATCCGTCCATGTCTCCGATCAGAGGACTCCACATTGTCGTCGTTCCGTCGAAATTCTCACCAGTTCGTAGAAGTGCAGCGAATCTTTCAAAACCACTTCCGCGGAATCAGCTTGAAGCGGTGCAGAGTTTTTCCAGTCACCCCACTTCACGGTGCCAGTTTGTAGCGGACCAGGGGTTGGGCGAAAACACCAGGAGCCGAGTACCAACCCCAGTCGTCAGGGTACCCTCAGTCAGTCCGCGCAGTACGGCCTTGGCTGTAGACCAAGGACTAGCCGGCTAGGCTTAAACACGTTTATTGAAGAAACCACGAAGATCATGTGGAGTTCACAGCACAAGTAATTTATTGCGTCACAATCGCTATAGCACTTCGAGAACGAACTGTTTGTGTCAATTTCTACAACGCTGGAATCAGAGTTCGTGCGCCGATGCAACAGTTTATGTAGCGCCAGAGTTCGTGCGTCGATGCAGCAGTTTATGTAGCGCCAGCTTCCGTGCGTCGATGCAGCAGTTTATGTAGCGCCAGCTTCCGTGCGTCGAGGCAGCAGTTTATGTAGCGCCAGCTTCGAATCGTCGAGGCTAGGGGTAGATTCGTCGCGGATACGCTGGGAGTCGAACCGTCGTTGCAGGTCCCAGTGACTTCCGTAGCGCCAGGAGTAGAATGCGAAGCGTTCAGGAATCGAACCGGCGTCGTCAAGCACGGCAGGCAATAGAGCCTGCGTGAATGGTCGGAGCAGATCCGCGGTGGTCAGGAATCGAACCGGCGTCGTCAAGCACGACGGACCGTCGTCTCTGCCTCTGCAGCACCCGGAGTGGAACCGTCGTCGTAGCAGCTTCGTCCGTCAGCTAGGTTGCGGTAGTCGGGGGCCGCACCTCAGTCCAGTGAAGGAATACCCGAAGAGGCCGAGTTCAAAGCTCAAGGCTCAGGTTCAGGTTTTACTCCCTTCACAATAGTATCACTCAACAAACGTTTTACCGTCCGTCAAGCCAGATCATTTAGCCTGACTACTACGCGGTTTAGGCGTTCTTCACCAGGCCATTCGTCTGCACTGAGCAAGAGCAGCAACCTTCCTTATATACACTACCAGCGCAGGCTGGACAGAGGTTAAGCCAGCCGGCTGGGCTAGAGAGGCGGAGCCCGAGCCGGCTGAGCTAAAGAGGCGGAGTCTGAGCCGGCTGGGCTAAAGAGGCGGAGCCTGAGCCGGCTGAGCTAAACCGGCCAGGCTAGAGAGGCGGAGCCCGAGCCGGCTGGGCTAGAGAGGCGGAGTCTGAGCCGGCTGGGCTAAAGAGGCGGAGCCTGAGCCGGCTGAGCTAAAGAGGCGGAGCCTGAGCCGGCTGAGCTAAACCGGCTAGGCTAGAGAGGCGGAGCCCGAGCCGGCTGGGCTAGAGAGGCGGAGCCCGAGCCGGCCAGGCCAGCAGGCTGAGCCGGCCAAGCCAGCAGCAAGCAGCAGCAGCAAATAATAGCGGCAAATAATGGGGGCAAGCAATAATGAGGGCAAGCCATCCCTCAGTGCAAAAATCTTAACACTACTACTACTACTACTACTACTACTACTACTACTACTACTACTATACTACTACTACTACTATACTACTACTACTACTACTACTATACTACTACTACTACTACTACTACTACTACTACTACTACTACTACTACTACTACTACTACTACTACTACTACTACTACTACTACTATACTACTACTATTACTACTACTACTACTACTACTACTACTACTACTACTACTACTACTACTACTACTACTACTATACTACTACTTTAAGAAAGCTTCACTAAGTTTGTCGTTTGTGTCAATAATGCATGCTCAATGGGGATGCGAGCAGGATGCCAAACACAGGGGAAAAAACAGCCTGGTAAGAAGTGGAGGGAACTATCCGGTATGTATTGTGTGACCCTAAAATCACGGTTCTCCTCAAAGGAAAGATAAAACAGACAATGATAAGACCTGTGGTGATTTATGGAGCAGAAGCATGGACGCTGAGAAGAGAGGAGGAGCTTCTGGAGAGACTGTTGCTGAATTTAAACTTTCGTTCCATCCATTCGTCAAACAACGTTTCACGTCCGTCGCTCCTAGAGTATCAGTTATTTTGTATACCACAGGATGTCGATTGACAATTAGCGTTATCCTGGTCCTCTTGTCTTGTCTTTGACCGCCTTCGATCCGAAGGTTGACCGTACCCTGAACTGTCTGTTTCCAGGTTCATCTTTCCTCTGTCCTATAGTCAGTAGTTGAATCAAACTTAAAAATGTCCAAGACATTGTGCTTTCAATCCAGGTTGTTCCGTGTCCTCCACGTGCTCTCGGTCCAGCTGTTCTACTCTGCAATATCCCTTCCTTCAAACATTCTCCACAGTTCTTCATAATGTGACCAAAGTAGTTGAACATCCTTGTTTTTAGTGTTGCTTGACAGCTGACGCTCGATGCACCCATTGGTTCCTTTTGTTTCCATTGCCATCCCTGAAATTCTTCGCGTTCTTCCTATGTCCTGTCACTTTTCCCTGCATCTCATCAGATTTATTGTTGGGTTATGCCTTGCAACAATGCGTAAGACACGTTAGACACCTTTAAAAAGTTCTATAAACTTTTTTGTCAGTGATCGTCCAATTACAAACGTAACGCGTCTGCTGAATTTATCGCATCTCCTGAAAACATTTTTAAGGTGTTAGAGCTGTAGAATGCCAAGCCAAATTGTTGTAGACGACAGCGAGTCAGCGACCCGCATATCATTAGCTGTCGTCAAACTTTATATCCATCCATCCATCCATTGTTAGACTTATATAATCATTGATTGTTGTGTCTTATTTTTGCCACATGACTTGTCTGAACCGTTTAACGCTGAGTTTTGTCTAAGGCTCTAAGCCAATCGGCCGTTGTTGCCATACTTGGTCTTTTGACTCAGAATCCATGCTCAATATAAAACTACGGCTATCAGTAGTACCAGTCCTAACCTTGACAAAATGAGGAGGATGACGTCAACGGCCATGACAGCCATTGGACATCGCAAAACACGAACTGTTGTAATTAATATAATTTCGAGTTATATATTTTGAATTTGAAGTTCAATGTTGAAGTTCTATCTCCCTAGCTGTCGCTTGTTCCTATCTGATGTATGCCACAAGACGCTGTTAAACAATGGATGATGTAATGATACTCAGCCTTTGTGTGCTTGACTTTGGGATATGAATTAATGTTGGTGACCAGTCCTCCCCTCGCCGTCCCATCTTCTCACCGTCAGTGAACGGTCAGTGTACTCATTGTAGCTAAGTTGCCTTGTGTCCAAGTAGCGGCAGCTCTTCTGAACCAAATTTCTGCCCTGGAAATTTTAACCATGGACCTCTTGGCTGAGAGTTCAGCACTGCACCACTGAACCGTAGAGCGCACCCGGTTGAGACGAAAAATGCAGAGAAAGTTCTTTTAGAAAACCACTAAAAAACGACGGCACCCCAATTATTGAGTTGTTGACAATTTTTACTAAAGTTTTTTCTGTGTAACCTTGCGAGTTCTAAGGCTGCTTTACGTCTACAACTCTACATCGTCATTCAAGACATAATTTTGTTAAATCGATCGTGTGTTTAAGGAATGAACAAATTATATGATCGATAGAGCACCTATTAAAAAGGTGTCTAAGAAGGGCGTTACTGTGTTCATGTTTGAAGCTATTCAGGGATCAGTATTCAATGTATTCAATGTATAATGTATTCAACCATAATAGCCGATTCGACTCTTTGATGTCTGACACGGCCATTGAGGTTTTGTGCAATTAATAGCGACGCTATAGAAGCCATGTTTTGTGCAATTAATAGCGACGCTATAGAAGCCATGTTTTGTGATCTATAAGATTAATTGATTGGTGTTGGTTTTTATTGATAAAATAACCGTTCGTTTAAAGTAATATCGTGTTGATTGCCTGGTTTTGAATGGTGTTAAAGCTAAAAGTGAGGTCGGTCAAAATTGGAGTTCACCCATAATAGACATTTCTTTACTAGCTTCTGTAGCGACCGGCTTTTGAAACATTATCCTAGGACTTTGTCTAAGAATGACCTATAGGGTCTATTCCCGGATGGTGCAGTTACAGAACTGACCTAATATTGGACCCACCAATTGGTCTAACTTGACCCACTTGTGAACCAACCAATCAGATTCGACTCTTTTATATCTGACATGGCCATTGAGGTTTTGTGCACTTAATATCAACGCTATAGAAGCCATTACAGCAGATTGGAACAATGCTCGATGGTTAGTTTATACTATTATATACTTTGTACCCTTTGTCCCCCCCCCCATTGTACTGCAGGGACTGGCATCAGAACCCCAACATCTGGCCATATATCATTATAATGCATTGAGGGGATTGGATGATCAACCTTAATGCGTGTGTTTGTTTGTGGTCCTACGAATAATGCAAATACGCATATGAAATCCTAATCCCGCATCGAGTATAATGTGGAACCTCATTCATTACTGTGTAGGATAATGCTACACGGTTGCTGACCCTACCGCCGCATTCACGTGACCATTCATCTCTCAGGGGGCGGTGTCTATTGGTGACCTCATAACAGATACTTTTTAAATGGCGATTGATTGCGTTGTGATTAGATGAGTCACTTTACAGATCATCCGCCAGACTATGATAAATTACTGTATGTGTTTAAGACACCCTTTAAAAGCCGGATCTTTCTCATATAATAATCGAGTGTCGACTGTTTAACAACAATATCTCGCAGCTTCTTTCAAATCATCCGCCAGACGACGATGAATCACTATATGTGTTTAGGACACCCTTTTAAAGTATATATCTTTCTTATATAATAATTGAGTGTCGACTGTTTATGAATTAAAATGCGTCCCTCTGTCAGGTCTTCGTAAACTTCCTTGGAAAACATAAGACGTATTTGAACAATAGATATCATGTAGATTTATCTAGCGCCTCTCGTGTTACTATTCAGAGGTTCTAACAGTATTAAGCAGTTTCGAACGACGAGAGCTGTTAAAAATAAATACACTTTATAAGTGCGACATTCACCTTTTAGCCTAAGGCCTTAAGTGAAGCAGAACACAGTGAGAATTGCCGGGGTTTTTGGGGGGGTGGGTGGATTTCAACCCCCCAGTCTTTCTTAGAGCCCCATGTTAAAGTCTTTTTTTCACACCCCTATTCCAATTAGTTAATGGTCCAACACCCCCGCCCCCATTTATTTTTCCACAATTCGCAGCGCACCAATCCAGAAGTGTCGTTGAACAATTATAGATAATGCAGAGTCCATTTTCGACACCTTTAGTAGGAATTTTCCGTTGCTGTATATAACGTCACGCATAAAATTGAAGTCAATCATTTCATTATCCGTAATAGGCCTTGTGGTAATAGGTGGTGTACTGATAGATTCTATCCAGCAACAAAAGTATCCGAAACTTTCTGTCATTGGTTCACGTGACATGTGACGTCAGATCTACGCTTGACGCCTCATCCTCGTTTTCATTGAGCCCTTTTCGGAATGCGAGTTTTAAGCCTGAACAAAGAGGAGAGTGAGACTTTGTTACGACTCAATGTCTTTAAACAGCAATAATTATTTATCAATTGCGAACATAACTTTTTCTCCTTACTACGAAGTTGCGTGTAGTTCAACGTTACAGTAGCGGCCACAATTATGTCACGTTGAAAGTTACTGATGCACTGATCGACTTATACACCTCTAAAACGCTTTCTTACGATGCTATAATATTCAGCAACTGATTTGAACAGACGATAAATTAAGATTGAAAATAAAGTCAAATTCTTGGGGGTAATTTTTGATAATAAATTGAGTTGGAAACCCCACATTGATTACATTATTGAGAAATGTAAAAAGAGGTTAAACTTAACCCTCAGGCTACCACGCTATTTTTGTAACACTGACTACCAAGGGGGGGGGGGTGGTTACCACCCCCCCCTGGATTTTGGGTTTGGTTTGAGATATCATAACTTGTAATACACCTATGGATTCAGCATTCATTTCTGCACAAAATGGTATATTTAGGTTTAAAATATATGAAAGCACCCCGAAGTTATGAATTTTTTACCGTAGGCACCCGTCGATTCCACAAAATGTATACTTTCGCATAAGCAAAATATTAGATTCTGTGTGTTTTAACATAAAATATTTAATTAAAAATAGTTTACATATAATAAAGTCCAATATTCAACTATAAAAACTAGTAATAAGTTAGTTTTAGTTACAATAAAAAGAGAAAAAACATGTAAAACATGCTGAAAAACGTTTACGCAGACTTATCGGTTTGCGTTGTTAAAAAAACCCAACATTTTCACACATTTAAATTTATTTTGAGCACTTCCGGTCATCAAATGTCTAATTAATTGGTATCAAAAAATAGCCCTAAATGCACTCTATAGAATGACATAATTTATTTCTCTTAAAAAATAAATTATGAATAATTTTTAATAGGAAAAACATGAAAATTTTATGAAAATAAAACACCTTTATTTATATTTAAATTTATTTTGAGCACTTCCGGTTGTCAAAAGACAACTCCGTGACCACCAAAATGTAGCCCCACATTCCCTCTACAGAATGGTGTAATTGGTGTCTCTTCATGTCAAAGGACGGATAAGATACAGCCGATAATCTAAGGAGGGGGTGGTATCCACCCCCCCCCCTGGTGCCTCGGGTATATCGGGTATAACTTTTGAATGGTATGGTATATCATCACACATTTTAGCTCAGAATGTGTGCAAATGAATCCTCTACAGCTACCTAAAACTTCAAAATTTTATTCCTAACGAAAAAAAATTGATTTGGGGAAACCTAGGGGGGGGGTGGATACCACCCCCCCCTGGTAGCCCGAGGGTTAATAAGAGCTGTAAGTGGTTATAGTTGGGGAGCTTGCAAAAAAACTCTTTTGACTATTATTTTATAGAGCTTTAATAAGGTCTATTTTAGATTATGGTGATGTTGCTTATTCTTCGGCATGCAAGTCATACCTAGATAAACTTTCAACTATTCAAACTGAGGCACTAAGACTCTGTTGTGGTGTTCCAAAAGGAACTGCCGCATCAGCACTCCAGAATGAGTGTGGAGAATTGCCTCTTCATTTAAGAAGACTCCAAAATTCATTGAAATTTGAGACTAAGATTTTGGGAAATAAATGTCACCCTACTAAAACGATCATGGAAAATCACTGGACAAATGTTTATAGAACATCCGATAATAAAGAACATTCTATCTATACTCGCACCTCTGAATTCTTTAGTTTAATTCATCCATCATTTATTGGTCTTTCATTCCCTTCTGCCCCTCCGTGGTGCAATAAGCAAATTGAAGTTGACTTATCTTTGAAAAAATTGGTTAATAAGAGAACCGATCACCCGGAATTTTTAAGGCAGGCTGCTCTTAAATTAATCTCTATATATGATGTTTGTGTACATGTTTTTACTGATGGGTCTAAAGCTGATGACATAGTTGCTGCTGCATTCACAGTGCCAAGTTTAAATGTGGATAAAAAATTTAGATTGTGTAATGATTCAAGTGTCTATGCAGCCGAGTTGACGGCCATTATCGAGGCTATTGAATGGATATCGAATAATGAATGTTTTTCTAATTCCAAGTTTGCAATATTTTCTGATTCATTGAGTGTTCTTACACCAATCAAGAAATGTTATAGTGAATCTCGACCCACTTTGTTAAATGATTTACTTTTTCACATTAACAAATTAAATTCTGATAAAATAAGATTTATTTGGATACCAAGTCACGTTGACTTGAGCGGTAATGACAGAGCAGATTCATTGGCTAAAGAAGCCCTAAGTATTGACTACATTAATTCTACTAATGTTCTTGAATTTGAAGAAGTTTTTAGTTTAATTAAACGATACATATTAGACAAATGGCAGTCAGAATATGATAGTGATAAAAAAGGTCATTTTTATAAATCTATCTGTGCAACTGTAAGTACTTATATGAAATATTTCGAACCTTATAGGCATAAAGAAGTCCAGATTTCTAGATTGCGTCTAGGAACGGCAAACACAAATCAAAGATTATTCATTATAAAAAGACATTCCAGCGGTCTGTGTGATGCTTGTCACGTCAAAGAGACAATTCATCACATTTTAATTGAGTGTAGAAAAGAAAATATTTCGAATTCATTAAGAAATGCATGTCAAATATATAAAGATGAAATTTCTGTTAAAACTTTATTGACTGTCAATTTAAATCAAAATCAAGTGTATCGGTTGATTAAACTTATAACTAAAGGTCGGATTTTGTGAAGAAACCATTTGCGTCCTTGTTGTAGATGGTATTTGTATCTTGGTCAGATTTATACATATTTGATTGATGTTTTAAAATTTAATGGTGCAGGTTTCTGTTGTACAATAAACAATACATTATTATTATTATTATTGATGCACTTACATATTGAACTTTTGTAACAGGAACTGTTTACTAGAGTCACTAACGTAATTAGATGTATGAGACAATCAATGTACAATTATAATATCTAATGTTTGGATTAGGGTCATTTTTTCATAATGTGTATTGTGTAAACCTGAACGAGTGTCCGATGAACTACTTTGTGTTGTCTAAAAATTGAATGTAATTGAGATTGTACAGCTCCGTTTAGACACCTCGTTGGTGTATTTTGGAGGCTACATAAGTTTTTTGTTTTGTTTACTGCTCTGTACACTTACATTGTATTGTCGTCAACGGCCTTTGTTGCCATAGGATGACGTTAAACCTTGGAATAATAATAATAAACAGACGATAAGATGCTTCTGACACCTTTCGTAAATACACCGTGAGGCAAACAAATTATAACAATTTTTCGAGTTGCTTTGTTTTTTATGCCTCACGGTGTATAGCTCCCGCTTCGTGGCCGCAAGATGTCGTCATGTAATTAAAAAAATAGTTCATGACACCTCATTAAGCGGCCACACTAAGTCGGCGTTGGCGGCATCAAAATCAAAGACATAGAGTCGTCTTGTACACCTGTAAAGCGATTCCATCTGATGCTCTATATTCAATAAATGCGTTTCAAATTAATCATAAATTGTCAGGGAAATAGTCGACGTTACGGTCCTTGGCGGGCCACATAATTATGATATCGCATTACTTGGCCTATTATGGTGATCGTATTAACAAAACGCATTGTTTAAATGTTATAGGCTAAGTTTCCAGCGTTGTGCTGCCCGTCGCTGCTCTTCGGACTTTATGCTTCTCTTTCCTGTAGAGTAGACACGGAACATGAAGTTAAACTATCATCAAATACGATTGAACAATTAATAAAATCGACGTAGAGCTCATTAAAATGGTGTCTAAGGAAAGCATCGCCGTGTCTATCTCTCCCACCAGATTCCAATGTTTTGTGAACTATTCATTCATTCATTCATTCATTTCAAGAATGTATACAGCCTCTTCAAAAATCCACTCAGAGGCGCTCCCTGTCCATCCAAAAACAGTCTTCACGTTACTTCATAATGTGATCAAAATATTTCATCTTCCTTGTTTAACGTTGCTTAGCAGCTGTTGAACTTATACGCTATAAATTTACATATTTATAATAAAATTATTTTCAAGACCCAATTCGTTGGTTTTCATTGCCATAATTATCTGAAATTCTTAGTTTCTACCTCAGTTGTCTCATTTCCCTTATCTCATCGGACTTCCTGCTGGTCTACATTAGCCAAAAAATATCAATGATGATTAAGCGTTTGCTGAATTTATAGCGTGATCTCGAGACATTTAAAGGTGTTATAGAGCCGTACGATGCCAAACAAATTCCTGTTGATGACAGCGGCCTGTATTATCATAAGCTATGATCGCCAAACTTTATATCCATCCATCCATCCATCCATTGTTAGACTTATAATTATCATTATTGGTTGTTGCGTCTTATTTTTGCCATGTTGTGGCGTGTCTAAAACGTTTAAAGCTGAGTTCTGTCTAAGACACCAAGCCAATCGGTCGTCGTTAAACTCAAGATCAATGCTTAATATGAAACTATGGCTATCAGTAGTGCCGGTAAGCTTATACCAAACGTTGATAAACGAGGAGGATGACGTCAATGATCATGACAGCCATTATGATAGGAGTCTTGAAAGACTGAAAACACCCATTCCAGTGATTTGTTTAGTCAATGCGTAGAACGGACGAAAGAGAATATTGGAATGCACTTAAAAGACGATGGCAACCAGGTGTTTGCCATCTGTTTATCACAATAATTATGAATAAAATCTTTCCTATTGTTTTGTT
The DNA here is from genome assembly GCA_945859605.1 of Lumbricus rubellus. NCBI lineage: Eukaryota > Metazoa > Annelida > Clitellata > Crassiclitellata > Lumbricidae > Lumbricus > Lumbricus rubellus. Next base: position 27,253,270 of record OX243822.1, on the reverse strand, counting down.
TAACCTTGCGGAAATCAAGACCGTTTCACGTCTACATGATTGTACAATGTACACGTACCTCTTCCATTCGACATGTTTGGCGGTGGAGTAAATAATGATACAACGCGACTTAACAATTTATAAGACCGATCAAGCGGCTATTAAAAAGGTGTGTACCAAAAATATTGCAGTGTCCATGCTTGACGCCATTCAGCGACCAGAGTTCATTCATTCATTAATTCAACCATTTCAAGAATTTGTATAGCACCACTTCAAGAAATCCACTCAGAGGCGCTTCCAGTGTGAATATGGTGATACAAAATAGTTAAAGAGCCTGCAAGACGCCAACGTGTCAACCGGACTCAACCCTAGCTGCAGTTTAACGTCACTGTGTAGTAACAAAGACCATTAGCGACGACCTCCTCCTTTATCCATGCTTGGGACTGGCACTGGCGGAGTGCAACCAGTGGCGGAGTTATAAGATTAGGTGCTTAATACCGTTTTTATTGAGACAATAACCGGTCGTTTAAAGTAATTATATATGTGTTGAGTGCCTGGTGCGGGAGGTGTTTAATCTAGTCCATGGCACCTGCTTTAGGGCGAGGGGAATTCGCCTATTAATTTTATAACTGTATTATCCTATGATCGTGCGATGGCATTTAACTACAATAAACCTGTTTTGTGTTCAGATCTAAACAGTAAACCACAACAGCTAGCAAATTTTAGCCAGAAACTATTATGTTTAGCAAAACTAAACAATAACCCAGCGGTAAATAGCTTTGGTGGTGGAGGGGCGGAGAGAGACGCTTTGTATGTACACATGTTCTAAGGATACGATAAATTTAACATAATATGTTAAATCAAATCAAATCAGTTTATTCTGAGAATGAACAAGAGACAAACAAAACAAAACAAAACCAAGGTATACTGCAAAGAAAAATACTAGGCTACACAGTACACATGAATAAAAATTAATGTTCGTAGGACACCTTGATTGTATGAACGGTGAACACTCAGAAAGGGTCATCCAGAAAGGGACAGGTCCCGCTAACCTGGATAACCCCTGAACGTAAAATGTAAGTCAAGATGGTGAGGTTAGAGATATAAACAGAAAATGGAATTTTTTTAAAGAAAATACCAGAAAAGAAATCAATGTGGCATAAGATCACATGATCAAAAAATTTATCGTATCCTTAGAACATATTTTAAGAAGTCTTAGAAGAGATATTATTGAGGCCGGTGGTACATCGGCTGTAAGACAAAACGTCAGTAAACGTTCCGTTGGCCTAATGTAATTATTATCGTGTTTAGACACCTGTAAAATGTTTTACATTAGGTTATAAGTCTCACTGATCAGCGACTAATATTGTTTCAAATATTAGTGACTCCATTAAACTATGAAAATTAAGCAGTGACAATTAAACTATTTTAAGTTCTGCATGAAAGAAAGAATACAAAACGAGACCGATGGAGTTTAGCAGATGCTATCCTTCATGGGTTCATTGCAATATATAATCTATATAAATAAAAATGAAACTTTCCAATAGTTCGTAACACTATCACGCCGAAAGTAACGCACCGATTGTTTTGAAAACTTACCAAAACCTTCTATTCCAATAGAAGAGTGTCCATTTTGCTTTTTATCCGAAAAAACGCAATATTTTTCACAAAAAGTTAAGTTTGCATTCCGCTCGACCGCCATTTGCAAATTCAACAAAGCCGAAGGGTTGCCAGTTTTCCCAAACGCATTGACAGTGAGAGCGACCAGACGAAACATGAATGAGGTCGCGTGCCGTGACGTCATAAGCGAGTCGCGTAATAATTGTGCGGCCTTTCAACATTCTTGGGCTCTATCCGCTCTCAGGAAGGAACGATGTGAGGGGGAGAGGAGGGGGAGGGGGAGGGAGGGGGAGGGGGAGGGGGAGAGGGAGGGGAGGGGAGGGGGGTGAGGAGGGAAAGGGGGAGGGGAGGGGAGGGGGAGGGGCAGGGGAGGGGAGGGGAGTGGGAGGGGGAGGGGATGGGGAGGGGGAAGGGGAGGGGAGGGGGCTTTTCTGCCACAGCAACGCGTGGCCGGGTACAGCTAGTCTATATATATAAAAATGAAACTTTCCAATAGTTTGTGTAAAGTGTTCTCGAAACGTACCGCACAGATTGTTTTGAAAATTTGACAAAACCTTCCATTCCTATCAGAGAGTTTCCAACTTTTTTTTTCTCCGAATAAACGCAATATTTTCCACAAAAAGTGAACTTTGCATTCCGCTCCACCGCCATTTGCAAATTTAAAACCGCACGTTGCCAGATTCACAAACGCCTTGACAGTGACTGCGACCATGCAAACGAAACATGAATGAGGTTGCGTCCCATGACGTCATAAGCGATTCGCATAATTATTTTGCGGCCTTCTTGGTTGAGGGAGGAAAGGAGCGGAAGGGGCGGGACGGAGGGGAGGGGAGGGAGGCGGCGGGGGAGGGGGAGCGGGACGGAGGGGGAGGGGGAGGGGGAAGGGAAAGGGGAAGGGAGAGGGGGAGGGGGGAGGGGCAGAGGGAAGGGGAGGGGGAGGTGCGGAGGGAGGGGGAGGGGGGGGGGAGGGGGAGGGGGAGGGGGAGGGGGAGGGGGCGGGGGAGGGGGAAGGGGAGGGGGAGGAGGAGGGGGAGGGGGAGGGAGAGGGAGAGGGAGAGGGAGAGGGGGAGGGAGAGGGGGAGGGTTAGGGGGAGGGGAGGGGGACGGGGAGGGGGACGGGGAGGGGGAGAGTCTCTTCTGCCACAGCAACGCGTGGCCGGGTACAGCTAGTTTAATAATAAAAAATTTGACGCAACGCTGTGATGAATGTGCGTCAACGGCCTTTGCTGTTATAAGACACAATGTAATTAATAGTTTAGTGGTGCCAGTCTTAATCTTGGGTAAAGGAGGGCGACACCAATAAAACTTCTCTTTATTTAAATAACCTTCACTGCGTTGTGATCCACCCCTGTTACACGAGTGGTGCCAGTCCGAAGCATATAAAGGAGGAGGGTCACGCCTATCACCATCATTAAGGACACACCGTTAATCGCTAAGTCGAAACTATATCCTTACCAGTAGAATTATATTTCATTGCATAACAAAGTAGGAGAGTCGATCGTTGTTTTCATCTGCAAAATGTCACTTAACAGCCTATTATATTAAGTCAGTATCAGTCCCAAGTCTTGATGAAGAAGAAGGGCGTCGCTAATTATCTTTGTTATCACACAATGCCATTAAAGTGCAACTACTGTAACTGTACGGTAGCCTACTAGTAGCGTGCTCGTCTTAGACACCTCTAATTAAGGATGGCACCGTCACTATAAATACATCAAAAAAAGCATCAAAATCGATTACGTTTTTGGGAATGACAATAAATGTCACGAAAACAGAAAGTCAACTTCTGGGAGGAGGAGATAAGAGGTTTCAACTGGAAGCCGATGGGCAGCAACTTGCACAGGCGGATAGCTTCGTTTATTTGGGGGAAACATCAGCACGCAGGGAGGATCAGAGAAAGACATGAAAAGAAGAATTGGAATAGCGCGAGGAATATGGCAGGCACTGGGGAAAATATGGAACGCAAAGGAAATATGCAGAGACACAAAAATCAAGTTGTACGAAACGCTGGTGTTAAGTGCATTACTCTACAATTCCGAGACCTGGGCACTGAGGGAGGCCGAGAAACAGCGATTAAGGGTGTTCGAGATGGCCTGTCTACGAAAGGTAGAAGGAGTTACAAGAAGAGATAGAATACGGAACGAGATTATAATTTATACGAAAGATTAAACATCCGGAATGAAGTAGGGAGAAGAATACAGAACAGACGACTGCGCTACTTTGGGCACATGGTCAGGATGGAAAACACCAGGTAGCCTATCCAAAGATAGCCTTCAATGGGGAGGTACAGGGAAGAAGAAAAAGGGGAAGACCGAAGAAACGATGGAGGGACATGATCAAGGAGGACTGTCAGGAGATGGGGCTGTCGATGCAGGAGGCTGTGCATCAGGCGGAGAACAGAGGAAGATGGAGAGCTTCCATAGATGAGCGGCTTCTGCGTGCTGGGGCATCGCCAAGGCCAGAAGTCAAAGTCAAGTCTTGGGTGCATGTAGTTGCAGTTTAACGTCGCTGTGTGGTAACAAAGATCATTAGCGACGCCATCCTCCTTTATCCAGGCTTGGGACTGGCACTGGCTACTATAGGTTGGCAAAACGCAACCTGGTACATTGAAACGGACAAAAATTACATTGAAATAATAATATTAAAGGGAGCAATCAGTTTTGGAATTGAATTGAATCTATAGTTAAACTATGCTTCAATAACAAGTTTGAAAAGAACTTCTAGAGACAAAGTTCCGGTCATCTTTGCTCGCAAGTTCAAAATTGTGACGTGGACGACGGTTGTTCTTTGGCGGGAAAAAGACCTCAAAGGATTGCGTGGAAGTCTTTCCTGGCCACTGCTTGCAGCAGTCGGTCCTCAGCCAAACCAACTCGCATTGCAACAGTTTTTTTTTGCATGTGCACTTGATTTAGCGCCACTTCAAGCTATCTCTACTCAGAGGCGCTCCCGAATGCAGGGCGGACACTGCATCGGAGTTTCACGCCGAAGCGCTGAGCAATTGTGAGTGAAGGACTTGCCCAAATTCTTACGTGGCGAGGTGGATTCGAACCTCGAACCTTCCGGCTTCAAGGCAACGACGCCACCACTACACCACCGTGCCCCACGGTACGGCAGATTGATTCGAATCTTACTGATTCGAACTCACTCTAATTTCGTCACTGCTCGCACTCTGACAGTGCCAGACCCGAGCCTGGATAAAGGAGGGCAACTTTAGTTATCGTCGCTCTCACAATTAAAATTGCAACTACTTAATCTTACTCAGAAATCCGACACTGCAATTGCCTTAGTGCCAGTCCCAAGCCGTGGTAAAGGCGGAGGGCAACGCTATAGAACTTTATTTTAGACACAGTCGTTAGAGTGAAACTACTAGGCCAAAGAATACGACTATCTCCGCAAAATTTTTACGGTCGACATTGATTGTCTTTGGCGGCTCAATGGATAACACACAGGCATTTGGATCCGCAGAGCTGCTGAGTTCTATACACGAAGCTTCCGTAGGATAAACGTGCTTTGTAAGTGGCTATTAGTGGCCTTGTATTGCAGGTTGTCTATTCTTTTAGTAGTTAAGATTAAGGCTATAAATAATTGTCTAAGATAACTGCATAATTGCAGGGCCCCTTAACTGTAACGGGTTACTGTCTGTCAACCGGATTGTTCAATAAACGAAAATTATTAGACTATTACTATAACTGTTGACAAGCAAAGGATGAATGCCTACCAATGCCGTAGACAGGGGGTGTTTTGGGTGTTTGAACACCCTTCGAAATGGAAAATGCAGAAAAAAATCTATTGCATTTTCTAGTTCGTGATGCAAAAAAACCATGAAAAAGCCATGAAAATTCCCCCGAATTGAAATAATAGATTAAATTTCGATCAGAAAAATTAAAGTTGACGAAATTTTGACGGCGAAAAATGGAAAATATTTCTAAGATTTCGATCGGACGACTAAAAAAAAGGTCATCAGAAAATTTGGCCGATAAAAATGGAATTTTTTCAGGAAATGAGCTTCCCCAAAACTGAAATCCTGGCCTCCAAAAACACCCCCCGAAAAAAAATCCTGGCTACGGCCTTGATGCCTACCATCGGGTGGTGCCAGTTCAAAACCAAGCATCAAGGAGGAGGGAGTCGCTAATATCCTCATCAAGACGCCGCACGCAGATAGCACTGCTGTCAATGTAAAATATCCATGCAATTAACACTTATGACAATGATCGACTTCTACGATCACACCATAACGGCAGGTAACAAAGTGAGCGCGCGACTTATTAACCTTTAATACGCATTCTTCCGGTTTTATAAAAAGCATAATTGCGCAAAATGTCATAAGTTGGCGCAGGGGAGATATACGTAGAGTGCTATTTATAGTAATTATTATCAAATCTAGGTCTAGGAGCCGCAACTTTCTGAAAATATTAAATTTTATGTCATCGTTAACATTTTTTTACTCGTCGCGATAATTTATAAAGAGCCAAATCCAGGTTACTGCTCAGAAGCGCTCCACCTCCAAGAACCTATAAAGAACCTATTTCGTCTTGCAGTAGGCCCACGGCTTTACAGGACAGTTTTGAGATGTTCATAAAAAATTGGGCCATTAGGAATGTGTTCGCAAGGGCAATATTATGTTTAAAAAAAGACAACTCTACTCAATGCATTATGTACATGTACATGCATGTCTATATTACTGTGTCTGAACTCCAAAGTGCTCATTGCAATTGGTCAATTAAAGAGCATTCTCGTTTTAATTTATCTCATAAACCCTCGCAGGCACAGGCGGTGAGTATGATAAGCAAAGCATCATCGCGTAGGGATCTTGAGCAAGTCCTTCGCTTTCAATTGTTCATGCGCTTCGCCATGGAACTCAAATTCAGTGTCCGCGGTGTATTCGGGAGCGCCTCTGAGTGGAGAGCTTGAAGAGGCGCTATAGTAAATGCGAGAAATAAACAACTAAGATAAATCATCAGTTTTTTATTGGAAAGGTTGACAACAACTACCCTTGACTGAATTAAACAGAAAAACAGTCAATTCCACCGAGTTATTCGACTTAAAACTTGACATTAGTAAATTTAATTTCAGAAAAGGACTTTGCAATTCACCAGCATAATAACGCAGCGTTGTTCAACAGAAGCTACTCTTGAATCGGAATAATATTTAGCTACTTAAAAATTTTAACGAATAACGAGAGGTCGTAGTCATTGGCTTTAATTTGTCTGCTTGCAGTCCACAAAACAATCAACAACACACATTTACACAACTAGCCGCAGACACCTTTAGTACGTAATACCACGCTAATATAAATTCAGTAGCATCGTTATGTTGATACTCCGATCATACTCGATATCCGTTCAAACATTCTATGCGTTTTGGGGCAACGGGCTCCTCATTAACGGTGTTGGATGAACTGATAAAAATAAGCTGCCAAAGATTATACATACACATTACACACCTAAGCCGATTCACCTGTGCGAAATTCTTTGCATTGGCCTTTCGTTGACTAAGCACTTGCGTAAAAGTTGTATGCGCGCATGCATTTATGTATGTATGTATGTATGTATGTATGTATGTATGTATGTATGTATGTATGTATGTATGTATGTATGTATGTATGTATGTATGTATGTATGTATGTATGTATGTATGTATGTATGTATGTATGTATGTATGTATGTATGTATGTATGTATGTATGTATGTATGTATGTATGTATGTATGTATGTATGTATGTATGTATGTATGCATGTATGTATGTATGTATGTATGTATGTATGTATGTGTGTATGCGTGTATGCGTGTACACGTGTATGCGTGTACGTGTGTATGCGTGTACGCGTGTACGCGTGTACGCGTGTACGTGTGTACTCATGTATGCATGTATGCATGTATGCACGCATGCATGCATGCATGTATGTATGTATGTATGTATGTATGTATGTATGTATGTATGTATGTATGTATGTATGTATGTATGTATGTATGTATGCATGTATGTATGTATGTATGTATGTATGAATGTATGTATGTATGTATGTATGCATGTATGTATGTACGCATGCGTGTGTATGTATCTGTATGTTTGCAAGTATGCATGTACATGTATTTGAATGTACATGCAATTGCGTGCATTTATGCATGGGTATATACATGTAGGCCTGCATAGGGCCACACTTGTGGAAATATTCCAACAGGTAAATTGCGTTGACAGGTAAACTGGAGAAGGAGGAGAATGAGGAGGAGGAGAGGAGGAGGAGGAGGAGGAGTGATGGAGGAGAAGAACGACAGAGACGATAGCCGTTTGCTTTGTATTACTTGAATAAATTGCCGACTTCTTTATGCAATTATCGATTTCAAACTCTTTGGCGACGAGGCAGGAAATTTATCGACCCAACGCACGCACAGCATGCACGAACATGCGCGGGCACAACCAATTCATATATATATATATATATATATATATATATATATATATATATATATATATATATATATATATATATTAGACTGGTCCAAAAAACTGAAAATTAAAATATTTGAAAGGCATGTTGGTTTTTTTGTACATCTGGTACCAGAAACCCACAGTGCAAAATATTAAAACACTGAGGCTCTATCTTCAGGTCCCTCAATGCTGTCAAAGTTTTAGCATGCTTACTACATTGTAAACGGTGCAATATAACTGGCAGGCATCCAATCAACGAGCACTGAACCTTCCATTTTAGCTGTTAGCAATACTAGTGAATTGCCAGCATGAAAAGCAGCTGCAATTAGTGTTTAATTGACTATCTGGTGTCGAATAAAAAATATATAAGAATGCTGTCAGCATGTCACATTGTCGGTTCCGAAAGTCGAATTTGACCATGAAGATTACGATGAAGCTCCGCCACCTGGGGTAATGCTTAATGTCTTCGTTCTTCGTCAGCGAGTCATTGAAGATGCTGATTGTTGCAACTAATCTCAGAAATCTCTCTGCCCCATCATTCACGACTTGGTCTGTAGGCCTACTTAAGAGGAAAATCCAACAACGTCTCCTTAATACAAAGAGATTTCATAAACCTCCGGCTCTCTGTTATTTCCTCTCCTTGTTTTTCTTAGGAAACTACCTCTTGCAGTCTAGGTTCTTCTTCTTTACTTGTGTCTTGATTATCTCTTTTCTCGTTCATTAGCTACTTCTTGAAGAAAAATAAGAACCCAGCAAGGTCAATTCCTAAATACCAGAAATGAAGCATGCATGAAAGTGTAGTAAATTCCGCCTTAGTGATCTTCTCATTTACAGCGTTGTGTAAGTCATCCAGGAGAGCAAAGTCATTCATAGCAGCATCACAAGCTCTTGGAGCCACTAAGTGTATACGCTGCATGTACGATTAGATCAGGACAATGAAAACAGCCACTTCTCAGATTATAGCTTCCCCGATCCTGGCTGGTTTCATTGGCTCAAAAAAGTGAAAACACCACGAGTTTGAGAATACGTAAATGAACTTTGTTATCTGTCGTGCATTGTGGAGTGTGAAGATCCCCTGTTAGAAAATACTGAAGCAGTTTACACAGTTCTGGAGGTTTTCATGACCACGATAGCTGCATCTTGGCACTTCCTGCAGTCATCTATTTTAGAGCCTGAAATGCACGGACTAGCGGACTGTTATGATGAAAGACCACTGTTGGTGATAAACGTTTGAATAGCTGGATATCGGGTCCAGAAGATGAGTACATCACAACTGTGAAGACTGTATCCAACATAGACTCTGTTGTGAGATGTCTGTACAACTTAAACGCAAGAGAGGTCAACAAAATACAACACTGAACAGTTACTAACATCCGTATACTGGATCCCATGCCAGTGTTGTAAGCAGTAGAGTCAAATAAAACAGCTTCAAAAGGTTTTTCCAATGTCCATTCTTCATTGATCTTGACAGCGACGTTGGTCATGGCAGTTTCAGTAGGCTACCCGATGGAACTCATCGAATTTGATATTTGGGCTTTAAATCAACAGTTATTGACAAAAGGTCAACTCAGTGTGAGAATTGTGAAAAAATAACTGGGGTTGAACCATGATTCACTTGGAATTGGGTGTGTGAAAAACATACTTTATTAAGGGGCTCTAAGAAAGACTGGGGCTGAAACGCCCAGTAATTCACACCCTGGGCCAACCTATGTGCCCTCTTCTTTCTCCTGTAAGGTCTGCTACAGTTACCTTACCATTCCAGAGTGGCATCTTCTTTCTTGACTTCGTGGATGAAGGAATCTCTCAGTTTGACGCTATAATGGTTCGTCTGTCAACCATGGCATGCCTAAGTGAGCTTTAAGAAATAGACCTTTGGCCATGCAGTATTGGACTGCAAATAGGATGTGACTAGAAAGCCTGTTAAAAATAATGCTGCGGTCCAGCGTTGAAACCAGCTTAATTTATTGAACATCATGGGGGCACGTGCCCTAATGCTCCCTTCGAGTCTCCTAAGGGTAGGTCTGTTTAAGTATAGGCCTACTTATCAATGTGCTGAGAGGGACAACCAACAAATTTATGAGAATTGTTCTTGAAAACATAAGTTTCCAGCCACATTAAGGTTGTCAGCAGCCCGATATTCAATGTAAAAATAAACGAAAAACCATTATACTTTGAACCCCATTTTGGGGGAGACCCATGGTCAGATCTTATCGGATTTTGGATATTTTATTCAGCAGCAAATCCTGAAAAGGAAACCGTTCAGAAAGCTTGTGTTATAATTTTTCCCAGGTCAAACTGCAAATTGCATGGACTATCAATATATAGCCCCAAAACCCCATCTTTGATGCTCGTGAGTGACCCCTTAATATTACAATTGTGGCATAAAATTTCACACAGGTACTTTTTAGATCAAAATGAACAAATGTATCAACATGCCTCAAAAATCCAAAAGAAAAAATTTTTCCCATGCGAATTTGGACCAGTCTAATATATATATATATATACAGGGTGGCCCCAAAATTAAGGTTTTGGCAATACCTTGGTCGGAAGTAAGAATTTTTAAATAAAGTTGTTCAACCTAAAAGGTAATTCATATATAATTATACTACATGTATGTATCTGCAATTCTGCATGGGAAGATTTACCTCTTGAACACATCAACAAATATTAAGGCCATCAGAAAACTTTACAACGGAACTCAGAACAAGTGTGGGCACTGGCCGCACTGATGGACATATTGAACACAGGTTGTGGAGCACTATAAAGTCGTCATGAATTTGGTAACAATTTGTTTAGATATGACTTAATAAAATCGTTTTTCAACTTTTTGTTGCGTTGTGTTTTTGGATCATCAAAAGCAGTGGGTGGACTAACTAAATGAGATATAACGTTTGTTCTGTTTGAAACAATTACGAGCCTGAATGGATAAAGTTATATTTGCTCTCACAAAATGTTTTTTTAAAACATAAACTGTAATTACTTAATCTTCCTCAGAAATGTTGAAAATTGACTGTTGTACGAAAATACGAATTACGATCACGCCTGTAAAACATTTATTAAAACATTTTTACTTCTGGTCAAGATATTTGGTACTTTTTTCGCCCACCCTGTATATGCATGCACACACTTGAAATATGCAATCACACACATGCACACGAGCAATTTTATGCTTTGTATACATATATATGTATGCTTTATATGTAGATATGTATATACAAGATGTATGTAAAATAAAGATATATAATGTATTTATCTATAATTATATGGCGACGCAATACACTCGCTTATGTATTCGAACACGCACAGGCCTATACACATCGTTTAATTAGCCATATATATATATATATATATATATAGCATGATTATAATGATTGTATATAATTATATAAATTATATATATTGGATGAGATCCATATAATGAGCGTCTTTTGTCGACGGTGGCGCCGCGGTGCGTTTGCCGATGCAGCATTGAGCGACGAATGGAAAAGAAGCACAGGTGTAAGTCTTCGTCTGTCTCTTTGTCCCTCTGCATGTATATGTGTCTTTCTCTGTGTGTCTCTGTGTCTGTCTGTCTCTGTGTGTCTCTCTGTGTCTCTGTGTCTTTGCGACTCTCGGTGCTATCGACCAAAAGCAGTGGACGCACTGAAGAGCCAGGTTGCATTCACCTCATCGTGCAAGCCATCGCCATACACACCTACATACATACGCACACATCGTATAATAAGACATATATTTATTATATATATATGAACATGTATATATATATATATATATTGGTCTATGTATGTATGAAATGTATGCAAGCGTTTCTATAATTATTCCACTCACAATTATATGTATATATTTACATTTATATAAATTATATGTACGCTATAATATACATAATGAGAAAATTTCCAACACTGCATTTCTATAAATTACATTCCTAATTATATTGCGCACACAGTAAACAACGTGTCAGCACACGTTATAAATAAATACATATATATATACACATATATATACATACATTATATTGGTCTATATATATAATTATATATATAATTATATACAAGATTGAGAGAAAGACAGACAAACAGACAGACAGACAGAGACAGACTCCTTCTCCATGGCAACGCAGGACAGGAGTCGATGGATGCTGCCGTTGTCAGCTGCTCTATAGGGACCAGTGCTGCTGCTGCTGCTGCTGCTGCTGCTGCTGCTGCTGCTGCTGATATCATTGTCCGCCCGACCGTGTACAGAACGTGTCACTCACGGCATAACACAGCGCTACATAAATTCGTGGCGATAAAGTGTTCTTCATTCGATGACGAAATGGAGATATTATCTTCGTTCGTCTGCGTTCTTCTTCATCTTCTTCTTCTTTTCATCGCAAGACCGGAAGTAGTCATGGCGGACGAATTCTTCTTTCCAGGTGAGTGGAGCTTCTAGCGACATCATGCGGTTGGCATGATCGTTCATGTCCACACCTATACTGTATACAATATAGGCCTACCTTCGGATTCAACGATGTAGGTATAGGAGATGTCGAAACCGGTTTCGGCTTTGGTTGTGAAGCGTTTGGTTGCAGTCGCGTTGTATAGCCTACTCTGAAATATGCAAATGAAAAATGGAAAAATGAATGAATGAATGAATGAATGAATGAATGAATGAATGAATGAATGAATGAATGAATGAATGAATGAATGAATGAATGAATGAATGAATGAATGAATGAATGCATGAACTACTCCGGTGAAGCTGGACGCGTAGTAGGGTCATGTTGGGATCAATCTCGGGTGAGATTGGTAATAAAGTATTAAAGAATAATGAATTCACTCCGAAATTAATCCGTCTTGAAATTAATTCAGAAATTCGTCAATTATTATTCTCCTTCACCATTGAATCACCAATTATGTGAGAAATTCAGTTGTTCAACAAAACTTCAATTAATAAATAAAATAAATAATTCATCGTTAACCACATTGTGTGATCTTTTGCTTCAGGTCACGCAAGACTTCCATTGACGGACGTCGTTGGTTCAATACTTGGCAACAGAACTCTGATCGTTGGGACAATAGAGGTAATGGAATATAGTCATTCAATTCAAGAATTTATATAGCCCCTTAAGGAAGTCCACTCAGAGGCGCTCCCAGTCCAGTTCCAACTACGGTTATACAAAAAGATGGCCTGTAAAGCACTGATAAGTCAACCCTAGGCAACAGAAGTAAGCTTATCTCCAACGGGAGACTATTTCAGACAGACGAACCTATAACAGTACTGAGAAAGCACGACATGCACTGACAGGTTGGGATTTCAAAACGCAAGACCAAAAGCTTCCCGCTAGAGGCAGAGCGAAGTGCTACTGCTAGCTATAATAGTACAGCAGACACTGGACATCATGCACAGCTCACGTATACATGTAGAGTTGCAGATGGACCTGATCAATGCCAAGGAGACGACGCCAAACCAATAAATAATTATGATGTATTCAAACAACACGCAGCCAAACCAAGGAACAATGAAAGTGGTCAATAACAAAGACCAGTAGCACCTAATCCAATCCGTTCCGATCTGATTTGATGCAATCCAGTTGAATTCTATCCAACTCAATGTAATCTAATCTAATCTAAAGAACTTCTAATGCGCCAATGCTACAACGCTTATTGCTCAAGACGCCTGATTGATGGTCCAACTAAGCATTTAGTACTTACCGATGCTGTCGTATACCCTATCCTCTTCCACCATAAAAATCAATATCAACCTATCCCTGTCCACCCTTACCCCATGTCCAAACCTATCCCATCCTATACTTTCCACCCTATATGTCCAAGGCTTACAGAGTGGCAGGACGGTCATGGACGGCGTCCAGGCACTTGTTTTCACATCTCTATGCCGTCCTGCCTTTTATTTTGGCCATCACATCTGAAAAGATGAGGGACGTCCAGACACTTCTTGTTTTTTCCTCTTTAAGCACTGCCTATGTCCAAATCCTCTTATCCTTTTATTTCATATCCATAGACGGAGCCTTACCTGAGTCTGGTCAACAGAGATAATCCGGATGGTCCGAGATTCGTTGGATTCATTCCGGATCTCATCCTCATCCTTTCTCATCGTCTCCACTTCCACTTCCGCTTCAAACTCATTGATCCACCGATCTACGGATACTGCATTAACAACGTAACGAACTCATGGAATGGACTCATTGGAGAACTAATCGCCAATAAGGTAATTATATTTTTAAATATACAGCTTTTATGTTCCTCTTATATATATTATATATTCATGCACAACATATATATATATATGCATATAGGGCCTATATTATAGGGCCTATATAGGCCCCTAATATTATGTGTATTTATAGAAATATCATTAATTCCTTCCATCAGTCAACGAATCATGTACTCATTCAATCTCTTTTACATTCATTCGCTCAATTATTAATTCAACATCTCAATCACTCGCTCATTCATTCATTCACTCACTCTGAGTCGCTCGTTTATTCACTAATTCACTCGTTCATTAAATCACTTTCTCACTTATGCACCATCTCACTCATTCACTCACTCGGACGCTTTCAATAACAGACTCATTCACTCATTCACTCACTAATTCACTAATATTCATTCATTCACTCGTTTCGTAAGTCACTCCTTCTCCCAGTCATTCATTCCTTCAGCCAATCACTCCCTCCCTCCCACCCTCCCTCCCTCCCTCCCTCAGTACGAAACTCAACTCCCGATCTGACCTTTTGACCTGTGCTATATAATAATTATAGAGTTCCTCAGACACTGACGTCGGCATCCACCTAGCGGCCGCACCGATGACCATAACCTTGGCTCGACAGAAGGTCGTCGACTTCATCAGACCTTTCCAGAACCTCGGAATGTCAATCATCGCGCAGAGATCATCACCATCATCATCATCACTGCTGATGTCTGAAGATGACCCACCCCTCTCCTCACAGGGTGTCCTGATGAAGGCCTGGCAACCCCTGGAACCGTCGCTATGGGCAACGACCTTTGCCCTCATGATAGTCGTAAGTCGGCCGTCTATATATATGCATACACACATATACATATATATATATATATATATATACATATACATATATATATACATATACATGTATATATATATACCTATACATGTATATATATGGTCAACAGAGATAATTATATATATATTTATACATATATATATAGTCAACAGAGATAATTATATATATAGCTATATATATATATATATATATATATATATATATATATATATAACAGCAAACGTAGCTGAATAATTTACGTGACGCCTCTTCATGGCAGCTTGATTAATGACAGTAGGTAAGAAAGGCGGGGATGACCTCCACTTCTAGGAACGTCGCCAGCGGCGACTTCGAGGAAACGCGCCGGCGGCGCCTTCTAGGCCACGCCTCCTAGGCTTCTAGGTCTTCTAGGCCACGCCCACCCAGGCTGCTAGGCTATTACGTCATACATAATTAGCATACAGGCTAGTAGAGGACTTCCAGGAACGGCCTATCTGGCTACTAGGACTTCTAGGCTATGGGCCAAGGCTTACACTGGAGCGCTTCTAGGCCACACCTACCTAGGTAATAGGCTACAGGCTATGGCTTATGGGCCACTAGCGCGCTTCTAGGGAACGCCTTCTCGCCTTGTAGTGCTTCCAGGAACCCTAATTATTATGCTAATATGCTAATTACCTATTATGCACACACTGGTCCGGCCTATTCCAGAAAGCGGCGACCAATCGGCGAGCGTGAATTTCATTAGCCCAGAAAGCTGCAGCCAACCGACCCTGGCTAAGGAGACACTACCACCCATTCTGCATGCTGCACTGGCTTCCACGCATCACAATCTCCCACCCATTATTCCTTCAGACATCAATTTCTCTATCTCGGCATATCTCCGCGCCATTCCAACCCACGCGCCCAGCCATATCTCCTTCTTTTAGGTGTATTATTTCACTCTACAGCATCTAACATCACCCTCCAACCCTCCATTCCACCCCTCCACACATGCAAATTTGCATTATATGCATAATAATCAACCAAACAGGAAGCGGCGAGCCCTAACAACGGGCCAATCGGGAAGCGAGAAACCCTAAGTATGCCATCTCTCTCTCCCTTCACAGCCCTCAACCTCACCCGCCAACCCTCCACTCCACTTTCCCCACCCAAAACTAGATATTTTCACATAAGTGCCAACCAACCAAAAGCGAGAAACCTAGAAACCGACCAGCAAGGAGTCGAGAACGCCTAGGGACAGTCTCTCTCTCCCTCTATAGCATTCCACCTCACCCTCCAAACCTCCATTCCAACCTCCCCACCCAAAACTAGGTATTTTACACCTAAGTCCTAGCCAACCAAAAGCGAGAAACCTAGAAACCGACCAATAAGGAGTCGAGAACGCCTAGGGACGACCTCTCTCTCCCTCTATAGCATTCTACCTCACCCACCGCCCCTCCATTCCAGACCTCTATACACAAATTTATCCTATACGACTAAGAACTGACCAATCGGGAGGCGGCAAATCCTAGTGACGAGCCAATCAGGACGCGAGAATTTCTGTGCATACCTTAAAAATATTGCTATTATTCACCATTTTATTTAAAAATAGTCATAAATCAGGTATTTATACATTTAAATTAACTAAAAGTGTAACATATATTCAGCATTTCCTACAAAATTATTCAAAAATATAGTAGTCAACAACAATCTTCTTCATCTTTTCGTATTCATATAAGTCCAAACACAGTATGAACTTCCAACAGGGCATTACCATCATAGTCACAGACAACCTTTCTTGCGCAGCTAAGTTCAAATACTACAAACTCACTCACCCTTCCAGTCCCAATATGAAGCCCTTACCACATTTCTTATACGATCAAGTCCAAAAACCGAAGAATCACTCAACCTTCCATTCCCAATATGGGCACTTTACCAATTTTTCAGCATAGTCAAGGCCAAAAACCGAAGAATCACTCAACCTTTCATTCCCAATATGGGTACTTTACCAATTTTTCAGCATAGTCAAACACAAAAACCGAAGAATCACTCAACCTTCCATTCCCAATATGGACACTTTACCAATTTTTCAGCATAGTCAAACACAAAAACCGAAGAATCACTCAACCTTCCTTTCCTCATATGGGCACGTTACCAACTTTTCAGCATAGTCAAACACAAAAATCCAAGAATCACTCAACCTTCCTTTCCTCATATGGCGACTTTCCCAACTTTCCCAACTTTCACGCATAATCAAGTCCAAAAACCGAAGAATCACTCAACCTTCCTTTCCTCATATGGGCACGGGACCAACTTTCACGCATAGTCAAACGCAAAAACTCAAGAATCACTCAACCGTCCTTTCCTCATATGGGCACGGTACCAATTTTCCCGCATAGTCAAACGCAAAAACTGAAGAAGCACTCACCCTTCCATTCCTCATATGGTGACTTGCCCAACTTTCACGCATAGTCAAACGTAAAAATCTAAGAATCACTCAACCTTCCTTTCCTCATATGGGCACTTTACCAATTTTCCCGCATAGTCAAACGCAAAAACCGAAGAAGCACTCAGCCTTCCAGACCCAATATGACAACTTTGTCAACTTTCGCGCGCGCTCAAACTCAAAAATCCAAGAATCACTCAACCTTCCTTTCCTCATATGGCAACCTCCCCAACTTTTGCGCTTAGTCAAACGCAAAAACCGAAGAAGTGCTCAACCTTCCTTTCCCAATATGACGCCCTTTAGCAATCATCTGCACCCAAGGCGGCGCCCACAAAACCTTTCCTGTACATGCACGCTCAAATAACGAACACACACGCAATTTTTCACACACGCTAAGTCCAATTAACACAAATACACACCATTTCCAATCGCAAGATGGCACACCTTCAGACTTTTACACACACAAGCACAAGCACACACACACACACACACACACACACACACACACACACACTCAAGGCCCATGAAACTCTCAACCTTCTGCTCCCAAGGAATTTCTTCCACATATCGGAATATTCAAGTAACTCATATAACTTTCCAACTCCAAAGATGGCGCACTAGCTAGCTTTCTTGGTCATGTAAGAGTACAAACCACAGAATCGTCACACATGTCTTTCGACAGGTGGCGCGTTTTCTTATATCTTAACATATTACATATCAAATATACGAAATTCAACAAGCATGTATTCAACAACACGTACCTTTTCAATATGCGTGCGAACGAGTGGAAGTGGTAAAGGTCGAGAGGAGGGTGGGTAAAGCACATAGGGGCATGAACCTTCAATTTCTAACATATACACATATACTTTGATCAAATTTTCTAACTTAGGATATCAACTTTGCATGTAACAGCGAAGAATGTAAGTTGTGTAAGTCAAACATTTGAAGCGTATGGACCAAAAGTGGGTCGAATTGAACTTTGGCAATATAAAATTATGCATATGTTAGATGTGCATATGTACAGGACGTGAACTTTTCAATGTAATACACGAACTTTTACCATTGTACGAAGTCAAACTTGTAATTTACGAAACATGAAACCCAGAAATCCATTTTGAATGTGGCAATTTGGAGAAATATGGGGTGGGGGAAGTGTGTATTCTTAAGTTTGTGGAAACAAAGGCACACATTATTTGTGATATGTCAACAATTTTGGTAAAGTACGAACTTAGCGAGCGAAGAAATGCAACTTAGGGTTACAAGTGGCCAATTGCAGCGCTTTTTAGGGTTGAGAGTGCTAAGTTGGTGAAGCGCAGGGGTGGGGCGAGTGTTTCATTCTTAAGTTTGCGAAAACAAAGGTGTTCATTATTTGTAACATGACACCAATTTGGTAAAATGCCAAAATATTGTACGAAGAAACACGAATTAGGGGTACGAGTGGGGCATTGCAACGCGTATTAGGGTTAGAAGACGCGCGAAACTTAGCAGAAATCTGAATTCGTCAACTCTGAAAACGCTAAGTCCGAAATTTTCACCGTGTAAATTCGACCGGCGGCGCCTTCGAGCGGTGCGGCGGCTACGGCGGCGAGCGCCCCGTCCCTCACGGACGACCGCGGCCCCTGCGGCGAGGTTGACGACGTGGCACGCGATCCCAATCGATCCTGCTTTGGCACGTATGAAGTTAAAGACTCATGCGTATTTCGGGTGATTGAAATTTTTGAAAGACTTGTGTCGGAGCGTATTCGACTTTAACTTCTACGAGTCAAAGCCTGATCTAATTGGGAAAGCGGGCCTCGTCGTCTCCTCGCGGCAGGGGCCGAGGTTGACCGTGTGGGGCGGGGCGCTCGCCGCCGTAGCCGCCGCACCGCTCGAAGGCGCCGCCGGTCGAATTTACACGGTGAAAATTTCGGACTTAGCGTTTTCAGAGTTGACGAATTCAGATTTCTGCTAAGTTTCGCGCGTCTTCTAACCCTAATACGCGTTGCAATGCCCCACTCGTACCCCTAATTCGTGTTTCTTCGTACAATATTTTGGCATTTTACCAAATTGGTGTCATGTTACAAATAATGAACACCTTTGTTTTCGCAAACTTAAGAATGAAACACTCGCCCCACCCCTTCGCTTCACCAACTTAGCACTCTCAACCCTAAAAAGCGCTGCAATTGGCCACTTGTAACCCTAAGTTGCATTTCTTCGCTCGCTAAGTTCGTACTTTACCAAAATTGTTGACATATCACAAATAATGTGTGCCTTTGTTTCCACAAACTTAAGAATACACACTTCCCCCACCCCATATTTCTCCAAATTGCCACATTCAAAATGGATTTCTGGGTTTCATGTTTCGTAAATTACAAGTTTGACTTCGTACAATGGTAAAAGTTCGTGTATTACATTGAAAAGTTCACGTCCTGTACATATGCACATCTAACATATGCATAATTTTATATTGCCAAAGTTCAATTCGACCCACTTTTGGTCCATACGCTTCAAATGTTTGACTTACACAACTTACATTCTTCGCTGTTACATGCAAAGTTGATATCCTAAGTTAGAAAATTTGATCAAAGTATATGTGTATATGTTAGAAATTGAAGGTTCATGCCCCTATGTGCTTTACCCACCCTCCTCTCGACCTTTACCACTTCCACTCGTTCGCACGCATATTGAAAAGGTACGTGTTGTTGAATACATGCTTGTTGAATTTCGTATATTTGATATGTATTATGTTAAGATATAAGAAAACGCGCCACCTGTCGAAAGACATGTGTGACGATTCTGTGGTTTGTACTCTTACATGACCAAGAAAGCTAGCTAGTGCGCCATCTTTGGAGTTGGAAAGTTATATGAGTTACTTGAATATTCCGATATGTGGAAGAAATTCCTTGGGAGCAGAAGGTTGAGAGTTTCATGGGCCTTGAGTGTGTGTGTGTGTGTGTGTGTGTGTGTGTGTGTGTGTGTGTGTGTGTGTGTGTGTGCTTGTGCTTGTGTGTGTAAAAGTCTGAAGGTGTGCCATCTTGCGATTGGAAATGGTGTGTATTTGTGTTAATTGGACTTAGCGTGTGTGAAAAATTGCGTGTGTGTTCGTTATTTGAGCGTGCATGTACAGGAAAGGTTTTGTGGGCGCCGCCTTGGGTGCAGATGATTGCTAAAGGGCGTCATATTGGGAAAGGAAGGTTGAGCACTTCTTCGGTTTTTGCGTTTGACTAAGCGCAAAAGTTGGGGAGGTTGCCATATGAGGAAAGGAAGGTTGAGTGATTCTTGGATTTTTGAGTTTGAGCGCGCGCGAAAGTTGACAAAGTTGTCATATTGGGTCTGGAAGGCTGAGTGCTTCTTCGGTTTTTGCGTTTGACTATGCGGGAAAATTGGTAAAGTGCCCATATGAGGAAAGGAAGGTTGAGTGATTCTTAGATTTTTACGTTTGACTATGCGTGAAAGTTGGGCAAGTCACCATATGAGGAATGGAAGGGTGAGTGCTTCTTCAGTTTTTGCGTTTGACTATGCGGGAAAATTGGTACCGTGCCCATATGAGGAAAGGACGGTTGAGTGATTCTTGAGTTTTTGCGTTTGACTATGCGTGAAAGTTGGTCCCGTGCCCATATGAGGAAAGGAAGGTTGAGTGATTCTTCGGTTTTTGGACTTGATTATGCGTGAAAGTTGGGAAAGTTGGGAAAGTCGCCATATGAGGAAAGGAAGGTTGAGTGATTCTTGGATTTTTGTGTTTGACTATGCTGAAAAGTTGGTAACGTGCCCATATGAGGAAAGGAAGGTTGAGTGATTCTTCGGTTTTTGTGTTTGACTATGCTGAAAAATTGGTAAAGTGTCCATATTGGGAATGGAAGGTTGAGTGATTCTTCGGTTTTTGTGTTTGACTATGCTGAAAAATTGGTAAAGTGCCCATATTGGGAATGAAAGGTTGAGTGATTCTTCGGTTTTTGGCCTTGACTATGCTGAAAAATTGGTAAAGTGCCCATATTGGGAATGGAAGGTTGAGTGATTCTTCGGTTTTTGGACTTGATCGTATAAGAAATGTGGTAAGGGCTTCATATTGGGACTGGAAGGGTGAGTGAGTTTGTAGTATTTGAACTTAGCTGCGCAAGAAAGGTTGTCTGTGACTATGATGGTAATGCCCTGTTGGAAGTTCATACTGTGTTTGGACTTATATGAATACGAAAAGATGAAGAAGATTGTTGTTGACTACTATATTTTTGAATAATTTTGTAGGAAATGCTGAATATATGTTACACTTTTAGTTAATTTAAATGTATAAATACCTGATTTATGACTATTTTTAAATAAAATGGTGAATAATAGCAATATTTTTAAGGTATGCACAGAAATTCTCGCGTCCTGATTGGCTCGTCACTAGGATTTGCCGCCTCCCGATTGGTCAGTTCTTAGTCGTATAGGATAAATTTGTGTATAGAGGTCTGGAATGGAGGGGCGGTGGGTGAGGTAGAATGCTATAGAGGGAGAGAGAGGTCGTCCCTAGGCGTTCTCGACTCCTTATTGGTCGGTTTCTAGGTTTCTCGCTTTTGGTTGGCTAGGACTTAGGTGTAAAATACCTAGTTTTGGGTGGGGAGGTTGGAATGGAGGTTTGGAGGGTGAGGTGGAATGCTATAGAGGGAGAGAGAGACTGTCCCTAGGCGTTCTCGACTCCTTGCTGGTCGGTTTCTAGGTTTCTCGCTTTTGGTTGGTTGGCACTTATGTGAAAATATCTAGTTTTGGGTGGGGAAAGTGGAGTGGAGGGTTGGCGGGTGAGGTTGAGGGCTGTGAAGGGAGAGAGAGATGGCATACTTAGGGTTTCTCGCTTCCCGATTGGCCCGTTGTTAGGGCTCGCCGCTTCCTGTTTGGTTGATTATTATGCATATAATGCAAATTTGCATGTGTGGAGGGGTGGAATGGAGGGTTGGAGGGTGATGTTAGATGCTGTAGAGTGAAATAATACACCTAAAAGAAGGAGATATGGCTGGGCGCGTGGGTTGGAATGGCGCGGAGATATGCCGAGATAGAGAAATTGATGTCTGAAGGAATAATGGGTGGGAGATTGTGATGCGTGGAAGCCAGTGCAGCATGCAGAATGGGTGGTAGTGTCTCCTTAGCCAGGGTCGGTTGGCTGCAGCTTTCTGGGCTAATGAAATTCACGCTCGCCGATTGGTCGCCGCTTTCTGGAATAGGCCGGACCAGTGTGTGCATAATAGGTAATTAGCATATTAGCATAATAATTAGGGTTCCTGGAAGCACTACAAGGCGAGAAGGCGTTCCCTAGAAGCGCGCTAGTGGCCCATAAGCCATAGCCTGTAGCCTATTACCTAGGTAGGTGTGGCCTAGAAGCGCTCCAGTGTAAGCCTTGGCCCATAGCCTAGAAGTCCTAGTAGCCAGATAGGCCGTTCCTGGAAGTCCTCTACTAGCCTGTATGCTAATTATGTATGACGTAATAGCCTAGCAGCCTGGGTGGGCGTGGCCTAGAAGACCTAGAAGCCTAGGAGGCGTGGCCTAGAAGGCGCCGCCGGCGCGTTTCCTCGAAGTCGCCGCTGGCGACGTTCCTAGAAGTGGAGGTCATCCCCGCCTTTCTTACCTACTAATGACATTATGCAGCGTAGCCTATACAGTTAAATAGACAGATCAAATGTATAGGATACAGTTAAGCAATTCATGATATACAGATAGAAGTATATATACAGGTCTTGCATACACTATATAGGTCCTATAGTATACATGCCTTACATGCAAACATACATACAAACAGAGTATGTATGTATGTATGTATGTATGTACAGTATGTATGTGTGTATGTATGTAATGTATGCATCCATCCATACATACATACATACATACATACATACATACATACATACATACATACATACATACATACATACAAACATACATACATACATACATACATACATACATACATACATACATACATACATACATACATACATACATACATACATACATACATACATACATACATACATACATACATACATACATACATACATACATACATACATACATACATACATACATACATACATACATACATACATACATACATACATACATACATACATACATACATACATACATACATACATACATACATACATACATACATACATACATACATACATACATACATACATACATACATACATACATACATACATACATACATACATACATACATACATACATATCTATGTGACGCTATTATAGCACTATACGACATTTTTTCAACGAGATGCTTTTGACACCTCTACTAAGAATATCAGTCGGTATATAAATAACCTGAACCTTGATATAAAAAACGATATAAAACGGTGTAATATTCAGTCTTGTTATATCTGTACTGGTCTAGTACCTTGCTCATAAGTGCTGTAATATTTCTGTCCAGGGTAACGGCCTCTGTTGTCATAGACCCTGGTCAAAACGGATCCACTCCACACAAGAAAAGTTTCAACCAAACGTAGCCAACAAAGATGCCAGGCGTTTCCATTTGGAACGTTATCCAAATGGACATAATAATGAATGTGCCCTGAATTAGCTTAAACTTCGGAAATAATTTACTGGGGAGGGACCCCCGTAGGGTTGAGCCACGTTCAGCCAGGAAGCCCCAAAACATCTCCATGCGTCAGTAATACCGGAACCTGTATCATATACAGTATAAAGTGCAGTGTCAAGTGTTGGTCGTCATAAGAACATAATTTATATTGGACTAGCCGAATTACCCGGCGTTGCCCGGGAAATTTAGGATTCGTCCCGTTCCCGGCCAATCTCCTGCTTACCTACACACCCACTTGCCCCCATACGCACTCATACTGCCCACCCACCTTTTTTACGCCCGACCCCACTCCACCAATCCCACCACCCCTCACTCCGGCTTCCACAGGTACGCCACCTGTAAAATTTAGCTTTTACGGAAATTGCAATGCATAGCGACGGCTCCAGCGGTTGCCATTACACAGGGGCGGATCCAGGGGGGCCAATCCGGCCATCCCCCCCCCCCCCATTTAAAACTGCCATGGGACGTGGCCCCCCATTTGGTCTGAAATTATCAATACGAACATGGGTGTAATGGATATTGGCCCTCCCCCTATTCGGAAAATTGCATGGAACGTGGCCCCTCCCATTATGTTTTTAAGTTGAGGACTAAAAAAATGGTATGATTTTCCCGAAAAATTTGGCGGATGACTAAAAAAAAAGGTCATCAACTTTTTGGGCGGATGAAAAGCACTTTTTTTCCTCAACGACCGATCACTATTTTTCGAACTTTCCCAAAAAGTTTACTTTTTGCCGTCCAAGATCTAAGATTTTGCCCCCCCCCCCCCATGAAACAGTTCTGGATCCGCCACTGCCATTACACTCACTGTACGTACGTACGCATGTACGCAGGCCTATATAACATGAAGAGTCTTTAGAGTATTTTATATGCGCTCACAATAGATGAACTATTAGTCCTACTATATATTACCTTAATATAGGCCTATAAATATATGCATACTGATCATCCGAGCAACTCATTTATAACTCACTAGCTGTACCCGGCCACGCGTTGCTGTGGCAGAAAAGACCGTCATCTGCCTCCTCCCCCCCCCCCGTCCCCCTCCCCGTCCCCCTCCCACTCCCCGTCCCCCTTCCCCTTCCCGTCCCCGTCCCCTCCCCGTTCCTCTTCCCCCTCCCACTCTCCTCCCCGTTCCCCTTCCCCCTCCCGTCCGCGTCCCCGTCCCCGTCCCCTCTCCCTCTCCCTCCCTCTTTCCCCTCCCCCTCACCCTCACTCTTCCTTCTTTCCTCCCGGACAGCGACATATGCGCTATCGCGACTTTTGGGCAACCCTGATCGAAGTTGGTCATCTCGCGACTTTTGGGCGACTTTACAACGTAATGTCACGACAAAAACGTTTCCGAAATCTGGCAACCCTCATGGACGTTGGGAAGTGTATAATTTGCAAATGGCGGCCGAACGGATTTCAAAGTTCTCTTTTGTGGAAAATGCTGGGTTTTTTCGGGAAAAAAGCATACTACAACACGGTTCTATTTGAATGGAAGGTGTCGTAAAATTTTCAAAACAATCGGTTCGTCAGTTTTCGAAAACACTCATAACGCACGGTTGGAAAGTTTCATTTTTATATATATAGATTTATAACCATATCATTATTTTTGTATAATTACAGGTCTGGGCGATTATCTGGCTCATGAATATTTACAACCCTCATGAATATGGATGTCGCTTCAAGCTCGGTCTTGCAGACAAGGCTCAGGCTGAGCTGTTTAACGTCGGTGGTGCCTTCTGGTTCGTCTTCTCAACCCTACAGTGGCAGGGTACGAGTTCAAACCCTATAACAGAACGACAATATCTATAATTGTTACGTGTAATTGTATCCGAGAGTAACCGTGAAATTTTCGGGGAGGTCTCCATATCGGGAGTGCCATTGGACATGGCTGCAATTATACGCAGAATTAGTGTTTGATATTTCGGAAATTATTTAGGGATTGAACCCGTCGCCATTGCCATTTGCCCCTAAATGCTAATTATTGTGTGTCGTCGCCTAGATAGACCTACTATTACCACTTTAGCGAGGTTCAGCTTATTTATACACCGATCGTTACCTTTAGTTGAGGTTTCGAAAGCACGTCGTTGAAGAAATAAAATTATTAAAATGATGGACACGCATAGGTTATAATTATATTTTAAGGCCAGCTTGTTTTAGCTAACCGTTCCTTTGCATAGGCCTAATAATATTTCCTTCTCCAAACAATCTCCATGTTTCCTCATGATGTGCCCGAAGTATGACATCTTCCTTCATTTATTTGATTCAAGTAGACTCCTGTCTACACACGCCGTCTTCGTTTGGGTTTTTTCTCAGTCCATGATATTCCGAGGATTTTCTTATATACTTACATACATACTTACATACTATGACCCTATATCACTGGGGCGTTTCTTTTACGAGATGCTTTCGACACCTGAAATAAGTGTATCAAATGCTCTCTAAATACGCTGACATTCGCAATGTGAACAATCTGCTTCGGTATGCATGTATGCAATATAATAGGTAAGGTTGAATCCACACCCTCATGCTGATGTATGACCATAACTTGCAGACGTATGTCAGTATAGACAAGACCATAATATAGAATCACCACTCTATAAGTCATCTAATAATACACTAAAAATATAATATAATATTTTAGTATACATAATTACATATGCACATGAATACTATACATACATACATACATACATACATACATACATACATACATACATACATACATACATACATACATATACATAAATACATACATACATACATACATACATACATACATACATACATACATACATACATACATACATACATACATACATACATACATACATACATACATACATACATACATACATACATACATACATACATACATACATACATACATACATACATACATACATACATACATACATACATACATACATACATACATACATACATACATACATACATACATACATACATACATACATACATACATACATACATACATACATACATACATACATACATACATACATACATACATACATACATACATACATACATACATACATACATACATACATACATACATACATACATACATACATACATACATACATACATACATACATACATAGCACTAGTGCGCTTATCCAACGAGATGCCTTCGACACCTCTACTAAGAATACAAATCGCTAGATAAATGAGCTGAACCTCGCAACAGATAATGTGTTTATGAATTGCAGAATGTACCGAGCCAGCAAGAATGTCAAACGTTTCCATTTGGGACATTATCCAAGTAGACATAGTGATTGATTGCACGCAATTTGCCTAAATATTCGGATATTATTTTCTTGGGAGAGTTGAGCCAGGTTCAGCCGGCAAACCCAAAACATCCCCATGCGTCAATAATACCGGAAGCTGTATATAGCGTATACAGTATACAGTGCAGTATAGGCTATAAACAGTTGGTCATCATACGAACACACTTATATTGGATTCAGGGTTGTCGGTTATATGACTATTCCATTACCTCTATTGTTCTGTACACCGTTTCCTGCTTCTCCTATAATAGCAATACTCAAAATGATCGTCTGTATGTAGCAGTTGGAACTCAAAATAGAGATGTTACGCACACGTCCGGCTTTTCGCTAAACCCTCAATATGGAATGGCCTTCCTCTGACACTCCGTTTCCTTTCTAAAAGTCTTTCTCAGGCTTTCCTCTCTGATCTTAAGTCAGTGTTATTTGGCCGCGCTGAGGTTGTGAGCGCCTCTGAGTAGCGCCCTTTAAAAGGCGCTATACAAATTCATCTAATGAATAAAGAATTAATTCCGTAGGTTTTGAGAAGGCCCCTCGGTCCGTCGCCTCCAAGTTCCTCAGCTGCATCTGGTTCGCCTACGTGACGCTCTTCCTGACGACCTACATCGCAGGGGTCGTCAACACTCTCCTCTGGTACAGCCTCGACAGTGTGGAGACGACCCCCAACACACAGAAGCCGCCCATCATTGACCTCGCTCACCTGATCGGCCACAGGATCGATTACAAAGTGGGATGTATCGCTGACAGTCAAACGTATCGATACGTGACGGATGTGGCGGCAGGAGAGGAATTCAAGGTCCTAAGAAAGTGAGTATGAGTTTATTTGCGACAACTTGCAGTAAGCCTATTGTATTTTTTACTATTCGTTTAATATAAATGAGGAGCGCAGGTTTTTTTACGTGCAGTTGTACACAAAACGTGCAGTTCTAAATGCATTTGTGCAGCTGTAGAAGCACTTCTGTGCAGTTAAAACTAGCAAAAAGGGCAACTGTGATTCGATTGGAAGTAATTTACAATGGAAGATGGGAAGGGAAAGAAGGAGTTTTGCAGTTCTAAAAATTCCTTTAAAACAGCCCTGCATGGTTTGGTACCTTGGAGCCAGAGAGTTGCAGGTTCGAATCTACCTCAAGCTGCCGCGTAGGGACCTTGAGCAATTGTCTTTTACTCGCAATTGGTGCTTGTGTGCCTTGGCGTGAAACTCCTAGGCCTATGCGGTGTCCGCGCTGTAGTCGGGAGCGCCTCTGAATAGAGAACTTGAAGGAGCGCTATAGCAAATGCGAGAAATAAATTATATATATATATATATATATATATATATATTATATGTATATATGACAGGTTGACAAGCTGGAACACGGTAACTTAGGCGCCTACATTATGAAATAATAGTTAATGATAGGCCTAGTTGATGACAAGGATGGGAATTAATGGTGCTACTCTGGAAGGCCTTATTTATTATTATAAATAAATAAATAAATAAATAAATAAATAAATAAATAAATAGATAAATAAATAAATAAATAAATAAATAAATAAATAAATATGTCGGCAAACTCTGCAGGCTCTGGCCGTCCAGTGCGGTTAACTTTCGACACCTCTTTTAAGCGCTGCCTGAAATGTACATTAAGTCATTATGCGTAACGGATGCCGTCTGCATAATTAGCCAAGAACTGGAAGGTGGATGATCAGAACAGGGGCGGAAACCTGGTCCGAACTTTGGGGGGGACGGACGAGCGGCTGAAGGACGATCGCTGAAGCGCGAAGCTCCGAGTTGGGAGGGGTGAAGGAAGGCTGTTTTTTAATATTCACATCTAATTGTAGCATTTTAGCTGTCATCAAAAAACAAAAAATGATCCATTTTCTCAGTCCCGATAGAAGTAGTTCAAACTGTATTTTGTTATTGAACACGATCGGAGTGCAGCTTGCATTAGACACCATTTTAAAGTTTATACTATAGATTTATATAATGATGGAAGGTGCCAAATTTCACACAATTGCTTTTCAAAAAAGCATTTAATATAGACACCTCTGTAATGCATTAAATCAACGGTATATATATATATATATATAAACATGCAATGTACTGATTTCTACTCAAATGCATGACTAAATTCTTTGCGTTAATTTTTTATATGCAAATTTTGTTTAATAGAAAGACTGGAAAGGAAACACTGATAGAAATGAAAACATACTCATGTCTATAATATTATATCTGCTATCAGAGCATTTCAACGGAAGTTTCGGAACTGTATGACTCTTTCTCAACCATTCGATCTTCCCTAGTAAATAACTGCCAATAAGATGACAATGGATTTTTTGAAACTATTTTTAACTGCCAGGATGTAATTTTACAACTCTCTAAGACCAGTACAACTGCCTTTTTAAAAATCAACACATCTATGTGAACTTGCACGTTTAAAAGCCCTGCCAACTCTCATAATGCATAGCCTAAATCCGTTCAAGAGACCAAATCGTGGGCGGAGTTTGGTTTCCATTCTTGGGGGCTAAAAAACTTGAAGTTCGGATGTGAGGCGGAGACTTGGTCCAGATTGAGCAGCGCCGGAATTTTTTTTTCGATTCAAAAGATAATGAGCTTTTTTACTCATCGAGTTTAATTGAAATCTAATGAAAAAAACCATACTGTCTTGCGTAAACACCTTTTTTAGTCATCCTAGTTTATTTGAAATTTCATAAAACCCTACTATGTTCCGTAATAATCTTTTTTAATCATCTAGTTTAATTAAAATATCATAGATCCATACTATTTTCCGTAAACACCGTTTTTAGTCATTGAGTTTAATTGAAATCTCATAAAAACCATACTATTTTGCGTAAACATCTTTTTAGTGATCGAGCTTAATCGAAATATAATAAAAACATAATTTATTCCGTAAACACCTTTTTTAGTCATATAGTTTAATTGAAATAACATAGATCCATACGTTTTTCCGTAGGCACCTTTTTTAAACATCAACTCATCGAGTTTAATTAAAATCTCATAAAACCAGCCTATTTTGCGTAAACACCTTTTTTAGTGACCGAGTTTAATCGAAATATAATAAAACCATAATTTATTCCGTAAACACCTTTTTTAGTCATATAGTTTAATTAAATTTTCATAGATTCATACTATTTTCCGTAGACACCTTTTCTTAGTCATCAACTCATGGAGTTTATATAAACTCTCATAAAACCATACTGTTTCGCGTAAATACCTTTTTAGTCATTGAGTTTAATTGAAATCTCATTAACTCATAATGTTTCCTTAAACACCTTTTTTAGTCATAGAAATTTTTTATGTACTCATAAAAACCATACTAGTTTGCGTAAACGTATTTTTTGCACATCGAGTTTAGTTTAAATCTCACAAAAACCATATTATTTTTCGGGCAAAAAATTGTGTTGACCTTTTCTTAGTCATCGGGTTGAAATCTCATAAAATCCATTCTTTTTCCTTACACACGTCGAGTTTAGTAGAAATCTCATGAAACCAGACTAACTTTCTGATCATCAGAATATAAGACAGGGTTTTTGAAAAGGTGTAACTTCAGTTTCGAATGAAAGCCCGAGTCCGATAGATAGTTGCATTACATGTATGTGTCTGGTATTTTAGCCAATGGCAGTCGGAAGCAGGTCGGGAAAATCTCGTCACCAACCTGACGGAGGGTCTACGCCGGGTCCGTTCAGAGAAATACGCCCTCATCGTTGAAAGCCTTGTCGCCAAACTACACACGAATCGACACCCGTGCGATCTGGCGACGATCGGAGCCGAGTTCGGACAACGCTCCTACGGCCTAGCGCTCCCCAGGGGCTCGCCGATGCTCCATGCCTTCGACAGCGCCATGCTCGAACTGGAGGAGGACGGAACGTTGGAGGAGCTGGCCAGACGGTGGTATGTCGAACGAGGTCAGTGCTGGAACGTCACTTCCGCTGACCGATTGAGGCACGAGAGGTCGCGACTGTATGCCGGAAGTCCGAAACGGATCGACGCGAACGACTTCTGGGGTCCTCTGGTGTTGATCATCGTCGGCGTCATCGTGACGTTGCTCATCGCTGTGGCGGAAGTTGTTTTCTACCGATACAAAGGAAAGGTAAGACGTAGGCGTGCCAACGCTGCGGCCGCTGGTCCTGACTCTATACAACTGCTTCGCTATCACAACTAGATCTACAGCTTTAGAGTTTAGATGGACTGCTGTAAGGACGATGGAAAGGCTGTGCATTGTTAAACACATAAGCGTAGGAGACGGGGGTCCAGATGGGACAAATGCCCGCCCCCCCCCCCAAATTTCGGGCAAGTCTGATTTTTCGGGCAAGCAGACCTGGAAAATAAAAAACCAGTTTTACAAAATAAAATTCGGGCAAAAGTACCGGATGACCAAAAAAGGTCGTCATAACTTTCGGGCAAAAAGTGACGTGAAATTTTTTTAGCTTTCGGCCGGATGACGAACAAAAATTTGGGCAGTCTCATTTTTGCCCCCCCCCCTTCAACGCCTGAAATGTCCCCTACGCCTGTGGTTAAACATAATCCAGGCATATAGCATGGGCGCCCGCACGTAGGGGCAAGAGGGGCGTTTTAAAGGAATTTTTATAGCTGCACTTCTTTCACTTCCATCATCCATGGTAAATTATTACTACCAATCGGATCACATTTACCTTGTTTCACGGTTTTTATTTGCATAGAATTGCTTCTACAACTGCACACATTCATAATATTACAGTGCTGCACATTTGGTATATCACTGCATGCTAAAAATTGTGCTTTGCCCCTCCTGCAGAAATTTCTACAAGTGCCCATAGTCTGTAGGCCTAGTCAGACATTTTGGTATCTATGAACTACATGTATAATCATGCAAGTGCCTGGCTTGGCTGCAGACCACACTTTTAAAGATACGCCATCACAATTAAGTGTAATGACAATGCAAGGTATATCTGCTCATTTATGAAGCGCCTTCATAAAGCCGCTTATAATAGGAGTCGACGTTTTGGCATTAAATGTGCATCAAGTCACCAACGACCTATGTCCAGGTGCAGAAATTGCAGGGCTTAGGCCTAAGTGACATGACGGTCATGGACGGCGTCCAAGCACTTTTTTGGCGTAGGCTACAGTCGCGACCTCGTCCTGTCACTTATGTCTGTGTCTTATTTTTGCAAATTGATGTACTATTTTTTTTTTGTCGAAATTACATTTAACATCCGGCCAGCGCAAAGAGCGCCTCTGAGTAGTTACTTGTATCTTGAAGAGGCGCTGTATAAATTATCAGAATGAATGAATGAATGAATAAGGGGCGCCCATGCACTTCTTTTTCTACGCTTCAAGCAATTAGAAAATGCAAGAATATTGAACTGTTGCTACTTTTAACTGCTATGCATTCTAGACCAACTTATAGCTGCTCTATGCAAATGTCTTTATGACGTGTATGCCCACGTTTCACCTGGCTGCAAATGACATTCACAGCAGGTTTTTTGCACATTCACGCTTATAGCCATTTCCGAGCAGTGTGCGTGCATAACTAAAGGACTAGTAATGCAAACGCATTATTTAACAGTTTTGTATTAAAATGATTTTTAAATAATTATTGTCTGTTTTGACTGCTTTTATCAGCTCCATGGATGATGTGTGTCTATATGATCATGTTTGGTAACCAAATGCCTATAACAATTTGTCAATTAGGTCTAAAAAATATACGCCTATACTTACATAAGGTTAGTCAGGCCACAGTATAAATAACAAAAGGGCTAGGTCTACTTTACCTTCAAATGATTCAAACCAATACGTGTAAATTGTATATTAACTATAAAAAAACACAGGAGGCTGGAGGATTGCGCACTTAATTATGCTAACTAAACATTGATCTATTTAAAATATCCAGCAGTATGTACATTTAGCTTCGGAAAAATCGAATTTATCACAAAATTAACTGCAACATTAAAGGAACACGTTTTGACTTTTGATGACATCGCCTGAGTTCATATATTGCCAACATCATTAAAATTTTAAAAATTAGTAAAGGCCGTTTCTCGGTCCTTAGTGACACAGGATTGTGGTTTTTTATATTGTAGTATTCGAGCACATCAAACAATGCTCCACTCCAGGGTCAACACATGCGACTTGACCCTGACGAGGGCAACATGTAGGTCGGTCAACATGTAGGCCGGTCAACCGCGGGCCAACAAATGGACGCGTCACATGGTCAGCCACATTGGAATCGGCACCAAACTTTGTAACTAGCCTTAAATTGTTTTTGTAGCCTATTGTCTTGAAGTGCTGTCAAACTTTTATAGCTGACAAACCTGATCAGTGTTTTACCCACTGTTGAATTTTTGGCACTTGTTTTCCAACATTGTAAACTAAGGGCAAGCCGTTTATGCACTTCTGAAACCGGTTTTGAACATTTCCGTCACAGAAATCTAAAACGAAAAACCTTTCTTTTCGCTAGATCTGGACATAGTAAAACTAAAATTCATGTTGTGAAAAATAAATGTTCACCCAATTTTTAACAGATAATATGCTTAAAATTACGGTAAATTTACGGTATTGAATTGTGCCTTTTTAAAATGTATAAAATAGTCAAAACATTACAATCGATATAAATTTCTTTTAATGTTGCAGTAATCTGGGCGAATGCAATTGAACACGAAAGCCTCGCTAAAATGTAATATTTATTGTCCAAAAATAAAACATGTTCCTCACAACACAACTAACTTCGCAACACACACGATCATATTTGGTTGGAGAACACAAACTAAAAAAATTCTTAAAAAGTAAAACTGGTCATACTTTCCATGAATCACAAGTAAATTCACACTCAAACACAACAGGATAAGAGATTGCTGACAAAAAATCCCTTCACCCTTGTCTGCATTGGTGCTACCCTTTGCGTATGCCCGCACTCCAACAGATCACTCCACCCTCTTGATCTTGTGGTGCCAACAAGGCTACTAGTATTCCTTTATTCATAAAATTCTATAGCGCCTCTTCAAGGAGGACTACTTAGATGTGTCCCCTCAGTTCCAGCACAGCCAAAAAGTAAAGTTTTTTATGCTATCACATGCATAAAAAAATTCTGAGTATGGTAGATCCAACACAGTCTGAGTAGAACTTCTAAATTAAAGTACAGGCTATAATTAGATAGCTTTGACATTTAGAAAACTGTGTATTTGACCCTCTTGCACAAATATCTGGGGTACAAAAGCTATGACATGAACAACTAAAAGTTAAAAAAAAATAAAAATGGGCACAGCTGTGAAATCCTGCCCCTCGGCTCAAAAACTCTTCACTACACCAATATCACTTCTGTTACAGATACATCCCTGTTGTACTGCATAAATTGTCAATGAATAAAACAAAGTTTCTTCATTCATTCATTCTGAGAACTTATATAGCACCTAATCTGGATACCTACTCAGAGGTGCTCTCTGCGCTAGTCTATAATACGATGCTAAAAGTCACTACAACGAATAATTACATCAGTTCGTAAAATACTTAGACACACTCAATTTTGTGTGCATACGCTAAATTTGTGTTGATATCAGTAATTTCTGTGTACCAAATCTTTATGAAAAGACCAAATGTTGACGCTGACCAAAATCTCCAATATCTTTCAGCAAAATCTTAATTCATTATTTGCCAACAGCCACCTAAACCATGTATTGAGTTTATTAAAAGAGCCACTCAAATAACTTCTGCCAAAAGTTAGTTTGATTTTATCCCAAAAAGCAGTTACATCATAATCAAAAACTCAGAACTTTTATACAGGGTCCACAAAAGCTAAGTTGCTTATTCACATGCACTCAATCAAAACAAAGTCGATAGACAGGGGTCAAGATCCAGAGATTCAGGCGAGGAGTCAGACAGACAGCTATGGTGGATGATGTTTAAAATATAAACTGCATGGGAGTTTGGGGGAAGAGGAGGAATCAGGATTGGATCTGAGAAAAGCAGTGTTTTGAGGTTCGAGTGAAAGACCTGTTGGGATATAGCGTGAGGTATAATTTTGGTGAGTTTGTATGATAGGTCAGGTGTACTCAGACAATCTTCTAGCAAATATGTTTCTGATCTTACTTAAATGCTACAATGTCATTTACTCTGAAACACCTGTTGGGTGAGGTATAGTTCTAGCAAATATGTTTTTCATCTTACTTAAATGCTACAATGTCATTTATTCTTAATCAAATCTACTCCAATAATCTCTTCAGTCAAACCTCTAAATCAAAACTGCTCCAATAATCTGAAACAACTTCAGTAATCTTGCTCAAAACTACTCGAATAATCTTTTCAGCTAAAAATCTTGCAATTGCACCAGAAGAGTCAAAACAATAAGACAAAAAATGCAGCAATTTCGTCTCAAGTTGGTCGCAGTTGCCATCCGACAACATTAAGTTGGTCTAGAGATCCATCAGATTCTTGATGTCGTTGATTCGCGTTTGTCGTTTCTCTTCGGCCGTCTGTTTCTTTTCGTCGCCGAAGACGCCTTGCACCAACTTACGCTTCTTGTCCTGCATTTCGATCATGCGCTCCTCGATTGAATTCTCAACAATGAACTAAAATCAACAGAAAAATAGATCATTTTTATTATTAATTATTAAATTATTATTACATTGTATGCTTATCCTGTTACTTTCAGTTATGTTCTAATTAATTAATTAATTAAGTACTAATACTAACTTGCGTTATATAAATAGTCATGGAGCTAGGGATCAGAACTGTATAAGCTGTTAGCTTTTTATGATTCCTTTTGCAGTCTGTTTAGTGAGTCATGTTTGTTCTGTTTGACTTGTGTGTGTGTGTGAAATAAATAAATAAACAAATAAACAAAACAAAACAAAACACACATCTGGTTCACTGACAGAAGGAAAACTGCCTTGCATCCAGATTCTACGCAAATGAAACATGTGCGACATTTTCCACTACAACCAAAAATCATAAACGATGCCTACAGAGGGCATGGTAAACAAGTTCTCAAGCTGTTCTCAATTTCACAAACTGTTGAAGACTGTTTTTTCGCTTGATCTCGGCCGGGAGCGCCCCTGAGTAAGTACCTTGAAGGGGCGCTATATAAATTACGATTGATTGATTGATTGATTGAAGTAAGTAAGCAGCAAAGTAAAAAACCAAACAGACCTTCGTGATGACGACGGGTCGAGTCTGACCGAGACGATGACAGCGGTCGAAACATTGATCCTCAGACGCAGGATTCCACGCCTACGTTCAACAGATCCAAACAACAAAAATTACACATTTAAATCAAAATAAATAATAATAATAATAATAATAATAATAATAATAATAATAATAATAATAACCACCAGACGATCATTCTTCAGTTAATAATTAAGTCCCTGGGGAATGAAGTACCTCAGGGCAAAAAAATAATAATAATAAGACAATTTATATAGCGCCATAGCTCAGCCAAAACCGAAGGCAAGGGCGCTGTACACTGGATCACATGTTACTGACAATTGTATTGATTGTTTAAACAAACAAGTCTTGAGTCTGGATTTGAATCCCTCTAACTATACAGAATTGTTGGGCTACAAAAATACATGTCACAGAAACTTACCAGACATTGTTCAGTTTCTCTGTCAACTAATACATTCATTCATCCAATGAATTTGTATAGGGCTCGCCTATTCAAGCGGTCTGCTAAGAGGTGGTCCCACCCTCAGTGTGGTCAAATAAATCTGATTAGAGAGGAAAGCACGAGGAATACTAGAAATGGAGCATCAAGGTCTTACTATGTATGAGCAATGGCCTCATAAAACTTTGTATGAAATTACTCAATAGGTCACTCATAAAGTCACTTCATAAATTAATAATGAAACTACACGTCAAACCACTCATTAAATTTTTTCTAAAATTACTTAGTAAATTCTTAAAAAAATTATTGATAAAGTAAATCATTAAACTTCTAATAAAACGATGCATTAAATTTTATCACACATTAAATCACTCATTAATTAATGAAATCACACATTAATTTACTCATCAAATTAATCATAAAAATTACCAATTACTTATTTAAAATACTAACTACCAAGTTCGATAAATAATAAACAAAACGCCCGGCCAGTTTGCCCGAAAACGAAGCTTCTTACCGGATCCAAAAGGAAGACACGACTGGCAGCCGTGAGGTTGAGTCCCACTCCACCGGCCTTCAGCGAAAGAAGGAAAATCGTGGGAGAACCGGGACGCAAGTCCATGAACGACTCGATTGCTGCAACGCGCTGTTTGTTCGACATTGTACCGTCCAATCGCACGAACTGGAAGCCAGTTTCTCTGCAAGGTCAAAGAATGATTTTAAGTGGTCAGTTATACAGCGCTGTTCGAAGAACTTCTGAAAGCAGGAGTAGTAGTAGTTGCAGTTTAACGTCACTGTGTGGTAGCAAAGACCAATAGCGATGCCCTCCTCCTTTATCCAAGCTTGGGACTGGCACAGTGCAACCACTCTTAATTATATATACAGCATCATGCAAACGCATTAGAAAGGTGTATGATCACGCCAATCGATGTAATCGAAGACAACAGAAGGCTTGTAATTAATGTTATAGGATTAGTAAACATTTTATATTATATTCAAATGAATGCGTTAAATAAGGTGTTTGTTTATATCTTTTTTCGCAATCATGTCAGCGGAATTGGAGCATTGTGTTAAACCAAGAGCGTATCTTAATATAGATTTTTCTGACACGTTAAAACGGTGTCTAACATAAGCGACTCGTTTGTTCATTAATATTATTATGATTGCTGCAAGAAAATGTAAGGACTATGATAAATAATTGCTTAAACGTAATTTATTTGGACCTCTAAATTAAGTTATGCATGTGAGCTTCCACAATTGCCCGAAGCAGAGCTTTAACAATTTGTGATTTCAACACAGTAATTATTGTAGCATTGTAATTTTATGTTATATTATTATTGGCAGAGTACGACCAGTGGTGGAGTTCTAAAAGCAGGAACTATAGAGCTTCATTACAAAGGAGCTTCGTAAATGTAGCCTTAGCTAAGAATCAAATTTCTTGACCTAAATAAGCATCAATATCATACATGTAGTTCTAGTAAAGTGTTGACTCTTTTAGGCCAGGAAATTGTTATGCCTAAGCTCCAACTTTACCTCATTAATTATTAAAAACACCTGTACACTGTCTCACCTGAAACCTTAGCTGACATATTAATTAGACCAGGATACTGTTTCATCTATACAAATATTACTAACTAATTATATAATGGCATCTTGTATTGCCTGAGAAGTCACCTGAAATAATTTATAATTACAGCTAGACAAAGACTCACCTGACCTAGTTAGTTAATAATAATAATAATAGTAATAATAATAATAACGACAATTTATATGTTAATTTTAATATTACACCATGTGCTCCTCATCAATTAGTAATTAATCGCCCTGCTAATTATAAATCACACACAACATTAAATCACACCGCCTACAAATTAGCAATCACACACCTTATCAATTAGTAAATGCAAACCTTATTAACACTTTGACCGCGGTAGAAAAGATTACCAGCACGCGGCAACCCGTTACCGCGATGATGCATTAGCGAAAGGCAATTATCGGAAATTGTGATAAGATTGGAATGCAACGGCAATTAGCATTTATTATCAAATGTTTCAATGAACGAAACTATTGTCTACTCTGCAGTAGCCTATCATAACTAATAATATTATTGGCAATAGCAAGGTAGTAGAAGAGCAGCTGGTAGAGCAACACCGGACTCCCAATTCGAACTGTCATTAGGCTACCTGCATCCACAACCGGTGCATCGTAATCCTCCGTCTTATCGCTATCTCGTTCACTGTCGCCTAATTCGAAATCACTATCGCGATCGCTATCATTATCAGTAAAATTGTCATCATCTGACAAATCTAATTGCTTGAGAACATAATTTTTTGTGAATCTTTTACGAGACGCCATTATTGCAACAGCAACGACACTCAAGTGTGTGTCACGTGCGGCTGGGAAAACACAAGGTGTAGTGGCAACCAGAATGAAAAAAAATTCAGAAGTATTCTCCAGATGGCTCTACAAACCATAGTAGTTAATTACACGCGTCTAAATTTATTGACAGGACGCTCAAGATGACCCGAATAGTGTATAAACTCCGGTACGTGTATACACGTACCACGCGTCTACAGAATACAAAAAGGTACCTGTATACACGTACCACGCGGTCAAAGTGTTAATAAGTGAGCACACACACACATTATAAATGAGCAAAAACCACCCTGAAAATCCCGCTCTTATTTAATTTTTAAAGGCACATTTCATTATTTAGTAATTGCACACCTTTAATTAATAATCACAAACTTTTTTAATCATCAGTTACACACCTTAATAATTATCAATCACTCACTTTATTAAGTAATAATCACAGACGACTTAATTAATATTTGTATTACAGAAAACTTACTCAATATAATTTTTACAACACACCTTCCCTAATGAGTAATGACACCTGTCTATTGTCTCATCCTACCTGAGTGGTGTCTCCAGTATAGTAAGAAACGACGTAAACTGTGAGACAACAAGACTTTTAATCGTTGGATCCTGACTCCTCAGCTGAACGAGAGCGTTCATCAATGCATCAACCTGATGAACAGCAAACAGCAACAGCAGAATTATTATATAACACAAACTCTGAATTTTTCTGAAGAATAACAACATTATTCACTATTAGAATTTATATAGCGTCCCTTCAAGAAACTACTCAGAGGCGCTCAAGCTGCTTATGCAAGTCGTTTAACTCTGCCACTTAACCATTAAACAGGATGGGCAAAAAATCCCCTAAGAAGTTTTGACAATATCTTGGCCAGAAGTAAGATTTAAAGAATCAGGTTTACATGCATGAAATTCAAGAAACACAGAAAGTTCTATGATTAACAAGGGAAGCGGTACACTAGCTATTGTTCTAAACAATAATAACATTCCAACTCTCCCCCAAGTCTGCTTCAGTTAACCTTCCTCGAGTTGAACTGATGGGCACTTAAAACAGTGTTTATTTATTATTGTTATTATTATTATTATTATTATTATTACACATTTATTTCTTCAAAAACCGACACAATCATGTACAGACGAGTAAATAATCGTTTCAAACATTAGGTCCTTGGCCTCTTATTATTATTATCATCATCATCATCATCATTACAAACATTTCATATTATTATTATTATTATTATTATTATTATTATTACTACTATTTTTATCATTATTAAAAACAATTCTACATGCAAGTTCATACGAAAACATTACTCAGCAGCAGCATGGTTATTCATGACATGTATTCAAGTATTACACGTAGCATCAGTGCAGCAATAGTTCTACCTTGCTGCTGGCATGCCACGGTTGATCGGTCGTGATATCTGCCTCTTGCTTTCCGTAATCAGCTGGAACTTCAACGAGCGTGTCGAGTGACAACTGACCGCGACACATCGGACATTTCGCCATCGGCTGCAAAACGTAACGTAGCGTTTAGATCAAAGCGTTACGCTAAGAGAAGAAGTTAGTCATATTTTAAGGTAAAGCGACACTTAAGGCAATTGAAAAGGTTGTATTTAAACACCTTTAAGTCTTGTAATTAAGAAACTATAAATACGCAGCTTTCGTTTAAAATCCAGTGTTGAGTAATGTATTGAACAGCTGTAATCATAATTGCTTTTTAGAAGTTATGGTTTGAATTGGTGTTGTGAGACAATAATTGCCTAACGTTGGTCATTTGAACTGCAATTCTTGATATAAAACAATGTTATTTAAATTTTAATAGATAACCCTGTCAACACAAACTATGAGCATAGGAAATGTAAGATGAACTATTTTAAGTTAATGATTGAGCATTTATGAATTTGTGAAGCTTCATTCAAACACCAGTCCTGTTGATGGTGTTTTTAGGATGCTAGAAATTTGTTTTCGTTGCATTGTGTATTTTTATGTATTGTTGTCAACGGCCATTGAAGTCATAGGACGACGTTAAACTGTGGAATAAATAAATAAAATAAATTTTAAAAAATAAAAATTCCAGTTATCCGAAAACCATCTTCCAGGCTCTTTCGCAAAATTTTTGTATGATATGAATAAAGGTCTAATCCTACCTGAGGCTCAAGGTGGCGCTTTTAATATAAATATTTTCTTATATTACGGCATGCATGCTATCAGTTTACACAGATTGTCCCCCCCCCCCATATTACGTGCAGTGAGAGCATCACAAATATTTCTTTTTTGCATTTAGTCTACCAATTTATCCGCAAGATGTCACAAAAATACAGATTCTAAGACTTGCAATAGAGAAACTTAAGGCATACTAAATCATTTTAATGTGCCATACATGTATATATCGCATTTCTCAACTTTCCATTCACCTCAAGCCACCATTAAACGTCTTCAGCATATTGAACATCAACATCTTCTAATACATCAATTAGTCAGAACTTTCATTAATTCAGAAACTTATACAGCGCACCTTCCAGCGTTGCAACTCTGAAATTTAAAAAAACCCAAGTTGGTCGGTCGAAAAAACCAAAGAAAACCCAAGTTGCCCAAATCTTCCGAAATTTTCTGAATTTTCGTCCGAAAAATTTCTGACGACCTTTTTTTTTCTTTTTTTTTTTAGTCGTCCAGCAAAATTTTTCCCGAAATTTCCCAAAAAATTTCCATTTTACCGTCCAAAAAATCTGATGACCTTTTTTTTTTAGTCATTTCGTTCAAATCTTTAGGAAATGTCGAAAAATTTTCGGTTCGCAAGCAAAAAACCCAAGATTTGCCCGAAAAACCCAAGTTTTTCACGAAAAAACCCCATTTCCCAAGTTCGGGGAAAAAAACCAAGATTTTTTGCGCCGAAAAAAAACCCAAGAAAAAAACCCAAGTTCCTCGCAAAAAAACCCCATTTCCCAAGTTCGGATCAAAAAACCCAAGATCTTGTGAAAAAACCCAAGGAGTGGCAACGCTGGCACCTTCAAGGAAACTATGCAGAGGACCTCTGACTTCAGAACCGGGATAAAGCCATGAAGTTGCAACGTGTGTTGGAAATGCGATATTTATAACATTCGTCGAGAAAATTTTTAAGGTGTTTATGGAAAACCTAACAATGCTAATACTTTTTGCAAATTGCGACAATAATAATTCCTAATCTTATTCGACAACATGCAATCGTGATGCACGATAAGTAAAAAACATTGCCCTATATTTTGAAAACGAGAATCTTATTATATCTGTTTACTCTATTTTAAGGTGTTTAAGAATATTTCTATTTGAACGATTATAGATCTTTCAGAGTAAAAAGATATATTATTATTGTGGCTGTGGTGGGCGATAGATTTATAAATATTGCATTTCTGTGCTATACGATTAATTAACCTAAAAAAACCGAGATGTATATAACATCCTCTGTCCGCAATTTCAAGGTGTATAACTGTCGCCTAACAAACGGTGATAATATCAGTATATTTCTTTTTTAAATATATTATTATTGCCACTGTGATTTGTATGTGCAATTGTTATAGCGCACCTCCAATCTCGCTACTCAGAGGCGCTCCCGACTGCAGAGCAGACACTGCATCGGAGTTTCACGCCGATGCGCTGAGCAATTGCAAGAGAAGGTCTTGCCCAAGGTCCCTACATGGCAACATGAGGTAGATTCGAACCTGCAACCCTTCGGCTGCCAGGCAATGAACATACCCACTAAACCACTGCACCCCAGTATTGATCTCACAGAAAAGGAAAAAATTCGTTGCCATGCTCACTTCTCCAATTAAAAGTACACAAAATGCTATTTAGAAACTTTTCTGGAACAAAGCTTGAGGGCAATGTGAACTATGACTTTACGAAACCAATTACGCAGAGATTTTTCGGTTGTTGTATATTTTAAAAAATACCTTAAAGTTGTCATAATTACAATATACAATTAATGCAGTCCATACTCACAAACCGACAATTTATCCAAA
Source organism: Lumbricus rubellus (assembly GCA_945859605.1). NCBI lineage: Eukaryota > Metazoa > Annelida > Clitellata > Crassiclitellata > Lumbricidae > Lumbricus > Lumbricus rubellus. The sequence continues at coordinate 27,209,979 of OX243822.1, read as the reverse complement.
GATGTCTTTATAAGCACAAAATAATTAGGGCATAGCCGGGGGCTGACCCGGTTAATCGGTAATGCCGGGTATTTGACACCCGGCAGATAACCGGAACCGGTGATGAAAGGTCTTCCGGGCCGGGTGGGTAATTATGAATTTAGCATACCACACATCAAATGGCTTAACAGTTAACCTGCAAGATCTCTCAACTGGGCATTGCAGTACAATGAACAGACAATCACAGAACAGACAGCCTGCTGATGGTTGCTTTATATTAGACTATCCTATTTCAAACAGGGGACCATCAAGAGGAGGAGGAGGGGAGAATTTGTATCACCCTCTTCCATGCTGTCTTTCCTCCTCCTCCTCTTTTTCTTCTACTACCCCTTCCTGAGCGGAACAGTGGTAGACTGTGAGGGAGAAGAGGAATAATATATACATTTAGATAGTAGAGTGGCACCCTATTTCATGCTTTCTCCCCTCCCCTTCTTCCTTCCCCCTCTTTCTAGTCTATTACCTTTTCCTCCTGCTGCTTGGCTGTTTGAAATATCTAACAGAGAGAGACAGGAGATGATGAAGGGGAGGGGAGGAACTGTGGTAGAAGGTGAAGAAGTATAGAAAGGGGAAGAGTGTATATATGTATGATATTTTGTATGTACATATTATATTCATGTATATATATATATATATATATATATATATATATATATATATATATATATATATATATATATATATACAATGTTATACATACAGGTGCTGCTCACTGACCATAGCTACCCCAGGATATAGGTTGGCTAGTGGTCATCTGTTAATCCCTTATCTTTAAAGTCTGTTTGGTCTGTCACACTCTCATTGAAGTCAGAGAGACTAGGACTTGTTAGAAGGGATACCTTCCACCTGTTGATATGATTCTGCAGCCAAGCTTAACGGCCCCTTCCCTAATATAACCAAGTATACATCTCACAGATTAAGGGATGGTGCACTTTGTGAAATGTATCTACAAGTAGTTGGACTGCATACACCACAGAAACAGGACTGTATATCAGGGCTGCTGACCTCTGACCTCCTCTTGCCTGACTGGACAGATCAGCATGTCTTTACTATAGAATGATTCTATCCACAGAGCTCATGAACAGATATTACTGGCACCTCTCAATCAATAACCCCTGGCAGAACTCAACTGTAGTAAAACTCTGACAGGGAAGAGTTTTACTCAATTTCAACAAAGGTAGCTAACAAACTGAGTGGTGTTCGCATTCAAAGTGGAGACATACTACTCAGTTTAGAGATTAACGATTACTTTTAATACCCGACCCGGTACCCGAACCCGGCAGATTTTATTCAAACTACCCGGACCCGGTACTCGGTTGAAAAACGGCACCCGGCTATGCCCTAAAAATAATGTTGAATCTGTGTGAGACCATAATTATTTGCACACCTTTTTATTTGAATTGTCATATTTTATATATAAATCCATTTCTGGACAATATTTAATATTCTCCGCTTAAGGTCATCCTTAATTATTTAAGTTCTTAAAAGTGACTTTTTCTGTCAGCGTCCGTCTCAAGTCAAATAAAGGCGAACAACTTTGGTTCATAATATTGTCAAACAGAAACTATTACGGCCATAGTATTACGAGTTAATTATAATCAGAAATTCAGCTGGATGCATAGGCGCAACCACCCTATGGGACCCACGGGACGTGTCCCCCCCAACTTTTGAGTGGTCCCCTAACTTTATTATTATGGTCCCCCAACTTTTAGGATGTGATTCTTTATGGTCCCCCCAACTTTTAGGACATGATTGCACCTATGGCTGGATGGAACATAATAGGAAACGAAGAAGTGTTGTGAATGATTGGCGATGAATGAAAACCAGATAAACACAATGAGGAAGAGACAAAATAGTGGATAAAACACACACTCACAGAAGATTCATTATAAAGATCGGTTAAAAAAGAAAAAGAGAATGAATAATAGGAAGACCACGATCTGCTGAACTGGATGACGACAAATGAGTAAAGGAAGCCCAACATCGAGAGCAATGGCAACGTCGGATATTTGAACCTGCTCATAGGGACAGAGAACCAGAGGAAGAAGAATTTTCTTAACGATGAGACCGACATAACTGCAGAGAAGCTACACGACACGGACAGAATTAAAATAGTCAATCAGTGAACAGACGAAGGCATGAACAATAGAACAATAGGGTGGCCTAATTCCCCCCAAGGTCAAAGACGAAATCGATTTGCGAAAGCACTGAGACGCCTTAACTGGAAGTAGGAAGAGCGTGTAAGCTTAGTGATGTGTTCGGTAAAGGTTAGACAAAATGTTCTTCCGGATGATTTTTTATCAGGACGTTTTTAATGTGAGTCTACACGGGAACAATCTGATAATGACATTGACAATGTCTTCATTTAACTGCGGCTCTGGGGCCACCTTTAGACGTTATCTCAATAACCAATAATTTGCAATCATGAGATTTTTGACGCAATTAAACCATATATAGAAAAAGCTGTATTTATAGCAATCGTCGCTAATGTTTCTAAGGTGTTTATGGAAAGACTAATAATAATTATATTTGTGATTTAAAAAATTGCGCTTTGTATTGAAAACTATTTAAATATTGCATTTTACTTCAATTTTAAGGTGTTCAAATAAATCATATCTATTTCAATAGGAAGTTTTGAAGACAGTAATTTATCAATGGGAAACAAGCTATTTATAGCGTCTAACATCTTCAATGTCAAGGTGTTTATGTTGCGCCTAACCTTATAGTGATACATATTTTGGTGTCATGATAGAAGACATAATTATTGCAACTTTGATGAATGTTGATATCAACAAAAAAGACAAATTCTACACCAGCCACACTAATTCACTTGAAAATATACTAAATACGTTTTAGAAACTTATCGTGAACGTTCAGACAATGATTTTATGTACATTATAATAATTAAACACAATCAAAACATCACGATTGAAGGGCTGTTTTTAAGGAATTTTTGGAACTGCACAACCCCCCTTCTTTCCTTTCCCATCCTCCGTGGTAAATTACTTTCAATCGGAGGACAATGACCTTTTTGCCAGTTTTAACTGTGCAGAAGTGCTTCTACAACTGTACAAATCCATTTAGAACTGAACATTTTGTGTACAAGTGCATGTTAAAAAAGCCTTGCACAATTGCAAGTCTAGCCCTGCGACCTACAACGTCCTTTTTAAGAAATCTTCAAGAAATAAAGAATGGTATCACCTTATTATATCAGATAACCATGCAAGCACTATAACCCTTGCGTAACCTCGGTGATATTGAACCCTGGGCTGCCGGATTCACACAAAACGAAGTCAAGTCAGGATGAATAACGTACATCATCATTATTATTATTATTATCATTATTATTATTATTATTATCATAATTTTTTTATAATCAATGTTTGTATGTATGTACACTTGTTATAGCGCCCCTTCAAGCTCTCTACTCAGAGGCGCACCCGAATGCAGAGCGGACACTGAATCGGAGATTCACGCCGAAGCGCTGAGCGATTGTGAGTGAAGGACTCTCCCAAGGTCCTTACGCAGCGAGGTGGATTCGAACCTCGAACCTTCCGGCTCCAAGGCAACGACGCCACCACTACACCACCGCGCCCTACAAATGGTCGCTATTTACCTTTTCGGTGTTGATAACGGCCTCGATGCACGGTCGGCAGAAGACGTGAGCGCAGTGAGTGATGACGGGCGTCTTCAGTTGATCGAGACAGATCGCGCATTCCTCGTCAGATCCGCTCTTCAGAACAAGAACGATCTTCTCGATCAACTTCTTGCGGAACTCGTCTGACGTCATCGCATCGCACGGCTGCGTCTCTGGTTACCGTAGCAACAGAAAAACAGGACATTATGTATGGTAAAATAGAAAACCAGGACCATACTAGGATTTATAAATGCCTCTCAGAGTAAATCTAATCAGAGCAGAGGCGCTCCCAGTGCGAAGATCCCCTGAAAACAGAAAAGTTTTTAAGGAAACACACAGAAACAGAAGCGCTTCCAGATAAAATCTGAGTATGAATCATAGTAGGGAGGCCATTATGGTAAAAAGGCAAACCAGGACATAATGGTAAAACATAAAATAAAGAAAAACAATGGTAAAAAAACAGAAAAACCAGGACATTATATGGCAAAATGTCTGCAAAGGAGATGATATTTCCTTGATTGGATATAGAAATTATGTACGTTTGTTTATCATACCATGTCTGTACACCAAAAAGCGAATAGCAATTGGTGTACAAGAGAATATTATTATCTATAAATCTTATCTTTATAAACAGCCAATAAAACAGCAAACAATGTTGAGTGCACTTGTAACGTAAACCTTGAGAAACAACTCAATGATGAGTTTGAATACTTCTTAAATTCGTTACAATGTCTAAAGGCGTACCCATCATTTTCTGAGCTGCCTCCGCAGCTTTGGCGACGAGGAAAGGATGGAGACACATCTGTCGCAGCCGCATCATCAGCGCCATCACCTCTCCATAGTGATGCAACAACGTCCCCTGACGACAGTATCTGCAACATCCATGATCCATACTATTAATAACCTTAATCATAGTCATGATAATTAGAGCAAATATTACAAGTGATTTACAAATCAATTCAATTCACAAAAGTTAGCAACTAAGAATTAATTGAAATATTGATTCAAAAAATGATCAAAAAATGGACGACAAAGAATTGAATGATGCAAAATTGATTGACAAAGTGATTGAAACGGATGACAAAGAAAAGAATGACGTAAAATTGATTGACAAAATGATTGAAATGGATGACAAAGAATTGATTGATTGGAGCATTGATTGACAAAGTGATTGAAAAGCATGATAAAGAATTGATTGACGTAAAATCGATTGACAAAGTGATTGCAACGGATGACAAAGAAAAGACTGACATAAAATTGATTAACAAAGTGATTGAAACGGATGACAAAGAATTGAATGACGTAAAATTGATTGACAAAGTGATTTAAACGAATGACAAAGAAAAGAATTACGTAAAATTGATTGACAAAGTGATTGCAACGGATGACAAAGAAAAGACTGACATAAAATTGATTAACAAAGTGATTGAAACGGATGACAAAGAATTGAATGACGTAAAATTGATTGACAAAGTGATTTAAACGAATGACAAAGAAAAGAATGACGTAAAATTGATTGACAGAGCGATTGAAACAAGAACTGACTTGCTGACGATGAGTTTCCCTTCGTTCTGCATCGTATCGTATATCATCCGTTCTTCCGCAGAAAGTTTGACCGTCTCGACAAAGACGTCTCGCGATGGCAATTCAATCAACGGTTTGCCATCAACGATCTGCGTCTTCACACGACGCAACGCAATCATTCCCAGAAGACCCTGCACCCTCCTACAATCAAGAATGCAATCAATTCACCGATTGTACAATCACCAGATGGTAAAACAAGAAGTATGATTCATTCATTCATTCATTCATTCAAGTATTTATATAGCGCCTCTTCAAGGAAACTACTCAGAGGCGCTCCCGACTCCAGCACAGTTTTCAAGTGCTTCATGATGGACTTTATGCTCGTCATCAGGAGACGTGGAAAAGCTGTGTTTCAATGTGACACTGAATCAGAGCCTTCAGTCATTTACAACCTTTGTATCGAAATATCTTATAACTATGATCAAGTTTTGAAGAGTTCTGAACTGTCCTCTGCAGAGCCGTATAAAACTCTTCTATTTCCTCCATTAGTGACTTTGACGTTGGTGCACATAACCGTTGTTGCTTTCCCACACGAAGTTCTAAACCTGGCATTTAGTTTCCTTGAACCAACTGTGTCACAACCAATCAATGTCCGCTCTGCATTCGGGAGCGCCTCTGAGTAGGGAGGGAGAGCTTGAAGGGGTGCTATAACAAGTGCACATACAAACAATCAGTGCTTTGGCTGTTTCCGTCTTCAGGATCACTGTCTGTCACCTGACCTTACTTCCAAATACAATCACTGTCACTCCATCCATCAATCAATCCACCTTCTAATCACTCCAACATTCAATCACACCCTCAATCAACATTGGACCACTCCACCAATCCCTCAATCCACAAATCAACCGCTCAATCAATCAATAATTCATCAAACACTGATAAACCAATTGTCCAAACAATCAATCGGCCAATCAGTGCATCAATAAATCAATCAATCAATCGGCCAATCAGTGCATCAATAAACCAATCAATCGATGCGTGCATACTTGACGGCATTTTCGTCTCCATAGGAGAGAGGTCGAGCAATCGTCCGATCCCACCAGACTTTCTCCTGGAACGGTTCCACGTTCAGGAACCTCACAAGCGACCACAGATCCTTCAACGCATTCTGGATTGGCGTTCCTACACAACAAAGAAAAAAAGTGAATAACAATACGAAGAAATAACAATAGAAGCAAATAACAATATGAGAATTACAATAATATAAACAGCTGGAGACAATACGGAGGCGACAGAGAAACTGAATTGGCCACATCATGAGGAGTGACACCATAGTACGAGACATCATCGAAGGAAGAATGGAGTGGAAGAAGACAAGAGGAAGACCAAGAACAATGCTACTGGACTGGATGATGACAAAGGACGGTTACAGAGGGCTAAAGATGGATGCACAGAACAGATATGCGTGGCGTCATTGGACGGCAGAGAACTAAAGAAGACGAAACAGTTAATGCACTCTGTAATTCAGTAAATAAATAAGAATAAAATCACAAATAAAAATAATCTCCAAATCGAAAACAATGATCGCATAAAAACATAAATATTAAGAAACAAACAATGACGACATCTCCTCCACCTGACCAGTCAATCTTCATTTCCTCAGTCCCTTAAATCTTTTTTCTTTAGTCGTGGCTGGGCTGGGAGCGCCATTGAATAGTTTTTTGAAGGGGCGCTATATAAATTCTAATAATGAATGAATGGCTGCATAGATCAAGCGAAGGCCGACCTGTGACGACCCACTTGCGATTGGCCCTCAGGGACAGGATGGCCTTCGTCATCTGAGCGGCTGGGTTACGAATGGTGTGTCCCTCGTCGAGGACAATCCTCAGCCAGTGGACCTTCAGCAGAGGACCGCTGGCCTTCGCATCCGAGGCCATTGTCTGGTAGGTGGTGAGGACAATGTCCTGATCGGCCAACATTTCGTGATCGGCGGTGCGTGACGACCCGTAATACGTGAAGACCTGAAGCAGAACTCTCTCGTCGACATGCTCTTCGATCTGGTCCTGTTCAAAGCAAACAGACAGACGATCGTTTAAAGCAACGGGGAAAAACAAATTCAGTAGATTCAGTCAGATGTCCAAATGGAAAATTATGGATGTATTGAAAAATCTCCGATAAGTAGCCTAATGAGCCAATAAGTTCTAAATTCTGGTCCTGGTCAAAGCAAACAGACAAACAATTGGTTAACCTTTTAAAAACAGAGGATAATTATAGGATTTCCAGTTACTACACTTTGGTCAGCGAAGGGTTAAACCAATGTCCAAACTTGTTTACATCACAGACCACCGACAAACTTATTCTTGAACACCATTGTTTAGAAAACAGTTAAAACTGCAAAGTCTGCTTTCGAGCTGTTTGCATTCATGCTGAACTTTGACAAATGTATTAGGCTAGTAACCTGCTACCGACGATGCTATGTAAATTGTCTTGATTACAATTACAACAATATACTTGACATGGCAGATTAATTGCAAGTGAAAAACTTCCTCAAGGTCCCTTATAATAGCATCAAAGGACGATGCTCAAATTCTTACTGTCTACATCACAAGACAACAAGTGCTCCAACCAATCTACTACTACTCTGCCCGACAGTAATTTATCATATTAGTAACACAATCGATAACAATGAAACTTGACACAAACCAGCCAATTGCTGAGCGTTGAGAGTGGACAGATGATGAGCGTCGCTCTCGGTCCACGGCCTTTCGTTCGACCGGTTGACTTTCCGTACTTCTGCTTTCCCAAGCCTACAGGAAAGAAAACAATGATCACGAGTCAAACCAAAAACAGATCAAAACATATTAGCAAAACAGATCAAAACAGATCAGGGAAACAGTTCAACAAAAACAGATCAACAAACACCAATGGCAATTAAAATATATAAAAACATTTTAAATTCAAGCTAGGCACTTCAAATCATTGAAAAAATCATAATACCTCTTCCCAAAGATAGTGATGACGAATATTGTAATCGATTAAAGCAGAGACAAAGCGAAAGTCATGTCCGTACTCAGGACAGTTCCGTTTATTATTATTACTATTACTGTCACCACTATTTCGTAGTTATTATTATTTTACATCATCGTCATCATGATTAAGTCTCATTATTATTATCATAACTTTTATACTTATTACTAGCTGTACCCAGCCACGCGTTGCTGTGGCAGAAAAGACCTCCCCTACCCCTCCCTCCGCTCCGTTCCTCCGTCACACCGTCCACTCCTGACATCGGATAGAGCCCAGGAATGATGGAAGGCCGCTTTCGAAAATTAATTTGCGACTCACTTATGACGTCACAGCACGCGACCTCATTCATGTTTTGTCTGCTGTGTGTGAAATCTGGCAGCCCTGCTGTTTTGTTGAATTTGCAAATGGCCGTCGAACGAATTGCAAAGTTCACTTTTTGTGGAAACGATTGGGGTTTTTTTCGGGGAAAAAATTTCTGACACTGTGCTATTGGAATGGAAGGTTTTGGTAAATTTTCAAAACAATCGGTGCGTAACTTTGGGCGTGATTGTGTTACAAACTATTGGAAAGTTTCATTTTTATTTATATAGATTGTTATCATTATTATAATTATCATTACTATAACTATCATTATCGTCGTTTTAACATTCCTACCCAGATTAAATGAATGGAACTGACCAGATGTGGCTGGATCAGGCAGATCAACCAAATCAAGATCTGGAAGTTCATCACCAGAATCGATTTCACCTGTCATCAAATTAAGAATAATATTATTATCTTTCAAATCACAATGTCAGTTAGTTGTGAAGGCATCAACTACTAAGCGCAATGCTGAAACTCATCAATCAGAGTGATAAAATTTGGAGACCGGACCACATTTAGTTGTGACTTCTGAGTAGTTTCTTGCTATATAAATGCAAAAAAGGAATAAATGAAAACAAAATGACACAAGAGTTGTAATGATGAAGGGAGGCCCACTAAGGCCTTAGAAACCTATGTGCTTAAAGCTGGAATCTATACCCTACTTATTACTTACCGGAGTCTTGTGAGGAGGAACAACTTGGAGCCGGAACTGGAACCGATGTTCCAGGCAACGGAGGAACAGTCAACGAACGACACTCGTCGACCCAGTTGCCATCGGTAACCACTTCCTCGACAACCGCACCCGGAACAGAGCTGGTGACGTCCAAGGCAATGGAATCATTGGTCGTCGTGGCAACAGAAGTCGTCACGGTGATTGCGTCATCGGTAGCGACGGCCGCTTTCTTCTTGGCTCGGCCTCGGCGAGATGGTTCGACCACTTCCTGTGAACTTCCCCAGTCGGCATCTGCCACTTTCGTCAGCTTCCCTGGCAACAAAGGTAGGAATGAACTTCCCATGTTGTGCAACATTCGTATATTCATTTCACAGAAAACAATAAGGTGGACGTGGTAAAAAAATACGTAGAATTCGTTAAAAAAGAGGAAATTATTTATTTCGGGAGGTTTGAAACTGATAAATATGCCAATGGTATCTGCTCATAGATAACACAAAGCTGATTTCTTATTTGCGTGCTATATCCTGACTATTCTTGTCTTTGAATGTACAGGTATATGCTTATGAATAATGTCGTTTGTAACTAAGAACGCAGTCTGTAACTGAGAACCAAAGTCGATTTACTTACTTACTCACTAAAACTTAATTGATCCCTAGCAGTTCAAAGGCACCAAAACCACCAAATAGTGTCCAACTGGTTTTATAACAAGGAGAGTACTGCCCGAGCTTCATGCTCCCCAGATGGACGCTGTTTACATTGTTTATGGACCTTCAGCAACTATTTCTATCGCTCTTAATAGGTCAGCTTCATATGATGCACACAACATTAAAGATCATCTATAAAGGGAAATTTATATGCAAAAAATGTTTCAGAGCTTTTAACCAAAGTGATTACAACTTACTCTTCTTAACCGGCTTCTCGCCTTCTTCTCCTTCCACTTCATCGTCGTCCATATCACGGTACTGAGCTGGTTTTCGAACAGCCCTTCAAAACATCAAAAACAAAACAAAGTAGAGTCAGGTGAAACAAGTCAACAATCTCATCTTCTTCAAATCTTAAATACTTTTCATTGTCACTAAACTTTACACATATATATAAACAACTCCACGTTTATATTTCTCAATAGGTAGGCTACTACTGAAGACAATCATTTACTCCTTTCATGCTGACTCTCATTAAATCAAATTTGTTCAACAGATGCATTTTTAGTGACTCTAAAATCTACTGTCAAATGTCGTAGGTTTTTTAATTAATGTAATCGTCTTAAGCAATGTAATTATATGCAATTCACGTGTGCTTGTTAGATGATAAAGGCCACTTACTTACTTAACTATATACACTAATATTCAATGATGTCTCAAAGTAATTTAAATGAAACAAATCAAATAGCTAATTTTACACCTTCACACAATTCTGATCGACATTCAAAGGGCACTGCATACAAACTACATCACATTTGTTACATTTTGCCATAACATTTATGTAGCATCCGAGATCTAAAACTCAATCGAAAAACCTGTACAATGCTGTGAACCCACCGTTTTGGTCGGCCAGTGACCACTGCACCCACTGGATCAGCAACAGACTCAACAACAACAACCGGACTTGGATCAACGGTTTTCCCGATGTCGATCTTGAAACCAGAAACAAACGGAGCGTTTCGAACCACTACGACCTTCTTCAGAAGCGGAGGACTCACACCATCACTTGCGGGCGACTCTTCGCTCGGCTCTTCGATCAGCTTTTCGATCAGCTTTGGCTCCGGCTTTTCGCTAAACTTTTCGCTCGACTTTGGCTCCGTTTTTCCGTTCCCCGGCAGCGACAGAGGGAGGAGGGGTTTGCGAATGATGACGCTTGCGGGCGGAACGTACTCGTCATCATCGTCCTCATCCTTCTCCTTCTTTGGTTTGTCTGCGGTCTTTGCAGACGGATGATGATGGTCTTCGGATGCAGCAGCTGCACGGTAGATCTTCAGTCGTTCCATCTTCGCAATCTGGAAAATGAGATCATTGTTGTGATTGGTGGATAATTGATTGATAGAGTTATAGTGGGTGATTTTTTCATTATTTATTGTCATTTAATGAGTCATATAATTACAATTATCTGGCAACAACAACAATGATGATATTAATAAATGATAGTGAAATACTAATATACTAATAATATTTACTAATAATACTAATACTACTACAAATAATAATAATAGTAATAATAATAATAATTAACCTCGAGGCAATAAATATAATAATAATAATAATAATAATAATAATAATAATAATAATAATAATAATAATAATAATAATAATAATAATAATAATAAAAATAATGAGAAGAAAAAGATTAAGAAAAAATAACAATAAAGACATCTAGCTGAAATCTGGATCTTTCCATCAAATGCAGTCAATTTCTGACACCTTTTTAAGCGCTGCATGATTTGTATATAAACATGTCATTATCCACAATGTAGACATTGAAGACCATAGACTCCACTTCAACATCATGCCAGAATGATAGCTGAGAAACCTAACAAAATATGAAAAATAAAGAAGAATGCAATCAAATACATAGGAAACTCTAAGAGGTCCATTCAAACATTGTGCACAGTGAAAACAATCATATTCTCGACCACCCTTCCTCTGTGGCAACTGGTACATTTTGAGGAATCCCACCCCCATGTGTACATACAAAAAAGCTTCTCTACCCCCACCCCGCCCCAATTACAAAAGTGAATTAGCCAAAGTCATCTATAAAACATTTATTTTCCAGTAGGCTAATATTCAATTTTGCTGGACATCATATTTGCCAGCTCTAAAATGCTGTTAACTATCATAGTTCACTGTTCAAACATAATTAATTATATAATGTACCTCCGCTATGCAGAACCGTGCCTTCAAGGTGGTAGGACCCTCGACTTGAAATGGTCTCCGCATTCTTTATAGAACTCCTTCTCAGGCATTCCTCTCTCATCCTAAGCTATTTTTCTTGCTGTGCAGAGATTGGGAGCGCTTCTGAGTAGACCCAATCAAAATGTGCTATACAGATTCATTCACAATAAGAAAAAGCAAGTACGCATTTACCTTGGAAGGTCGTTGAACTCCTGCAACAGGAATAGCGAGAGGTTGACCCTTCTCAAAGTTCGTCAGGATGAGGGCGATGATCTCCAGAGTCTTACCAAGACCCATGTCGTCAGCAAGAATACCTGAGGAGGAATGGAAATTTGGGGACAATTAAAACAGTTATTTAATGATTCGTTGATTCAAAACATATCATGCAAAATACGTTTACATGAATTGCATTTCAAGTCATTTATTAACTGATCATCAACATCGTAATCATAAATTAAACATTTCTAAAGTTATCCTTTTATATACTGTATACCAATTCAATTCAATTCATTTCCTGAACCAACAAAATACAATTATGGCATAGAACATAATGACTAACATTATTTTTGGATGGCAAGGAGATACCCAGAAGGATGGACCATCCTGCTAATAGGGTAACACAGTTATCATGTAAAATAACAAAACACAATAGCGCATGACAGCCAGAAGTTCATACAATTACAGGAACAGTAACACAAAGATCGTGTCCAGGATGTGGCATCATACAATGTTTGTTTGTATGTGCATTTGTTATAGCGCCCCTTCAAGCCCTCTCTACTCAGAGGCACTCCCGACTGCAGCGCGGGCACTGCATCAGAGTTTCACGCCGAAGCGCTGAGCAATTGTGAGTGAAGGACTTGCCCAAGGTCCTTACGCGGTTAGGTGGATTCGAACCTTCCGACTCCAAGGCAACAACGCCACCACTATACTACCGTGCCCCACAGTTAAGAAGGGGAGACCCAATACAATGTATGATACCACATCCTGGATGAGCACACGAGATTGTGGTTGACTTACCTCCTCGAATTGAACTCGGTCGTTTCTTTGCGGTGAAGTTTGTGATGGAATTGAAGAAAAGCGATGGTCCTCTGTCGACCCAGAATGGAGGGAGTGCGTCACTATTCTCCGCTTGAATCATCCACTGCAATGCTTTCTTCTGGTGGGCGAAGAGAGGAGTCACGATCGCCTGGAAAGGAAATGTCACTGTAATGTAATGACATGCTTATGTAGCTGCAGTGTAGAAAATTGGGAAATTAAGGAGCTCCTTTATATAGGAGCTATATAAATGCAACTGATACAAGAAAACTGAAACAACACAGGCAAAACAACTGAAACACAGACATCTATAAGCATGTTAGTGATCACAATTCATTCGGTCATTCAAAAATTTCTTTAGCGCCTCTTCACAAGAACTACACAGATGACTCTAGCATGGGAAGAAGTATAATTTTGAGTTTAATTTTTTTAGTACTTCAGTAAGAGCCTCAGGAAGCAAAGGTAGCTAATACTGGAGCTCATTCCCATGCACTGGGCCCACCATGGAAAAGGCTCAATTCTGCATAGTTGCCTTGGATACCAGTCACACTGGGGCATGGTGGTGTAGTTCCTTTGCAGCCGGAGGGATGCAGGCAGGTTCGAATCCACCTAAAGTCGCCGTGAAGGGACCTTCAGCAAAACCTTCACTCGCAATTACTCAGCGTTTCCTCGTGAAACTCCGATTCAGTGTCCACACTGCAGTTGGGAGCACTTCTGAGCGGCAATCTTGAAGGAGCGCTATAACAAGTGCACATACAAACAATGATGAAATGATAAAATCGTTTGAAACTCACGCTGCACGCATTGCACTCTGACGTCTTGTCCGCCTCACCAAGCGTCTCAAACAGTTTGTCCAGTTCGCTTTTCATCTTCAAGTACCACAGAAAACAAACACCATTATAGAACAAACAATGGGCAATTCATTAAGTAATCAATTACACGATTTAATAGCTTTTTAAAACTATAAAAGTAAACATAAAAGAAATCACACACAACACGAAATATAAAGTGACCATTTGCAGTAAATATGCAAGTGAAAGTAAACATCAAAGTGAAAGTAAAAAATGCCAACATAAAATGGGAAGTAACGAAAGTAAACAAAAGTAAAAGTAAACAATGTAAACTAAAAAGCACAAGTTGAAGGGCTTGAAGGGGCGCTACAACAAGTGCACATGCAAATAAACAAGCTCCCATTAAGTAAACAATGTCAACATAAAAGCGAAAGTAAACAAAAGTAAACATAAAGCTGCAAGTATTTGCTTGTATGTGCACTTGTTACAGCGCCCCTTCAAGCTCTGTCTAATCAGAGGCGCTCCCGAATGCAGAGCGGAGTTTCACGCCGAAGCGCTGAGCAATTGTGAGTGAAGGACTTGCCCAAGGTCCTTACGCGGCAAGGTGGATTCAAACCTCGAACCTTCCGGCTCCAAGGCAACGACGCCACCCCTACACCACCGCGCCCCACAAATATAAAAAATAAATTAGTAAATATCGAAATACAAACAAACCTAGAAGTGTCACACAAACACCAAAAAATGAGCTACAACAAAAATTCAACCTCAATTCATTAACTTCATCCCAACCTCTTTAGGGTTCATGAACATCCGTTTTCCAGGTGTGAACCCAGAGCTCTCTCCTCCCGCCGACTGACTGGAGCTGAGATAGCGTGACGCTCCTTTCGGAATCTCCGTCAATCCCTCGAGAATCACAAATCCGTTTTGCTTCAACGTTTGGATCGTCCGCATCTTGTTCTCCGGTTGACCCCAGAAGGTCAGGTCAATCGGCATCGAATACACGTTCGTTGCGCCAAACGGAACGATACTACACAAGTAACACATACGAGGCGCATGGAAAAGGTATCACAGCATGCATGGAAAGATAAGAATATTCTTTAATAGGTCTACCAATTTTTATCCGCGTTTTGGTGTACAGACATGGTATAATAAACAAACGTCCGTAATTTCTATATCAAATCAATGTCAAAAAATTTTCAAATAGCACATGATCTTAAATACAAAACAATATAATATAAGGAAGGCATTGGTACCGCAGTCAACGTGTTAAGCATGGAAAGGGCAGCACTGAAGTATTATTGTCCACAAGTCACCACTCTTTAACCCTATAATGCCGGAGAGTATGGGATTTCTCATACCATTTACTACCATCTCTGCATTAAAGGGTTAAGACCTCGGTCCAACAGATCATACAGCAGACCCAGCCGACACAACCTTGCATTAATACCATGTAAATTCTCGCTTGTCCCAATCCATACTATTCATATAAAACAGGTCCTATTTTATTTTATGCTAATTTATATTAAATCATACCATCACACAAACTTTTTACAACTGAATAAAAACAGACTTTTGAAGAGCAGATTAAACATAAGCATAAATTATTCAATCAGATTTAGCATAAATTATTCATTAGATCCAAATATAAACATAAATTATTCAATCAGATTTAGCATAAATTATTCATTAGATCTAAACATTAGCAAAGATTAATTATTTGATTTAGCATAAATTATTCATTAGATCCAAACATTAGCAAAGATTAATTATTTGATTAAAATATAAGTAAAAAGTATCAAATATTCAAAACATAACATCCTGACGCAACCCAGCACCAAAAGTTTCCAAAACTTATCAACTACACGGTGATTCATAAAAAAACGTCCCACACATAAGTTGGCATAACTCATGTGGATGACCATCAAATTTAATGAAATTTCAGAATAATGAAGTTTGATGATCTGGCCAAGTGCCATATAAATTATGTCACGTTCAGAGCTATAATGACGTAACGCGGATGACGAAACTAATGACGTCACGATAATCTCGAGAAATAAGCAAGATTTCAACGTTCCTGTCAGTCACTGGGGTTGTATCATGCAAACCTGGTCAATTTCATCTGGTTTAGCCTCCTAGTGAGAAATTGTTTACTGTGGCATCACCCAGTAACAATCAGAATGTTTACAATCACGCATCTGCCGGTACACAGAAGAGGGACGTTCCAGTAAATTGTCTTTTGCGGAATCGACCAACTTTCAGCAAATCCCTTATGGTATCTGTCTGCACACGGTCGTACGAACATTATTTCATCGAACCGGGCGTTAAGATCAATGGACAATATTGCAGAGATGTTCTACTAAAACAGGGCCTTTTACCAGACATTCGTGACATTACCGATGAGTATTTCATCTTCCAGCAGGATAGCGCTCTTGCGCACAGAGCACGGGACACTGTTGCGTTACTGGAAACTGAAACATCTGAATTGATCCCGCCTACTTTGTGGCCACCCAACAACCCTGATTTAAATCCAGTGGACTATAAGATATGGAGTGTCATGCAAGAGAATGTCTACAGATCTCGAATATGTGATGTCAGTGAGTTGCGAAGTCGAATTGTGGAGGCATGGGACAAGATGGATCAGCGCATCATTGATGAATCAGTCAAACAGTGGCGTACTCGTCTTCGCGCATGCGTAGCTGCCAAAGGGGGTCAATTTGAACATAAACTTTAACTTTCCGAATGTTTAGAAATAACTCCTCTGTCTTCCTTCAAAATTTCTTTCACATAGCATGACATTTGACGGAGTTACAGTGAAATATGTATGGGACGTTTTTTAATGAATCACCGTGTAGTACTAAACGAATGAATGAATGAATAAACCCAGGAAATAAATGAAAGCAAGAACAAATGACTGGATTCACCAGAATGAATAAACAAGTGAGAACTGAGGAATGGATGAACAGATGAATTCAGTGGTCAACAAGAACTGACCCGTCCACTTTGGCCAGCTTGTTATCCATGATAACGGCCAACGCTTTCGCCAGTTCCTTCTTGATGTGGCCAACCTGTTGTCCGATCACGTTGTCGACCTTAACCGCGTTTCGGTCGTACTGGTTGTCCGGTTGACGCACGAGCGACACCAACTCCTTGTCGTTGACCTACGATGACAACGACAACCACATCGCAATAACTTAATCGCAACTTAAATTATTAAATAATCACGACAGAATTCAGTTCACAAAGAAAATCTGTTAGAAACATAATGGCATCAAATGCTAATGCATCCATGAAAGTCTATTTCAGGCCCCACAGCGCTCCATGTGCATGATCAACGATTGCTTGCACTAATTCAATTTACGCAAGTGACTCAGATTATCCGCTGCTAAGAATGACTTCATGTGACACATTACCGTTCCCTTGTAGTATCGCAGGCCGACAATTTCCCCTCTGACGACTCCATAAAGCGAAACGGCCGGTCCCTCGTCGTCTGAAAAGCAAAACAAAACTAAATAGTGAATAAAAAAGTGAAAGTCAAAAATAGTAAACATATAAAGAAATCACTTTAACTGTACTTGAAAATTTGACAAAAAACTGATGAATGCCTTTAGAAAGATAAAGAAATTAAGGTAAATTAATATTTTTGTAAAAAAAGTAATAATAACAGCAACAGCAGCAATAGCAACAACAAGACAATAGCACAATCTTTTTTATGGAAAGTGCCAAGTACAATGCCAATACAGATACGTTTTAACTGCCCAGAATTGCATCCTATACAATTTAATTTAACCCAGAAACAGTTTAGCAGTCAATTTCTGACGTTTGTAAACATTGTGCTCATTTTCCCACCATCGGAGATGCTTATGTTTACGTTTTCATAATAAAAGCCAATATAATAACTGTTACCGCTGTCGTCGAATGTTTGCGATGTAAACTGCGTGAGATACGAATCAAGACCATCATCGTCAAGATCTGGCAAGTAGTCGAACGCTCGATGCCACGTTGATGGGTCGCACGCACGCTGAAACCCACTGCCTCTTCCTCTCTTGTTCACCCGTCTCAACCTCCGCAAAAAACTCTTCGAATAGTGGCGTGGCATTTTAAGACTGGTCAGTTTGACTTGAAAATAAAAAAATAAAAGAACTGCAGAACAAATCAGAAAATTTAAGAGCAATTCGTGCTCGGAGAATGAAGAGTTCAGGTCACTAAGCGGAGGAACGTAGAGCAATGTAATGTAATGTAATTCAGACAATAGAGCACAACGCCAATGTACAACCAAAGTAGAGTTGACTACAGAGATCTTGCAAATCCACAGGAGCAGCACCTAAATGCACTGCCACACCAAATGGTGATGGTCTGAACCTAAAAAAAGAATATTAAACAACATACACAGCAAAATACCACTTAAATAACAGAGTTTAATTTCTTTGGAGCTAAGACAGGGCACCAGTTGGTTAAACCGTAGTTTACGTTGTTTAATTATTTGGCCAAAAAGTGACGTTGTTAAATTATTTGCATGTGTATAAATGATATACAAGTAATTTCTGGATCGCCAGGTTCAATCCAGCTTCCATTTCAACTATAAATATGCCTTTATCCAGCTTCCATTTCAGGTATAAAATGCCTTTATCCAGGTTCTACTTCTCAAGCGTTTTTCATCAATCCAGCTTCATTTTCAGCAGAATGACTACACTAACCCTAAAACTAACCCTAACCGACCCTCACGACGCCTAACCTGAGCCCTAACCGACCCTCATGCGTAAAATCCCGCTTCTATTTCGTCACTAAATATTTGTCATCGAATGTAAGAAATTGGTTGTCGGATAAAAAAAGTACCGTTTTTTCGTCAATCCAGCTACGGTTTAACCCACCAGTTTACTCACGAGTACTGTGTCAAGTCAGAAGGGTTCTTGTATTCAGTTCTCATGATTGAAACCCATTTATGGTGCTCTGAACCTAGGCTACCAGCTCCACAAAAGTAAGAAAATAAGTGTTCAATATCACAATCTTTTTTAAGGAAAGTGCCGAGTATAGTGCCAATACAGATACGTTTCAACTGCCCAGAATTGAGTCCTATACAATTTAATTTAACCCAGAAGCAGTTTAGCAGTCAATATCTCAACATCATAAAGCGTGTTAATGGACACTAATTTACATACCTACTTTCGCGGAACTAGTATACAAGCATATCTTATTCTGGAGCGGCCATAATGCGGCAGAGCCACGATAAAGTTTTACCGTAAAACGAAATCGATAGCAAATCCTTGCTAAATCTCCTACTATGCTGATTAAGACAGAATATCCTCTGCCTAAGAACGATTTCATGTGAAAAACCTATTCTAGTTTTTATCAGTTTTTGTTTTTGAACACCATCCACGGAATATTTCTTGAGAATCCAAAATGGTTCAAACGGTTTCAAAAGCCTTCGAATCAACTCAAATGTGAGCCAGGGACCAAAATTAAAGAGTGAGTATCAACTTGGGCCAACAGGGCAAATTAGGAGAACGTAACTAACGGTGTATTTTATAAATTATAAAAACTTACTTTAACAACTCGCCATCAACATCATGCGCAAATCCGCGCACAAAATGGACCATTGATGCGAAAAGAATTAGAAGGTTTCATGTAGCGCATTTATTTTGTTTGGAATTCCTGCACATTCTAAATCATGTATTTGACGCAAAAACAAAACAAAACAAGAAAACTCGATAAATCCACTATGTATGGAAAATACAAGATTACAACCTTTATGAGTTGTCATATTTTGTTGTTAATAAAACATTTTGCATTTCATAATGACGGCATGCATTGGAAGCAAAGACTTAGTCCATACACCTTCGTATAATAAATTAATAATTGTTTTGTTATAGCCCACATTTTAGGCCTGTAATAATAATTATTATTATTGTTTATTGAAATAAAATTAAGTTGAAAAACCGCAACGTATTACATGAGAAAGAGCTTTACTGGTTCTCAAAGCAATGACAGCGAACAGTCCGAAAGAGTTAGGCCTATAGGCTAGATGAAACTATGAAAGTCATCTTTCGTCATGGGCAGTTCACTCATGAGTTCAGATCGGAGATCTGGCGGACAGAGCACACTTTGACCTACGTAGCCATACAATAGCACTTGGTGAAACAGATATCGAAATGACTTACTTGACTTTATGGCTCTGACGATGCCTTCGCACGTGACAGCCGCCGGGGGAGGAAATGGGGTGGCATAATTGTAATTATTGCAAAGCTGTCTGCTCAGTTGGTACCAGGTCATCATCATCAATAACCAGGGCCGTGTTTAAGGTTCTTCAAGTGTCGGTGCAAAGTGCTACAGCAGGGGCAAAGTGCCGTTCGGCAGTCTTACAAGTTTAGTAATTTTACAAAAACCCGCTGTTCAATAGGCTATATATCCTACGTGGTTTGTCGGCTGTGGAGAGCTAGTAAGCAAGCAGGCAAAGTCGGTGAACTTGGTGAAATTGATGTTTTCTTACGCTAACTGGTTTTACAAAAGGTCTATGTAACACTGAAACTCGCAATTTAAGACATTTGGCCAATGGCTGCAAAACTCTCGGCTCAAGGGCATTCGGTGCACCGCACCGAATGGACCTATGTTAAACACGGCCCTGTCAATAACCTTAGGCTCAATGCCCGTAGGAGTTCGATGCCACTCTCTGTCTGAGTCTGTCTCGTGCCATGTTGCCCAGCTTTAACCGGTCCGGTCAGCAGGTCTGCTCCATACCATTAACATCTTGAAGCATCTAAACCACCTTGTCTGATTGAAGAGAATCGTGAAAAAGAGGCACGAAGAACAACGTGGGTCAATGCCCGTTGTGTCCCACGCTCTCTCCCCCGACCCTCTCCATCGGTCTGTCCTGACCGACCTGTGCATGTTTGCTTCACATCATGACACCTTGAAGCATCTGGGTAGCTATGTTACTTGTGTCGTGGTTTTGGCGGATTACAATCGTCTTGGTTTTTCACTGCCAGTGTATCGCCACCCATCTGGCAAACCTTCCTCATTTTGTCCGGGCTTAGGACCGGCACAGGGACGTTGTTGGTTCCCTGTGGGAGAGGATGGATGCAGTTTAACGTCATGCCCAGGACAAATGTACATCATGCTCATGTACCAGGTATAGTTAAGTTTAATTAAGATTAGTCTGCTGCATAACTTGTAAATGTAAAGCGCAGTGCGTCTTGCAGGCGTTTCAATAAAGAAAATATTCTATTATATTATTATGCCATGGGTCTAAAAAAAACCTCTGCCCTCAACTGCCCATGCACCACGCCACCTAATCGCGGTCCTCCTGTGGAAGCAAAGTGCGTGGTGGACGACCGAGCTTCCGCGGGTATAAGCGAACCCAACACACCTGTGTGGAGAAGGAAGAAAAGGACGGACAGTGACTCTAGATATGGTGCCTCAATAAAAAAATACCGAGAGGAAGGCAACGGGAAACCACCTATCTATTTTTCCCCAATGACAGCCGCCCAGCTATATGGAAATTCTCCACTTCTTTCTCTCTATTTTGCTTCGTGTGTAGCCTCCTGTGTGGACAAACCCATCTCCCGAGAGTCCTCTCGTATCCTGTCGAATCATCTCTTAATTCTTTGGTCTTCCATTTTCCTTTTCCATGCACGTATCTATTGACATATTTGGGTATTTCTCATCCCGCATTCTGGTTACGTGGCCAAAGTAGCATAACCTCTGAATAGGATAATATACTATTATTAATTTGTAGCCTATCACGCTAAGTTCCCAAATAATGATCACTTGCAAGAGCAGGTCTACGTCTGACGTCTATACATGTATAGGTCCACTTGGTAATTGCATGGTGATTTGTAATTCAATCATATAATTTTATGTTAGGCCTACTGTGTTATCTGCCCAGTGTACCCAAAATCTCTAGGATGGCTGTGGAAATTAAGGGGTTTGCCCATCAACGTTCCCTCTAAGCTGCGCGGCAGCGCGGCCGCGCAGCTCATTTGAAACCCCCGCGCAGCAGTTTCAAATTTACGCGCAAAATTTTGGTAGGAAGTGTTGTTTTGTTTAACGTTTTGTTTAACTTGAGGTAAATCATTGATTTATTATCTCATCTTTTTCCAACGACTGCTCAATATCTGTGTGCGCGGACAACTACCGAGCTGCCATCCAGCCACCCGACAGTCAAATATCTCGGGCGAATTCCCCAACCAATGACTAACCACCACCACCACCCCGAGCTTTGTAATGACTATCCAGACGCAGCCCCTTCTACATGTAGGTTGAATCTGAGGGAAGATCTGAGGGAAGATCTAGTCACGGCTATCAAGTGACTAAGGTTCAGAAGCGAGCTGAGCGGACCACTCATTGAATCACAACCAGGGACATCTGTAAATAGATGTCTAATCAGTAATCACAAGGGATGGTCCAACTGCATCTTCAGTGTCTATCTGTCAGTCATTAACTGGGACGACCCAGCGACTCCTGCTTTAACCCGAAACCAGAAGACTCGCTTAACACCAGCCAATTTAGAGGGATGTTGATTCTTATCAGCTGCTTTGCCGTCATAGGTGGCTGCTCCGGCTGGCAAGTTAGCTTTCAACAGGTGGTGCCAAAGAACACTCCGCGCGAGGTGAGCGGGAATCCCAAGGGTGATGCCGTATATTGAAGGCCTGTCTTTCAATCGATCAGATAATCAGAGTCGGATTCTACTTCGGAAGTTGGTTTAATGTACAACGCAATATTTCTTAGTGAGTGAAATTTGCAAACTGTATCGAAACGTAAAGCGAATGAAAGTATATTAAACATTTTTTTCAAAGGAAAAGTGATCTTCTACGTTTACCGTTTAAAACTGATTGGCTTAAAGAGATGGTAGAGACGGAGCTTCGAACGTCAGTAGAGCACAGACGGAGACTATACCTATAGAGTATAGACATTAGAGTGCATGGAAGTTAGCATCGACAGAATTTAGCAACTAGGCCTATGGTCGTCGCAGAAAGATAGGAGGCAGAAACTTTAGCGCTGAACAGTATTTTGATGCCAGATTAAAAACTACCTGTATTTAGCCTCCTTCATCATGAAGTCTCAGGTAGGTCTAGTTCAGTTTTGGTTTGGCATTCGTGCAGGGTGAGAATTGCCGGGGGGTTGGGGGGTTCTTTCTAAGAGCCCCATGTTAAAGTATGTTTTTCATACCCCAATTTCAAGTTTGTCATAGGCCAACTCCCCCAGTTATTTTTCCACAATTCTCATACTGCATTCGTGGTCATATCATAATATTTTCGTTTGCGACATGCCTAAGTGATTTCTGCGCAATGCATCATCTTTAATGGAAAACAGGACATTGTTACAGACATGTAAATTAGTGTAGTTAGGCTTATAGATTTTTCAAACACAAATTTAATGTTTCTGAAAATGTGGTGCTCATGTGGAAATTTGGGTTGCTCAAGCAACCGTCAGTTCCGCGCACACTGGAAAAATATTAGAGGGAACGTTGTTGCCCATCCCATCAGATTTTTTCAATTTTCACAATGCAATGGCAGCATTTTAAGCTGTCATCTTAAGAAAACTGCTGTAGGCCTACTATTTCAGTGTTTTCAATAAGTATACGGTACTTACTATGAGAACATAAATCCACATTAGATGTAAACAAGCCAGCTGTGGCCAAAAGTCATAATACACAGAGCATTCAACACCGTAGCTGGGGGGGGTGTTTTGGGTATTTGAACACCCCCCCGATGGAAAATGTAAAAAAATGCAATGCATTTACTAGCACATGGTGTAAAAACCGCGAAATGAAATAAAACCATAAAAAGCACAAACCGAAAATTTAATAAAAAAACAAACAAATATTAGAATGCATTCACTAGCATGTAATTTTTTTTAAACATGAAATTAGGCGAAAAATGGTACGAAAGCCGTTTTCGATGACTAAAAAAGGTTGTGATAAATTTGGACGAAAGGTCCTCAGAAATTCTGCGCCAAAGTAACACCCCCCAATCAAATCCTGGCTAAGGTCTTGAGAGCACTGCACCCATTAAAATGCCAAGGTCTGATCAAACCTCCATGGCAGTATTTCTAATAGGGTAGAGGGGCATTTACCAATAAAAATAAATACATTTCAAATCATTCTATAATTATAATTGGTAAGTTTCTTATAATATCTGCATAAATTCTCCAAGCATCACACAAATTAAAATCTTGCATACAATAAAAATTGTTATTACTCAAAGAAAAACTGGTCAGAAACATAGATGTACAGTTTTGTACACGCTCATCAACAAGAAACATACTTAATTAATCACTAATTAACACAGTTAATTAACAATTTACCAATTAACGAATAACTAACGCCATCATGATAAGCAATGTACGCAGCAATTAACATTATTAAACAGCTATTCACACGAAAATAATTAAAAATTAATGCTGTTAATTGATAAGTAACACTCTCCATTAATTAATATCAAACCAATGAAGCTATTCACACCATTTAACTAGTTAACATTAATTACTAATTAACATAATTGATTTGTTACGAACACAAAACAATAACTACTTAACAGTAAGTTTAAATTCAACTAAACCAGTCCGTGGCGGCCGGAGTAGTCAGTCATTGTGAAATTTTTGCTGGAGGAATAAAAACACGAGTTAGTTTAAATACCGGTAAGTTTCATTTCAAAACATGATTGAACTTAACTAATACTTAAATAATTTATTGTAAGTGGAATGTTGCAGAGATGTTTAGAATTTCGTCACAGCATTTGCTATCTTCTCTGTCTCCCTTGCACTTAATTAGCTGGTCTGTCTGTCTGATTTCCACATGGGCGGAGTTTATCAGGTGCTAGGGAGAGGCTAGGCCCCCCCCCCAAAGAAGGCCCAGATTAATATTTTCTACCATGGAAATGGTATATTTTACCGGGGTTACCCCCCAAGAGTCGAACTTTTTTGACAAAATGGCTTTTTCACGAACGAAACAAACTTCAACCCAATGACTAAAAAGGTCATCAACTATTTTGGGCGCAAAACAATTTTTTTCCGACGCTGTTCGATCTGGGCTAAGTCCCCAACCAAAGCCAAAGTTTTTTAGCCCCCCCCCCCAAGAACGGAAACCAAACTCCGCCCATAAATTCCCATGTATTCTTGTGTGTCACCTACTTTTCTTCATCTTCCCTCATTCTCGTACACATCAATATATGTTGCCTGCTTCCCAAATTTCTTTCTCTTCTGCATTTCTTCCTCTTTTATCTGTGTGTCTCGCATCTTCATTCTCTTCTTGTCCTCCCTCCACTATTCTGTTTATCTCTCTGTCTGTTTGTCTGTTTCTTTGTCTTTCTATGTGTCTTTCTTTATCTCTGTCTTTCTGTCTCTTTCTCTGTTTCTCTGTCTGTCTCTGTCTGTCTGTCTTTCCCTGTCTCTGTCTGTCTATGTATCACTCTCTTTCTCTGATTTCCTTCTTCTCCAATACAACAACAATTTGTGGACGATTGATAATAACATGATCATAGCAACCATCACCATGACAACAGCACCTGGCCTTTCGTTACCATAGCAACAATTACCACAGCAACCATTACCTTACCTTTCACAAAAATATTACCAGAGCAGCATCTATCTAACCTATCGTCACAACTAATAATTACTAGAGCAACAATTACCATGACAACGATTGCCATAGCAACAGCGACCATAGCAACCGTCACCATAGCAACAACTACCACACCTCCACTGTCATACCAACAAGCCACGGATGTTCATGCTTGGGCCACAACATTAATCAAGAGCGGAACATAGCTGGAAGTGTCTGCCAATATCAGACAAAAAACCTTTACAAACGCAACGAGACATTATACGCGTTACATTACTGCAATAAACTGGCTACACCCCGAAGCAAAACAAAACAAAAACAATTGCAAGTAAATTGGATCCACGACCCATCTTTGCTTGGTCGAGTCTGTACTTGTAGGTGGCGCCACTACAGTTGTCTTCACTACACTGGTGACCCGCTGAGTTGCGTCCAGTTGCTACACTGGTGCTCCGCTGAGTCCTTGGATCCGGACGCGTGTTGGCAAGACAAAATCCGAACGACGCTAAAGAAGAAAGAATTCCATGGCAAATTACACAGTGGTCCAAAAAAATTACTCCTCCAAAGTTACTTTGTGTGGGTATCAAAAGTAGCAAAAAATCTCATTATTTCTTATTTGCTCGAGGCTGTCACGCTGAGAATGCCTCTGAATAGCTAGTAATGCAAGAGGCGCTTCATAAATTCTTGTATACAATACGATACAGTATAAAAACCACACACTACACAGGAATCAACAAAAGATAAGATATATACAATAATGTTTAACATGCATCTTTATTGCTCCACGATCCAATGAAAAAAGTCCAGAGCAATCAAAACACATTTACTTTACACAACCTCAATGTAAGAATGCAGTTATCGTATGCAGCGATAAAAAAAAGTTCAAGTCCACATTTCAGAGTGATTAAAAAACCAACAGCGTAAGTTTGTATTTTCACTGCACAAATTCAGGTCCTTAACTTTGCATCTTATTCCCTATGTAATTTTCTTAAGCTGCTACTACATTTAACAGGGTATCACCTAAGCCTCGATAAATGTCATACATTTCTTCGTTTATATATATATATAGATATATATATATATATATATATATATATCTTCTTTTATTATTATTATTTTGATATCATACTACCGCCTTCATTTGGCACAGTAGTTTTAAACACTGGACAAGTTATCGTAATGATATGCACAATAAAAAAATATTTTGTGGAAAACTTAACCAGGAGCAAAAATCATATTTACAAATATGAGAAAATCTATTTTAAAAAATCAGAATCGTAAGCCATAATTGTAATCTAAATTTTTTTAAGTTCTGCTTGCAAGCAGAGAGCAGGGCACGAGTTTATTCACAAGGGCTGTGTCATGTCAGAGTGGTTGTCAGGAGACATCGAGTGGAGAAGATCTAAATTATGTTGCCAGACAGACAGGCACACACAGACAGTCAGACAGGCAGGAAGACAGATAGAGACAGAGAGG
The DNA here is from genome assembly GCA_945859605.1 of Lumbricus rubellus. Lineage (NCBI taxonomy): Eukaryota > Metazoa > Annelida > Clitellata > Crassiclitellata > Lumbricidae > Lumbricus > Lumbricus rubellus. The sequence goes on along the minus strand of OX243822.1, from coordinate 27,182,981 downwards.
ATGCAAAGGATTTGAATTTGTCTGACCATGAGCTCGATTAAAAATATCTGCAATAATAATAATAATAATAATAATAATAATAATAATAATAATAATAGTAATTATTAAAAAAATAGTAATTATTAAAATAATAGTAATAATACGACTACTAATAATAATAATAACAATAATAAACAACAAAAGACACAAGAGCAACTAAACAAGACATAAAAACAAATAAAAGAAGACCGAAATGTAAGCACATGCCAAAGAAACAGGAAGAATAAAATGGTTACCCGATACAACAATTGAGAAAAAATATAAAAAAGATCTTCTCGATTACAACGTCAAGCATTGCCGCAAAATAGAGAACGAAATCAGACCCAGACTGAGTGACATTCCAGTTTACCAAAGTATTCAGAAATGCTTAAGCGAAAAACCTGCAGACAAGAGAGTGTTAGTAATATTCTTGATTAACGTAATAAAACAACTGAGGTTAATATAGATAAGAAGGTAAGATAACATATTAAGGAAAAGAATGGCAAGAAAAATAAGGTATGAAGATAAGAAAACGTACTACGGTGAAGAATGGCAAGGAAAAGTAAAATAAGAAGGTAAGATAACTTATTAAGGTAAATTATCATAAGAAAAGGTAGAAAGGTAAGATAACTTATAAGGTAAATTAAAAGAAAAGACAAAGCAAGATATGAAGGCACGATTAGAATGTTAGTATTACTAAAATTAGTATTGAGTAAATTGATAAAATCTAATAAAATAATAAAACGATTAATGCGGAGTATTAATAATAATAATTCTCATCAATTATAAAAACGACAATCATATCTAGAAGCAAATGTCTGACACTACCGTACACAGCACCACATTGACACAAGTCGCTCTCAGACGTCGCAATATGTCACACTACGACACGCGTCATGTCAACTTATGTCACGAAAGCACAACTCTTTCACCATCTCAACGAAACGAGATTCTTGGCAAATTAATTATCAAAAATTATCAAAACCGTTCTCAAAATTTACCAGACGTTCATTTGTATCACAATTCACTCTTTTTTTTAAAGACAAGTAAACTAATTGGAAAATATTTATCATTTCGACGACATATCTAAGGTAAAAACATATACAGCTGATCAGCACAGATATTATCATACATTTGCCTAAAAAAACATTGCTGTGTGGGGAAAAATTTCCAGATGAAAATACTGCAGAGCTGTAATCATCGGTGTATTTAGGTGGCCAAAATTTTGTAAACACAAAGAAACTCAACTTCCAAAACTGACCCATGCTCTGTGAATATACCCAATGGAAATCCTCAAATTGATTTGCTGTAATAGCACTCGAACATTTATATAGAGCCACTCCTAGAACAAAACCAGTGAACAGCACTCACAGAGAGAGGAATTCAAGTACAATGTCACAAGCTTCCCATTTGCTACAGCGTAATCGAACGTAACTGCATCATTATACAGCGTAAGTTTTATGTAATTGTGTCATTAAAGTGTAAATTTAACACAATTGAATCATCACAGCGTAAATTTAACATAATTGCAGCAATCTACAGCATAAATTTAACGCAGCATAAATTTAACGCAATTACATCACTACACTGCAAATTTAACATACCGGTAATTGCTCTATAGCATAAATTTAATGCAGCATGAATTTAACGCAATTGCATCACTGCAGGGTAAATTTAACATAATTGCATCGCTCTACAGCATAAATTTAACACAATTGCATCACTACTTCATAAATTTAACATAACCTCATCGCTCAGCAATACGCGAATGTCTCGGTGGCAAAGCCATGTTCAACAGAAAATTAGAAGAGCCAGCGAACCAGTATTTATCGACTGCAACACAGGTCATGCAAACCAAGAATTTCACTGTTGAAGCACAATCTAAATATATTCATGATTGAGCAGTTCTCAAAACGTATTGTCATCACAATTTCAAGATTTCTATGGCACCTAAAAAACCGCAAGAACCAACTTATACACAGACGATCGAATCACACGAAATTGGCAAATGAAGATCGCATTTAACCCTGGACATTAATTTTTACAGACAATGCAAGTGAATTAATTATACAATATTACGAGGACACTTAGCAACCGACGCATCGCCAATTGAACCTCTGGTAAAAAAAACTGTATCACAACAGTATCGTGTCTGAATATTTCGTGATCAGTACAGCATTCGAATCAACAATTGATATATGTGACCCATCATAACAAAATGAGTTGGAAGTCAAACAATACAGAATGGGTGTTCACACTTCAAATGATTGATTTTTCCATTTTGGAATCTACAATATATAATGTCTCAATAAAATATTAAAACTGACTTTATTTTGCTGTTTTTAACATGCTAATTGTGCAGACTAAATGATCGATAAGATTTAAAACTTATAAAAAAATTCAGAAAATCACGTTTCCCCAACATTTTCTGTTAGGCAGGTCGATCGAATAAAAATTTCATAACTCCACGAGCACTTGGTCGATTTTGATGCGTAATGGCTCATTTTGAAGGATATTTTACATGGAGTAAAGTGGAATACATAACTCAAAATACTCAAAAATGGCCTAGCGACTCATTTTGTTATGACGGGTCACATAATTATAATCATTGACGATTCGCTGAATACGCCACCCAGTGACCGCCATAGCAATGAATCCTCTATTCCTGGCGGCGAGTCTACGCTTGTAAAAGCTTAACATCATCGCCATCTTCGTTTTCATCATCGTCATCATCATCAACAACGAGCTGAAGCGAGGTAAGTTTTGGACGATCTTCGTCAACTTCGACGAGCCATTGGTCGTCGCTCGGAGCGAGCGCAGAAGAGGCGGGTGGCAAGTGAGTTTCGACGACTACAACGTCCTTTACGACAACAAAAAAGAAACAGAAACAAAAGATGGACGACGACGACATGCAATACGCAAAACAGAAACTGGTTTCGTAAAATAAAAATGGACAGAAATTATAAACAAAAGAAAATTTCGTTCATTTGTTTAACTACTGTTGTCACTATTACGATTGCTGATCATACTAATATCAAATTACTATTAAAATAAAATTACCATACTGCTAAATATAGTACATGCAATACGCAAACAGAAACTGGTTTCGTAAAATAAAAAGAGACAAAATTATAAACAAAAAAGGAAAACAAATTCATTTGTATAACTACTGTTGTCACTATTATGACTGCTGATATCAAACTACTATTAAAATAAAATTACCATACTGCTATTTCAGCACTACCACTATACAATCTTTACTATTATAACACTGCCACACTTTACAACAATATTACAATGCTAGATGTACCACTACAACAGCGTTACAATACTCAACAAAACCATATTAACTGCAATAATGTTATGAAACTATAAATTTGCTACCGTCATAACAACAATATTATCATCACTACGGTACTGCCACAATATTACAATGCTACTATTACAATACGAGTATTAAAAAAATTGATTGTCAGATGAAATAAAACAAAACAAAGAAGCAAAAGTTGACAAACCATAAAATAAATACGAAAACTAATAAAATATAAGAATTACTTAAAAGCAGTGCAGATCAAAACCAAACATCTCATGCACTAAACATACATAATTATGTGTGTATCATGCAAGGCAAGGTAAGAGATGGCAAGTAAAAGTAAGGCAAGTCAAGGTAAGTAAAGGTAAAGCAAGTCCAGGTAAGTCAAGGCAAGGTAAGCCAAGGCAAGGCAAGTAAAGGTAAGGGAAGCCCAGGTAAGTCAAGGCAAGGTAGGTCAAGGCAAGGTAAGTAAGGATAAGGCAAGCAAAGGTAAGCAAAGGAAAGGTAAGAAGATAAGACAAGTACAGATAAGGTAAAATGGTAAGATAAGTAAGATAGGAAAATATAAGGTAAGAAAGTAAGATAAGTAAAGATAAGTTAAGAAGGTAGGATAAGCAAAGATATGGTAAGAAAGTAAGATAAGTAAGATAGGAAAATATACGGTAAGAATAACATGCCGATTCGATCATTCTCATCATATCAAAAGCGATACAACAAAAGAGATGACATAACAATCGCCCTCCTCCTCCTCACCCTCCTCCTCCTCTTCCTCCCCCTCTTCCTCACCTGTCCTGGTTCCACTCCACCAACCATGACGTGGTTGTCATTGTAGACGGAGTTCGTTCCACCAAAGACAGCGTGGTTGTGTGAATCGGATCTTTCGCCGTAGTTCAATTCGTGATCGTCAGCGACAAGATCGGCGTCTGAATCGTCCGGTTGTTCAGTTCCGACGAGTGTCGGCTGAACGCGAGAGAGAAAGAAGAAAATAAAAATAGAATGACAACAATGTCAACAGATTATAATATAATGGTAAACAAACAACAAATAATGACAACGTGAATAATTGTAGCATTAGTAAATGATAATGAATAACAGCAGAAAGTTATCAAATCACACTATTGAACGAGAGTGAGGAAGAGGAAAATAATAGAACGACAATAATGTCAATGGATTATAATATAAGGGTAAACATCTAATAAATAGTGTGATCATGAACAAAAGGAGCATTAATAATGAACAATGGCAGAAGTAGAAAGATCTCAAATTACACTCATTAATAGCAATAAGAGCAAAAGTAGTAGCAATATCAACAACAATAATAGTAATAATATCAGTTACTTGCCAATTCCACGAAGGAAGCTAAATATTTCATTTACATGGGAAATATCGCTCATTTCTTGCTGCACTAATTGTTCTACACCAAGACACAATAAACAGACAAATAGACGGACAGAGATAAACACGTACAAAGAGAAAGACACATACAAGATATCATCAATGCGTAGACAGACATAATAAGGACAAACACCCAGGCAAAACAGACAGTTAAGAAACATACAAAATTACATAAAGACAGACGACAGACAGTCAAACAAACAGACAGACAGACAGGAAACCTCTAGAGTCTAAACAGACATATAGTCACAAATAGACACTCAGACCTACAAACAAACAGACAGACTACCAGCCAGACAGATAGAAAAACCTCTGGACAGACAGATAGACAGACAGACAAACAATAAAAAACACACAACAGGCAGACAGACAGTAAAAGCTTCAGACAGATAGACAGCCAGAGCTCCAGAGAGACAGTTAGAGAGAGACAGTGTTGTCGTCCTACGACTACGAACCGGTGACTGTTGTTGGTCAGTGGTGAGTAGACGTGCGAGAGGGAGGCAACATCCTGGTAGACTCTCCGTCAACGGAGGTCGAGCGTGCGTCAACAGTGGCTTCACGAAGCTACGATGATGGTCAACGCTCAGGAAAAAGTCAACACATGCTCCTCCATCATACTCATTCATTTGTTCATTACGAAAATTTTTATGATGCGTCATCAAGAAGTCTACACAGAGACAATCCTGGCTAAGTCAGGGCAAAACAGAGAAGACGTGGGTGGATGGATAGGGGTGGGGGTGAATGTGGGTTTGTGAATGGATGGACGGATGCATGGATGAATGTGTGATGGGTATTAATAATAATAATATCTTTTCTTTATTGAAACGCCTGCAAGACGCACTGCGCTTTACATTTACAAGTTGTGCAGTAATCTTAATTAAACTTAACTACCAACTGAGCAGACAGCTTTACAATTACATGGCGCTAATAGCAGCCTACAAATCAAATCCGCCCAACGGGGGCTCGAACCTGATACCTCTCGCACTCTTGGCCAGCGTGTTAACCATTACTCTACCGGGCCCCCCCATAGGATTGATGAGTGAGGAGGGATGTGGGTTGATAGGTGGGTGGACGGATGGAAACAACTTACCTTCACTCAGCTTGAAGGGGTGCTATAACAAGTGCACATACAAACAAACTCAGCACAGACTTTCCTAACTATGTATTTTACACATGATTCTTTGTTCTATCCGATCACTGAATGTGCTTTTGTTTGTTTGTAGTTATGTCTGGGTTTTCTAACTTGCATATTTCCAATGTCTATTCTATAATTTCCTTCTGTTCACACGTTAGTTCTCACCTAGTGTTATAACATATAAACATATTTAGCCGTGATGCATTATGATCTCAACAAAATATTGCCTCAGGTGACCTTGGTCCCTGGGACCTCTGGCCCTATTTGGGTCTCTTGTGAAGACATACAAATCTTTATAAAAACATTTGATGTGATTACTAGCATCACATTATGATGGTTACCAAATAAAACCTGTTATGTTAAATGCTAACGATGTGCGTTGACCATGAAAAGGATACTTTGCATCGAAGTTGTACCAGAGTCGGACAAAGAACGCCTTCTCTGCCAAACGACCAGGATTCAACTCCGAGTGAGGAAGTCGAGGCTCACTTGGACTCTGCAACATGTCGACATGTTAACTATGCAACATGTTGACATGTAAACTGTGCAACATGTCAACAAGCAAACTATGCATTGTATGCAACATGTCAACACATAAACTATGCAATACATCAACACATAAACTATGCAACATGTTAACACATAAAGTATACAACATGTCAACATGCAAACTATATTAAATGATATATTCAACAACCTAACACAAGCAAATTAACACAAAATTATGAAACACATTAACAAATAAACTATGCAATACATTATATTTAAACATGTTAATGCATACACTGTGCAATATAAAATGCTGCAACATGTTAGCTCACAGACTATAAAACATATAGGCACATGCTATGAAAATTTTTAACACAGAAATCATGTTAAAAGAAAAACTATGTAACATATGATGCCTTATGATGGGTATCCACGAAGTCATAGATCTTCCACACACTCTGCCGAATAGAAGTCCTCTTAGTTCCATTTGCTCATCATGATCAAACTCCAATCATGTAGAATCAAGCCTTCTCTTTGGTTGGCCGAGTGGTCTGGGATGGCCTTTCTGAAGAGCTACGTCCACACAATTACTTTACCACAATCTTTAATCAATAAACTGACCGTGCGAAGTGATTCAAAGCTTTGCAGTTCACGTTCCTCTTCAACTCCAACTCTTCAAAATAAAGACAGACATTGGGATCAGAAAATTTAATAAAATTAACTTCTGTGGAACAACAGATAGAGAGAACATACAGAAAGACAGACAGACAGAAACATAAAAAAATTGAGGGACAGAGCGAGAGAGACAGACAGACAGACAGACAGACAGAGGGACAGAGACAAACAGATACAGAAAGAGAGGAACAGAGACAGAGCGAGACAAAGATAGAGACAGACAGAGAAGCACTTCTGGCCGGATCTTCTTCTATGTACAGCACGTGCACTACATTATTTTGCCGTACGCCAGTGTGCATTAACATCATTTTGTTCACTCATGTACAGCACTCATCATCTCGAACTCACTGCCTCCTCATGTTCGTAACTCTCTTAGCGAGACCGTCTTTCGCTCTAAACTGAAAACTTACCTTTTCCAGTCCACCTATAATGGCTGCCAAGTTTCAGTGTGCACTTCTGAGCTTCGTAAGGAGAGCATTAACAAATTACAGAACTGTATTGTATACTGTATAGTGCTAGTTCTGACCGTATCTTGAGCCACTGGAGCATGGGTGTCGTGAGTCCACCGCAGAGAATGACCGTAGACGTAACGATGATGAGAGTCGTTGAGAATATCGTCCGATTCTCAACACCTTCATTCTGACTCTGACTTATCGCCAACGCAAACGCCATCGCTCCTCGCAAACCTAAAAAAGAAGAAACCAACATATTATTATTTATTATTATTTACTGAAAAATTGATATAGCGCTCCTTCAAGGTTACTACTCAGGAGCGCTCCCAGTCCAACCCTGGTCGAATAAGACAGTCTCGAGAAGAGAAAGAAATTAAGTAGAAGTAGAAAGGCCAATAGGTATTTGACGAAGGATAACATAACCATAACTATATATTGGGGAGAGAGTAGAGGCAACAGTCGTTAAATTGCTCATCCAGTTTTCAAAAGCTGACTCGAAAACATGACTCTATCTGGAAAATATATGAGAACAAAAAGCAATAATAATAATAATAATAATATGACATTAGTTTTAGTTGTGGGAAACAATTAGCACATTATGCCTGTGTTTGTCAGGCGTTCACTGTTCATCACGCACAGCACTGTTTGAAACGGAAATAAATGATGGTTTATAATAATAATAATATATATAATACGGTAATAATAATACCACCAATAGTAATAATAATAACAATAGCGTTAATAATAACAATATTGATCATATTGAATTTAACATAATTTAGGTTTTTAAAAGCAGCCTTAGTAGAAATCTAAAAGGGTGCAATTTCTTTGAAAAATTAATAAATGAATGAATAATAATAATAATAATAAATAATAATAATAATAATAATAATAATAACAATAAGAGTACTTTTGACTTGCCAGAATTAGATGAATCATAGCCATCCCAGATGCCACTAACTAAACAGTTTGTGGACAATTTTCTGCCTCATGAGGGATTAAATAGTACTAATAATAGTAGTAGTTACCGCTGAACATCATGAGATGCTGAAAGTTGAACGTGATTTTGTTCGACCGTCCAAGATTCAACAGAGCGGACAACGGATAGATGTTAAACGCTCGAGCGATGATGATTGACACCTAACGACAACGACAGCTAAGGAAACACAACTAAGATATTAATCTATCATCATCGTCAAATCAAATCTGAAATCAAATTTGAAATCAAAAGAATAATGATCAGTATTAACATGCAATAATTTTCGTAATCAGGTGTGAAGAAGATGTTGATGATGATTATGCTGTTGTTGTTGACGATAATGATGATGATGATGAAGATGTTGTTGATTATGATGATGATGATGATGATGTATGATGACGGCGATGATGACGGCGACGACGACGACGACGATGATGACGAACACAACAACAACGATGATGATGACGATGGAAAAGATACGAAAGCGAAGAAGATGAAGAGTGGATCCCAGTTGTGGTTCGTCGACGTGAACGTTGAAACGCCGATGTAAGCAAAGACGAAATTCTCCATGAGAAAGTTCAACAACTCAAAGACCTGCAGACAACAACAACGACAACAATGACAGTGAAGCAACAGACAACATATGAGGACAATCATCACCATAATCCCACACATGATGAAGACAAACAGCAGTTTTGAATACACTGTTCATCATCATCGTCGTCATCATCCAGTTTGTGATGTCATCCATCATGCGATGATGGGTACAAATAAAGGGGTTAAATCCATTGCTACTCTTAGTGTCAGTACTAGTGATGTTCAGTACTAGTGATGTTCAGTACTAGTGATTTTCAGTACTAGTGATGTTCAGTACTAGTGATTTTCAGTACTAGTGATGTTCAGTACTAGTGATGTTCAGTACTAGTGATTTTCAGTACTAGTGATGTTCAGTACTAGTGATGTTCAGTACTAGTGATGTTCAGTACTAGTCTTGTTCAGTACTAGTGATGTTCAGCAGGGGCTTCTATCCCTATACATGGCGGGCGCAGCTTGCGCCCAGTGAAAAACAGGGGGGGAAAGAGGATTTTTTAATTTTCAATTTTTATTACACTTTTTACGTGTTACATTTACAGAGTCTTCAGTTAAAGTCCTACGACATAGCCTACGCACTTTTCGTGTGAGCCTACAAAATTTAATAAATGCAGACCAGAATAAGTCGCTCGATTTTGTTGGCGCCTTGTACATAAAATTATCTAGGATGATATGGAGTTCTTACACTTAATCTCGCGACATCATCGTCTGCATAGACGTGACAAAAATAAAGTTACATTTGTTTTGTTTTGTTTACTGAAAAGTTTGCTTCACGGGCATATTTCGTTAACTAAACACTAAGCCTATGCCGCGTGAGAAAACCGGCCATTGAAAACAGTGCTCAATCTAGGCACCTCTATAGAAGTTCCCCAGAAATTACCCCCCCCCCCCCCCCTAGAACATTTTGACAGAATGGTAATAGTTTTACTTTTTAGCTATACTATCTATATGTTTGCATCACATGAACTGTTATAGGTCTAATAGGCCCATACCATGATAAAGTTTACGATTATGTGATTATACTAGTATTATTTGCTATTTTAATAAATGACACAATCATAATTATTATAATGAATTTGAATTAATAGTAATACTTGTGCAAATACTATTTTTTTACAACTAAATGGCTTCTCTCCAGTGTTATGTTTCAAACTTCAGACTCAAATTTCTAAATGTTTAGTTTCCTTGAACACTTAGTAAACAGCATCATTATGACGTAAACCTACATTGTACTTTCATTATTATTATATTATTTTAAGCACATACCTATTTATTAAGTCCTATATACAGTATGAGAATTGTGGGAAAAATAACTGGGGGTTGGCCTATGATAAACTTGAAATTGGGGTATGAAAAACATACTTTACATACGAGCGCTACTGAATCTGTGAGCGGCGCTATATAAATGTTCAATTACAATTACAATTACTTTAACATGGGGCTCTAAAAATGACTGGGGGGTTGAACCCAGGGGCTTCTATCCCTATACATGGCGGGCGCAGCTTGCGCCCAGTGAAAAACAGGGGGGAAAGAGGATTTTTTAATTTTCAATTTTTATTACACTTTTTACGTGTTACATTTACAGAGTCTTCAGTTAAAGTCCTACGACATAGCCTACGCACTTTTCGTGTGAGCCTACAAAATTTAATAAATGCAGACCAGAATAAGTCGCTCGATTTTGTTGGCGCCTTGTACATAAAATTATCTAGGATGATATGGAGTTCTTACACTTAATCTCGCGACATCATCGTCTGCATAGACGTGACAAAAATAAAGTTACATTTGTTTTGTTTTGTTTACTGAAAAGTTTGCTTCACGGGCATATTTCGTTAACTAAACACTAAGCCTATGCCGCGTGAGAAAACCGGCCATTGAAAACAGTGCTCAATCTAGGCACCTCTATAGAAGTTCCCCAGAAATTACTCCCCCCCCCCTAGAACATTTTGACAGAATGGTAATAGTTTTACTTTTTAGCTATACTATCTATATGTTTGCATCACATGAACTGTTATAGGTCTAATAGGCCCATACCATGATAAAGTTTACGATTATGTGATTATAATAGTATTATTTGCTATTTTAATAAATGACACAATCATAATTATTATAATGAATTTGAATTAATAGTAATACTTGTGCAAATACTATTTTTTTACAACTAAATGGCTTCTCTCCAGTGTTATGTTTCAAACTTCAGACTCAAATTTCTAAATGTTTAGTTTCCTTGAACACTTAGTAAACAGCATCATTATGACGTAAACCTACATTGTACTTTCATTATTATTATATTATTTTAAGCACATACCTATTTATTAAGTCCTATATACAGTATGAGAATTGTGGGAAAAATAACTGGGGGTTGGCCTATGATAAACTTGAAATTGGGGTATGAAAAACATACTTTACATACGAGCGCTACTGAATCTGTGAGCGGCGCTATATAAATGTTCAATTACAATTACAATTACTTTAACATGGGGCTCTAAAAATGACTGGGGGGTTGAACCCCCCCCCCCCAACCCTCCCGGCAATTCTCACCCTGCCTATATACCACTCTTTTTGGCAATCCCGCCAATGAAATATAATAGTTGTGAAAATTACAGCTTAAAGAGCTTAAAGAGGCGCTATATAAAATTTCTGAAATTTCTGAAATAAATAAACAGCTGAAATTGGAATGCGGAAGTAGAAAAAATCTTATGGGGAGGGCGCATCCCTTTCCAGAATCCCTGTCCATCTCAGAAACCTTCCTTCCCCTAGAGGAATGGGCTAGATAGCATATTGTCGAGACCAAAAAGAGGAGGGGAAGAAGATGGATTGAGCCCGGCTGCTTAGGGGGGATAGAAGCCCCTGGTTGAACCCCCCCCCAACCCTCCCGGCAATTCTCACCCTGCCTATATACCACTCTTTTTGGCAATCCCGCCAATGAAATATAATAGTTGTGAAAATTACAGCTTAAAGAGCTTAAAGAGGCGCTATATAAAATTTCTGAAATTTCTGAAATAAATAAACAGCTGAAATTGGAATGCGGAAGTAGAAAAAATCTTATGGGGAGGGCGCATCCCTTTCCAGAATCCCTGTCCATCTCAGAAACCTTTCTTCCCCTAGAGGAATGGGCTAGATAGCATATTGTCGAGACCAAAAAGAGGGGGGGAAGAAGATGGATTGAGCCCGGCTGCTTAGGGGGGATAGAAGCCCCTGATGTTCAGTACTAGTGATGTTCAGTACTAGTGATGATCAGTACTAGTGATTTTCAGTACGAAAAGTGATTTGGAAATGGGCCAATCCGGCCATGCCCCCCCCCCATTTAAAAATTCATGGGACATGGCCTCCAACCCCCCATTTGGTTTCAAGAAGGTTTTTAGGAAATGGAGCGAGACAAGGCGAGAGAGAAAATTAGCAATACGATTAGAGGTGTCATGGTATATTTCGAAGAGATTTCAGCCGGATGACTAAAAAAATCACCATCTTTTTTGGCGACCAACAACAAAAATTTTTCCTGCTCCAAGACCAAAAATTAAATTTTTGTCCCCCCCCCCCCCAGCGAAAGTTTCTGTATCCGCCACTGCACCCCCACAGTCTCCAATCACCATCAGCCCTCCCCCCACTCCTGAGTAGTTACCCTGGAGGGGTGCAATATCAAATTGTTAGTACGGTAAATGAATAAATATAGGCTAAATGAGCCTACTACTTTCCCTTCCTTCATCACTCATTCTTCACTATAACCTTTTCTTCTTTTCCACTTTCATAATTCTGTTGGACACCTTCTTTACTGATCTTTACTAAAATATAACTTGAAAAGAAATCATAAAGAAATAATAACATACAGTTCCCCTCTGAGTACCTGTCTGTCTACAAGGCGCTAGATAAATTCTCTGTCTGAATAAACGTAAAACAGGGCTCACCTGTTTCGTGCGAGCCTTTGACTCGGTCGATAGGTTGTTGTACGTGTAGTGCGCCTGACTTATTCCACAGAACAGAACGGCAACAATACCTGTGGACAGACAGGTAGCACAGAAAAACTTAATTAACTTATATATCGCCATAATTTTTTCTCTTTAAATATTGTTTGTTTGTATGCGCACCTGTTATAGCGCCCCTTCAAGCTCTCACTACTCAGAGGCGCTCCCGAATGCAGCGCGGACACTGCATATGAGTTTCATACCGAAGCACTGAGCTATTGTGAGTGAAGGACTTGTCCAAGGTCCCTACGCGGCGATTTGAGGTGGATTCGAGCCTGCAACCTTTCGGCTGCAAGGCGACGAACATACCCACTACACCACCGCGCCCCACATATCAAGAGGTCAGAGGTTGTAGGTGAGATGTCACGTTACCTGTCATGCCAGACGCCTCAGCAGCGAGGAACGTGCAGTAGGACATCGTGACGAACAAAGACGTCTCGAGAAGCGGATAGTCACGGATGTGCGTGAACTTCGTCATCTGGAAAGACGAAAGAATAACGATGGATGAGTGGATGAATTACATCATATTCACGTGATTACGATTTACAAAAGCCTCGCTCACATAATCTAAGTAAGTAAGTATGTATGTGCTTTATTGAATCGCCTGCAAACACACTGCGGGAACATTATATGAGAACAGAACATAGCGTGTACATTCATACAAAAATCAAAATATGCAATTTTCTATAATCACAGTAGGCCTATACAACTAAAAAACACAACATACATGAATGGAACCATTTGGGAGAAAAAAGATAAACAGTAATAAAAATTAAGGTCACTTGAATAGAGATACCACGCTGCATAGATAGGACCTTGGTCAAGTCCTTCACTCACAATTGCTCAGCGGTTCAGCGTGAAACTCTTATGCAGTTTCCGCTCTGCATTCGGGAGCGCCTCTGAGTAGAAAGAGCTTGGAATGGGCGCTATAACAAGTGCACATGCAAACAACAAAGAAGATGACTGGTTTGACGCTAAATTTGAAGTCATTTCATTCAACTTGTGATTTACTATGTACCTAATATTACCAATTGATATTATTTGATGTATTATAATGATGTTTTATGCCCCATTGTGCGTTTGAAAGTGGAGTAATAAAGGAAATACTTATTTACCAACTCAATTATATATACGCTAAGATAAAGTACATGCAAATTACTTGTATACAGAAATTATATCGTCATACATAGAACTTAGAACTGACTGATTAATTACCAAACATAATTCATGAAAACTAATGGAGCCTGCTGAATTTTCCATCTGGCCGGGGAACTATAAAAGAGCTATGATGATGATGATGACGATGATGATGACGATGATGATGATGATGATGATGATGATGATGATGATGATGATGATGATGATGACGACGACGATGATGACGTTGACGATGATGACGACGATGACGATGATGACGATGATGATGATGACGACGACGACGACGACGACGACGACGACGATGATGATGATGACGGTGATTTACCAAAGCCGTGACGCATCCCATTCCAACTCCGAGCATGAAGGAACCGAGAAAGACGCCAAAGAAACTCAAGATTGCCCATCCGACTGCAGCTCCGTCAAATCCGGAAAGGTCGCTGTTGTAGTCGTTTATTGTTCTGGACAACAACAATACAATACAATACAATAGAAATGAAAAATAGAAATAAAAAATAAACACAATAAATACACCGTGATTAAAAAAAGTAGGCCAAATTGTTTTTCAAATATCTCTAATGCCTGATAACATATCACGCTAAATTTTTCCAAATATTTAAAGAATTGGACCAAGAACATGATTCAAAAATATCATGAGATAAAGTTTAACGGATAAAAAGATATGAACCTTTCAACTTCACATACCGAAATTTCAGTTTACAAGCAATTTTCTGTTAGATTCAATAAAATGTGTCAAACTGTTTTTCTTATATCTCTAATGCCTGATGATTAATCATTCTAAAATTTACAAGATATGTAGAGAATTGATAGGACATGTGAAAGCATGAGCATGGAACGCGTCTAACCTGACTAAGATGATTGCAATGGCGTCATTCAATACACTCTCGCCAAACACCAATGCATAGAGATCAACGTCAACGTTTAAGTCGTGGAAGATTGCCAACACCGTCACTACAACAAAAATCAAACCAGTAAGGCCATTGTAAGGTGTCAACACGTAACTGTGTAACATGTTAACACATAAACCAACCCAATAACATGTTACAAATAGACCAAGAAACTTACTAACATACTGTTTGTTTGTATGTGCACTTGTTATAGCGCCCCTTCAAGCTCGCTACTCAGAGGCGCTCCCGAATGCAGAGCGGACACTGCATCGAAGTTTCACGCCAAAGCGCTGAGCAATTGTGAGTGAAAGACTTGCCCAAGGTCCTTACGCGGCGAGGTGGATTCGAACCTTCCGGCTCCAAGGCAACGACGCCACCACTACACCACCGCGCCCCATACATTGTAAGGCGTTAACTAGTAAACAGTGCACAATGTTCATAGAAACGTGTACATAAACGATGTCTTAAGCCAACACATGCACTATGTAGAGTCCTGAAACGCGTAAAATGTGAACACATAAACAATGCAACACATGTTAACACAAACTGGGTAACATATCAACACAAGATGTGTAACATGTCAAAACAAAAGGTGCAATATCCATTCCAGGCCGTAGATTCCTTCGCTCTGCTACGCATGGTGACCTGGTTGTTCCTATGGCTCGATCTTTCACAGTGCTGCATAGAAGTTTTGCTATGGTCGGTCCCTCTTTCTGGAATAAGTTACCTATTAGTCTCCGTAATGAACTTCTTTGTCTTTCTTTGCCTCTTTTCCGCAAGCGTTTGAAAACCATTCTCTTAGATTGTGGTTTGGTGTCAGGTCGGGAGCGCCTCTGAGGAGTTCTCTTGAAGGGGCACTATATAAATGTACGATAACAATTACAATTCATTAGATAAGATTATAATGACATAGATTAGATTAGATGAGATGAGATTAGGACCTGGGTCTGTTGCCGATATGATGGCGCCGAACAGCAGACAGTTCTTAAACGACCACGCAGGTGTAGCGAGCGCATGCGTGAAGCCCATCATCAGCACCCTAGCAACAACAATCAATCACCATGACAACAATCACCATGGCAACATCACCATGGCAACAATCACCATGACAAGTTGACAACGTCACCTTTGACAACGTCACCATGGCAACGTCAATCACCATGACATCAGTCGCAACAGTAACGCAGCAAAAGTGATTCAAACAAATTTATTTGTCAATTCTCTTTAATTCTTTTGCATAAATTTCAATTCATTCACCTATCTTAACTGACTGATTTTGAGTCCATGCAAATATTAAGTGAGCAGTGGGATGTGATGGCCATCTTGTAAGCTTATGCTTGCCAGACAGTTAATAACTGGTTATTTTCAGTTTATACCATGAATTGTAATCACATCGTGGTTTGTCAGTTTAAAATTAAACGAAGATAATGTGGTTAAATTTCATCAGAACCTTCACAAACCCATAAAGCAATATGGATGAACAGATGCTACAGATGGGTGGCCGGACAAAATGGTAGCGGACAAAATGGTACGGACAAAATGGTACGGACAAAATGGTATGGATGAAATGAAAGCTGGATTAGTGAATTTTTATATATGAAATAGAAGCTGGATTAATGAAAAGACGCATGTGAAATGGAAGCTGGATGAAGGCTCTACGTGGATATTTTTATATATGAAATGGAAGCTGGATTGATGAAAATAACGCTTTAGATATAAAATCTGTATCAGGGTATTTTCATAGCTGAAATAGAAGCTGGATTAATGAAAGATGCATTACAAATGGAGGTTGGTTTAAGAAATCTTTTGGCTCAAATTGAAGCTGGATACATCATGAAACACATGAATGGAAGACTTCAATCCAGCTTCCATTTCTCAAGCATTTTCTTCGTCAATCCGGCTTCCTTTTTCTCAAGTTTGTTTCTTCACTAGAGATGTATTTCAGCCACAAAAAGGCATCCACCCTCTATTTCAGCAATAAAATACCCTCATCCAGCTTCAATTTAACCATACCGTTTTGTCCATACCATTTTGTCCGTACCATTTTGTCCGTACCATTTTGTCCGCTACCATTTTGTCCTAGAACCTACAGATGCACCATCACTCTAAATCCCTGAGGTAGTGATGTGAAGTATCTGAGAGAAAAAAATTATAACAATAACAATCACACTAATAAAAATAATAACAATATAATAATAGTAGTGGAAATAGATAATAATAATAATAACAACATTAAATAATAATAGTAATGATAATAACAATAATAATGATAATAATAGTAATATTGACCCGATGCCAAGGCTCGATATGATGGTGCCGATGAATGCATAGGCGGAAATGGCGCCAAAGTTCTTAAAGAAATGCTTCTACAACAACAACAAAACATTCCCTGAACATTTACAACTTATTCTCAAGCATCCAATCTAATCTAATCTAATCTAATCTAATCTTGCAACCTTTGTAGCACTGTTATCGCAATGATATAAAAGACATCGTTTAAGTGGTGCCAAGAGAAAAAACATATTTACATAGCACCTTTTAAAGGTAACTATCAGCAATGTTCATGTAAATCACTAACTAAAATTCCAAACACCAAAGAAAATATAAATAATAGCAATTGTGTCACCATCCAGATTCATAGTTACAACGATTAATAATTAATAAGTTCATGAATATTTATAAAAGTAATTAATATTCATCACGTTCATGAATATTCATATCAAAAACCGATTAATGCCAATCACATTCTTTAATACTCATAGCAAAGCAATAAATATTCATCATATTCATTAATATTCATAAGCTATAAAACACACACTGGTCAGTAGAAAAGCAAATGGCGACATACTCGCTTCATGCTGTAGCCGGCGCTGAAGATGATTGGAGGCAGGATGACGTTGAAAAACACTTCCGGGTTAAAGGTCGCCTATAAAAGAGAAGACAACACATTAATTGCTATCATGTAACTGTTGTTATCTCTTGTGCATTGGATCTTCATGCTTACATGAGTCATCACCAATGTTCTCATGTTATGTATGCGCAGTGTTGGATTTGTTATTACAATACTTGGTACTCTTCCATGAACACTAATAATAATAATAAATAATAATAATAAAAATATATTTAATAATAATAGTAATAATAATAATAATAATAGTTGTGGGAAACAATTAGCACATTATGCCTGTGTTTGTCAGGCGTTCACTGTTCATCACGCACAGCCAACTGGTGTTGCACTGTTTGAAACGGTAATAAATGATAGTTTATAATAATAATAAACAATAATAAACAATAATAAATAATAATAATAACAATAATAACAACAATAACAACTGCAACAATAAGCAAAAACAATTATAAAAACAACAACAACAACAATGATAACAATTATGACAACAGCAACAACAACAACAACAAAAACGACAACAGCAGCAGCAAAAATTTGGGAAAAGCAACTCTTCCAATGCAAACAATTCAAAGGCATCTCACATGGGAGCCCGAGGGAAATAAAATGGTCTCTAGCATTGAATAGGTGTGGAGTAAACCACAACCAGTCTAGTAGACCTTAGTGTGGACTGAAGAGTCTAAGCCATTGCAACAGGAAGCAGGATGGACGATAGCAAAAACAGAAGACTTAAACAAAGTGTCCTTGCCCAAGAGACAAATGAATCAAGTGCATCCGTAGATCAGAAGGGACAAAGAAACAGAAGAGATCGGTTAATGCATAACACGATAACAGAGATACTTAGTAGTTCACAAAACATATTAAGATCTTCTAATGGCTCTTAAGTACCTCAAGTGGAAATAGAAGGAGCGCGATAGGCTCGAGAGAGAGATTGTGGCGAATTAGGCCTACTGGGTTTTGTATCAATAGGTCGACTAGGGGTCCTTAATCTAGGTGCATAGAAGTGGCCTTTTGTGATTGATGGACCGTGACTTAGGCCGTATATTTGTGTGTGTTTGTGTGTGTGTGTGTCACAGTGTGTGTGTCACAGTGTGTGTGTGTGTGTGTGTGTGTGTGCGCGGGTGCGTGTGTGCGTGTGTGTGCGTGCGTGTGTGTGTGTGTGCGTGTGTGTGTGGGCTGGAGGGATGTACGAGGGAACGACTGAGGGGAGTGACTGGGGTCGTTGCGAGAGTTGTGTGGCGGTGTTGAGTAGAGTTAGTCGCTGCGGACTGAATTTTGGTTTTAATTAAAATAGTTGAAACACTTCTCGAGGAAATTCTTCACAGAGATGTTCAACAAATTGTTCAACAAATTGTATAGTTCTTGTCCAAAGTGATTAAACCAATCACAAACGCCAATAGCAGCAAATGCTTCAAAATCGAGTTTGTACAGTTGTTGCTTGGCAAGGCCGTAGTTAGGGGTGTTTTGGGTGTTTGAACACCCCTGAAATGAAATAATTAGCAGACCTACAGAGCTGAAGACCATGAGACAAGAACTCGATTGATCCGGTAAGAACAAGCTGCTGAGAAGGAGGGCAGGTACGCAGAAAGACTTTGACAAAACATCGTCTGCATGATATTGGTGACCTGCTGCGTGGTACAGAGTGATACTGGAAGGAATGCGGGCCACGAAGAATGTACAAGATAGCACTAATAATAACAATAGAAAAAGCAATTTATCAATATTAGGAATAATAGAAATAATAATAATGCAAAATAAAAATAATTATAACAATAGTAATAGTAATTATAATAAACCACTACAACAACAATGCAAATACAGTATGTAAGGCAGACAGAAAGAGGCAGATAGATATACCCGCAGATATGCTACAATGAAGGGTGGATGGGTGAATAAATAGATGGATGAATGCAGTGGCGGAGACCTGGCCGGAGAATTGGGGGGGGACGAAGGAGTGGAAATTTTCATGAGCCGCCCGAAAAGTCAAGAAAATTTTCAATTTTCGCCATCAAAAATTTTCATGACCTTTTATTTATTTATTGTCCTCACGCTCAATTATTGGGGGGGGGGGAATGCATGGGCCGTCCCCCAACCCATACATCGGTGGGGACCGTCCCCCCTGTCCCCGCCCATGGATGAATGGATGGATGCATGCATGGTTGGATGGATGGATTAATGGCTGGATTAATGGACGGATGGATTAATGCATGGTTGGATGGATGGATGGATGGGATGGGTGGTTGCGCGGAGAAAATGGATCGACACGTTGACAAAAAGGTGGATATGCACGGAAAGGCAAACTGTTCCAGTTGTGCCATAAAGAACCTATAGTTTAACAAACAAGAACACGGCTTGATCAGAGACTTTTCCATGAATTGACGGACGGATGAATGAATCAAGTACTCAACGAGTACCTTCTGAACGAGATCGGGCAGTTTGTCCTCTTCCCTCTGTTCGTGCGTAACGAACGCATACTTGTAGTTTGTTGACGACATGTTCGTTGGATTGAGGATCAATTCGTCCGGATGACCGTACGGCCAATCCGTCACCGTGAAGTTCTGCCAGACACAAGATGGCGACAGTGGCTTGTATGTCGTGTACTTGATGATCACACCGACGATCAATCCTACGCATGGTAAAGTATCGTAAACGGTAAAGTATGGTGTATGGCAAAGTATGGTGAATGGTCAAGTATGGTGACTGGAAAAGTATGGTGAAGGAAAAGGATGGTGAATGGTATTAAATGTAAAATGGTAAAGTATAATAAGAAGTAAATGATGGTAAATGGTAGCCTAAGGGTAGAAAGCTGAAGATGAAGGCAAGGAGTATTAAGATAAAACAAGATGAAACAAAGTAGGTAAGAGACAAGGCAAGTTAAGAGAAAGGTTTAAAGTATTAAGGCAAAGTAATATAAACAAAGAATATAGCATGTATTGTATTGTATCTATAAATTTATATAGCGCCTTTCACAGTGAACACTAATCAGAAGCGGTCATTTTATAATATTGCATTGTATATTTTTGTTTAATCTAAGATAATCTTGTTGTCATATCAAATGCAGCAAGTGTCAACGAATCAACACAATAGAACATTAGAAATTAAACTGAACTCTGAGTCAATCCTATTTATTAGTCTGTTTCCAATAATCATGGCTTTAATATATTGGATTAGCTGGCAGTTGAAGGATGTTTAGCCTACCAGGAAGCAACTGCAACTAGCACATATTTTTAACATACCAGACCTAACCAACTATCACATATCAATCAATCAATCAACGAACAAACAAATGAATCAATCAATCAGTCAAAAAAGTGGTTTTCAAACTTTCAGGACTCCGTACTTTTCAAGACTATGCTCATGGACTCAAGCATTTAAGAAGCAAAATTTCTTACCTAAGGTGTAAGCAAAATATTATATTGTATTGTTTTAATAGCAGAGGCATTTTAGCAGAAAGACATCAATCATGTATAAAGTGCTTCTAATAGGTGAACTGTTCAGAGGTGCTCCCAGTGGCAGTGCACAAGACTATGAAAGAAAAACAGGTTTTAAGAAAAACAAAATGGCCAACAGCACAGACGTCGTATGTGCAAAATACAAAACTTTTCAGGAAGTTGGAAAAACGTTTTTGCAAGTTACATGTTCCTTTTTCATAAAAAGTGAGATAGCCAAAATGTTTATTTTGATTCAGCAAGTGATATTGTCAGAGTCTTTTATGCAGCAGCATAACGAAAAGACTTTAAAATGTAATGAAAGGTCATATACGACATCTGTGCAGTAGATTATTTTTGACGGACAACCGCACGATCATCGTAATGTGCAAGAACAAGAGCATTAAAGACGACAGAACAAAACTATCTGTTACAAGCATGTTGCTTTTCATACACACACAGTGACGGCGGTAGGGGGCTAGGGGCTCAGCCCCCCACCAAATGCACAGATGTCATGTGTGGCAGAAATTACTGCACAAATGTCGTATGTGGCAGAATATACTGCACAAATGTCGTATGTGACAGAAATTACTGCACAAATGTCGTATGTGGCAGAATATACTGCACAAATGTCGTATGTGGCAGAAATTACTGCACAAATGTCGTATATGTGGCAGATACGACATTTGTGTTCTTATTATTGCAGATACGACATTCAGTTTCTGAACGATATCTTACTGCATATTCATCGTATGTACATACAACATTTGTGAGGCTGTGAAGAATAATTTTACGCATCGAATACCGTCAAAAAGTGATTTTCTGAAAAAAGTGTAGATACGACGTCTGTGCTGTTGGCCATCGAGGAGGAGGCATTGCCAACTAGAATTTGAGATCAAGTAGATGGGGACAGCGTATTGCAAAGAGAGGTATTGAGACTAGGAAGTGGTATTTATCTAAAAACGATTTAAGAAATTTTATGACCAATAACAGGATAGAACCCTCTTCCTACAATGCTTTCAGAAAGCTCTTGAGCACCCTCTTGGTTTGTGGACTACAGTCTGAAAAGCCCTGTAGGCTGTACATAGGGATACTGAGCAACTCCTTCACTCACACACTGCTGTAATACACCAAACATATCTTCTGCCGTCTGTTGTCATAAGCTGTCGTTGAACTTTGGATTCCTCCTCCTCCTCCTTCACTCACAATTCTTAGTTATTTCAATAGCCCGTAATAAATAACCAGGGTAAGAAAAATTGTCCGGAGGTTTGTGGTTCAACCACCCCACTAGCCTTTCGTAAGTGCCCCATAGTAAAGTCTTCATCTGCATGCCCCAACTCCACATAAATCAACGTCTGACCCCGCATTATTTTATTACAATTTTCTCATACTGTAAGTAGCACAGCTACTGCTACAACTATCACTATATCACTACTATTTATACCAATACCACTGCCACCACTGTGGGCTATGGTTGCCGACTAATCAGCGCACTGGACCTGTAACGTAAGACTTACCCTTTGTGGTTGAGCTGGGGGCGCTTTTGAGTACTTAGCCCTACCCTGAAGAGGTGCTTTATAACATATCCTAAATAAATAAATAGCTAGATATATGCTGAATAGGGAGTAGGGAGACTCTGACATGGCCCTGGACATAGGCTACTTGTTAGCGCCATCAACTTATAAATGCTTGGTCACTGGACAGTGGCAATTAAGAAATTTATGGGGGAAAATAATTTTTCAAATAAATATAAAATAACTTTACAGCACATAAATAATGTTTATTTTCAAGTTCAAAACTGACACAACACAGTATGATTACAATTCATAGTAGGAATAGAAGAAAACAAGTTATTACAGGAGTTGAATTTAATTGTCAACAGCCATGCAAAGCGCATATCATGTCCTACAACTCATTTTACCGACGCTAGGTTACAACTGAACTTGCCTATTTACAGAGCTGTCTGGACCAGTTATAATAGCACTGACCAGAAATAATGGAAATACTTACCAGCGCTATAAAAAAAGCATAAACCATGCCAACACATTCAAAGTGTTGGATTCAAGCGGGCGAGTTGTGGCAGCCGTCTCAAGCATCTATATGTAAAAGCATGGAAAGTAAAGTAATCCAGGCATGCAATGTAAGAAAAACAAATCTTAAAGGATTATGGCGTACCGTATATGACAGCCAATCCAGTCTCGTGTACGAATCGAACGCGAATGTGTTTGAACAGCCACACAGTTAGAATCGTCATTATAAGCAGACAGACGAACATGAGAAGGTCCAGCGACGACGACTTCTGGCTTTGGTCAGCAGCCTTCGTTCCCGATTCCCCGCTGGTGCTCTTGACCTCCAGGGTACCATTGCCAGAAATGTAGCACGCCGATATGTACAGCAGGGTGTGCGAATAAGGGGTCGCGTTTTCAGCCATTTTTATACAGAAACTGGTCGGAACAATCTAGCGAAAACGATCCAACAGGGGGAATGTGCTTGAGATCTCAATAAGTTTCGTAAGATTTGCTACGTATCAATTTTGTCACGACATTTTTAATGGGTAATTTTCTTCCACCGCCGCATTTGATTATATAAAATCAAAACGTCTCGTGGAGTCGCCGTGAACGTCCTTGTTTATTATTAATTAGACACTATGAATATTCATTAGTCTCATGTGCGCCGATGATTGGTCGTCTGGTGTCAGAGAGGGTCGCAGCTCGTAACTACGGTAGTAGGCAATGTTGTGCTCGAGAGCCGTTTTACTCTGTGTTGGCGCTATATAATTAGTTCAGTCGCAAAATAATGTGCAAGCAATCATTTGGTATCTTCTCTGAGAATATCAGAAGGCTGTGCGTTTTAAAAGCAGCCTCATTAAATTAGTTAGCCTAAATGCAAGCAGACTGTAAGAATAGAACAATGGATAGCCTAGCTAATTAGGCATATATGAAATTTAGGCCTACGTCCTTTTATTATGTTATTATTAGGTTATTGAACTTTCATTTATAACGCATTTATAAAGAATGTTGCACGAAAGCGCGCAACATAAAATAAATAGCCTGTCTAGGTTTTTAGAGGATTGTAGGACTATCCGGGCTATCCCTAAATTATTGCCGTTTTGACTTATTCTAGCTAATTATAAAGCCTCGAGAAAAAAGCACGGTTCGTGTTCAGAAGGCCTAGTTAATCATTTTGAGGAAAATTCCCAACAACAACCAATCAGAACGCGCCAGTGCCATGAAGCGAATATGAATATTCATGATGTCTTTTGGGTATTAGTCATCTGCAAAATTATTCACTCTGCCGCCCCTGCGCAGAGCAATGGCTAGAATAATTATAATAAGATCACTTCAAAGGGAGATGATTGTTTATGCCCAGTCAGGCTACTTAAAATTAGGCCTATTGACTTGCGCACCCAGGTTCTGTGACCCAGTATCGCATAATTATTTCTTTGTATAAAGAGAGAACGCAATTAATTGCGCCAATTATGATCTATCATGCATCCGTTTTAAACCACACTGATTGAAAAGAAATTATTAGGCCTACGAATGCGGTTAGGCCTATGTGCGGGTGCGGATGCGGTTTTTACGCGTGTAAGTGAGTATAGGCCTAGGATCGAATTAGCACGCCGCCCAAAATCTTGCCAAAATTCTCTGTAGCCTAATCTTTGAAGACGCTAGGCCTGTATAAAAAAAATAGCAAGACTGGCAAGACATATGCGCATGGGCGCCCGCAGCATAGGTCAAGGGGGTCGCGTGACCCCCCTGGAAAGCATGACAAAATATTAGCAATAGCACTTTCTGACTTTCTGGGCAAATGTTAGTGGTTAAACAGGACAGCTTGCCCAACAGTCACTGTGTTCTTTTACTTCACCAACTTTTGGGGTATACCGTATATCTTGTGGTTATCTCTACATATTGGGTACTACTTTAATAATATACATAATTATGTCTGTGGATAAAGCTGTCACGACATTATACCGGTAGCCTATAATGTATAGTGTTGATGTTATTATTAAAAATACAGTGACCTTAAGCTTGTGGAGGTAAGCTCATTCACTGTTCATAAATCTTTCTCTACTGCAGTCAAAGTTTTAGTTTTTTATACTTTATTTACCTGGTAAAACTCTGGCTGCAAGGTTTGATTTCTTCTGGAAATGTCTAAGCACGCCTGCAGGTGATTTGGCAGGAAAAGCTTTAGCTTTGTCAAAGCAATATCGAGCAGACCTTAATGGTCAGGATCTCATAACAGAAATGGAAAATTTGCCCTCTGTACATAAGGTAAATTATGGATGTGCCCATTGAATCTGCATAACTTTTTAACATAGTAAAAATTAAATCCGAGTAATTTATAAATGTTTGCCAGCTTACAATAAGCCAACCGTAGACAACTCAATCAGAAGTAACCTCTGCAATAAGATTATATAGCAAGCTGAAGAGCCTGATTTATGCCTGAAGATGACAGAATTAATTTTTAAAGGCATATTATAATGTCTCATTACAACTTTACAAGATCTTCTAGATCTGGGTCAGGTTGAGCTTTGAGACTATAGTCTTTTTTTTTAAACTGCCATCAGAAATTTTGCAGAAAAATGACAAGGAATGCTCTTTTGTTAGGCCTACAGTCATTCTATTGTGCTATAAATGCAAGTCCAAAATATTTTTCTAGTATTTAAAATTGTATCTCAAATACTATAGCATTTAAAATAATTACCATAGCCTAACTGAATCAAACATATGGTAAGAAATATATAAGAACAAGAAGAAAACATAATATTTGATCAATCAACTACAGGTTCTTGCTCATGTAGGCCTAGTATATCCTAATTACAAAATTACAAGCTGACGAAGTTTTGCCCCTGAAATTTTCTGCACCCTGGAAATAAAGAAATGACGTTCCTGCATGGTACTGTTAGTCTATTATAGTTAGTACAGTTAGTTAGTGTTATTGATTTTTTTCTATGATTAGGCCTAATATACATGAATAATATATGCCATAGCCTATATCAAAGTCGAAAACTGTTTAAAGACTTTTTCATTTTGTTATAAAAGGCTCATAAATATTATATTACGTTACATTGAGATAATGTATAGTTGTGCGAGTTGCTTGGTTTTAATGGCATTATTTTGTATCTTAACTACTCTGGCCACGACCGAGTCGACTGACCCCCCCTGCAAAAAATCCTGCGGGCGCCCATGCATATGCGTATATATAATGGTCACACAAGGGTTGAATGATAAACAGCGACATCTGTAGGGTATAGGCCTACATAAAATAATATCGATGTTGATTAACAGAAGCATCGGAGACACTTCGACAGCGCAGCTAAATTCTCTGTAGCCTAACATTTGAAAATCTTTCGTCTTCAGTGGACCAGCTAACCCAGAGGATGAAACAAGAATGGAAGAGAAGAAAAATTAGAAGCAGAAAGGAGGGAGGGATGAGGAGATGCTGAAAGAGAAGAAGACGAAAAAGGAGGAAGTAGCCAGGCTATAAGCAGGAGGAGGAGGAGGAGGAGGAGGAAGAGGAGGAGGAGGAGGAGGAGGAAGAGGAGAAGAAGGAGGAGGAGAAAGATAAGGCAAACGGGAGGAGCAGGAGGAGAAGGGGATGGAGGAGGATAATGAGAAAAAGAAAAGCAAGGAAAAAGGAAGCAGGAGGGTAGAAGGAAAAGAAGGGGGACGAGAAGGACAAGTAGCCTAGGAACAGGATGATGGGGGGCAGCATGAGGAAGAGGAAGAAGGACAAAATCATATTCCCTCTTTAATTTGGCTCTCATTCACTTTCGAAATCAACAGTCAAGTTCGACGAAGAATCAGATTCAAGATAAAGTCGTTCCGCATCAGGATAATTTCGTGGCTGCAGCAGTCGGTTAAAGATGGCACCACGAGCGAGTGCAATCACTCGTGAGACAGCGCACTCAAGCGTCATTTATTGTCCTCGCCTGTGCCGTTGCCTTCATATATGACCGTCAACGGCGTCAGAAACAGCAACGGCGGAGGCACTTCCGGCTTCAATTGTCCCAGTTGTCGCACAGTTTCCGGTGCGTGTGTCGCCATCGTTTGGTTGATTTAGTTCTTCTGTGGAAATCTTGTAGCTGATAATTTGAGGAACCTGGCCATCGCTTTAACATAAAAAAATGGCAAACATTTCATTCAGCACCTGATCATTCATTGTATTGGATTAGGCTACATTCCGTTGTGGAGTTGTGTATTGTAGGACTGTAGACCTAACATAGTTATTTCAAGGAATGCAAAGTAATATTATAAAGGTATTTTAATGTAAATAATTAATGCAGGTAAAACATTATTATAAAATGTTCAGCAAGAAATGCAAGATAATGTGAATGACGTAATGTAAATTTGCAATAGGGACGAAAAATAATGTAAACGATGCAAGGTAATGAAGACCAAGAAGTTGCTAAGATCCCAGGTTGTTGATGATCCAGCCTACAGCCGTATGCTCGTAGCACGTTCCTAAATTACACTATATAAAAGAAGCATATATACAATTATACATACAACAATAATATTACTAATGTAGTGCAGTTGCTGCAAGCGATTATTGTGAGTAAGGAAATTTAATAATGAAATAATGCAAAACTGTTTTATGTTGATAATGCATGGAAATATCTTGGCTACTCGCCAGGTGGACTGTGGTGAGGCGCCTGTTACACAGACGCTGTGCTTCCTCCACTCCATCCATTCGATGACGAAGTATCCCGTCATTCCGAGGCAGAGAATTGCCTTTAGGATGGTCAGCTTCACGTCCGTGCATAGGTAGTTACTATAGGCGAAGGCTATGATGAACCCAGTCGACTCCCAGAGACGATAGTTGGAAAAGGCGGCCGCTGATTCGTCACCAAACAAACAGCCGTACAGCGCTGATAAATAGAATAGAAGATAAATAGAATTACGTTCTGTCAAGTTTTTCAAGTTTTTTCAAGTTTTTTTTATTGATCCATCAACACACACGATATTATGGTCACATAATATGATAGCAAAATTACATGTATGCATGGCCTGTGTAATAATGCAATGCGGAAATTTAATAAGAAATTCAAATAAGTCAGCCAGCAGATAATTATATCAAGCTAAAAGCAATCATAGCAGAGGATGTCACAGCGGAAATGGAAAGCATCTTAAAGGTGTCTAACAGACTTTTACATTGCCCGTTGATTAGCGACATTTTGCGGCTGCCAGGCCTGTTTACGTCAACCTCGACATACACACCAAGAAAGTTCAAGACGTCCCTTATGCCTATGCGAGTTTTACGCTAATATTGTAGCGAAGGTAGAAAACACTTTAAAGGTGTCTAACTAACTTTTACTTTAGCCATTGCTTAGCGACATTTTGCGGCTGCTAGGACCGTTGACGTCAACCTAGTCATACCAATTGTGGATAAGGACACGCTATATATTATGGTTATTCGCGTTTTACGCTTATATGTAGCGGTGGTGGCAAGCATTTCAAAGGTGTCTAACTAACTTTTACATTAGCCGTTGTTTAGCGACACCCTGCGGTCGCGAAGGTCGTTGACATAATCGAAATCTATGGAGATCTCCATAGCAACAAAGAAAAATAGCAATTTCTTTCATTGAACAATCCGTTTGACCGACCGCAACCGGTTACAGTGTTCAGTTTTGCAAATAAAACAATTCACAAGAGCACAAAATCACAAATCTTAAGAGAATCAGTGGTCATGAGAGAGAGTTCAGGGCTTAACGACACTGTTTCATATCGAAGATGATTAGTGTCGGAGGCAGAGAACAACTTCACTATCAGTGGTCATGCGAGGTTTACAATTACTTCATAGTGGCAATGTAAGGCTTTTAAAGGTGTCTAACATACTGTTATATTATCCTTTGTTTATCGACATCTGTGGCTGTTAATTAAGGCGCTTTCGTGGTGTCAAGTGTCAACCTTGCCAACCACGCTTTACATTGCCACATTGCCAATTATATAGTAACAGAACAGACGGCCTGCAATACAAGGACGCTAATAGCAGCTTACAAATCACGTAGGCCTATTATATCCTACGGGGACTTCGGAAATCGAACTCGAGTCCGCTGATTTCCATGCCAGTGTGTTATCCAATGCACCACCGGGTACCCCGGTGAAAGAAAGCTGAGATGTAGGCTGCAATTTTTCACCAGTGTTCAGTAAAAAAAGTGATTTTTGAAACAGGATTACGTTCGGCAATCGTAATTGTAATCGTGGTTCTTCACTCTCATTGGTTCATTTGTTCTTTCCTTCCTCCATTCCTTCCATCATTCATTCATTCATTCATTCATTCATTCATTCATTCATTCATACATTTAGAGCAATGTTTCCCAACCTCTCTTTGGCCAAATGAACTCACTTTATCTATTTGACGGCATTATTCGTCAATCTGCCTTCATAAGCATAATTAATTGAATGTGTTTTTTTGTTATGGAAGCACGAATTGAGATTTTCCAAACCGCAATTAGGTCTAGACAATCGTAGGCTTAAAAAACTTGTCCAGTGACGTTAGAGAAGGAGTGTCCATGCAGTCTGTGGGAAACGCTTAACTCGACTTCTGAGCATCAGAAAATAATAAGTGCGCTCAAAACTCCATTCAGATTATCTTTAAAAACAACTGTGTGGAATTGAAAACTGAAAAGTTGACGTCAACACTCAACAGCCCTGCTGGCAGTCAGAAGTTGTCGCAAAATAACAACTAATGCAGTTGTCTGTTAGACACCTTTTAAAACGCTTTACATCGTCGCTAAAAATTAAGCGTAAAGCGCGCATGAACTAATAAAAAGTTCCATTCCTAACAGTGATGCCACAGCTGGGTTTTTTCCACTAGATCTGGTTTTTTGGCCTTCATCTGGGTTTCTGGGTTTTTTCTAGCAAAATATGGGTTTATTTTGGTGAGTTGACCATTTTGTATCAAAACACATGAATATTCTGTGAAATTCAATGTAAAATGGTTGTGATACATAATTTTTGTTCCACTAATTTTAATTTAAAACTCCACAATCAAGATCTCAAGTTGTCAATTCGCGAATAATTTATAACCTGGTGTTGCACAAAATTAGCTCTGCGCAGAAATAAGTCACTTTGACATCTCAATATAGGTCGGTTGACATCTATGACATGTATTGGCCTATAGGTGAGGTCAATACTCCAGGAAGAGGTCTAGTAACGTTGTTGCAGAGTATTAGGCCTAATGTTCTAGCCTAGGAATCTAGGTGGTTAAAACGTTGGATTGCTGATGACCAGAAACTTCGGACAACTTTAAAACTTCGTAAACTGTGTTATCGGTTTACAGTTCTGGTGGTCTCGACCCGCTGCGCATGCGCACACGAATATATCGATTTAACCTTTTAATTGTCGATATGGATGCCGAATCTCTGACAACTTTAACAATTGATAATTTTTAAAGTTATAATTACATTTTATTCGACTCATTTGACGAACGTTTTGTTAACCCTCATCCGAACAAGCGAAAAACCAACTGAATTTGGACAAAGAGGCCTGAAGTTGCTTAGATGAATGGTCTGGGTTTTTCTGGTTATTTTTAAAGAAGGAAATCTGGGTTTATTTCATAAATCTCAGTGGCAACACTGATTCCTGACAATTCCCTATGGCAAGGTTGACACCAAGCGTGTTTAACAGCCACAAGATATCGATAAGCAAAAGATAATGTAATAGTCTGTTATAATAATTATACACCTTTAAACCTTTTACATCGACACTATAAAGTAATCGTAAACCTTGCGTAACCACTGCAATCAATTGTGCCCTGTGCAAGGCAAGCAAGGTTAACCTTCATGACTCTGGCTGATTCTAGTCAATAGAATTGAAACTGCTGACATTATAAACTGAAACTTCCTCGTCACTTAACCCATGCATGCTGCTATCTAACAAAGAAAAACCCTTTTTTTACTATTCTCCCGTTTGATGTTTCAATTTATCCGCTCTGCGCCGCAAGTTTGTAATTGTAGGCCTATACCGGCCCAGAGGATTTCCATGATCTAGCACAGAAGTTTTGCTGTGATTGGTCAACCTTTCTGGAGGAAGGGTCTAAGACCCTAGCTGAGACATAATTAACCTTCTTTAGCCGCTCTTCATGGTCTTTCACTCACAAGCGCTTTGAAACTATTCTGTCAAACAGTTGTTCGGGAGCGTTTCTGATGAGGTAGCCTGCTCTTCAAGTGGCGCTATAGGCACGGGTGAGTTTATCAGGGGCTAGGGGGGCTAAGCCCCCCCCCCAGAAGGCCCAGATTCAACTTTTTTCCATGAAAATAGAATCCTTTTGGGGGTTAGCCCCTCCAGAAGGCCCAGTCTCGGGGTTAGCCACCCTCCCCCCAAGAACGAAAACCAGACTCCGCCCATGGCTATTATAGGTCTAAAAATTTTCCATTTGAAGTTATCATTACCACAGTGAACGGTTTTATTGCGTTTAACTGAATACTTTTCTAAAACATGAAAGTGGTTAGACATTTCTGTATCGAACGAAAAGTTTAAACGGCGGTTTAAATATAATAAATCTATTTAATTACGTATCAAGACTTCAGTCAAAAAATCCTGTTTAGTTAATTTCAGTTCTGTAATAATTAGGCTATGAGAGTAGGCTACATTTAATTATAGGCGTCTACCACATAGGCCCTACTAATAATAATGAGTTGGTGTTACCATTGATTTGAGTTTGCCAGATGCTGTCGGACAGACCCCAGCATGCGGACAGAATGTAGAAGACGTATTCCTGTTGAGGATCAATCTCCCAGAACAACATCGTGAACTGAGTGGCCAGATCGACAACCATCGCTATTCAATTCAACAATAATTCAACAGTCACCTTTCATTTCTACAATTAGTCATGTTGTTACTGCTGCTGCTGCTGCTGTTACTGCTGCTGCTGTTACAGCTGCTGCTGCTGTTACTGCTGCTGCTGCTGCTACTGCTACTGCTACTACTACTACTACTACTACTACTACTACTACTACTACTACTACTACTACTACTACTACTACTACTACTACTACTACTACTACTACTACTACTACTACTACTACTACTACTACTACTACTACTACCATAGGCGTAGGAGACGGGGGTTCAAGGGGGCAAATGCCCCCCTTCCAAATTTCGGGCAAGTCTGATTTTCTGGCATGCAGACCCGGAAAAATAGTAAAAAAACGTAAATATTTTCGGGCAAAAGTTAAAGGAAATTTCGGTCAGATGACTAAAAAAAGTCGTCGGAATTTTTCGGGCAAAAGTCAAATTAATTTTTGCCCACCCCCCACTGCTGAAATGTCCCCTACGCCTATGACTATTACTGCTGCTGCTGCTGCTGCTGCTGCTGCTGCTGCTGCTGCTGCTGCTACTACTACTACTACTACTACTACTACTACTACTACTACTACTACTACTACTACTCAGGGTGAGAATTGCCGGGGGGGTTGGGGGGTTCAACCCCCCCAGTCATTTTTAGAGCCCCATGTTAAAGTATGTTTTTCATACCCCAATTTCAAGTTTATCATAGGCCAACCCCCCCAGTTATTTTTCCACCATTCTCATACTGCTACTACTACTACTACTACTACTACTACTACTACTACTACTACAACAGTACTACTGCTTCAGGTTTAGGGGTCGTGAGTTTCAGTCAGGGTCGATAAGGTTAGGCATCGTGAGGGTCGGCTAGAGTTA
This sequence comes from Lumbricus rubellus, assembly GCA_945859605.1. Lineage (NCBI taxonomy): Eukaryota > Metazoa > Annelida > Clitellata > Crassiclitellata > Lumbricidae > Lumbricus > Lumbricus rubellus. Next base: position 27,149,910 of record OX243822.1, on the reverse strand, counting down.
GGGATATGGTTATTGCGGTCATTCGGCCCCGCTTACTATAGCTATTCCTCAATTTCAATTGGAAGGGGAAAGTGTTTTTTTAAATACCGAATATGAAGACTGGTAGACGACCAGTGTACTTGACGATCTGTCCGTTCGTGATCGACATGACGACGTTGACCAATCCGAAAGGCAGAGTGACCAATCCAACCTTCCAGATGCCCAGCGAACAGCTGATGAACGACTATTTACAGCGCAACATAAAGTATTACCAAAAGTAGTAGAGAGAGTGAGAGTTCGAGCCCAGTTAACGTTAACAACTGATGAACGACTGTAGACAGCGCAACATATAGCATTACTAAAAGTAGTAGAGAGAGTGAGAGTTCGAGCCCAGTTAACGTTACTGATGATGATGATGAACGACTTTATACAGCGCAACATAAATCACTACTAGAAGTAGTAGAGAGAGTGAGAGTCCGAGGACAGTTACCGCTAACAACTGATGATGATGATGAACGACTGTTTACAGCGCAACATAAATCATAACTAAAAGTAGTAGAGAGAGTGAGAGTTCGAGCCCAGTTAACGTTAACAACTTATGAACGACCCTAGACAGTGCAACATAAAGTACGAATACAAATTGTGGTAAATGCAAAGAAATGTCTCTAATATGTAAACAATATCAGCGATGCATTGTGTAAAAAAGATTGCTAATAATCGTGAGCAAAACTCCACTTAAGTATACCGAGCATATGGCTGACAATAATAATAGTAGTATTAAAAGATAAAAATTTATGTAAGAAATGGTGTTCAATTTGCATTTCTCATTGCTTATTTCCGAACAGGCCTATATTTTTCCTAGAAATAGACCATAATATAACTTCACAGCCTGGGCCATAAAAGACATCGGACCCTGGAATTTGTCCCCACGCGCCCCTTTTCGCGGGCCTGTCTCTGCGAACCTACCTTGCACCATTCTGCATTGAAGAAAGCCTGCTCGAAACCACTGTACATCGTCAGTGGAATAAGCAGCAGCTGTCGCTTGTGTCGCATGTGTTTGAACGTTGCCACAAGATTGCTCAGTATCTACGTAAAAAAATAAACAAAATCAGAAACACTTTCCTGGTCCTTTTTATAAACCCGAGTATCACTAGTGCGAAGATATTCGCTACAAACCAAAAGTAGTTGTTATTGATAGTGCTTTAAAAATTGCAATTTTCACGGTAGAGGCAAGCGCCCCCTCTGTCCGTAAGCGCTGCCCTCCTTCTTCAATGATCTTCATCCATGGCAATCTTGGGACTAGCGCTACCAGATTGTGGGCAATGGCCGGGTTTGGCGAGTAAGATGGACTATTATATTTTTGTAGCGCAAACAAATGAATCCACGGTTGAAGAAAAGAAACCTGAGAACTGTTCTACACGTGCGCCCCTACCTCTTCTCGAATCCTCTCCTTCTTGTAGAGAGTCTGTGGCAAGTTGTCGACAAACATTGCCACCAGCAGAACAGCCAGACAGGCAATTGCCATGTAGACACCGACCATGACCCAGACCTGCACATCACAATAATATTGCCACGATGTCATATATACAGGTGCATTAATTCATCATCATCCTCATCAGTATCATTGGGCTCAATGCCCGTAAGAGTCCGACGCCACTCTCTGTCTGAGTCTGTCTCGCGTCATGCTGCCCAGCCTCAACCGGTCAGCAGGTCTGCTCCATACCATAAACATCTTGGAGCAGCTAGAGCTGCTAGACCACATTGTGTCCATTGATTGCCACGGTTCTTTTGATGGTTTACTCTAAATCTGAATATTATGATTACGTCGATATTTGATTGACCAATGCTTGAGCAGTTGACCGACTGATTGGTTGTTGTTAATTGATTGACAGATTCATTGGCTGATTGCCTGGTTATTGATTGGTTGATTGGCTGAATGATTTATGATTGATTGAATGCTTGGTTGATTTATTGATCGATTGACTGACTGAGATCATTTTATGTAAGCCTCTACAGCAACTGGTCAGATTGGCTGACTGATTGATTGATTGAATGATCGATCGATCGATTCATTTATTCATTCATTCATTCATTCATTCATTCATTCACTCAATCATTCACTAATTCATTCACTAATTCATTCGCTAATTCATTCACTCATTCATTCACTCATTCAATCACACATTCATTCATTCACTTACACATTCACTTACTCATTCACTCACTCACTCATTCACTCATTCATTCATTCATTTATTCATTCATTCACATACTGTTGTTGAGCTGGGTTCCTTGAGGTTGGCGTTAGACGTTGAGTTGATCCACGGACAATCATGGACACCACACAGTTCCACAGAGTCAGTCGGATAATTAGACGAATCGTTCGGATTGACGTACTCAGGTTTGAGAACCGTCGAAGAAATGAGGGATCCGGTTATGCTGGCTGTGCGGTAAAAAAAACAACTTTCAAGATACTTAAAATAGCTTCAAAGTACTTCACATGATTTAAAAGTGCATGAAATTATTTCAAAGTACATAAAATGACTTCAAAGGACTAAAAATGATTTCAAAGTACTTCACATGCTTTAAACATTCATAAAAGTATTTCAAAGTGCGAAAAAGATTTCAAAAGTGCACAAAATGATTTCAAAGTACTCAAAATGATTTCGAAGTACTCAAAATGGTTTAAAAGTGCTTTAAATGATTTCAAAGTACATAAAATGATTTCAAAGTACTTAAAATGACTTCAAAGTAGACCTACTTAAAATGATCCCAATACTTCAGAGACAACGATCAGCTGATCATGAACCGAAAGTAGAATAGCAGGAGCAAGAGCACGATTGTGAACCAAGTTTTATCCGTTCAGTCGGAAACTGTCTTCCTGTCACTGTATACTATACTTTGAGTCACCACCCCTCTAAATTCTCCAGCTCTTCGCTGACACAGAGCGAGAGCACTGCTTACATGGAACTGGTGCTAAATAATTGTTTGGCTACAATTAGGGGGTCCATAGCTCAGTTGAGAGAGCGCTGGTCGTTAGACTGAGAGTCATCCACGCGAACCGGGTTCGAGCCTCACACAGGGCATTAATTTATAAAAGTTTCTGTTAGATGTCATTGGCGCTTTGCTGTTGTGTTGCTTGACTCGGGTTCTGCTGAAAATAAGATAGCCCCTTCCACTTCTGGCTTGGCCGAATCAGGAGTGATCCAGCACTTAGGCCATTAGTGTTAAGCCGAACCCACTGCTGTAAAGCCGACCTGCGTGTCGCGCTATGGTAGGTCGTATTTCGTATAACCTGTAGGCCTACCTGTAATCATTGTGCGGTTTGTCAGATTGAATCAATAAAGAATAATATTATTACAATAAGTTGAATAGATCCTCTGTACGCATGAAGAAGAACTCACACATCTGAAAGAACATGAAGAACAATCCGAAGAATCGTGACAGCGTCGTCTCCACTGTCTCCCCGTTCAGCTGGGCATACCTCTGACCAACGATCGTGAAGTAGGAGCACTGCGCCGTCCAGAGAGGTGCGGCCACAAGTCCGACGAGGATCGATGTTGGGATGAGAGTTCCCCAGACTGCATAGCCATTCGATGCCATCCAAAGGATGTAACCGAAGAAGGAGACGACCATTGTCCACTTGTGCCCAAGGAAGTTGATCAACACCTTAGGAAGAGATCATCGCTTAAAACTGCCGTTGTTGTTACCAATACTACTGCTATTACAACAACTACACTACCACAATTATTGCTATTACTATACTACAGCTACTACAGCTGCTTCCGCTACCACAACTACTAGCACTTCTACTACAACAACAACAACAACAACAACAACAACAACAACAGCCACTATAGGCCTGCTACTACCGGTACCTCACGTGTAGTGATAGAACTGAATTTCCACCTTATTGTAATTGTAATCGTAATTGAACATTTATATAGCGCCGCTCACAGATTCAGTAGCGCTCCCGACCCTAGTTAGCACTTCTCCTAACAAATAGTATAGTCTTCAGGCGTTTCCTAAATAGAGGGAGAGAGAGACTGAGAAGCTAAAGACGCAGCTTGTGCGGAAGACGGTTCCAGCAAGATGGGCCAACATAGGCAAAGATTCTGGATTGGGCAGTAGCACCACGCATGCGAGGAACCACAAGGAGGCCATTAGCTGCTGAACGAAGAGCAGAGCGACCAGGGAGAGAGGATACCAGGTTACAGAAAGCACAGAGGTAGGAGGGAGCTAACCCAAGAAGAGAATTGCGCATAAGTGTCAAAATCTTAAACTCTATGCGTTGCGATACAGGAAGCCAATGAAGAGTGTCCCGAATAAAGACAGAAATGTGAGAGAACTTGGGAAGACCAGCAATTAGACGAGCAGCAGCATTTATCTTATCTTATCTGACAATTTATAAAGCGCTTCTTGCAGCAAGAGCCTTTCAGAATCAGAAGCGCTCCCAGTGCGTTCATCTCCGAGAAAAAAGGCAAGTTTTTAGACGAGAGAAAGATGAGGCCATTAGCCTTAGTATTGACTGAAGTTTCGAGAGGTTGAGTGAAGAAAGACCAGCGTATGCGGAGTTGCCAAAGTCAACCCTAGAGCAGATCATGGCGTGGACAAGCATCTTAATAGCATGCAGCGAGAGTGAATGCCGGATGCTGCGCAGCTGGCGTAAATGGTAGAGACATGTACGTGGGACACGGTTAACATGGTCCGAGAAAGAGAGAACTGGATCCAGAGTGAAGCCCAAATCGACCACCATCATCACCGATTGCCACCGTATAGCACCACACTATCACCTCGGTTTGACCTCCGCAATTTTGACCTGGCACCTGGACAAATGAGGCAGTGTTGCTATAATTGACGACTTGGTTTGATAAAGGCCTATAGCACCGGTGAATGAGCCCAGTCTCTCTAGCGTGGCTTTTGTGATCGCTGGGAAATTTTCGAAGACGCAGCCTACATTACATTACAACAAACACAGGCCGTTATCAGTATTATTACAAGATCAACTCTTTGGTTTATGTTGACAGCGCTACCCCGCCTCTCCTGCTCCCACTTCTGGCAACCGAGGGAGAGCGTTTTAAACTTGTAACAGCGTATTTCTCCATTGACAGACGCCAGTACACGTGATCAACATCGGGTTCATGATTGGATAATGATTGTTGACGTCATCTTGAGAAACAATGTTTATAATGACGTAAAATCTTCTGTAACCTAGCACTTAACGAGCGGTTATTAATTTTATTAAGGCTTTCATTTTAAACTCTCTCTCGTATATAAGTCGATTAAACATTTCCTTTCTGTGTATTTTCGATAAAAATGACATTCCTGATGTTCAGAAGTACGGTACGAAGGCGAAACTGCACAATTGGGGACCGCTATTAATAGATTTTAAGCGTCGTGAAGGTCGGTTAGGGCTCAGGTTAGACGTCGTGAGGGTCGGTTAGGGCTCAGGTTAGGCGTCGTGAGGGTCGGTTAGGGTTAGAATTAGGGTTAGAACCGTTAGAATTAGGGTTAGTGTCGTCATACGTAAGATCTATTAATAGCGGTCCCCGATTGTGCAGTTTCGCCGGTACGAAGATCGATAGCCTAAGGTGATCGATATTGCAGAGTTTAAAATCTGTCGTCATCGAAATATATTGGAAGTATATGCTAAGTCAACGAAACGAGAAGGCAGGAGGCGTGAGATAAAGACGATAGGCCTTAGGTCTGATTTTTTTCAGGTGGTAGCCTAATTACAGATCTTCTATGTTGCCAAACTATTAAACTATGCTAAAGAATTAAAATCCTTTACATACATTTGAATAAGTTATTCGCCTAATGATGCTGAACATTGAACAATACAAAGCAGTTCTGTTGTAGACTTACTTGACTTGACTTATGGCCTTGGCGATGCCCCAGCACGCAGAAGCCGCTCATTTATGGAAGCTCTCCATCTTCCTCTGTTTTCCGCCTGATGCACAGCCTCCTGCATCGACAGCCCCATCTCCTGACAGTCCTCCTTAATCACGTCCCTCCATCGTTTCTTCGGTCTTCCTCTTTTTCTTCTTCCCTGTACACTCTTAATATTACTACGTCAAAAACATAACATACTAGGTACGTCACAATGTAGTGACGTAGTAGTCTCTCATACCTGACATAGTGGAACGTCACTCTCATTAATCTCAGCCAGCGCTCAGCGTTGTGCGCTACGTTACAGCTATGGCAACGTACCTAATACGTTGTGGTCGACGAATTAGAGCCCGGATTCATTGTGTGTGCTTGAACTCAAAAATATAGTCCGAGTAAAGACAAGTAAATTTAGCGGCTATAAGTCTGTTAAATAATTTTTTAAGCGAGTGAATTAACATTTTATTCGTTATGCAATATTTTAATATGCGAGAATAAACCCGGGCAGTATTAGAAAAACAAATTCGCAACATTTGAACAGCACATTGCGGCGCGCAGGAATTTCACCAGGTGTGAGAAGTCATACCAGCGGCAAAACAATGATGGCCTCTCCGTGTGTCCATTCTTATTCACAAATTTTCCAACAAATTAGACCTAGGCCTACAATTACTATGAGATAGACAAACATACAAACAAAATCACTAATCAGATAAGTAAACAGGATACGCTAGTCACGAAGGCAATCAGTTAGCGAGGGGGTGTAAACGTTCACGCAGGCCTGTTAAGGAATTGGCTTAGTAAGTAAGTAGATTACCTTTTTTACTAGATTGTGGATTAGATTACCGACAGATTTATGCACAATGACTTACAAAAGGTATATACCATTGCAACAATTTTTTTAAAAGTCGTATGACATCCACATAGGCTAATACAAGTTCTCTTGGAAAATGCAACAGCCCTAGGTGGGACAGAGACAAATGACCTAAATCACGTGCTGCATGGGTGATCTTACTGTTCGATATCGTGAAGGACGTGACCTGGCCCCAATAGTAGACCTACTAAACATTCCAAATAGGCCTAGGCCTATGCAAACAAATTATCATAGAGCTTCGAGTCACTGGATCTGACAATGGAATTTCACCAGGTGTGATTCATACCTGCACCATGAACACTGCTGGCCTCTCAGAACGGCCATTTTGAATCCCAAAATTTCCAGCAAGAATTGGACATACGCCTACAATTACTACGAAATAGACAAACATGCAAACAAAAGCACTAATCAGAGAAGTAAAGAGGGTACGCTAATTACGAAGGCAATCAGTTAGCAGGGAGTTTAAACGCTCACGAAGGCCTGCATTATGTGATTTTAAGGAATTGGTTTAGAAAGTAAGTAAGAAATATTGTGGATTATAGCCTACTACCGACAGATTTAAGCATAATGACTTACAAAAGGTATATACCATTACAGCAATTTTTAAAAGTCGTATGACATCCACATAGGCTAATACAAGTTCTCTTGGAAAATGCATCAACCCTAGGTGGGACAGGGACAAATGACCTAAATAACGTGTTGCATGGGGTGAGCTTACTGTTCGAGATCGTGATGGACGTGACCTGACCCCAATAGTAGACCTACTAAACATTCCAAATAGGCCTATGCAAACAAATTATTATAGCGCTTCGAGTAACTGGATCTGCATTGGAATTTCACCAGGTGTGATTCATACCTGCAGCGCAAAACACTGCTGGCCTCTCAGCACGGCCATTTTGAATCTCAAAATTCCCAACAAGAATTGGACCTGCGCCTATCTTTACTATGAGATAGACAAAAATACAAACAAAATCATTTATCAGAGTGAACAGGGTACGCTAGATGTCAAGGCAATTATTTAGCAATATGGGTTTAAACGATCACGTAGTCGTGCATTAGGACCTATAGCCTAATACGACTTGACGAAATTGGTTTAGCAAGTAAGTAGGCTAAGAAATATTTTTAATTTCACTACCGACAGATTTATGCACAATGTCTTACATAAGGTAGCCTAACCTAGCCTGTATGCCATTGCAATAATTTTAAAAAGTCGTAGCCTATGACATCAGACATCCGCATAATAAAAGTTCTCTTGGCAATTATAATATTGCATCAGTTCTAGGTGGGACAGGTAACCGACTGTTAATTCGAGTCACTTCAAGTCATAGCCTACACTTGATTTTGTGTAAACGTCCCCAGTATTCAATTCAAATGTCGTCCTTCAAAACGGAACCTTTAACGAATGGGCCTTTCATTAGATTTCTGACATTGGAGTCGCGCTAAAATAAGTCAGCTTTGTTAAGTAGCAGAACAGTTAAGAAAGTTTGGTATTCCAATTGGCTGACACTTGAATTAAAAAAAAGCGAGACACAACAATGCAGCGTATAGTAGCGCAGCAGTTCATTCCAAGGCTTATAAAAAATTAGAGCTGAGATCGGTTACCAGAAGGTTAAATAAGCCGGGCAGTTGTTCAGACCGTTGTTTATTAGGCCTAAGTGTGGAATTTGAAAGTGCAGCATTGGATGACTGTGAATGAATTAGTTCATCTAAACAATACAGCTGAAATTTCACACAGCCCTCTTTACAATGCTCAGAAGTGCACACACGCTTCGATGGCGCAACTGCAATAAATTGTAGCCTTTAATTGCAGAGCAACGTTGAGTGGAGGACTTGCTCAAAATCGATATAGGCTACAAAGTACAAACAGTAGGCCTAGGCCTACTGCTTCGGACGGGGATCGAAACCGCACTCTACGCATTACAGGTCGACTGCTTTAACCAATTGGCGTGATTGTTAAAACGGATCATCTCTTAGATTTCATTATTTTTTTCGGTTCAGTCTGTTTGCAGGCTAAGTCGGGAATCTCATGAATCGCATTTACATTGTGATAGCGACCAAAGCTACAGCGTCAAGAAATGCGCTAAAGCAATATCTAAGTCTGCGAGGAGGCGGAAGCTTTGCAGGCTATGCAGCGGGAAGATGGTGGTCGCTGGAAAATTGTTTCAAAGTCATCGCATATTAAAGAAACGGAACGTAACTTTGTTTTTTCAGGTATGATATATAATTGTTTTTGTGCATTCGGACTATTTGGCCTATTTGCGTGTGCTCATTACATGCACGTGTTTAATAGCCACCGTTGCGCCTTCAGTGCAGGAGCGCTGACCGAATTTCCGAAACCCGAAGCCCTGAAAAGAATAAGGGCCGGATAATAAAAATTGATATATTAAATGCAGTATCGCGGACCGAATGACGACATAATCTAACCATAACCGACCCTCACGACGCCTGATCTGAGCCCTAATAATTTCCCCATTGATGTAAATTTTGATTAAAGGTTTATTTCACGTACACATAAATTTAATATCTTACATATGCTGTAATTTTATTAAATTTATTTTCATTCAATCGCCACTGGTTATGTGCGTTCTATGCACTGAGTGTGTTGAATAAATTACTCTGGACACTTGCTATCAGACAGTAATTGGCCTATTATGTCGTTTGTGTCTTATTCATTTTTATTGTGGATAAGTGTGTGCTGTGTTCTTTCATCAACAGTGCATGTTGTGACTTGCTTTTCTGTGGGTTTCATTTATGTTTTTATTTGGATTTTTTTCTTCACTTTTTGTTCCCTTACAAATAACCTTGTCTTCAGTTCATGGGCACTTTACCTAGATCTATAAGTGAATAAGTAGCATAGAATTATGAATTGAAAATAATGATTTTCTAATGACTTTTTTGTAATAGGCGACCCTGTTTGCGGAACCTTTGGTTCTTTTGGGTTTACCCATGCATTGCTCATGATTGGTTGATGGCTGCCTTTCTGTTATGCTCAAACACTATTTAATAAACTACTCAGTTAAATAAACGTATAAGAGTTAATTGTGAATGAATACCTGTTGAACTTATTGCAAATGTAATAAATTTACAGAGTGCCTCTGGAATTGAAACTACAAAACTCAACAGCATGTATTCACATCACCACTTGAATTCATTCAGGTAAGTGTTCAGCAACTCACGGCTGATTCAGAATTGTCGCTTCAGCTGTCATTTCACTTGCTTACTTACTTGCTGGAAAGATTAGGCACTTATTACGAGGTTGGTCAGAATGCACTATTCTTTTCCTATCTGGTGCAGCTATTTTATTAATCTCTGACATACTGAGTCAATGTCAATCTATTGCTCTCCTCTTTACGTCTTTTCATTCTCTAGATCTAGATCTGTTTCCTCAAAGCCTATTTCTTCTCTCAGTGTACTATCTTTGTGAAAGTTAATGAACAGTCACTGTTGTGAGTGCTATATAAATTGCAAATTACATTACATAGACCAGCATCAGTTGTCAGATTGTGAATGAGTAGACTGATGTTGAATGGCTTGCGTTTTGTGCTAGAGTTTTATCTCCCATAGGCATCATGTGCCGTCTTATGTTACAGGCAAATTTATCCATTGAAGCTCATATTATTCTGAATGATAAATTTATATACCATGGCTGAGTATGATGTGCTGCCATTACCTTTCTTTAACAAGGAGCACCATACGACACTAATTGATTAATCTAAGTTTTTCCCTTCGTCAACCTGAGTACATCACATTGATTGCTGGAAGGTAATTTTTTGACATGAAGACTCATGAATTAATGTGGCAATCCATCGTGCATGGTGAATTAGCCAACGTCTTGAAGACTGATTTTCAAGGTCAATCATTATCATCTTAATGAGTTATTGATTGTCATTCCTAATCTCGGAAGATGATTCTGTTGCAGCAAACTCCCTAAAGAATTGAGTGCTGTTTCAGTGGAGTCTTCAATACTGTACGTGGCTTCCATTCCTCGGAAATCATCAGATGTTACACCTAACCAAGCAGCTTTAAACCTTTTGATGACTGGTATGTATGCTTAATTAGATGGATTTAAGCACAAGGTGAATGCATTGTTGCTCGTAAATCATTATGATTTTCTCTGATGTCCTCTTGAAGATCCCAGTTGACATAGAAACGCTTAGTCCTATATATCTTCCTAAGTGTTGAGTTTATAATTTTATTTAATGCTACATGAGTAAGCCAGTTATAATGTGCACCTAATTATTTCTACGAGTTTCCATTTAAGATGCTTACTTTACCTACTGCCATTGCCTGTTTGTATCTTAGTTTGGGGTTACTATGGATCTAGCTTACTTTTTTTGTCATGGATTGATCTGCAAGTTGCTGAAAGGCTCAGTGTTATTAACGGCCCGATGGGTGGTTTGGTTGTTCATGGTGTATCGTGGCTGATGGTTGGTCAGGTCTTCAGGGATTTTAGTTTGACTGAGGTTGTTTTGGTTTGAATGGTTATTCTTGTAGTGAGAAATAATTGACCTAGTGTTACTACTATGCTGATTAATGGTTATTTTGTTTATTACTTCTTGGACAACTTTGGTCCTATCTGATGATGATCTATGCTTAATTTTTTAAATCTTTTTCAGTCTGAATAATGCTTTATTTGATTGATGTGTTGCTTTACTGATTGACTTTAAGCTCATTCTAGGTTTTACGACTAGAAAAGTTCTCCTGCTCCTCTCTGTGCCCGTTGCCCAGGTGTCACTTGGCTCTCATCGTTAAGAATCTAAAAACAGAATACCTTGAAGAGGCGCTATATAAATCTTCCTTAATAATAATAATTATTATAATGATCACAGAGGTTTATGTGTACCTGTACATCATTTACTCTATAGTTAGCACTGCTTGAGTAATCTAATATATTACTTTGACCTGGTTATATTTGTCAGCTGAATTACTCATTTTACTATTTCAACTTGTGACATTCATAATCTTATTGTATTTTTTTACATCAGTCTGACCTGAATGTAAGTACGTAGGTGCTGCCGCTAGGGTCTCACCTAGTTTGCTCCTCAGTGATGTTTACATGGGTGATGTTTTAAAATAGTATTAAAATGAATGCGGCTGCTATGCAATACAATTGAAAAGGAATTATTGTGTGAGTAGATCTTTTTATTGGTGTGTCTCTGTGTGGGTTTGTGTGTGGGTATATGGCTGTTGTTTTTATAGACGATAATTTTAAATTGCATTAAAATTGAGTGCTGTTGCTGTGCGAAATAATTGAAATGCATTATTGTGTGAGTGGATCTTTTATGGGTGTGTCTCTGTGTGTGTTTGGGACGATTTTGTGGGGATCTGCGGCTGTTTGTTTTTATTGACGATAATTTTAAATTGCATTAAAAATGAGTCTATCTTTTATGTTTGTATGTGCACTTGTTATAGCGCTCCTTCAAGCTCTCTACTCAGAGGCGCTCCCGATGCAGAGCAGACACTGCATCGGAGTTTCACGCCGAAGCGCTGAGCAATTGTGAGTGAAGGACTTGCCCAAGGTACTTACGCGGCGCGATGGATTCGAACCTCAGACCTTCCGGCTCCAAGGCAACGACGCCACCACTAGACCACCGCGCCCCACATTTTATGGGTGTGTCTCTGTGTGTGTTTGGGTGGATTTTGTGGGGGTCTGCGGCCGTTTGTTTTTTATAGACGGTAATTTTAAATTGCATTAAAAATGAGTGCTGCTGCTGTGCGATATAATTGAAATGCATTATTGTGTGAATGGATCTTTTATGGGTGTATCTCTGTGTGTGTTTGGGTGGATTTTGTGGGGGTCTGCGGCTGTTTGTTTTTATAGACGATAATTTTAAATTGCACTAAAAATGAGTGCTGCTGCTGTGCGATATAATTGAAATGCATTATTGTGTGAATGGATCTTTTATGGGTGTATCTCTGTGTGTGTTTGGGTGGATTTTGTGGGGGTCTGCGGCTGTTTGTTTTTATTGACGATAATTTTAAATTGCATTAAAAATGAGTGGATCTTTTATGGGTGTGTCTCTGTGTGTGTTTGGGTTGATTTGTGTGGGTCTGCGGCTGTTTCTTTTTATAGACGATAATTTTAAATTGCACTAAAAATGAGCGCTGCTGCTGTGCGATATTATTGAAATGCATTATTGAGTGAGTGTATCTTTTATGGGTGTGTCTCTGTGTGTGTTTGGGTGGATTTGTGTGGGTCTGCGGCTGTTTGTTTTTATAGACGATAATTTTAAATTGCACTAAAAATGAGTGCTGCTGCTGAGCGATATAATTGAAATGCATTATTGTGTGACTGGATCTTTTATGGGTGTGTCTCTGTGTGTGTTTGGGACGATTTTGTGGGGATCTGCGGCTGTTTGTTTTTATTGACGATAATTTTAAATTGCATTAAAAATGAGTGTATCTTTTATAGGTGTGTCTCTGTGTGTGTTTGGGTGGATTTTGTGGGGGTCTGCGGCTGTTTGTTTTTATTGACGATAATTTTCAATTGCATTAAAAATGAGTGTATCTTTTATGGGTGTGTCTCTGTGTGTGTTTGGGTGGATTTTGTGGGGGTCTGCGGCTGTTTGTTTTTATAGACGATAATTTTAAATTGCATTAAAAATGTGTGTTTGTGGATGTGTGTGTGTTTTTGTGTGTTGGTCTTTGGATGTTGTTTTTATGAATGATGTTTTAAAATTTTATAGTATTAAGGCCTGCAGCTATGCACTACAGTTTAAATGCATTATTGGGTGTGGGTCTGTTTGTGATTTTGTGTTTGTGTGTAGGTCTGTGGCTGTTGTTTTATTTAGACAACGTTTAAAAATTATATTAAAATCAGTGCTGCTGCTATGCACAGGGGCGGATCCAGGAGGCCAATCCGGCCATGGCCCCCTGTTTAAAACTGCCATGTGGACGTGTACCCCCCATTCGGTTTGAAATTAGCAATACGAATATGGGTGTCCAAAAAGGTCATCAACGCTTTTGTCGGATGAAAAATACTTTTTCTTTCAGCCAAAGACTGATGAAAAAAAGGTCATCAACTTTTTTGGCGGTTGAAAAGTATTTTTTTCCTCAGTGACCCCCCCTGAAATAGTTCTGGATCCGCCATTGCCTATCTATATCTATAAGGAAGGATGTATATATATATATTTATTTATTTATTTATATGTTTGTGCAGAATGCACGCCCACAGTTTCGGAGCTATTGATATGAAACTTTGCACCTAGACAGGGTTCCATCAGACTTAAAAAGTGCAGGGGTTGGCGAATTTCTAACACCATGGGGGCCAGGATTGTGGGAATTTTGGGGGGGGGGGGGAGGAAAAAAAATTTCCCCTGCAATTGATGTAAAACTTTGCATTTAGACAGAGGACCGTCAGGTAACCCCCAGTAAACGAGTTGGCGAATCCCTACCACCATGGGGAGAATGGGTGGGGGCGAAAAACTCGATTTTCCATATTTTTTTACCATGGCCATAGTTTCACAGCTATTCACCTGAAAAGCTCCAGCTAGATAGTGTGCCACAGGGACCACCTCGCCCCCAACCAACACCAACGTCGCCCCGCAGGGGCAGGGCGGGGTGGGGCGTTGTTTAGGGAGGGGCAAACATTTCGGGGGGGGGGGAAATTTTCTTTGCAGCTATTGATGTCAAATTTTGCATTTACACAGAGGACGGTCAGGTCCACTCAGTGGAGGAGTTCGCGAATCTTTACAACCAGAGGAGAATGGGGGAGTAGCGAAAACTCCATTTCCATATTTTTACCATTGCCATAGTTTCACAGTTATTCACCTGAAAAGTTGCAGCTAGATAGAGTGCCACCGGGACCACCTCGCCCCCAACCAACGCCCACGTCGCCCCTCAGGGGCCGGGTGGGGCGGGGCGTTGTTTGGGGGGGGGGCACACATTTGGGGGGGGGGGTTTCTTTGCAGCTATTGATGTCAAATTTTGCATTTACACAGAAGACCGTCAGTTCCACCCACTTAAGAGTTCGCGAATCTTTACAACCAGGGGAGAATGAGGGAGGGGCGAACAACTCCATTTTCCATATTTTTTTACCATCGCCATAGTTTCACAGTTATTCACCTGAAAAGTTGCAGCTAGATAGAGTGCCACCGAGACCACCTCGCCACCAGCCAATACACACCTCGCTCCGCAGGGGCCTGGTGGAGCAGGGCGTTGTTTAGGGTGGCAAAAAAATTTTGGGGCTATTTTTTGGCAGTTTTCCAGCAATTGATCTGAAACTTTGCATCTATAGAGAGAGGACCGTCAGGTCCAGCCAGTGGAGGTAAAGCCATAGCTTCACGGCTATTCACATAACGTGTGATGGGGTGTTGTCGGGTGGGTGAGCTTGGGGTGGGTATGGGGGTGGGTGGAGTGGGAGGGAAAATTTTCCTGCAAAACAAAATTTCACCGATGGCGTATCATTGGAGGTCGGAGTGTTGTGGGGGCTTTTGGGCGGGGATGGGGTGGGAGTTGGTGGATTGGTGGACGGGGTGGGTGGGGTGGGAGCTGGCTTGGGCTGGGGGTTCTGGTGGTGGGGTGGAGGGTAGGGATGAGGGTAGGGTGGGGTGGAGGTGGTAGGTGGAAGGGGTGGGATGTGGCGGGTTAACGGGGTGGGGTGGACGGGATGTGGTTTGGGGTGGAGTAGGGGTGGAGGTGGAGTGGGGTGAGGTTAGGGGGTGGTGAAGAGGTGGAGGTGCGAAGCGGGTGGCGGGTGGTGGGGTGTACGGGGTGGGGGTGGAGGTGGGCTGGAGATGGGGGTGTGGTAAGGATGGGGTGGAGGTGGCTTGGAGGGGTGAAGCCGGTGCAGATGGAGGGGTGGGTGTACGGGGTGGGGTGGGGTTTGAGGTGAAGGTGTGGTGTGATTGGGTTGTTGCCGTAGCGGGTCGAATCCTGAATTTCCCGGGCAACGCCGGGTACCCCAGCTAGTACGATATAATTTGAATGCATTATTTTATGTGTGTGTGGTTGGTTGGTTGGTTGTGTGTTTTGTGGGTGTGCTCTGTGTGGGTGATACTGTGTGTGGGTCTCCGTCTTTTGTTTATTTGGAGTGATGATGATGATGGTGCTCTGCCAGTAAGCAGGTTCATTGGCAATGATGGGTTTACAGCAACTTGCCCAGGGTCGTTCCGCAGCAGCTTGCACCCCTGCATCCCAAACGTACTAGCCCAAGATATCTAAATCTTTGAATGTCAACTCCCACCCCGGGGTTTGAACCGCAGTCCGTTGCAACCAACGTCTCGCTTACCGATGTAGCTAACGAGGCCAGTGGAGTGTGTTTTTGAAATTGTATTAAAATTAGTGCTGCTGCTATGCGATATAATTTAAATGCGTTATTGTGTATGTGTGCGAGTGTGTCTCTGTGTGTAGTTGAGTTTGTGCGTGGGTCTGTGGCTGTTTTTTATATGATCGTTTTTAAATTGTATTAAAATGTGTAGTTGAGTTTGTGTATGGGTCTGTGGATGTTTTTCATTTGATCATTTTTAAATTGTATTAAAACGAGTGCTGCTGCTATGGGATATAAATAACCGGCATGCATTTTTTTGTGACTATCGTTTAGGGGTGTGTGTGTTTGGATGGGTTTGTGTGTGGGTCTACAGCTGTTGTTTTTATAGACGACGATTTTAAATTGTATTAAAAATGTGCGATATCATTGAAAAGCTTTATTGTGTGGGTGGATCTTTTTGTGTTGGTTGTCTGTGTGTGTGTGTGTGTGTGTTTGGGTGGGTTTGTGGGTGGGTATGCGACAGTTGTTTTTAAAGATGATGATTTTAAATTGTAATAAAATATGGTGCTGCTGCAATGCGATATAATTGAAATGCATTATTGTGTATGTGCGTGTGGATTTGTGTGTTTGTGTGCCTGTCTGTTTTTTATATGGACGATGATCTGAAATTGTATTAAAATGAGTGTTGCTGCCTTGCAATACAATCTAAATGCGTTATTGTTTAGTGTGCGGGTGGGTATTGCGTATGGGTGTGTGTCTGTTTGTGTGGATTTGTGTGTGGATTTGTGTGTTTTTTGTGAGGTCTGTGACTGTTGTTCATATGTACGATGTTTTAAAATGAGCGCTGCTACCTTGTGATACAATTTACTGGTAAATGCATGATTGTGTATGTGTGTGGGTGGATTTGTTTGTGGGTGTATTCTGTTTGTGTGTGTGGGTTTATGTGTTTTTTTGTGTGTGTGGTCTGTGATTGTTGTTCACATGGACAATGTTTTTAAAATGAGCGCTGCTACCTTGTGATACAATTTACTGGTAATTGGTCAAGGGTAATGTTTTGTGATCACACACTGTACATGTGCACACTGCATGTGATCCTACCAAGCACCATAGTTGCTGGAAGTTTGTCAACTCTTCATGCAATTGCTGAGATTACTCACATAGTTGATCTGCAATTTTCTACCAGACTCTGTACCTTTTAATCAGCACTTCAGGTGCAGTTGAAAGCTGTATTTATTACATCTCACCAATAAAACTTTCTTTCATAAATCTTGCAGGTCTTTTTCTTTCACCGTAGCTGGGTTGGGAGTGCCACTGAGCAGATTTCTTGAAGGGGTGTTATCTAAATCCATAGAATGTATGAATGAGTTGAACTTTAAGGGAGCAGTTATGGATAGCATCCTCTTTGCATTTTCCAACTATTTGCCCAGTTGTGTCTCACTCTGAAATGGCTTGCCTGTTGATTAAAGCACATTATTTCTGTGAACCAAATTCATCCTAGGTTGTAGTCGAATTACGTGATGTTACTGTAGAGCCCCTAAGTAATTGCATATTCTATGCCTATATGTGTCACCCTGCGAAGGGCTTATAGCAGGGCTTCAGTCACCTGGGAGTTAGAGATGGGCTTGAATCAGATTTCTGTATGTGTGACTTCCTTAGCATGCATATTTGCAGGTTCATCTGCCTTGTCCTGTGTATTCCCACTTGTTGATTCAGAGGAAATGGATTGGAGTTTGCCAAAGCACCGTGCCAAGTCAGGTTCCTAAATTTTAAGCGTCTCTCTTGTTGATGTGTTGTTGAGCCAGGTACATAACTGGTATTTATTTGGTCTTTGATGACAGTGGTATCTTCAGTTTTGTAAGACATAATTACCTTTGAATTGCCTTTGGAGTCCTGTGTGATACCTTGGGTGAATTTTTTGGTTGTTAGCAATTAAAACACCACTCCATTTCCTCTGATTCAACAAGTGGGAATACACAGGACGTTGCAGTTGTCATTAGTTTGTTTATTTTTGTAGATATACGAAGAGATACCATCTGAGAATACTCAACCGGGCTATCTGTCATTTTTCTGCCGGTTAAAATTCAGGATCTTCTCGACGCCCAATGACCAATGACCTCTGTAAGTACAGTTTGGCTTTATACAAGGAATGCTGTGCAGCATCATTTAAAATTCTTTTCCAGCTATTTGTCCAGTTGTGTTGCACTCTGTGAGGACATGCCAGCTGATTAGAGCTGCTGATTTCTGTAGACCAAGTTTATCATGGATCAGTTACTGTATAACTGTGTGATGACACTCTTTCATGCTCATGCTATTTGCAGGTGCTGTGCCTGTTGTCCTATGAAGAGCATATATAGATATGGTTTCCTGTACATGCCACCTCCACAGCTTGCATAATCATAAGCATGCCTCTCGTGTGTTTATGCTTGTTGATATAGAGCAGTCGCAGTTTGTCTTGACAGCTCGACAAGTCACATGACTTCACTAGATTATTAGTTGTACTCTTGACGATGCGTTGTTGAGCCAGTTACATTTTTAGTGTTTTGTGCTATTGGTTTAATGATTTGCACCTTTGTTTTTGATGACAGTTGTATCTTTTACTTTGAGAAGAATGTGGCTCTCCTTTGCTGTTCTGTCTTGTACCTTTCTTAGGCAAATCTTTAGTATATAGTTATCAATTACAACCTAACTTGAGTATTTGCAAACGCTTTAGAATAATTGGACAGATTACAAACCTGCCTAAAGCTTGGCAGTTCTAGAATAGTTTTACAGCCATTATCTTCTGCACAATTGCTATACCATCTATTAGCAGCCACCAGTCACTGTTTCCATTGATGACACTGGTGCTATTAGTGGCACTTTCTGTAACTGCTTTATTCTCTGGCAGGTGGATTTATTGCCAATTGTGGCTTGGATCAATCCATCTTATATTTATATTGTAATTGTAATCGAACATTTATATAGCGCCACTTCAAGAGAACTCCTCAGAGGCGCTCTTGTTGGAACTCAGTTTGTGCATGCAAACTCATGAGTGCCAATCACTTTCCTCAAGTCAATTTCTTCTTTTGTGGACCTTGCTATGATTATTGTATTTCATTTCAACATAAATAAAATATTACTGTAATTTTTCAAAATAATGTGATACTTAAACAATTGGTCAGATTGAGAAGTAGAATTTCATTAGGTTTAAAAAATACATGAGCACAAAATATCCAAAAACATGAATGTTGGTGGTTCTTGTTTATGACTTCAACACTCGCTTCAGTCTTAGTCTTTGGAAACTGCAAGATCTGGCAAGCACTGTGTCAACAGCTTACTTAAATACTTTGCTGAGTGAGTGGAGGCAGCTTTTCTTTCTGCCTCGACCACTTGTTCCTACTTTTCTTCTGCATTATGAGTTGCTGAAGGAACTGCTTTTCTTATGCATTTTGAGTTGCTGAAGAAACTGCTTTTCTTATGCATTATGAGTTGCTCACATTCATGTAACAATTTCACCCCTTCTGTGTAAGTTCACCACTCAATTGCTGAATTCTCTCTGCCTTGCTTGTAATTGTCATTTTCTTTCAATTTTCCAGTGAAATATAAGAAACGACAAATCCAGGCAGGACAGTAGTGCTCGTGTTCGCTCTGTGCACACTTACCCAGACGATAGCCGTTCAGTCCCACAGTGCCACTTCTGACCTTCACCACGCTTTGTACAAGTTATAGGGACAATCTTCACTTTACCTGTTGCAGGAAGTTGGTCAGAGCGCACTGAGAGCAGTGTCATACTTTCAGCCTCACCTGGAAGATACCACTAGCGGTTTTCTAGGACCTTCATGGCAGGATCGCTGATCTCCCATCTCTGATTAATGCTTTCCTTAGTTCAATTGAAATTTCGTGTAAAGCTTAGTGGTACAAGTCTGATATGGTAGTAAACTGCACTTTTTGAACACAAGTTTCCGCTTGGCACAGTTGTAATTGGGACGGAAGAGAACATTTTAAGATGTGAAGCCATCCGAAATTTCTCTTAGAATTCAGAATGTCCGTTTTTTCAGAATTTGGTCCAAAAGCTATGAAATTCTTATAAATCATCGTATCATTTCATGGCTGGTGTCGTTTCAATATATTTTGACATGAGTAATACGAAACTAAAGTCAAAATTTCAATTTCCTAGTGGCATGTTCCATTGTTACCCTGTATGGTTTCTCACAGTTCTAATTATTAAGCATGGGATCCATTTGGAATTTGCCCTCAGAACTAAAAAAGATGCATTTTAAGAAATGATGTCCTTTGCACCAAAGACATTCATACAAATTGTCAAGACATATGTCGTGTCATTTATATATATAATTTTTGACCCGAAGAATACCAATCTAAGGTCAAAAATTATCTTAAAACATCATTATAAAGTCAATATGAAACAAATATATAAAACAAATATTTCTGTTGTTGTTTTTTTCAGTTTTTAATACATCTGTTGTCATTCTGGATGGTTTTTGAAGTTTTATTTAGAGAAGTCTTCTATGCAGGGCCGGCTATTACTAAAACACAATAACAGTAATTTCTCGTATTTCACTTTTTTGCTCAAAAGTAAGAAATTACTTGCTTAGCCATGGTTATTCTCAAATCTCCCTCAACAGTTGAACCTCACCAGCAGATTATAAAGAGCATATATTTGACCTAGTCATGGGTCCACTGTGAAGTCCACATATCTCCTCACTGTATCCAGCCCCCAATCAACTAGAGATGATACACTGGAGATGATGCCGTCTGCAGAACTTCATAAATTCCCAGCTTGCTATATGTTGTGCCACCATTTTCAATCCTAAGGGAAATTTCGGGATAGCTCTTCTTCTTGAAATGTTCTCTTCTAATTGTCACAACTACAAATGTGCCAAGCGGCAACCCATGTTGAAAGTGCAGTTTGCATTCCCATCTTGAAATCTTATCTGTGCCTTTGTGTAAAGAAGGGAACCAAACCGCTTTAATTGAAAAATCTTCCTTTCTTCCTTCTTTACTAGATGAATAAATCACGTTGATCGTGAAGGTAGTGTATTTTGATGGCGTTCAGTATATTTATTTTGGCTGGTATATTTAATTTGGCGGACCAGTGAATTATTTAAATCCGACATTCAAGAACATCCAGTGTCATTCCAATAAGTTCTTGGTAGTCATCTCTGAATCTGACTTTCTTTGAGAAAACACCTTGAGTAAATTGAGCATTGTGTCGTGGAATACTTCAGTGCCAGATATGACTTCCATTTATTGGGGGTTCCCACACTTTACCACGCAGCTTTATATATCTCATATCTCTTAAAATGGATAATTTTAGCATCTGTGGTGATTTATATGAATACAGACCATCTCATCCATTTTTGTAGGGTCATTGTTGATCTCCATCTTACTATTTTGCTTGGATGGGAACATTATGCCGATAACCTACACAAATGCAAAAATATAGGTGCTATATACTTAGATTTGAACACTGTATCCCAAAGCTATTCCACATTTATAACTCGCTTATTTTCCATGTCTCTTATATTACCATATTTCATGAGATTCTGATTACCCCTCATGCATTAATCCTTTGTTTGCATTACAAAAGGAGGAATAAGATTCATACATTGCTCTTGGATAGCTAGCACTGCTTCTCTTTTTAATTTTTTCTTCTGTCCTTATGTAAATAATCACATTTCATGTCTCTTTATTCATGACTTGGTGGCCTATCGGTAGCGTGCTTGCTCACGGAGCGGGCGGTTGCGGGTTCGACTCTCGGTAACGAGCTTGTGCATGTTGTTTACGCACACGTGCCTCTGTCACCAAGCAGTTTAATTTGGTACCGGCGTTAGCTGGGAAGTAAACAGCAAGTCTTGCGATACACTGGCCTCGTATCCAGGACCTTGGCACTCTTCCTCTGCTGGCTCAAGGCTATTGAAAAGGAGATGAGCACCTCACTGTGTTCCACATCGAATTGGATGGACTTTCTTCTTTTCTTCTGGTTCTCTGCCCCTAGGCAGGTTCGGCTGTCCAATGTCGCCACTCTTCCCTCCGCTGGGCCTTCTCCTTTAGTCTTTGATATCCGACTTTCTTCATCAGCGTGTCCAGCAACATCTGTCGTGGTCTTCCTCTTGCTCGTTTCTCCTCCATTTTTCCTTCTATCACCGATTTCACCAGACTGTCTCCTCTTAGTAAATGCCCTATCCATTGTGGACTTTACTTTTACTTTATTCATGATTGCTTCTATTTAAGTTTCTAACATTCGTGCACATTTCTCCAGGCATTATTATAGTTAAGTGAATTTAAGCAATCGTCAATACATTTTTAGGTCCTTTACTGTTTAATTGGTAATCGGGTGGTATTGACAGTATGGTGACCTTACTTGCCTACAGTCTGTTTTCTCTGACACCTTATTGTCTTGAGAAACTTTGTTTCTTTGCTTTGTTGTCAAATGAATATGCGCTATCATTATGGAACGGGTTAATTAATTACCGATTTTGTTATGTTTGAATTGATAGTATGGTTGACACACTTCATATTATTATCACCAATGGCATCTTAGCTTTATTATGTGCTTGTAAACACAATGTTGATAGTCGATTCTGTGCTAACAATAATTATTGCATTCCAGGAGTTTCATTTCATTTTAATACTAATTTCACTTAATAAGCATAGAAATCATTGACACTGTTAATTTTACTTTCTTATTTCTGTTTTACACTTCTTCTTCTTTTTGTTCTCTGCCCTTAGACAGGTTCCAATGTTTGACGTCTCCATTCTTCCCTGTTCTGTGCATTCTTTTTCAGCTTCTGATAACCGTCTTTCATCATCCAGACCAACAGTCTTTGTCTTGGTCTTCCTCTCGTTCTTTTCTCCTCAAATTCCCCTATGATTGTTCTTAGCATCGAGTCTTCTCTGAGTGTATGGCCTATCCATCTTCTTTGTCTTTCTCTAATTGTGTGTATCATCGATCTCTTTTCTCCCCCTCTTCTCAATACCTCCTCATTCTTTACATGAACCCTCAAGCTGATTCTTTCTATCCGTCTCCATAACCACATTTCGAATGCTTCTATTCTCTAGATGTCTTCCATCCTCATAGTCCATGTCTCCGATCCATATAGCATCACACTTCACACTAAGGTTTTTACCCTTCTCTTTTTCAGTTCTTTATTGATTCCACCTCTCAGTAGCTCTTTTCTCTTTTCAAATGCATCTTTTCCTAGTACAATCCTCCATTGTATTTCTCTGTGACATCTCGCATCCTCCGTAATAGTACTGCCGAGATAAGCGAATTCATTGACTTGTTCCAGTTCTTCTCCATCAATGTGTATTTTAACTACCTTCTGCTCTCCTTTGCTTATTCTCATAACCTTTGTTTTCTTTTTGTTGATTTTCATTCCATACTCTTTTGATGTTGTGTTCAGTCTGTCCATCATTGTTTGTAACCCTTCCTGACTTCCTGCCATCATTGTTTGATCGTCTGCGAATCTTAATGCCCTGATCCACATTGCTCCCATTTTTATCCCTTCCTCCAGTTCCTCCAATGCCTCTTTGATTATCTCCTCTATATAAATGTTAAACAGCAATGGTGACAGTGGGCATCCCTGTCTCACCCCTTCCTACCTTCCCCTGTTGTTTTACACTTATATCTGAATTACTAGCTGTACCCGGCCACGCGTTGCTGTGGCAGAAAAGACCTCCCCTACCCACCCTCTTCGTCCCGCTCCTTTCCTCCGTCACACCGTCCATTCCTGACATCGGATAGAGCCCAATAATGATGAAAGGCCGCTTTCGGAAATTAATAAGCGTTAGCTGTTGACGTCACAGCACGCGACCTCATTCATGTTTGGACTGCTGTGTTTGGGAACAACGCCTTTATGAAAGCTGGCAGCCGTGGTGTTTTGTTGAATTTGCAAATGGCGGTCGAACGGATTGCAAAGTTCACTTTTTGTGGAAAAGGTTGCGTTTTTTGGGGAAAAAGCATAACAGAACATGGTTCTATTGGAATGGAAGGTGTTGTAAAATTTTCAAAACAATCGGTGCGTAACTTTCGGCGTGATCATGCGACGAACTATTGGAAAGTTTCATTTTTATTTATATAGATTGTGTGTACTGTGTCTTTTATAATATTCCGCATTCGTTTCGTTATTAGTTCTTCCTGCCTTTCTTCTGTGTAAAGTTCCTCCTTCTGCATCTCAATTTCACAATCTTGACTTATGTCGGGGTTAATGAGGGTTGCGGAACCTGTTCCTTTCTGGTTTATCCATGTTTATGATCCACCTGATATGCTCATTTTGTGCTGTTGTGAATGTTTACACAGTGTATATTTTTGGTTCTGGGTTTATGGTTGATTTCTCATCATAAACTATCTATATAAATAAGAATGAAACTTTCCAATAGTTTGTTAAGAGTGTTCTCGGAAACTTGCGAAAAGATTGTTTTGGAAATTTTGCAAAACCTTCCATTCCAATAGAACCGTGTTGTATTTCGCTTTTTTTCGAAAAAACCCAATCTTTTCCACAAAAAGAGAACTTTGAATTGCATTCGACCGCCATCTTGAAAATATACACATCCCAACGTCCATGAGAGTTGCCAGATTTCAGAAACGTTTTTGTCGCGATATCATGTTGTAAAGTCGCCCAAAAGTCGCGAGATGATCAGGGTTGCCACATTTCGAAAACTCTTTGTCGCAAAATCACGTTTTAAAGTCGCCCAAAAGTCGCGATAGTTCATATGTCGCTGTTGGGAAGGAACGGTGTATTAGAGGATAGAAGGAGAGAGCTGGACAAAGAGGGAGGGGAGGGACCGGAGCGAGGGATGTAAAAGGGAGATGGAGACAGAGGGAGGGGGAGGGGAAGGACGGTCTTTTCTGCCACAGCAACACGTGGCCGGGTGCAGCCAGTATTTGATATGTTTTGAATCTGCAACCATTGAATTCAACACCATTCAATTGAATTGTCTTGCTTTTGATTCAGATTGGTCGGATCAACACTCAATACAGCGGAGAGACTCATAGTTCTTCTACCAACGCCGCCATATCCACCGCAACAAGATTTCCACGATTTATTGCCCTACGGTCTTTCCAATCAGAACCTGTCTCATCTCTTCAGGATTCTTAAATCCCACATTGACGATGCTCTAACGTCCAAAATATCATGCCCCCTTCAACAAAGTCGTAGTTGCAGCAGTTATACATGTCTCTGGTTACCGGACTCGGACTTCTGCGGGATAAGCCATATCGATCTCTGGAGAACACTTCTGACTGATGCAACACATCAATTGTGAATAAAACTGTAGCACTTATACCAGTTGTCTTAGCTATCGAGTGGCATTGACTTTCTCTTCAAACTGTTTCATATAGGTTTTTTATATGGTGTATCCATTTATTTTGGAGCACAAAGACTTTTTAATTAAAAGATTGGAAATTTATTCATGAAGTTCATGAACCTAGCAGCTGTGTTATCACCCCCCGAAATGGTTATAGAAGTTCTATTATAATGCTATTCGCATTTAGTGATATATGGGCGTCTTTGCATTTGCTTCTGTCCTTTGATTTGGCAGTGAAAAAGTGTTGCCTATCTTAATTCGACTTGAAATTAAATACATATTATATATATTTCTATGCAAGTTATGCAAGTTATGCATGTAGCGTTAAATTAGTGAAAATTTTGATGGATTTTGGATGCCTGTTCTATCTTGTTTAAATATTGATTGGACTAGATATATATGTTTATTTAATAAATGATTATTAAATTTGTTAATTGATAATTAATTACTGTTTAGCAATGACAATATATTGAAATTGAGTGATATTGCAAAATAACAAATTGGACTGCTCATGTAAAGCTATAATTATGGATTTCTTCCTTCACAGTTAGATGGATATTTCTGGAAGGGTTGGTCATTATTCCAGAAAATAGTATAAATGTCAAATTCCTGCAGCATGGACCAGGACATGGTGGTTTTCAAATAAGTGCTCAGGTCCATCACTTTGGAGTTCTTCCTCCTGTTCTAAAAATGTTGCGCATAGTTCGTTTTCAAACAAAATTGAGACATCAATATTTTTGAACTAAAATTGATTGATTGTTGTGCTTTTAGGATTATATAAGTTTCAGTTATGGGTGCTATGATTTGCTTGCACTTTTGAATTTTTTATTCTGCAATTTTCTGTTGTTGCTATAGTTGATTGGCTACTTTGTGGTCTAGATAATGTTATTTTTTTAGATGATTCTTAATCACATTGACAATGACTAATAATTATTGTTTAGCTGCGTGAATGAAAAAAGGGAATTTTGAACTTGCTGTTTCTCGGTTTGCCTCTATGATTTCTGTTGTTGCTGAGCAAATAAACGGTTGATTCATTGATTGATTATATTTTTGGTGTGTGTTGAATTATATACATATATTTATTTCATAAATCTATATAGCGCCCTGCGGCTCCTTAAACCTTTTGTGGAACATTATATAAATTCTCAAGATAGTTTTATATTTTATTAATGTTGTATGTATGTGTGTATATATAAATGTGTATGTGTTTTATGTATAGGGTTTTATATGCATATAATATCTTTGTACAAGTATAGTATTACTCATGATGTTTAGTTATATGTGCTAGTGCTTTATTTTTGTAATAAAATTATGCCTATTTCAGCATGTATACATAATTAATACTAACGTACTTACTACGTTAGAAACTAACATAGTGTACTACGTTAAATGAAGGACCGACAACGTACTTACTACGTTAAAAACTAACACAGTGAACTACGTTATATAAAAGACCGTGAGCGTACTTCCCTACGTTAAAAACTACATAGTGAACTACGTTATATAAAGGATCGACAGCGTACTTCACTACGTTAAAAACTAACAGAGTGAACTACGTTATATGAAAGCTCGAGAGCGTACTTCACTACGTTAAAAACTAACATAGTGAACTACGTTATATGAAAGACCGAGAGCGTACTTCACTACGTTAAAAACTAACATAGTGAACTACGTTATATGAAGGCTCCAGAGCGTACTTCAGTACGTTAAAAACTAACGTAGGTGAACTACGTTAGAAAATCACTACGTTAATCTAACGTATACTTACTCAGTGCATATAGAACGTAGTACTACGTTACTTAGTACGTTGCTGGTAACGTAGTAGTATTTAGAGTGTAAGATTTAATAGTAAAACGCCTAGTATTAGATTGAGCTTTGACAGGGCGAAAAGCAGATGCATTCCTAGTAAAATGCGAATGGATGTCAGAGGCGTGAGGGAGGTAACCTTGGAATACCGAAGGAAGGA
>OX243822.1:26845997-27122497 GCA_945859605.1 Lumbricus rubellus | reverse complement strand
TACTACGTTACTTAGTACGTTGCTGGTAACGTAGTAGTATTTAGAGTGTACCTCCCCATTGAAGGCTATCTTTGGATACCGGTTAAAGCAGTTGTAGGCCTATGTCTAAGTCTAAATTGTACATGCCATTTCTCTAGCCTATATATAGATGACGACTATTGCAAGAATCAGATATTTAAAAGTCAGTTTATTATCTTGTGTGAGAGACAGCTTTTAGAACTGAAGAGCCTGAGCTTGTAGATTTTAACTTTGCTTTTCAACTCTTTCAGCTCTTTCTATATTAATTGTTATTGCAATTGAAAGTTGAAGGAAGATTGTTTTCAGCAAATAGCCTAAATCAAATAATGGGAACGTCAACACCACTACATGTAAATTCGACAAGGCAAAGCGCTGAAAAGAAGACAAAGGTATGTCGAAAATCCGACTCGAAATCCAAATGCTTTCCCATTACATCATCATCCAGCATGCACAAGGCCGTAGCCAGGATTTTATTTCGGGATGTTTTCGGTGGCGGCCAGGATTTAAGTTTTGGGGAGGCTGAATTTCCTCACAAATTTCCATTTTCATTGGCGAAATTTTCTGATGACCATTTTTTTAGTCATCCGGTCAAAATCTTTAAAATATTTTCCATTTTCGCCGTAACAATTTCTGATGACCTTTTTTTAGTCGTCAAGTTTACTTTTTCTGATCGAAATTTAATATATTATTTAATTTCGGGGGGTGTTTTTATGGCTTTTTCATGGTCTTTTGCATAACGAACTAGAAAATTCAATAGCTTTTTTTTCTGCATTTTCCATTTCGGGGGTGTTCAAACACCCAAAACACCCCCCCCCTGTCTACGGCCTTGAGCATACAAGATAGCTCTAAGACACAAAGTCTATGATCATTGAACAGTCATAGCATTTTCATCTCTTTTTATCTTTAAAGTAACTGAGGGTTGAATGAGTTTGTTTACAGGAAATAAAAATAAATCCTGAAAGTCAACTTCACCGACACCAAAAGCAAGACAAAATTGCACATGGCAAAGACCAGAAAAAAATACACCGGGTATGTTAAAATTCACATTAATCTGCTCTATTTCCCGATGAACAAAACTTTGAAGAATAAAACTGTATGTATGTTAGCCTATACGAGATTGTAGATTTAAGCTTTGTTTTTCCATCCATCCCTCTCCGTTTTTGAGGTAATACGAGAGTGGAAGGGGATTGTTTTCAGCACAAAAAAATCAAAAATCCAGAATGCCAGCATCACTTTAACAAAAAAAATCAAGGGACAGCCAACTTCAAAAAAGCAATGCTCAGATAAGAAGAAACCAGGTAGGACTATTTTTAATCCACATTATTAGGCCTATACGTATTGCTTCTGAGAGAATTAAATTGTAAACTGTATAGGCCTAGCGGGCTGCAAGATCTTACAGAGTTCAACTGATTCTGGTTTTGTCGGTTTTTTTAAATAAAGCGACATTTTTATCCCTTTTTTATTCGGTTTTGTCGTTTTAGACATCAATGGTCGAAACCCTATTCTCCTAGTAGCCTAGTAGTAGGCCTACGAAATCTGAAATTGTAGGATATATACGACGCCGACTTAGCCTACCTTTGGTAGGAAGACGCATGAGAGGACGAGGGAGGCATAGATGACGCTTGAGGTAAGCACCCCGATGCCATGGTCACCGTTGAGGCTGCTCTGGAGCCGACTGAGGCCCTGAAAAGCGTTGAAGTTGAGCAGAAACGCGATGCTCACGAGCACCAGGTTCTTCACGGCTCGACGCTTCTCAGCAGCTACTTCCGGTCGAGTTGTGGAGTCACGTGACGACTGGTTATCCGATTCGCTCCTTGACTCGTTCTCTGTCTGGTTATCTGACTGGTCGTCTGCTGTCTGCTGTCTCAAATGATTCTCTGACTGGTTTCCCAACGGGTTACCTCTCTCTACGTGGTTCCTTGACTGGTTTACTGCAGCCTGGTCTGTCGACAGTTTCACTGACTGGTTTCCTGGTGGACATCTCCGCTGGTTCCCTGGATGACTCCACGACTGACTTCGTGACTGGTTCCTCGCTGCACTCTCCACTTTCCGCAGGTCGTCTGCTCCGAATTCGGTCCACTTCCCGCGACGCTGGTCCCCTGTTCCTACCATTGTTGACAGGTTCTCATAACCTATTACGCGACTACTCTGGTTTCCTACTTCTCCATTCGCAGTCTCATTTCCGGCAACGTTCTGAAAGGGCCGCTGGTTCCCTGTTGTCCTCGCATTGCACATCTCAATCGAGTCGTCTGCGTAAGAGCGCGCCACAGTGACGTCATCGTCAACGCGAATAACTTCTCCCGACATGATAGTATTGGAAATAGCGTCTCCTCTGGTAATCCTGAGCATGTGAGAGACTCAACGCAACCTCTGCCATCTTATACAGCCCCAGTAAAAGTAAGTAAGCAAAGAGCAGCTTCGTTTTAAGGCGTAGGAATACAAGCAATTAGGCTCTTCTCGGAACTGTTTTTGGCCCACAAAACTAGATGATCGTCTGGTCGTTAACGTTGGCATGTGACGACATTTTATAGCTGTGTTATTGTTTCTGCAGGACCATTCGCAACAACCCGATGGTCGTTTCATGGACAGCAGACGGCGATTTTCCGAAGCGTAGTGTATGGAACGTTTATATAGCGCCTGTTAAGAAGCCCTTAAGCGATGCTGCACGATGGACTGCATATCTTAACGTGTATTCAGGTGGTGCCAGTCCAAAGTTTGAATGGAGGAGGAGGGCGACGATATAATAAACTATAGGCCTACAGAAACTCGGTAGGGCCTATGATCAATAATTGATATATTGAAAAAATTAATATGAGCAATTTTTAAAATACTTGCATAGATAAAATGCTGTCACTACCCAACCTGAGGTGGTGCCAGTACCAAGCAAGGAGAAAGAAGGAGGGTTGCTGTATGCCTAGGCCTATACGCTATAGGCCCTATAATCATCTTCGCTATGACATGGCTTCGTTAATTGAAACTGTAAAATTTTGTAATCGTATATTTATATAGCGCCACTTCAAGAGAACTCCTCAGAGGCGCTCCCGACCTGACACCACACCATAATCAAAGAGAATTGTTTTCAAACGCTTGCGGAAAAGGGGCAAAGAAAGACAAACCGAAACTCATCGGTCGATATAGGCCTCAATGAGTCTAGATATCGAGGGCTTAAAGGCAAAGGTGCACATCTATGACTACAATGCTAAGAGAGATGTGCACCTTTGCCTTTAAGCCCTCGATATAAGCTTTAGGCCTACTGCTAGGCCTAAATGCTGACTTGATTGAATATATAAATTTGTGTAGGCTACACGTAGGCTAATTGCAAGCAAAAATTTAAGTAGCGACACCTCAAGAGGCAGTGCGCACCAGTATGAGAATTGTGGAAAAATAACTGGGGGGGTTGGCCTATGATAAACTTGAAATTGGGGTATGAAAAACATACTTTAACATGGGGCTCTAAGAAAGACTAGGGGGGGTTGAACCCCGGCAATTCTCACCCTGGTGAGCACCCAACGACAGAAAAACCAAAATCGAAAGAGATGGTTTACTAAGGTTTTCAAATTTCCCATTACATGTAAGTGTAAATTAAGCAGCTCGATAGTTTTCAATCTTCAGCGAGCAGTGGAGTGGGCATTAAGCAAAAGATGATTATCAGAGTCGGTAAATCCGTGAAGTGTTTGATAATGCGACCGCTGTAAATGTAATTAGCCTAACGATCGATAAAATGAAGACCGCGTACGTGGGCCACTAACCGCGCAAAGACACCGTTATAAGCGGTGCAATAAAGAGATAGAATTATATGGAGGAGGATGTACGAACTCAGCGATAGCTCGTTCTCTGGCAGTGCCAGTCCCAAGCACGGAAAAGGAGGAGGGCGATTATAGGCTTAATCGTCTTTAATTGATAGTGCAGTGTCGTTAAAAAGCACCACACAAGAAGAGAATACAACGGTTAGTAGGCTCCATTGAGTCCATTCATTTCCGCCACAACTCTGGCAGTGCTAGTCCAAAGCTTGGAAAACGGAGGGCGACACTGATCGTCTAAGGAATTTAAACAATCGTCTTTACACATAAACCACCCTTCGTAGGCCTATATCTTGTCTTAACATGAGTTATATCGCATCGTAAGCACTACGTCCAAACCCACACGCCCTATAATATAGAATGCAGATTCGAATCCACCTCAAGCCGCCTCGTATAGGGACCTTGGGTAAGTCCTTCACTCGCAATTACTCAGTGATTCGGCGTGAAACTCCGATTCAGTGTCCGCTCTGCATTCGGGAGCGCTTCTGAGTAGAAATCTGGGAGGGGTGCTATATCAAGTGCACACAGGCCTACAAACAGAAAGTAGGCCTATTCTTATGCAAAGACACAAAACAACAACTGCAGAGACATCGTTGTGAAACATGTTTAATGCTGCGATTATAATAATCGAACAAACAATTATACTCAAAGTACTAATCTCACAGGTCTGTATAGATCAGGCACGTACATGTATGTCGTACACTTTCATGAAATGCGCTACAAAAATCTTACAATTACCTACCAGATAAAAGATAAGTCGGCATAACGTCATAACAATCGCATTCTTTCAACAATGTACAATCGAAATTTTAAACATCGTGACTTCAAAACAAAGTCGATTATGCGCACTTGATTATGAAATGATGTCACACACCGGAAATTGTCTAGTTGAAGGTTCACGTCACGGATTAATTAGTTTACGTCACAATTCGTTCGTGTTACATCAATGTTACATCATTTGACTCATGTCATTGCTTTGTCAGGATCTAAAATTTCAGCTGGACCTGTCAGGGGCAATTAAGGGAGTTTAATAGCAAGTAGCCTAGGTTGACGAAATCAAATTAAAGAAAATATCAAAATTTTCAAAGAATTTTTTGCATTTCATTGGCAGGTTAGGAGTAAAATAGCCACGTGATATGAAATGACTTATGGCAGCACCGCCACTGTACAATTCTCTTACTAACCCATAATACAACTTCGTCCGACATACCATGATTTCATAAGGCTACATCACATTTTCATCTTACATATAACTGGCCAAAGGATACTTTAAGTTAAATCAACTAGCAGAGAACAATCCAAATTACTACTCACAACAAAAGTTAAATAGGCTAATTGCGATTAATTTCAAAAACCCACCGCAAAAGTTAGATGGACAGCCAGAAAGCATTTCAATTCAAGAAGTACATTTTCTCAAACATTTCAATCACGCTCTTCGTCCATCATTCGCAGCCCATGGTTCTAAGAACTCTGAGAATTAATGAATGTTCATAAAAACAAATACTGCGCTTCAACACGAATGAGAAAATCACTCACGAATAACCAAGAAGCTAAAATAGTTCGTGTGCATGAAATGTGCAACAATCTTAAAAGCGTTACGATAAAATACTTGTAGACGTGCACAATAGGCAATAGTCAAAACATTGCACAATAGGCAATAGTCAAAACATTGCACAATAGGCAATAGTCAAAACATTGCACAATAGGCAATAGTCAAAACATTGCACAATAGGCAATAGTCAAAACATTGCACAATAGACAATAGTCAAAACATTGCACAATAGGAAATAGTCAAACCATGCGATTGAAAACATGACATCCATTTGCTGTCGGAAAGTGAACATATCTTTACACAATATCCATCCCAAGTGGAGACGTATAACCCCTGTGAATAAGCTGGTTCCCGCCAAAGATGGGCACGACAAGTTAAGTTGCTAATTGATTAGAATAATCGCTTTGTCAAATTGATTAACTAATTGATTAGAGTTAGAACTAATTGATTAGCTAATCAATTAGTCAAGTTTTTAAGTGATCATTATTAGAATAAGTTTTTTTGTTAAATCGACATCAGAGTTTAATCTAGGTATGTCTGGGGGAGGGGAATTCCCCCAGGAATTACATTTCCCCCACAGGAAAATCTTCAGCTGTTGTTAACATGCACAATAGGCAATAAAAATATGTCCCCATAAAATTCTATATGTATCATTTCCCTCCCAGAAAAATTAGACAGGTCTTGTTTAGATGTAGTAAATTTTGTAACGGCATATCTGTATGTTTATTTGACAGTTTTTGAAAAAGACTAAAGAAGTCATCCGATTTTAAAGTATAGAATTTTTTTTTAACTTTTAGGCCTAGTGATTAGTGAAATACTAAAAAAATCATCATAAAAAAATCAAAGGTGTCGCGGTTGACTGCCTCAGCGGTTGTAATTGCTGTCTGAACAAAACGGTCGTTTGTCCCATCCACCCCCCCCTCCCCTCCACAGAAACGAGAACCCCTCAAAATCGAGAGACACGATTAAACACTGGCTACGAAGTGACAAGCTCACAGAGAACAGTCAAAATATGATTGTCACCACAAAGACTTATTAACAATGACTTAACAATGACATCACAAATCAAAGTAAAACGTCTGCTTCAATCTAAAACAACTCAACTAATAACCCGTCATGAAGTATAGATAGAAATTGAAAAACCTCCTAATTAGCACCATCAACAGCATACTGTATAATAGGCAACAATACGGACAAAGATCTCGGTCTGGAAGTCTTTAGGCCGGCAAAACTATAGTATCGGGGACCGAATGACTATACTAACCCTAATCCTAGCCTTAACCAAAAACGCCTAACCTACCCTAATCGACACATCGGTCCCCGATACTATAGTTGCACATGCAGGCCTAATGCAGAGAATACAAGTTTCCACTGAGGTGACACCGGGTAGTGAAATTGAGCAACAAGTCCTTCACTAACAACTGCTTAGCGCCATGTTAAATTCTCTTGTATCAACGTTTATTCACCTCTGAACAGGGGTTGTCCATATATTACGTACGCGCGGATGGGAAGCGTCCCGGGATTTAGGCGATTTGCATGCGGGTGCCTACGAGGGGAAAAGGGGGTATGAAAAATGTGCGTACACAAAATAAATGCCTAATTATGATGTCCACAATAGCTTATCTATAACTGTATTATCCTACATAGTCGTGCGATGGCATTTGATTATAATTATAATTAAATTCTGTTCAGATCTAAACAGTAAAACATAACAGTTAAATCATTTTTAGCTAGCAAATATGATGCTTAACAAAAAAATAAATAGTAGCCTATGGTAAAATACGTGTTTCGTAGATGAATTTAGTCAAGCGGGGTGTGGCAGAGAATCTTATTTGTACGTACGCAGCGGAGGAGTTAACAAAATGTATGGGTGTGTACTGGAGAGGGGCTCGAAAATACGATTTTTTTGTGTACGTAATATATAGATGCACCCGCCCCCCCCCCCCCCCCCCATATGGAAGGAGGCAATATCAAACACTTTTGTATTTGCATTTTGCTAATGAAAGGCGTACCGAAACCAGGTAAATATCGAAAAGATCATAAAGGTCAGGCCACTGATGATCATAGTGATCAACAGCCTCTCAGATCTTTTCAATTTCATCATCTGCAATCAAAATCGCTTATAAACAGCAGAAACCATTATAATGCAGCACTGAAATCTGATAAACCAAAAACTTCAACAGATCTTTGACTAGCATTAGTGAACTGGCCGAGTTTCTATGTACATTGTCAAACTGTGAAACCACGAAGGGACCACGGTTCCAGCTAAGTTACACTGGACCAAGTCAGGCG
Source organism: Lumbricus rubellus (assembly GCA_945859605.1). NCBI lineage: Eukaryota > Metazoa > Annelida > Clitellata > Crassiclitellata > Lumbricidae > Lumbricus > Lumbricus rubellus. The sequence continues at coordinate 27,114,835 of OX243822.1, read as the reverse complement.
ATCCCTCAAAGACGAGTAAAAATTTTCTATAAAATCTATTGAGCAGTTAAATGTTAGGCTATTAGTGTTACATCATATTTCCACCATTTCAGATCACACATTTAGTGAGCTCGGTGTGACTTATTACATCTTGTAACTTTTACAACTGTGCACTTGTAACCAGACATTAATAAAATATCACTTCATGAAAAAATCTCTGATTGGCTCTCCCGACGTGAACCGGCAAAATTATCGTTGAATAATAAAGTTTAGGCTAAACTGGGGAAGACAAAGACTGAAAGACTGAACACCTGACATACAGGTAGCAACAAGCATGTTCATACTAGCCGCGACTACCGTGTTCGACTTTACATGTCCTAATAACTATTTATACAGGCCAAAAAATGGTCCCTACATTGGATAAAAATAATAAAATGCACATTTTCAGATCTGTTGGCAAATCCTCAGTGCAGTTGCAGCATAGTTTTAAAATTTGAATGACCTAAAATGCGCTACATAACGTGTGCCTGAAGTGACTTGGGCGAAGTTTGCCTACTGAAAAAAACAAAGCAAAGTTTAATGAATACGAAGCCCATAGAAGACAAAGGAAATGTGTTAAATTTGTCAGGGCTGTTTTAAAGGAATTTTTATAACTGCACAACCCCTTCTTTCCTTTCTCATCATCATAACTGTACAAAAGTGCTTCTACAACTGCACAAATCCATTTAGAACTGCACATTCTGTGTACAACTGCACATTAAAAAGCACTGAAATTTGTCATAAATACTAAAAATTTAACGAGACCGTTGAAAAACCAATCGATTCAACTCAAAGCGTAAAAATATCCTAAAAATATGCAACGCAAAATGGGACCTAAAAACCAGGGAATATATATTGCCCACTTGCCATTTATTGTATCTCTAAAATACTGGAAAGCTAAAAACAAGTATTAAAAATCTAGGCACAACCTTCCAAACTCACTCTCCTCACTCACTCTTCACACTCAGTTTCCACACATACCTTTCCCACTACTTGCACATCCCGCTTACGCTTCGACTAAGTACTCAGTACTCACTATTACCACATATGCTCAACTACTCGAGTACTCAACTCACTCACATCCATACTAACTCCTGTCTACAATTTACCCCACTAAGTACTACAACTCATTCACATTCATACTAACTCTCTCTCCAATTTACCCCCACTATTTACCCCCAGTAACTCCCTAGGTACTAACTCTCCCCAACATACTCTCTCATGGTGCAGCGCATTACTCTGCAGAACACATCATCAGACGAAACAAGATTTCACGGACTACTCTTCCGTCATGTCGAATCCACGCAGTTCATGCGGTAGAGCAGATCGACTCGGATAGAACGTGTGGTTGAGCGAGTATTTGAGTAAGTTGACGACCGACGATGTGTAGACATCGGCGAAGCGTTTGAAGCGGCGAGAGAAGAAGCTCGCGTTGTGGTACGTACGAAAGATACTACCGAACTGCTTGTTAAAGACCGTCTTCATTGTCTTCCTATTACAGAGCAGAAAAGACATAATAGAATCAGGGGTAAATTTATTTTATTTTAGAAAAGGCATACAGAAGCAGAGGAAACATATGCAACACGGAGGGTAACAGTGCACTGGAGTGAAACAGAAAAAATTAGAATTATTTCTTCCGCATTTATATGGGTGTAACTGTTTACTAATCTAGAGCAGTGTTATCCCGTATATGAAAGGTGAGAATGTTTCAAAATGATTTCTGCCAATGTCTACAACCTTTATAAAAAAATCGATGTTACAATCACAACCACCTCATACCAGTGACTGACTCTTTGAGTCAGCTGAATAGATTCTTTATCATCAGCATTTACTATGCTCCAATACTTTAAAAGCATTATTCGAAGGCATCAATGAGCATTCATAGTTAAGAGCTTTGGTCAAGGTTCATATAGGAAATGATAATCTAATATACCTTGCAACAACATGCAAGACATCTCTACATAATTACGGTATATGATGCTGTAAAAAGAAAAGAAATTAAATAGAAATGAATGAAGAATGTCCCTCGAACCTCAGATCCTCTCGTTCCTTTAGCCATTCGGACAGAATCTGCTGCGACTCAGCATCCTCGTAAATCTAAAACCAAAAATCAAAATCACTGACGTACATTATTATTATTACTATTAATTTCACTAGCAGTAGTATCATTATTATCATTATAATTATTATTACCCATTACCGTTATTATTACTATTATTACCAATACTATTATTACCATTGTTATCATTATTACTCTCTTCGCTTTTGTCTGGACATGTGTATTCATAAGTTGCCCTCCTGGTCTTTGACTGGGCCTTTGTATTCCCTCTTGGATTCTGGCTGAACCTGTGTATCCGAGGATCACCTTCTTGTCTTTTGGCTGGTCTCGTGTATTCTAGGATCACCCTCTTGGATTCTGGCTGGAAAGCAAAGGTTCAAGATTCCATTATGAACTCCTGGAGGAGTGTATCATCATATTATTGCATTGTATATGGCAGTGGTTCCCAACCTTTTTGACTCTAGGGCCACTTTTTCTAAGTTGAAGGACATTAGGGGCCACAAGGCTAAAAGTTAATTAACTAAAAGCATATAAAATCGTCATAATTGATTCAAAATAGAATGTTTGATGTCATTTATAGATGCCAAAATAAATATAATGTTTAATAGAAAATAATCATGTGATCTATTCTGTCCAAATTGTCAATTTTTCATATATTTTTTTTCTTTGAGAGATGAGGGCCATGTTTTTAGGCCTGGTGGACCACTTTTGGCTTCCAGGCCACGGGTTAGGAACCGCTGGTATATGGCCTCTATTCAGTGTATTAGATGATTAATACACCAAAAATCGTTGTGCGCTGTCAATACCTGCATCTTGTCGATAAGCGCTTCGAGTGTCGTCAACCAAACAACGCTTCTCTTGTATTCTGGCGAGTTTATCGTGCGCACTTCCTCCTGAAAAGTACAACATTCGTAATGTTATGTTAAAATGTTATGTTAAATGTTATGTTAAATGCTATGTTAAAATGCTATGTTACGTTAAAATGTTATGTTAAATGTTAAAAGTGCAACATTCGTAACACACTGCAATGTTATTAGACAATGTAAGCATTTCTAATTAGCGTCCTTTCCAAATCTCCTAATGTACAGTGCTCTCAGTGTATCCATTAAGTGGGGCACGGTGGTGTAGTGGTGGCTTTGTTGCCTTGGAGCCGGAAGGTTCGAGGTTCGAATCCACCTTGCCGCGTAAGGACCTTGGGCAAGTCCTTCACCCACAATTGCTCAGCGCTTCGGCGTGAAACTCCGATGCAGTGTCCGCTCTGCATTCGGGAGCGCCTCTGAGTAGAGAGAGCTTGAACGGGCGCTATAACAAGTGCACATGTATACACACAAAATCAATGTTCTTGCCACAGTTAATGTTGCAGTTCTTGTCACTGCTCACATAGTGTCTTCCATTATTCTTGTTGTTGCTAGAGGCTTTGTTATTTGTCTCACTGTAATTGGTGCTGCCATTGTTTCTGTTGCTGTTGCATTGGCTCTTGTTAATCTCAATAATATTAATCTTTATTTAATTTCAAACTGACACAACGCAGTATGATTACAATTCATAATATGAACAGATAATCGCAAGTTATTACAGGAGTGGAATTTAACTGTTGGCAGCCATGCAATGCGCTCGTCTTGTCCTACTGCTCGGTTTACCAATGTCACTACCAGAATGGAAGGTTAACCTTTGGTGAACCTTTAAGAGAGAAGTGATCCTGCATTCATGCGCTTTTCGTACCACAGTGCATATTACCATTACCTTAAACCCATCTTCTTGCTTTTGTACTTATTTCCATTGTTCTTGCTAATGTTGTTCTTGTTGTTATTGCTGTTGTAACTGAACAAACTGCTGTTGGAGTGTTGTATTGTTATTCTATTCAATGCAATTGTACTTCAATCAAAGGATCTTTCAATCACAGAACATCAGCTGGAACTTCAATCAAAATTGTTCTAATCAAATCCATCATCACAAACCGCATCGCTCTTCGTACCTCAAGTTCCGGAATGATGGCACCGGTTCTCCAGCCCAGCTTCAACGTAGCATCCTACAACAAACACCAACACAACCAATCAACATCTCTCAAAACATCACATGACATCACATGACCAATCAACATACCTAAAGACATCACATGATCAATCAACACCCCTCAAAACATCACACAACCAATTAACATCTCTCAAGACATCACATGACAAATCAACATCAGAGCTCTACATGAAGACATCACATGACATGACCAATCAACATTTCTCAAGACATCACATGACATCACATGACCAATCAACATCTCTCAAGACATCACATGACATGACCAATCAACATCTCTCAAGACATCACATGACATCACGCAACCAATCAACATCAGAGCTCTACATGAAGACACGTAAATTCCAGTGCATAAATGGCACGCATACATGCATTTATAAACAAGATTTAAAAAATGACAAATATACATTTAATAAAGCATCAAAGCGTGCATTTATGTAGGCAAGAATACATGTATACATGCCAAACTAATGACCGGTTTTTCTCTCATCAGTCTCTCATTCTTTAAAAGCATTTCTTTTCCCCGAAGTTTCTGTACTTATAGCACCTCTGAACAGTAATTCTGCTACAGGCGCTATATAAACCTATAGATACGATACATGTTTTGACCGTCTAAACAGAATATTTTCAACTCACAGCGAGGTCAGTGTAGACGTGGTCTCCGGTGTAGAGCACACGATTTCCAGACCAGTCCGTTAAGTTGATCAGTTCGCTGAAGTTACCCTGCACCAGAAATGTAATCAGTTTGTCATAAAGACAATAAAGACAAAGAAGAGCCTCTCATCCACGATCAATGGACCAGAATTCTTCAGGAACAAACAGTTCTTCTCTACATAGACAATGAATAGAAGAGGCATCACTGGCAGGCACTCCCAGATACATAACCCAACAAAGTGATTACCATCCAAAAGCAATCTGAATTGAACCATTCTGCTGACAGTTCAAACCTATACACTACGTATTACAAAGTAAATGCTCTAATGAATCATGCACCACGAGACACTTTGTGTTTGTTTGTTTGTATGTGCACTTGTTATAGCGCCCCTTCAAGTTTTCGCTACTCAGAGGCGCTCCCGAATGCAGAGCGGACACTGCATCGGAGTTTCACGCCGAAGCGCTGAGCAATTGTGAGTGAAGGATTTGCCCAAGGTCCTTACGCGGCGAGGTGGATTCAAACCTCGAACCTTCCGACTCCAAAACAACGACGCCACCACTACACCACCGCGCCCCACGTTCTCAAGGAACGACAAGTTCATTGACAAAAAATTAAACTGAGATGTACAAATTTTACAAGAAAAGGTTGGCTCGAACTCTGACCTCTTGATAGACGCATCCCTTTGACAGTTTCTCCACCTTGTTCCAAGTCTTGACGCCGAGCTTTGGATCGTATTCTCGAAAATGACTGAAGCACACGTTGAAACACAACAGAATCAGCGTCAGTTAACGCGTTGACCGCCAGGCAAGAGTTAACTCATACTACAGCCAGTCATTTAACATGGCATGTAGGCGATCAATGTGCTAATAAACTCAAACATAAACCTAATGCAAAGATTCAAAAGCATCCCCTAAAACCTGTCCACGTTAAAATGGATTGATGTGATCAAAATAAGTTATTAATTTAACTTCCCTCTTTCAACTTACTCTCGCTTATGCCTTTCTCACTTTCTTGCCTTGTATTGCCGTGTAATTATACCTTGCCATACCTCCATCACCTTGTCACCTTGTGCTGTCAGTTCGTTCAAACTCTAGCGATCATCATGATCAGCCTTCTCCATTGCTTTCTTTCTGATGTCGCTTCTCATAGTTGTTCCAGATTCATTCCTGTTGTTTCTTGAACATCGTCCAACCACCTTTTCCTCGGTCACCCTTGTTTTCTCCTTCCCTCTCCGCATACCAGCATCACATCTTTTTCCAGTCCACTTGAACGCATAACATGACCAAAGAAACCCAACTTTCTTCTTAGCACTGTTTGTTGTAACGACTCATCGTTTTCGATACCTCCATAAGCTCCTGTAACGATTAAATTGTGAAGGATAGGGCAATATACAAAACCTCTACACCTAATCCTGGACAAATATAATTGCTATTAGACATTTATATAGCACCACTTTCAGAACAGATTAATTAATCAGATGGTCTCTCTAGCCTACCTACATGATGTTAAGTCATGTGGGTAAGTACACCAAGACCTAATCTATAATTTGAACATCTCGAATTATACCATCCTCCAGAAGGATCACATACATACATACAAGTCAGCTCAAGCATTGGCTCTTCCCCGAATCCTCTTGCTCTCTTACGTTTCTTTTTCCCTTATGCACTGAAAGTGCCTCTGAATAGCTATAGTCTATGCAGCGTGAGGCGCTCCACAAATTTTTAGAAACGTAACTAAATATAGCACATTAAAACTGAAAATGCAAGAAGCAAAAAATGATAACGATAAAAAGGCTAATAATAATAATAATTCATTCAACATTTATAGTAATCGGAAACTCCTGATTTCTAAAGCGCCTCTAGAAAGCCAAGTGCGGGGCACCGGCTTATTCACGAGCGCTGCATTGAGTCAAAAGGGTTATTCGTAAAAGTAGCCCATAGTGGTCCGGGTCGAGTTTATCAGATTTAATCCAAAAAAAAGTCTACCCACCGATTGATTTGACTAAAGAACTTTGGTTTGCGTGCGTTCGTAATGATGACGTCAAAGAGATCCGTCCAATCTTGTCCGACTAAAGAACACATTCCTTTGTTGCTAGATACGTTGAACACAGAAAAACATACGTTCGTCACAATCCAATTACAAAACCAAGCAACCAAAACCTGACACTTTTTTTCATATGTCATACCAGGCCAATATTTAAAAAAAACATACCATGGCTGATAGGCTGAGTCATTTGCCCTGTAACATGAAGAGTATGATTTAATCCCAGACTCGTTCCCTGATACAGTAAACTACCAATTAGATATTTGCACTTAATAAATGCGTATTAATAATAATAATATTTAATAATAATAATAATATTACTAAGCATACCTACCTCGGCCAATGCCCACTACATAGTAGCCGAATGTAAACAATGTTTCTCTACATTATTTCATACGTCAGACAGTCATACCAGGCCAATTGATACTTTAAAAAACATACCATAGCTGACTGGCTGAGTCATTTGCCTTGTAACATGAAGAGTATGATTCAATTCCAGACTCAAGGACAGTAAACTGCATAATTATAGGGACCTTGAACAGGTCCGTCACTCACAACTGTACAGTGCCATTGAATGATGTATGCTCATTAGATCTTGGTATTTAATAAATGCGTACTAATAATAATAATAATATTACTAAACATACCTACCTCGTCCAATGCCCACTACATGATAGTAGCTGATTGGAAACAATGTTTACCATACAATACAGAGAGTACAGATTTACCTTTCTTCCTATGATTATAAATCTTAGCTGGTGCATGTTTTAGCATACAAAGTCAAACAAGGATTAGAAAATCTTAATTTTAATCTTCACTATCAGTCACGGACACAACAATAGTCTCTGCAGGCCAAAAACCTCATCCATGGGTCCAGCAGGCCAGTTTCTTGACAAGCCTTGCTAGATAGTCATAGGTAGTCTAAAATGTGCTATAAATAAGTATACTGATACACACACAAACACACACACCCATAGGCGTAGGAGACGGGGGTCCAGGGGGGGCAAATGCCCCCCCCAAATTTCGGGCAAGTCTGGTTTTTCGGGCAAGCATCCCGGGAAAAGTAAAAAAATGTATTAAGAAATTTCGGAATTTTGACCGGACGACTAAAAAAAAAAAAAAAAAACCTCGTCAGATTTTTTCGGGCAGAAAAGTAAGGGAATTTTCGGGCAATTTCGACCGGACGACTAAAAAAAAAAAAAAAAAGTCGTCAGATTTTTTCGGGCGGAAAAAGTCAAAAGTTACGGGAATTTTCGGCCGGACAGAAAAAAAGTCTTCAGATTTTTCGGGCAAAAGTTAAACTTTTGCCCCCCCACTCCTGAAAAGTCCCCTACGCCTATGCACACACCTACCATACCTATCTGCCTGCCTGACTCTCCGGACTTGACCCGCTGCCTATCGATTTTGTTCTGATTATATTATGCCCCTGTGAATAAGCTGGTTCCCGAGACTTCATTTTTGTGGGCACCGTAGAAGTCTCGAGATTACGATTACAATTACACACAACTTGGACTGATCAGAAAACTAGTCTGATTACAGTTTGGAGTTGATACGCTAGGTTAGAGCCTTATACAATAAACACGAGCACTATAATATTATAAGAAACTAATCAATGAATCATAACTCACACAAAATGAAACGCACTGTTTGTGATGAGGAAGATTTTCTTTCCAGCGCTTGACAGTCGCTTAAAAAGATCGCAAATCTCCGTCTGACGAAGCAGATACGTCTCTGAAATGTCACACGAATAGACAGGAAACAATTTAATTTATATAGAGCCGATACCAGATATTAGCACATAAAACCTAGTCTGACAGTTCCAAAGCAATCATAATAATTTTTATTGGGTGTACAACTGCACATGTTCACTAAACTTAGAGCAATAGAAGAACACGTTCAAAAAGAAATCTTCAAAAGTCAAAGAAATTTCAAGATTTGCAATTCAACTAACAAATTTTAGAAAGACTAACACTATAAAATACAATTACATGCAGCTGTGTCAGGCCTGGCGCTTGTGAGAAGTAAAGTCTCTTGAAGAAGCACTGTATAAATTCTAAGAATGAACAAATGAGTGAAGAGCCCCATATAAAAATTGGCACAATATAAATACTAGAATTTTTTAATTTGGCTTGTATTTAAAACGTAAAAAAGTTTGGCTATCACCATGCTTGATCATAATACATAAATATCAATTAATCAATCAATAACTCAATCAATATATCAATCAATAAATAACTCAATCAATCAATCAATAAATAACTCAATCAATCAATAAATTACTCAAGCAATAAATCAATAACTCAATCAATCAATTACTCAATCAATCTGAATCACTATGGGATGACATGAGATGAATGATGTCTAACCGAGGTTGTCTTCAATCGCTCGGTGGATTACTCCGCTGCTGTGAAGACTGGTGATCGTATTCTACGAATGAGCGCATTGACAACACAAAAATAAACAATCAAATCTGATTAAATGAAATATACAATATAACAACAGTTGTCATGACAAGACAATAAAATATTTACCGGTAAATACAAAAATCACGAAAGGTACAAATGAACTTTTAAAACGAGATGAATGTTTACAGAAAGATCATCCTTTGAGAAAGATCCAGGTGCAAGATAAGCGCATTGAGCGAGGGAAAGTCCAGTGAGCAAGGGGAAGTCCAGTGAAGAAGGAAAAGCCCAGAGATTCTAGGAATAGCTACATAACATTTGATTACTACATTTACAGTAAAGTGCGTCACACATTCATACCTTAACGTCGTAGAAGACATACTCGGGATCGTACGTTATGTCGTGTTGCATGAAGAACTGTAACAAAACGTCGTTAAACTTTACACGTAACAATAATGAAGAACTGTAACACAACGTCGTTAAACTTTACACGTAACAATAATGAAGAACTGTAACACAACGTCGTTAAACTTTACATGTAACAATAATGAAGAACTGTAACACAACGTCGTTAAACTTTACATGTAACAATAATGAAGAACTGTAACACAACATCGTTAAACTTTACACGTAACAATAATGAAGAACTGTAACACAACGTCGTTAAACTTTACACGTAACAATAATGAAGAACTGTAACACAACGTCGTTAAACTTTACACGTAACAATAATGAAGAACTGTAACACAACGTCGTTAAACTTTACACGTAACAATAATGAAGAACTGTAACACAACGTCGTTAAACTTTACACGTAACAATAATGAAGAACTGTAACACAACGTCGTTAAACTTTACACGTAACAATAATGAAGAACTGTAACACAACGTCGTTAAACTTTACACGTAACAATAATGAAGAACTGTAAGACAATGTCGTTAAACTTTACACGTAACAATAATGAAGAACTGTAACACAACGTCGTTAAACTTTACACGTAACAATAATGAAGAACTGTAACACAACGTCGTTAAACTTTACACGTAACAATAATGAAGAACTGTAACACAACGTCGTTAAACTTTACACGTAACAATAATGAAGAACTGTAACACAATGTCGTTAAACTTTACACGTAACAATAATGAAGAACTGTAACACAATGTCGTTAAACTTTACACGTAACAATAATGAAGAACTGTAACACAATGTCGTTAAACTTTACACGTAACAATAATGAAGAACTGTAACACAATGTCGTTAAACTTTACACGTAACAATAATGAAGAACTGTAACACAATGTCGTTAAACTTTACACGTAACAATAATGAAGAACTGTAACACAATGTCGTTAAACTTTACACGTAACAATAATGAAGGACTGTAAGACAATGTCGTTAAACTTTACACGTAACAATAATGAAGAGCTGTAACACAACGTCGTAAAACTTTACACGTAACAATAATGAAGAACTGTAACACAACGTCGTTAAACTTTACACGTAACAATAATGAAGGACTGTAACACAATGTCGTTAAACTTTACACGTAACAATAATGAAGAACTGTAACACAATGTCGTTAAACTTTACACGTAACAATAATGAAGAACTGTAACACAACGTCGTTAAACTTTACACGTAACAATAATGAAGAACTGTAACACAACGTCGTTAAACTTTACACGTAACAATAATGAAGAACTGTAACACAACGTCGTTAAACTTTACACGTAACAATAATGAAGAACTGTAACACAATGTCGTTAAACTTTACACGTAACAATAATGAAGAACTGTAACACAATGTCGTTAAACTTTACACGTAACAATAATGAAGAACTGTAACACAATGTCGTTAAACTTTACACGTAACAATAATGAAGAACTGTAACACAATGTCGTTAAACTTTACACGTAACAATAATGAAGAACTGTAACACAATGTCGTTAAACTTTACACGTAACAATAATGAAGAACTGAAACACAACGTCGTTAAACTTTACACGTAACAATAATGAAGAACTGTAACACAACGTCGTTAAACTTTACACGTAACAATAATGAAGAACTGTAACACAATGTCGTTAAACTTTACACGTAACAATAATGAAGAACTGTAACACAATGTCGTTAAACTTTACACGTAACAATAATGAAGAACTGTAACACAATGTCGTTAAACTTTACACGTAACAATAATGAAGAACTGTAACACAATGTCGTTAAACTTTACACGTAACAATAATGAAGGACTGTAAGACAATGTCGTTAAACTTTACACGTAACAATAATGAAGAGCTGTAACACAACGTCGTAAAACTTTACACGTAACAATAATGAAGAACTGTAACACAACGTCGTTAAACTTTACACGTAACAATAATGAAGAACTGTAACACAATGTCGTTAAACTTTACACGTAACAATAATGAAGAACTGTAACACAATGTCGTTAAACTTTACACGTAACAATAATGAAGAACTGTAACACAATGTCGTTAAACTTTACACGTAACAATAATGAAGAACTGTAACACAATGTCGTTAAACTTTACACGTAACAATAATGAAGAACTGAAACACAACGTCGTTAAACTTTACACGTAACAATAATGAAGAACTGTAACACAACGTCGTTAAACTTTACATGTAACATACACGCACTTCGAATTAAGATGCCTGTAATTTCTTTCTCAATGTGATAATTACCCAAGAAGTAAAACCCAGTAGAAGTGCTATTAATGAAAGCATAACATGTCACGATGTGAGTATCTAGGACACAACTCATGTCAATATACATAATTCATGACATGACACAAACCATTCAAAGTCGTCAGTCATGTCATGACAAAATTCACCTACGACATGAGTCATTCTACAGTAGTTCACATGTCACGACATAAGCCCTTGCATGAGAATTCACCTATGCCACAAATTGATCGCTTTATAACAGCAGTCATCCGGATTCATTCAATGACATGACTTATGGCACGACACAAGTCATACTAAAATGCAATAAAGATAACTCACTTCGATGACATTTGCAAACAACGTCATTTCCGGCAGCGCAAACAAATCCATGAACTGGTGCATCTTGGGACCCTGCCAACACAAACACATATCACCAGCTTAACAAACATCAAATACCTCACAAACACATATCACCAGCTTAACAAACATCAAACATCTTACAAACACATCACCAGCTTAACAAACATCAAACATCTTACAAACACATATCACCAGCTTAACAAACATCAAACATCTTACAAACACATCACCAGCTTAACAAACATCAAACATCTTACAAACACATCACCAGCTTAACAAACATCAAACATCTTACAAACACATCACCAGCTTAACAAACATTAGACATCTGACAAATATATCCTGTTTAACATCAAAGCAGAATTTATTACACAATCTGACCAATCAAACTTTGTTTCATAAATCTCTCAAGTCTCTTTTCTTTTGCCATGGCTGGAGACTAAGAGCACTCCTGAGCAAATTTCTTGAAGGGGCGCTACATTAAAGTCCATAGAATGAATGAACGAAACAATAACAATAAAGTGCAGCTATATTTTATGCATAGCCCTCCTTCCAATGATTATAAGTGCACACAACCATATAACATTCAATTGTTGCACAACCATATAACATTCAATTGTTGTCATTCGTGGTTGGACTGGGAGCACCTCTGAGTAGCTCCTTGAAGAGGCGCTATATAAATGCTCTGAATGAATGAATGAATGAGGAAATGGGCAAACCTACCACACCATAGAACCCACTAAGGCTTTCGATATCAACGTGTGAGCCATGGTACAATTCTTTCACCTCAGCATCGGGCACAGGATGCAACCCTCTGCAAAATAAAATAAATAAATATTCTAAATCATATGAAGCTGGATTAATCTAATCTATGGTTGGATTAACGCCATCAGACCTTGCTTGATCTATTTTGCCCTGCTTGACCTTGGTTGATCTATTTTGTCCTACTTGACCTATTTTGCCCTACTTGACCTATTTTGCCCTACTTGACCTATTTTGCCCTACTTGACCTATTTTGTCCTACTTGACCTTGGTTGACCATATTTGCACCTGACTGACCCAATTTGGTCTGGCTTAACCTCATCATTTCAGTGTCATGGTCAGACCTCTTCGCAAAGTGTGTTGACATTCTTACCTTTACGTCTAACATTTAATTACTGCATTTACACTGATCTATAGGTCAAGTAAGACAAAATAGATCAGCTTGCACTTTCCAATGGTTTCCATGCATATATCTGGCAAACGGCTGAAGACCGTCCATCACTCTGTTCAATTGCTGTCTTGTGTGGTCAGGTCATGAGAATCTCTTACGAGTTATTCTTGAAGAGCTATATAAATATGTCTATATAAATAGTGCCACAAAAAATAATTGCCGTTTAAATGATCAGATTAGAATTCACAGATAAGTTAGTATTCATGATTCAATAACAATTCAAACATTACAGTCAGATTCAGAGCATGTGAATTGGAAAACCACCTGTAGACTGTGCCAAGCTGTATATGATGAAACGCATCTATTTTTAGAAGAATACCCTGAAAAACAAAGAAAATAAAACAGAATTACAATGTTTTCAAAATACTCTATCCACTTATCTAATGCAACACATCTATAGAGTATCGGTTAAAGCTTCCTCTTCTGTGATGATTCTTAAGGATCCTGAGCAAATTATTCAATCATAAAATGCTACATCAAAAGACTTTAATAAATGCACAACAATAATAACAACTTATAAATAAAATGACCAGCTATATAATAATTAACTAATTTTATAATAATTAAAGTACCGTTGGGCATGATGTCAAATTTGTCAGAGGCTCGCCTTGTAAATCATATTAATTAATTAATTAATCAATTAATTAATTAAATAAATATTTCCCACCTTTTGAACATCGCAGTGAAGGCCACGAACAGCAAACCGTGGGTCGTACTCATGCTGAGGAAGGGTGATGTCTTTTGGATACTGAAACAATAAAGATTTACGAAGAACAAGTAAACCACAGTTCAATAACAATGGCAATCTAATCCATTGGCAATAACTTCTCTATAATGCACGCGTGACAACAATTGAATGTTGCCTTTAAGCAGATTGATATATCACAGCTTGCAAATCTTCATAAAGTATCAGTAAATGACTCCATTGCCTTTCTATATAAATGACCCCTTTGCCTTTCTTACCTAAATGACCCCCTTGCAATTCTTACCTAAATGACCCCATTGCCTTTCTTACCTAAATGACCTCATTGCCTTTCTTACCTAAATGACCCCATTGCCTTTCTTACCTAAATGACCTCATTGCCTTTCTTACCTAAATGACCCCATTACCTTTCTTACCTAAATGACCCCATTGCATTTCTTACCTAAATGACTCCCTTGCATTTCTTACCTAAATGACCCCATTGCCTTTCTTACCTAAATGACCTCATTGCCTTTCTTACCTAAATGACCCCCTTGCCTTTCTTACCTAAATGACCCCCTTGCAATTCTTACCTAAATGACCCCATTGCCTTTCTTACCTAAATGACCTCATTGCCTTTCTTACCTAAATGACCCCATTGCCTTTCTTACCTAAATGACCTCATTGCCTTTCTTACCTAAATGACCCCATTGCCTTTCTTACCTAAATGACCTCATTGCCTTTCTTACCTAAATGAACCCATTGCCATCCTTACCTAAATAACCCCCTTGCAATTCTTACCTAAATGACCCCACTGCCTTTCTTACCTAAATGACCTCATTGCCTTTCTTACCTAAATAACCCCCTTGCCTTTCTTACCTAAATGACCCCCTTGCAATTCTTACCTAAATGACCCCATTGCCTTTCTTACCTAAATGACCTCATTGCCTTTCTTACCTAAATGACCCCATTGCCTTTCTTACCTAAATGACCTCATTGCCTTTCTTACCTAAATGACCCCATTGCCTTTCTTACCTAAATGACCTCATTGCCTTTCTTACCTAAATGACCTCATTGCCTTTCTTTCCTAAATGACCTCATTGCCTTTCTTACCTAAATGAACCCATTGCATTTTTTACCTAAATGACTCCATTGCCTTTCTTACCTAAATGACCCCATTGCCTTTCTTACCTAAATGACTCCATTGCCTTTCTTACCTAAATGACCCAATTGCCTTTCTTACCTAAACGACCCCATTGCCTTTCTTACCTAAATGACCCAATTGCCTTTCTTACCTAAACGACCCCATTGCCTTTCTTACCTAAATGACCACATTGCCTTTCTTACCTAAATGACCCCATTGCCTTTCTTACCTAAATGACCCCATTGCCTTTCTTACCTAAATGACCCCATTGCCTTCTTACCTAAATGACTCCATTGCCTTTCTTACCTAAATGACCCAATTGCCTTTCTTACCTAAACGACCCCATTGCCTTTCTTACCTAAATGACTCCATTGCCTTTCTTACCTAAATGACCCCATTGCCTTTCTTACCTAAATGACTCCATTGCCTTTCTTACCTAAATGACCCAATTGCCTTTCTTACCTAAACGACCCCATTGCCTTTCTTACCTAAATGACCCAATTGCCTTTCTTACCTAAACGACCCCATTGCCTTTCTTACCTAAATGACCCCTTTGCCTTTCTTACCTAAATGACACCTTTGCCTAAGTTCTTACCTAAATGACCCCATTGCATTTCTTACCTAAATGATCCCATTGCCTTTCTAGCCTAAATGACCCCTTTGCCTTTCTTACCTAAATGACCCCTTTGCCTTTCTTACCTAAATGACCCCATTGCCTTTCTGACCTAAATGACCCCATTGCCAAAAAACGTCTAATACATTACCTTCAGGTGCGAAACGAGCAAGTCTCGACCGAGATCGTATATAAGTCGGTTGAGACTTTTACGATAGACTGCAATCGTGTAGTCGTAGTCGAAGCCGTAGACATCGATCTCTCGTAGGTTCAGTTCGTTGTTTGCATAGACTGCATGAGGGTCCTTATCTAGCGGCAGTGATCTGGCTGAAATCACAGTGATAATATAGGGCTTTTAGTGTACGTGCAGTTCTACACAAAATTTATGGCTGTTCTAAAACTGATTCAGATTATGTGCATTCCAAACTGAGAATGCCTCGTATTTGTAGGTGCACTTGCTATAGCGCCCCTTCAAGCTCTTCTACTCAGAGGCGCTCCCATATTGCTTAAGCTTCGGCTTCCATCAAATTTTTCCCAGTTTTTTTAACTTAAAACACTAAAATTAAAAATGTCGAATCGGCTCGTAATTGCGCATTATCTACGCAGGGTCATTACATGTTGTTAACAATGTTCAAATCATTAAATTGGCGATAGGTATTCGTACTTTGATATGCCTAACAATAACCAACTTATGGATCGAACCGGCATCCAGTGGCAAGTCACAAATAATCTGCCAATGTGTCATGCTACCATTTCTTCTGGCACAAAATAACAAAACGCTTTACATTCATCTTATAACACGTAACCCGGCTAGTACAGTGCCACGCGCACGAGAGTAAGGGAGAACTTCATTACCATCGGTCGACTGTTGTAGAAGCTTATATTCATCCCAAAGATTTACTCCAGAATTCTTTGCTGAACAAAAATGTCTCGTTTGAAGCTGATAATTAAATTTATGTCCCAGAATAAATTGCCTTGAAGACCGTCGAAGAATGGAAGAAAATCGATGGATAACAGCTGACGACCTTTCAACGACCGCCATATTACTTGCTACTAGCGATGGATCACATGAAACGCTAAAAGTCGTAAAAAGACCCTAGATGCAAGTAAGTAAGTTATCGCTTCATATACAACTGTCAAAATTTTTAACTTGGGATAATTTTTATAAGATTCAACTAGCGTTTCTAATCTAGAAATATTTCCAGTGGCAAACTTACGTGTTGTGTCAAGAATATTTCCGATTAAAGCCTTGAGCTCTTAAACAATTTCCATACCAAGTCAGCCAAAAGAAGCAAATTTTGACAAAGTAAGTGAAGCACTCAGGTGCAGAATCGATCCACAACATACCCAATTTTTGATTCGGGGATTTGAAACTACGGTCTTCAAATTCAGTGTGAAGGATATGGCTCAACTGAAAGTATTCTTTTCACACCATAGTTCTACCCTTTCTTAGGGATCTTTCACCTGATAGATGATAATAGGCCTATTAGCTCCCCATCTCTCTGTACACTCTTATTTTATATAGTTTTTTCTTGCTTTTTTTAGTTGTTGATCTCTTTGAATACAAACAATTTTGATTTGATTTAAACCATGTAGTGCTAATTACAGGGAAATGTACCGGGAGCAAGAGCACGAGGAAGGCCGAGGATGGGATGGGTTGTCAACATCGGAGACTGGATGGGAACATCTTTCGATCGGACTTTGATGGAGACAAGAGACAGGAGGAGATGGAGAAAACTTGTTCATGAAGCGACCAACCCTCGGATCGAGGATGGTTGAAGACAAGACAAGACAAGACAAGTGCTAATTGCTTTGTCATAAGGGCCTCATCCTGCCCCCAATTTATCTCCACCACCCCACCCTTTTGATTTCGGGCGTCTTAGGTCTTACGCTCTCACAGAAAGGAGTTCTTTTAGTTCCCTTCGCTCATACAGTAACTTTGCGCAAAATTTTGCTCTTTTTTGTGATAAACTCGGTGATCTGGAACGATTTTTCTTAAGAGTTGCGTCTACATCCTGGATGATCTGCTTGAAACTTTCCTCATTAACCTAATGACTGTTCTTCTTCGGTTCATTGGAACCAGGAGCACCTCTGAGAGGTTTCTTTGAATAGGTGCCATATAAACTCCCAAAATAATGATCGATTTGTGGTCAAACAAAAGTCACCTAGATCCATAGCTATTTTATTTTTTCATAACCAACCCAATTTCTAAGGGCTCGCAATACCCCTGGTTCTAACCTATTTGGCATTGAATGGAAATATTCCCAATCAGCTAAAAAAAATAAGGTCGAACCGCGTTTTGAATATGAGCAATATCATTAAATGGGCAATGCATTAAATGGGCATTTTGGGTTCAAACCACGCGATCAATGATTGAACTCTTGGTCACTAGACATACCTTAAGTCCTTAACACTAAACACTAACACCATACCTTAAAACCCATATAATTATGAGAACCATAACAATACTGTAGCACAAACCTTAAAACTATACTGAAAGACTAAACCTTAAAACTCTACTGAAAACCTAAACTTTAAAACCATAGCATGACACTAAACCTTAACACCATATCTTAACACAACACCATATTTTAACACCAAACATCAACACCATACCATAAAACCCATACATGAAAACCACACCTTAACACCATACAGCAACACTAACCTTAATCCCAAACTATAATACTAAACCTTAAAACCATACCATGACACTAACTAAACCTTAACACCATAACATTAAATCTTTTTTCTTTGGTCGTGGCTGGGCTGGGAGCGCCTCTGAGTAGTTTCTTGAAGAGGCGCTATATAAATTCTAATAATGAATGAATGAATTAACAATAAACATTAGCATCATACCTCAAACCAAAACACTAAACCTCAACACCAGGGCTTAAAGTGTGACAGGACAGTCAAGGACAGCGTCCTGGCATTTATTTTCAAATCTCTATGCCATCCTGCCACTTATTTGGCCAGCACACCTGAAAATGTAAGGGGCGTCCAGGCACTTCTTTTGAAAAGGAAAAGGACGTCCAGGCAATTCTTTTTTTTACACTTTTAGCACTGCTCAACACCATACCTTCACAACTGGAAGCTGATATCAAGACTCAAGAACAATTCCACAACTCAATCATGATTTAAGTACAATTGTATTAAATGCATGAAAATGAAAATAATAATACAGCGCCTAAGTAAGCTACTCAAGCATGAAAGCTTTCGTAAGAATAACGATAATACAGGAGTGAAACTCAGATCACAGAGCAAGGCCGGTGAAAATAGTTCCACGATTTCATAGAAAAAGTCTTTCAAAGTCAACGAAGGCAAAAATCAACTTGCTGCTGACAGTTTTTGCTGTACTCAAGCATGCTTTGACAGTCTTGTTTCTGTTTCCGACAGTTTTGCTGTAGCGAAATCTTGCACCTTTCTCGAAATAGAAATTGGTGCACGTCCAAACCGTTACACCAAGAGCATTTTTAGAACTTGCAGTCACATTCCCAATCTTTGAGGCATGTACAATTAGAGTAACCTGATAGATACCAACACACAGATATGTGACCAATCTGCACAAAACCAGTCGTAATTCGGTTTTAAAAAATGCTACTGTACTCCTGAGTCTGAAATTTCTTCATTTTTACAACCATTAGTGATCACAATGTAAAAGATATATAATTTTATATAAAAAAGTTTCAGAAAAAGTAACATTGAAGGTCATTATTAGGAAGACAAATAGTTCTACAAAGAATGAATGAATTTTATCATCCTTTGTATTTTTAGCAATGACAAATAGTTCTTTTATCCAAAATATCAGTTAGGACTGTCACTGAGCTAGAATAAAAAAAATTGCACCATGTTGTATCATAATGGAGGACATGTTTCTTTAAAATGGTCTACTGTACGCCTAAGTCCGAAACTCGACTAAAAACTGGTCAGGGCTGTTTTTTAAGGAATTTTTAGAACTGCACAACTCCTTCTTTTCCTTTCCATCCTCCATGGTAAATTACTTCCACTCAAAGGACAATGACCATTTTGTGCTAGTTTTAACTCGTCAAAATTGCTTCTACAACTGCACAAATCCATTTATAACTGCACATTTTGCGTACAACTGCACGTTAAAAAAGGCCCTGGAACTGTTAAATTGTGCAGATTGGTCATATAATAATCACCAATCCCAATTTATTCTACTCATGATTCAGAAATCCGAGAGACATCCGTCGACATCGACAAGCTTATCCAGCGGTGAACCAGTCTCCTCCTCTGGGAACGTCGGCGGCTCAGAGTTCTTGACATGCACCTTGAGATGCGATCGGAGGTTGGCCGGCCGGAGGAACTCCTTGCTGCAGACCGGACACTTGTGCGGCTTCAGTCCGGTGTGGATCTTCCGGTGGTTCTTGAGATTTGCTCCGGAGTTGAACGCCTTCTTACACTCGCCGCAGACGAAAGACTTCTTCACGGCGTGCGTGTGTACGTGCTCCTTAAGGTAGTTGAGATACTTGAATGCCTTCCCGCACGTATCGCACACGTACGGCCGCTCGTCCTTGTGACTTCTATAGTGCCGCTTTAGGTCGCTCTTCTTGAGGAAGCCCCTCCCGCAGACGCTGCACAGGTTCGACTTGTGTCCGGTGTGCGTGAGCATGTGCGAGCGCATGTCGGCCTGGCGCCGGAACGAGCGCTGGCAGATCGGACACTCGTGCGGCCGTTCGCTCGAGTGCGTCCGCGCGTGGCTCCGCAGAAGCGTTGCGCTCGTGAACAGCTTCCCGCATTCGCAGCACTGGTGCGTCGCGGGAAACACGAGCGCGTGCGCGGACATCTCGTGCCGCCGCAGCTCACGAAGCGACTCGAGCACGAACCCGCAGATGGCGCACGTCTGTTTTTCCACATTATGAAGCTTTCGATGCGTGTTCAACGACGTTAACACCTTGAACGTTTTGCCGCATATCTCGCACGGATGCGCATGTCCCGCCTCGTGGATGGAGACACGGTGCCGCCGAAGCATCTGCTCGTCGCGAAACATCCGGTTGCAGACGCCACACGGGTGGCGCAGAGATGTTGAGTGGATCCGGACATGCTTCAGCAGCTGGTAGTTCTCCTTGAATCGCTTGCCACAGAACTCGCACGCGTAGTTGAGTTCCATCGAGTGACGCCTCTGGTGCTTCTTTAAGTAGTACTCCTGGAGAAACGCACGACCGCACAACTTACACTGGAACCTCGCCGCCGTCAGATCGTGCGTTCGCATGTGCTTCCGAAGCAAGTACCCCTCGCGGAACGTCTTAGCGCACAGACCGCACGGGTGCACGCAGGCGTTGTCGTGGCGACGTAGGTGTTTCTGGAGGTAGTAGCGCTGGCGGAAACTGCGATGGCAAACGCAACACACGTAACAGCCGTCGTCGCTGCAGTGCGTCGCTCGATGCTTCGCGAGCCACTTAACGCGCTTGAACGCACGTCCGCATTTGTCGCACACGTGCGCCTTCTCTTCCGGGCTGTGCGTCGCTTCGTGCGTCGCAAGCTCGGCTTCGTCCGCAAACGATTTCTTACATACGTTGCAACGTAAGGCACGGCTTCGGATATTGTCCACAGACTCTCTCGTTTCGTTTCGCCACTCGCCGTTACCGCCGAGCGAGTTACAGGGAGCGCAGATTTCGGGCAGCCCCGAACTGTTTTTTGACGCGACAAAAACTTCTTGACACCTGTCGCACTTCAGCGGTTTTTCATCGATAGTTTCTTGTTTGTGAAGCTTCTTGTGCTTTCGAAGGTCGCTAGCGATCGTAAAAGTTACGCCACAGACGTTGCAGACCAGCCGACTTTTGTCGTCTTTTCCGTGCCGTCGAAAGTGTCTCATGAGACCCTTGCGCTGCGGGAACTTGCAGTTGCACACCCAGCATTGGTACGTCGTCGCTGGCGTGCGTTCGTTGTGGCTGCTGCAGTGCGTTTTAAGTTGCGACTTCGTGCTGAAGATGAGCGGACACAGGTCGCAAGCGTACGGCTTCAACGGGTTGGGAGCCACATGCGACTTCAAGTGAGCCTCAACGTGAGTCTCGTTGTCGAAGACTTGCGAACAGAACTCGCACGCAAGCGGGTTTATGTCGCACGCAAGCGGGTTAACTCTGTCGTCGCTGCGCTCATCGTCGGGCGTGACTGGCTCATCGTGCTCGAGCGAATCGCTCTCGTACGTATCCTGGAGCTGCTCGCTTTCGAACAGACCAACGTGAACGATGGCATCCGAGTTGTTGGTGAGCGCGGTGAGCGTATCGAGCGCTGTTTCAACGCACGCGTCCATGCTAACGATCCATTTGAGATCGCTCGTCGCTTCCGAGTCGGCCGCTCGATCTTTGACGCCGAGTTGTTCGCACGCGAGAATGAAATCGTCGTTGGGCTTCTCGTCGGGGTTCGAAGCGCAGCCGTTGTAGATGAGGAAGAGGACGGCCTCGACGGCGTCCCCGCTCATGTGGGGAATCTTCACCCGGTATCGCGTCTCGTCGCCGGACGAGCCTTCGAACGCCGCTCGGAACGAGGAGCTGCCGGCGGCGAGCACGACGCTGTGAGCGGGAAGATCGCGATCTTTGGCGGCGATTGTCGTGTCGCAGAGGAAGTTGTCGTTTCGGAACGACCACAGCTGGCCGCAGAGCAGTTTGAGAATGGCATAGTGCTCGCAATCCATGCACGAACAGCTGGAAAAGACAAGTGACAAATAAAGTCTAGCGTTCATTCATTTTGTTTAATCTTTTACCCGTTCGCCCCGACAGTATCCGCTGAAAACGGGCTTGAAATTTAAAAATTAACCGGTAAAGGGTTAACAAGTCAAAGCATACAAGTAGAGGCATAGCGTAACAGTCAGATTCATGGGTCTGCTTACAAGTGATCTAATCATTTCGATAGTGCAGTAAGAAGAAAACAATCGCACAAAAGAAATTGGGAAAAAACAGTTAATGCGATATTTCACATCCATGGTGAATCACTAAATGTTTCAATTGGAACAGAACTGAAACATATATATCTTCCACCTCAAGTTTATAGTCTTCCTGGTGTGCTAATTTATTTGTAATCCACTCTCAGCATTCGTAAATAAGCTGGTGCCCTGTGGTTGGCTTTTGAATAGTTCTGTAGAAATCTGGAGACTACGATAAAGATTCATATAAATTATTTGCAGTTTCACATTTCCATTCTCCTATCGCGCAGCCATAGAGTAAACCTTTGAATAATTCAGAACACACCTTGTCACCTTGTGCTGTCAGTTCGTTGAACTCTAGCGATCGATAAGGCCAGCCTTCTCCATTGCTTTCTTTCTGATGTCGCTTCTCTTAGTTGTTCCAGATTCATTACTGTTGTTTCTTGAACATCGTCCAACCACCTTTTCCTTGGTCGCCCTTGTTTTCTCCTTCCCTCACCGCATGCCAGCATCATATCTTTCTCCAGACCATTTGAACGCATAACATGACCAAAGAAAACCAACTTTCTTCTTAGCACTGTTTGTTGTAACGACTCATCCATATCGATACCAATTTCTGTGCGCACCCACTCATTTGTTCTTTTTTCTTTCCAAGATATTCTCTGCATCTTCCTCCAAATCCACATCTCACATGCGTTAATCTTTTTTTTCATTATCTTGGTCATTGTCCATGTCTCACAACCACATAGTACTGTCGGTATTATCAAAGCCCTCACCAGTATTTTTTTCGTATTTGTACTCACATGCCTATCCTTCCATATTTTTTCCAATCCATTCATTGCAGTTTTTCCTATCGCCACCCTACGTTTTATTTCCGTATCGCACTTGCCCTCTTTTTCTATTACAGATCCTAAAAACGTAAAGCTTGAAACCACCTCCAATTCCTCTCCATCTATCACAATTCAGAACAGTTACTTCAAATACATGTAAACAATCATTCGCTCGTTGCAACTTCCGGTAAACATCAAGACTGGCTGCCCGTACTCCAAACAATGTGGCTGCCAACGAATGCAATAAAATTAGACCGCGACCATCGACGACATTGTTCATCAATTCAGCTTCAATTTCAGCAGAATGACTGCACTAACCCTAAAACTAACCCTAACCGACCCTCACGACGCCTAACCTGAGCCCTAACCGACCCTCACGTTGCGATGTTGTCTATAGGTCGCACTCTAATTTTATGGCATTTGTTAGCGGCCATATTGTTTGGAGTACGGGC
Organism: Lumbricus rubellus; assembly: GCA_945859605.1. NCBI lineage: Eukaryota > Metazoa > Annelida > Clitellata > Crassiclitellata > Lumbricidae > Lumbricus > Lumbricus rubellus. The sequence continues at coordinate 27,090,751 of OX243822.1, read as the reverse complement.
AGCCAGTCTTGACGTTTACCCAACTTCCAATACACAGGTGTCTGGTAACGAACCGGACAGTCCAGTACTTACAAAATCTGTCCAGCCAGAAATTTTTACACATTATTGGACATGGTGGTGTCCGGTAAATAATTATTGCTGGCAACAAGTGTTGGAGTGCAGCTTCTTGGGGCATATGAAAAGACATCGACTTGTGATTCTAAAATTATATTGCCGTTTTCTACCTCTACGTATGCAGGCAGCTGTGGTAGAAAGACAGATAAACGAACATGCTATATAGGTCTAATATGGCTGGTTACATTAAATAAGTACCTAACTCGAGGAGACATGCAGTCAGATGAGCAAAATCGGACAGACAGCCAGGCTGAGTCAGCCATTCAATCACACACCGATATACCACATGATGTAGGTCACTACCCCAGATTTCTTCATTATAATTATGTCACACACAACACCTACTTTGTGTACGGTCCCTTTTCCAACATTTTAGTTCTTAGTCGCCCCCGTACAGTTCTGCACATTGGGCGTCATTCTGCAGTTGGTCCGTCCGTATTGTATTTATAAATTTAGAAAACTTTTACACAATGCACACCAATCTTTCGCACTCATCCGGTAACTTTCTCAAGGCTGCCTTGCAACCCTACGTCCGAACAAGTTAAGAAAACCTGGGCGATAATAACATCCAAGCATATATCGCACTTCGTTTATTACCGATTATTATCTAAACATTAAGTAGCAGATTATCCGCCGTACCTATTCTAAGCACTGAATCCACTCATTGCATGTCGATATTATTTAAAAGATAAAATATGAACTAAAAACAAACTATAATTTCGGACACTTTGTACATAGCCGATATATAAACATAAGAGTCATCACCCGCTTATGCCGTCTTCCGTGTTTGCCGCGTCGTTGGTTTGCCTCACATAGCCGCCCTAAGCTTACAAATTCGAGTGATATTAATATTATAAGATTGCTCCAAGATCTGAATTGGGGAAAAACAGTGCTATTGATGGGACCAAGGGCAAGAGGAACGAATAATGTGTTGCGAATAGTGCTCTGTATTTTGCATCTTTTCTAGCGGCTGCTAGTTCTGAAGGCTGCACCGCCATCTTCCGTAACTGAAGTTGCTAGCAAGTAGGCCTAGCCTATGAATTAAGCAGCCAAAGTTAATTGAAGTATCGGCAGTGCGTTAAGTGTAGGCCTAGAAAAATAAGTGCCTGGACGCTCCTGAACTTACAATCTGAGCTCGTGAAATAAGTGGCAGGACGGCGTTCAGATTTGAAAATAAGTGCATGAACGCCTTCCATGACCGTCCAGGCACACGTACGTAGGCCTAGGGCCTACTTTAACTCATTCCAGCCGGAATTGTTTTGATACCTATGCTGTTAATGGGGTCACGGGTGACCCCATCCGGCGGGAAAGAGTTAAGTCCTGAGTATCGGTCACTGTGGCTGCGCATTCCATAACCTGCCAGGCTACCTCCAGAACGCCAGAGAATAGAGTGGGATATCCTGTCTCTTACCATCAGTTCGAGATAGACCAGGTAGCCTATATATAATTATATAGTTCCCTAATGGAAGGAAAACCAGCACAAGTGAGACAGCGCCAAATGAGGTCATTAATTTTAGACACCGTGTCGAGGTAAGCGATCGTGGCCCAGGCCTAGGGGTGCTTTGTGATCCAGCGGAAGCGATCGATCAGAGCGCCTCATGCACATTGCACAAGTATAGCGTATTAGACCTAGGCTACTGTTACTGTTGCCTACTATTACTGCTACTGTTAGGCTACCTAGGCCTACTCCCTCCGCCCTCGATCACACAATCGAGAGATTCCATATGCTGACACATTAACTAGGAGATCGAGGCTTTATTACTCGTATGATATGACTATCGATATATGTTTAGGTCTATTCTCCTATTTAGCCTACTTTTTGTAAGACTGAAAATAACTGCATTTTCACACTGACTTAATTTATTAGGCCTATTGGCAGTTAAAATAACCAGTAGCCAGAATGAGGGTAAGCTATCATCATCATCGTCGTCGTCGTCGTCGTCATCATCATCATCATCATCATCATCATCATCATCATCATCATCATCATCATCATCATCATCATCATCATCATCATCATCATCATCATCATCATCATCATCATCATCATCATCTAGGCCTATCTGTGATTGTAGGCCTGTTAACAATTCACCATGTAGCCTATAGTAGGCCTACTGTGACGAGCACAGGTGACAAATTCAAGGACAACATTTCGTTGTGGATTTTTTACGCAAACGAAATATCGGAATAGGCTACATAGGATATCACAAGAGATGTCACTATAATCAAAGTGTAACTTAAAGGTCTTTGCTATAATATCAGGGATCTAGCGACACTAACACTAATTCTAACCCTAACTGACTCTCACGACGCCTAACCTAAGCTCCAACCGACCCTCTCGACGCGTAATTACGACGCCTAACCTGAAATGCAATGAAAATGTGCATAGAGTAGCATCTTTAACGTAATGCGTAATCTGTGTTATCCGCTTGACGGCCAATCACAACGCGACAGACAAGTTAGAGTGTTAGACTGCGGGAAAAAGCAGGCGATACGACGAATAGAAGTTTTTCAAACAAGACTTCAGGTAAAATATTTAAAATAATTATTATGTAAAATCTATCAATAGCGGTCCCCGATTTTGCAGTTTCGCCAATTTTTGACTCGTTGCAGCGCAGTATTAAATTTAATCTGGGACTAGTCCGGACAGAACATTGGTAACATCAAAATCAAAAAATTTTGCAGCCTGTTTCCATCAGTCTTGGTGTGCGTCTATGCGTTTAAAGCTAAATGCCACCAAAACAGAAGAAGCATTTCAAAGTATTCAAACGAAACTTGTTCATGAAGTAGCTTCTTGTGGTATCTCTTGTAGCAACATCAATCACTAAAGCAAACAAGAGCGTAATTGCAGTTTTGTTAGTTTTTCAGCGGTTTTTGAGTTTTATTTGTTACCCTTTAAATAGTCATGATTTCTGTCTGTCACGCTGTGATTGGTTGACTAAAAATAAACGTGGATACGCTTTATTTTTGTTGTTGAAAGACAGAAAGTTACAATGAATATTTTCGGTAAAAACGCACACTGCGTGCCCGTACTCTAAACAATATGGCTGCCAACGAATGCAATAAAATTAGAGCGCGATCTATGGACGATATCGCAACATGCATCCCAACATGCAAAGCGTGAGGGTCGGTTAGGGCTCAGGTTAGGCGCCGTGAGGGTCGGTTAGGGTTAGTTTAGGGTTAGTGCAGTCATGCTACTGAAATTGAAGCTGAGTTGATGAACAATGTCGTCGATGGTCGCGCTCCAATTTTATTGCTTTCGTTGGCAGCCATAGCTGACGTTGATTGGTTGATGTGAGGTCAGTTCAACGGCAGTATTTAATATACTGACTGTTATTGGTTGAGAAATGCTTTAATGTAAAATATTTTATTAAAAACATATTTGGGTTATTGTGACTGACGTCTCGGTAGATAGTAAACAGTATGGCCGCCGTAGATACGTGCGCATTAGAGCGGCCTCGCATACGGCGATTGATAGCCCAATATTTCCGCGACCTATGTTTTCGCGAAAGTCAGTAAGTAAAATACCATGAAAAGGTGAATTTTCGAAAATATTAATACGCTTAAATAAGGTAAATAACACAACCAAATCGATTCACCTGAACGAGATATCTCGCGTTAACCGCGAGATCTCGTGGTATAAACTACCTTGCGTTGCTAAATAATTATGGCTGCCAACGAATGCACTAAAATTACAGCGCCACCTATCGATGATATCGAAGCGTGAGGGTCGGTTAGGGTTAGTTTTAGGGTTAGTGCAGTCATTCTCATAAAATTTCAGCAGAATGACTGCACTAACCCTAAAACTAACCCTAACCGACCCTCACGACGCCTAACCTGAGCCCTAACCGACCCTAACGCTTTGCATGTTGGGATGCATGTTGCGATATCGTTGATAAGTGGCGCTGTAATTTTATTGCATTCGTTGGTAGTCATGGCCGCTCTAATGCGCACGTATCTACGGCGGCCATACTGTTTACGATCTGCCGAGACGTCAGTCACAATAAGCCATATTTGTGTAAAATTTAAAATATGTAGCCCTAATTAACTACTAATAAGTCCATTTTTGTTTATTTAATACAACTTTCAATTTACATCATGATTTTTAATTGAGTTGTTCTTTGTTTCTGTACATACATCAATCAAAAATATAAACCTACAAAACAGTTTGTTTTGAAATCGCCAAGAAAAACTAAAGAGACTAGCGTCCCGTGTTCTGCAATTACGCCCAAACGAGTTGCAGTCAGGCTTGCAATCTTCAATCAATCAATCAATTTTCGTTTAATCAAAACTCCAGGCTGGCAGAATGCAGCATGTTACATACAACTAATATTACAAAGGTTTTATATATAAGTTCAGTTTATATAAGCAAATTAAATAAATATTTTGCATTGAATTAATATTAATTGATCTTGGTTGGTTGATTTCAGATGCACAACAAAAGCATGAAGAAGGGGTTTCAAAACTACGATGCTACCTGTGTGACAAGAAGTAAAGAAAACACAATGCAAGGTAATCATTGGTTTATCTGTCTCACTGTTGGTCTGCAGGTCAGATGTAACTGATGCACACAACTGCAAGAGCGAGGCTTACGAACTAAATTACATGTTTGCAGTTACAGGTGATATGTATTTAATTATTTTATGAAAGATATTTTGTCGAAAACAGTTGTGTATAGCATCTGAGCATAGCAGGAATCAGTACTAATATTACTAGAATAATGACCAGTTTCTTCTGTAAATGTTTGGCTTTAATTTTAATGATGGACTATAATTATTGAGTTGATCAAACATTTGCAACAGACTCAGAATTATGTAACTGAACATTGAGTTTCAAATTCATGGAAATGATTTACTTTGCATTGTGAGACTATAACTGATATTTTTTTACTCTAATAAGTTTTTGGCATAGTTGTTCTATAAAATATACTGCTACCTACATGAAGAGTGATATGAAAAGTGGTCTGGCCATTTGTTCAAGTTAAGTTGCATTTGTGACCTGTTCAGATGAGGGTTAAATGTCTTTTATTGGTTTTTCTTGTAGTTTTGTATTCAAGTGCAAAAGAGGTTGTGAATGTCAACATTGACCTGTTTGTTCCATATGCCTCCGACGATTCATCCAATCAAGGAATGCTTCCCTCATAGAAGCATTTTCTACAGCTGTCTTGACAAATCAACCCAGACCACGTCACCAGTTCACGAAAGGATGACGTTAATAATCCTCTTCTACATCTCAACCATTCTTATCCTTGACACACCATTTTTAGCAACCAACGTCCACCATCCGTATACCAAAAGCCACTTTTGTTTTAAACCATCGAGCCCTCTACAAGTCGCCAGACGTCTCAAATACTTTTGTTGAAATAACACAGATAAGTAACCAAAAGAATTGTACTCGACTGGCACAGATATCTTCACCGACGTCTGCTGCATTGGAAACTTCACTACTTCTTAATCAGAAGCAGTCAATTTATATGTCCCAGTTATGACATCCACCGATGGAAGTGCCACAGGAAGCCAATCCCAGGTGGCAGTACCAGCGGCTGAGAAAGCTTCGTATTGCCTTGTGAAGACAAGCAAGAGACAATGTTTCTGCCATCGTTCAGAAGATTCTTCAGCTTCTCGTGGGTGAACTTTTCCCAGACTTCTATGCTTCTTCGCAAAGGACTGCTGATTCGTTCAAGCCATCCACTTTTCACCATTTTCCAATCCCGATCAGTGTCAACGCTCCATAACTCGGACCTTCGTTGAGGCTGAATTGATCTATCAATTCTCCAAAACTCCGACTTGTATCCAGCATGAATATTATCTGTCAACACTCCATGACTGAACTTCATCCACGTCGAATATGGCCCGTCAACGCACGCGCCATGACACGGACCTTCATCCACGTCGAATATGGCCCGTCAACGCGTGCCATGACTCTGACCTTCATCCACGTCGAATATGGCTCGTCAACGGGCCATGACTCTGACCTTCATCCACGTCGAATATGGCTCGTCAACGGGCCATGACTTCGACCTTCATCCACGTCAAATATGGCCCGTCAACCCGCCTTGACTCCGACGACTGTTGTAAAAGCTGTCCCTCTCAGGCCTTGGCGTAAGCTCGTCCAGAGGTAAGATACAGCAGCTTTTGTGGTCTATGGTATTGTAACACAATTTTGTAAGATGATTTTTACACAAAAGAGAGTTCATTGACCTTTCATGAAGGTCCGTTGATCCACTGTTTGGATAAATTGGAACAACTTTTTTTACGCGCTTGCCTGTGGTATGCTTGAATGAAGCTGTGGCTTTTAGGGTCCGAATGTCACCATCTGAACCAGAGCCACTCTGGACAGGGTTGCGAACGGAAGTGATGTTCAACAGTTATGCCATTCACTTCCAGCAGACATTGACTGTTTGTGGCATTCTGTTAATGCTAATGGTGCTCTAGAAGTCATTAGATTACAATACCCTCTATAGTAAACACTATGCATGCATCGGGATGAAGTAACAGTATGCATTGTATGTATGAATGCATCATTATGTATGCATGTTTGTATGTATGCAGTTATGTATGTATTTTGTATATGCCATTATGTGTGTGTATGCCTGCATGTATGTGTATATAAATAGATAGATATTCTTGTAGTCCATTTGTAACGGGCACACAGTCAAAAACAAAATATAAATGATAGAATTGCAAGTATCACTGCTGGTAATACATTAATTAGGCTAACCTAAATAGTTAATTGCGAAAATTCTAATTACACAAGAATTTGGAAATTTCACCAAATAAGAATCCATTTTTTTAGGTGTAAGAAATTTTTTGCCAAACTTTATAATAGCACTAGATGTGGGACCCAGCGTTGCCCGGGAGATTTAGGGTTTTCGCGCCCCTCCCTCCCAGTCCGAAGGTGGCTATTTCAGAGATTAAAAATCTCGGGCTAGCACGGTGCATCCACGGGGACCTAAATAGCGTGGCGTCCATTCAAACGGGCGAGCGATGGTGAAGAATCTCACCTGATCAAATTCATCGAAAAAAGAACAGGGTCGAGTCCATTACTTACCTTCCGATATTCAGCTCACATTGGACATCGTGATTTGATAAATATAATTGCAAATCAGTTTGCTATGTTATTGTCGCCATTCAAGAACAGAATGATTATTCATCATTTTCGGTCAAAAACCAGAAATTGGAATAAAGCATGCGTTGCAACGTGCGCTTGGTTTTGGTCAGATGGGTCACATAAAAATTACAACCGACCTATTTACAACAATGTCCCATACGACATACATGTTCCTAATGCATAGACATTATTATTACTGCCTGTACCATTAAGGGCACTCTACACACACAATCTAGCTTAACCCTTCGCCGTTCATACATTTCTTGTAGCTTGATCAATGAGAAGTTAGGCATTTCATAGTAAATATAGAACCATTACTTGCCCCAATAAAGCAGTCAGAGTGCTCCTTTTCAACCAATGGCACATGATAGAGTTCTCCTGGAGGCTGACGATCGAATGCGAAGAACGAAGAATAAGTTAAGTATTAAGATTTCAAATAATTGAACTATTGCACGTTATTTTATTGAGAATTTGAGTTAGTTCTAGCAAATTCTGCTTTTAGAGATGATGAACAAGTTCTAAATTAGTAAATTCATCAGGCAAAATATTCTGAAACGATCTGTATTTTAAGTCAAGTTATTTGATTTATTGTAAATTGACTAATTCTTGTAGTTTCCATATGGGTGAATAGCTGATCAGTGGTAGTATAGTGAAAGCAAGATGATGCGGGCATTTTTTCTGCAAGATTATTAACCTTGAGTTATATAATTTTACACCCAAACCATAATTGCAATGCGAAATAGGTTGTATCACAGTACAGTATAATTTTTTAGAGTTTGTGCAGAGAGGAAGGGTAGCAAGCTTCTCTAAAAAGCCTCTGCTACTCAATTGACTTCCATACCACCTTGACATAGTCACCGTGTTAGAAATAGTGTGCATGGTGGACAACCGAGTCCTCACTGGTATAAGCGAGCCCTCAGAGACAAGGAGTCTGGAGGACAGAATAAGATGATAGAGGACATCGCCATACATATATGGGGGGTTTAAGTAAAAACACTGGGAGGAAGGCAATGGGAAGCCACCTCTTTAACCTTTCCAAGTACCGGTATACTGATGATGGCACATTAATTGTGCCATTGGACGTTTGGGCAGAGAAGTTGAGGAAGGAGAGAGTAAAATATTTTTATAGTTCCTGTATTTTCTGCTATTTTGCATGATATCTGATCACATAAATACTCATAACACTATGATAGTGTCTTTTAAGAACCAATCAAGGAGCTGCACACATGGCCGTCTGGCTAGTAATACAGAATAAAAATGTTATTTCAGATCTACAATTATTTTAACTAGAAACTTTGCATACACCATACACCCACATGTAAGCATTAAGTGGATTAGATACAAAAGGAGTCAGTCAAAATTCACTACAGGAAAAGTGATGTGAGATGTGATTTTTCAGTTTATAAAAAATTATTGTTCAGAAAACGAAACCTTCAAAGCGCAACATACAAGATATCGAATTAAATAAATAACAATATTTTAGTCACTCGCATACAGTCTGTATTTCACCAACTACCGGTAATAATGCGATAATGTTACTCAAATATGAAATGCAAGCGCAAACGATTAAGTGGCTGCTCAAGTGGATTAGATACAAAAGGGGTCAAGTCAAAATTCACTACAGGAAAAGTGATGCAGTTTATTGTTCAGAAAACGAAACCTTCAAAGTGTAACATACAAACTATCCAATGAAATAAATAACAATATTTTATTCACTCACATTCAGTCTGTATTTCACCAACTAATAATTACTAATAATGATAACAATTAAACTAATAATAATACCAAAAGCAACAGCACTCTTTATATTAGTAGTTCTAAGTAATGTCTTTACAATAACAGTGAAATAAGCAGCACCACTCAACAGCCTCCAATTAATACTGAGCCTAAAACTATTAGGCCTATGCAGCTTTGGCCACTACCTCAAAATACCACTTCACAGACTTGATGGACGATTTAAAACGTGTGATGTGTTAAATGTTTACACAAATTAACCGTTGGAATAATTCACATGTTAAAAATGTTTGCAATAATTGCAATAAACTTTTTTACATTCTCACAAAAATAACATGCCTATGCCAGAAGAGGCAATCAGTAGTTTTCACTTTTTTACACAGAAAGCAGCACAATTATTTTTCCAGCGGTGGCACCCCGTGAGCAGATTCAGGACAGAGTGTCTTGATGAAGATCATGCAGTTACCTTATGCACTGGCAACATCTGTTGGCTACTGTCCGGTCCGTACACTGGTGACATCTGTTGGCTACTGTGCGATCCGTACACCGGCGACATCTGTTGGCTACTGTACACTGGTGACACCTGTTGGCTACTGTCCGGTCTGTACACTGGTGACACCTGTTGGCTATTGTGCGGTCCGTACACTGGTGACATCTGTTGGCTCTTGTCCGGTCCGTGCACTGGCGACATCTGTTGGCTCTTGTCCGGTCCGTGCACTGGCGACATCTGTTGGCTCTTGTCCGGTCCGTGCACTGGCGACATCTGTTGGCTCTTGTCCAGTCCGTGCACTGGCGACATCTGTTGGCTCTTGTCCAGTCCGTGCACTGGCGACATCTGTTGGCTCTTGTCCAGTCCGTGCACTGGCGACATCTGTTGGCTCTTGTCCGGTCCGTGCACTGGCGACATCTGTTGGCTCTTGTCCGGTCCGTGCACTGGCGACATCTGTTGGCTCTTGTCCGGTCCGTGCACTGGCGACATCTGTTGGCTCTTGTCCGGTCCGTGCACTGGCGACATCTGTTGGCTCTTGTCCGGTCCGTGCACTGGCGACATCTGTTGGCTCTTGTCCAGTCCGTGCACTGGCGACATCTGTTGGCTCTTGTCCAGTTTGCTAATGTTTTGGCAGAACTCTACGCTCTAAACAGAGACACCTCAGTAATGTTACACAGTGACACGTAATTTATGTAGCACCTGTGCAGAATTAGGTTAGAGGTATGTGAAGATAACTCATTTTTCAACCAATCATCCAGTCAGTTGATCATCCATCTATCCATGCAGCCACCCATCCATCTGGCTAATCAACGAGCCATCCAGTCAAAAAAATTACCAATCAAAGCAATCAGTCAGTGGACCAATAATTGTCTGCGTGATCGGGCAGAAAAACAGACAAACAGATGTGCAAACATGCAACAAATATTTTATATATAAGGATCAAATCAAACGCAGGAATAATTAAATTTAGCAAAATAAGAAGAGCAACAATGATTCATTGAAGAAAAGAAATCCGAGAGTATCAGAATGATATAATAACATAGATTTGAAAATAATTGCAAATCATGAAACATTGTAAATGGTATTTAAAACTAATATTGAATATTATCTGAGCTTGTACTCACTTTACAAGATGAGTAAAATACAAGAATATAATTTGAATAATGAAGCAGCAGCAGCAGTAGTCTTAATAAAAATACTAAAAAAACTAATAATAGTGATAAGAATATTAGTAATAATAATAATAATAATGACAGATACACAGCATCACAATACTACTGATATCAATATGACACCAGTAATAACATTAATAATAATGGTCTGGTAAATAATTATAACATACTAAATGCAGTGCATGATATTGTCTCACGCTGAATTAAATAACGAAATTCATTCAATACCTTAAGGTGATCGACCGGGTCCCTTGAGTATACCAGCACATCATGGGCGGAGACCTAGGGGGGGGACAGGGGGGGATGGTCCCCCCCAAAGAATGTGGTGGGGGGACGGTCCATGTATTTGTCCCCCCCAAACTTTAGGTGTCAGGACATGGACATTTGATGAACATACTGCAGGCGACTGACGACGTTACAATGTTAGAAGGAGATTTTCGAACAATTAACTAAAAAGCCTGTTCAACACAATTAGAGCGATGCCACAACAGAACCGAGATGCATCAACGTCTCTTTTTTAAAACACATTACTTGAACACCCTTATATTTTTTATTCATGAAGTTATATAAATGTAGTAAACTTACAGGATTCAAATAATTATTTAAAAAAATTGAATAAATGTTCGAAAAACCTTCTCGATCTAATCATGAATCGAGATTAATTTCAACTTAACTAGTGTATATTCGACAATATAAGATCGGTTTAATTGAGATCTATAATTCAATCACAACCAATTAATATTATAAGCATTGAAACCATCTAATTTTGGATTCATCCACTTCCATCAAATTCTTCCCATCTTGTTCGTCCACCACAAGGCCGTAGCCAGGATTTGATTTGGGGGAGGGGGGTTTCTTCGGCGTAGAATTTCTGACGACCATTTTGTAGTCGTCCAAATTTCTTAAAACACCTTTTTTAGTTGTCACAATTTCTTAGAGACACCTTTTCACCCTTTTTAGTCGTCAAAATTTCTGAAAACACCTTTTTAAGTTGTCACAATTTATTGAGACACCTTTTCTGAAGACACCTTTTTTAGTTGTGAAAATTCCTATACATCTTGTTTTATTCGTCCAAAGTTCTGAAGACACCTTTTTTAGTTGTGAAAATTCCTATACATCTTGTTTTATTCGTCCAAAGTTCTGAAAACACCATTTTTAGTCGTGAAAATTTTTATACATCTTGTTTATTCGTCCAAAGTTCTGAAAACACCTTTTTTAGTCGTGAAAATTTCTATACATCTTGTTTTATTCGTCCAAAGTTCTGAAAACACCTTTTATAGTCGTGAAAATTCCTATACATCTTGTTTTATTTGTCCAAAGTTCTGAAAACACCATTTTTAGTCGTCAATATTTCTATACACCTTGTTTTAGTCGTCAAAATTTCTGAACATTTCTTTAACTATTAAGCTTTTCTAAAGACACCTTTTTAGTCATCAATATTTTTGAATAAACCTTTTTTATGTCTGTCAAAATCACTGAAAACAATTTTTTTGGGTCACAATTTCTGGATACACCTTTTCACCTTTTCTCAGACGTCCACATTTCTATACACCTTGTTTTATTCGTCCAAATTAATTTTCTGAAGACACCTTTTTTAGTCGTCAAAATTTCTATACGCGTTGTTTTAGTCGTCAAAATTTCTGGACTTTTTTCACTATCAACATTTCTAAAGACACCCTTTTAGTCATAAAAAGTCCTGAATAAACCTTTCTTAGCTCTGTTAAAATTTCTGAAGACACCTTTTTTAGTCGCAAAAATTTTTTTTTTTAGTTGACACTATGTTTTCGGCCGCTCGTCCGTCCCCCCAAAGTTCGGACCAGGTCTCCGCCTATGCAGCACATACGCATTTGACGTCTACAAACATACACAAATTCCGTACTGTTTGAACTTTAAGAGTGACACAGAGTTGATAGCAGCATTTTATAAAGCAATTATATTGCTTTCGAAAGCAATACTAACAGTACACAAGCAAAATAAGAGCAGTACAAAATCATGCAAGCCACAAATGATTGCAAGGAAATATCAAAATTCATGCACTGCCTCAATTTTCAGAGTAGTGTAAGCATTTAAAATAATCAGAATTGCTTACGCATTTAAAGTCATACATATTATTCCAGTGCTCACTCTGATATTGGATGCAGGCATTTCAGACACTAGCTGGTCACTGAAGTTGAGCCACTGTTTGCCATTCATTGAGTTCCGACAGAATGCTGAGCCTATAAGCACAAAATAGAGAATCATAGACTCATTAACAAGGCAAGATAAAATATGGCTTAAAACAGAAGCTATTGCTTAATATTGCTTTAAAAGAGCATCCCTAAGACAACCTGTCGAGAGCATAACAGCTACATTTGACCTATAAATTTTATGTCTTCTGAGAATAATAATAATTTAAGCATTCAGTCAAGAAAGATTGAGCAAAAGTACCGGTAAGTGGAACATTCTTACTGTTCTGTCATCAAGTTTGATGACAGAACAGTAAGAATGTTCCACTTACAGTGGCCGGAGTCCGGCATCCCAGATTGATTCTAAAATAAATCAGTCTTCTTCTTAAAAATGATTAATCAATTAATAATAATGACAGCCATACAGCACCACAATGGTACTCATATCAATATGGCATCAATAATAACATTAATAATAATGGTCTGGTAAATTAAAAAATATAACTATAACATACTAAATGCAGTGCATGGTATTGTCTCATGCTAAATTAAATAAGTAAATTCATTCAATACCTTAAGGTGGTCGACCGGGTCCCTTGAGTGTACCAGCACATACGCATTTGACGTCTACAAACATACACAAATTCCGTACTGCTTGAACTTTTAGAGTGACACAGAGTTGATAGCAGCATTTTATAAAGCAATTATATTGCTTTCGAAAGCAATACTAACACAAGCAAAATAAGTGCAGAACAAAAAGCATGCAAGCCACAAATGATCGCAAGGAAATATCAAAATTCATGCACTGCCTCACTTTTCAGAGTATAGTGTAAGCATTTAAAATATAAGAATTGCTTATACATTTAAAGTCATACATATTATTCCAGTGCTCACTCGAATGCTTGATAAAGCTATTTCGGATACTATGTCATCGTTGAACGAATACCAATGCGTCCTGTCCAGCGGGTTCCGACAGAATGCCCAGCCTATAAGCACAAAATAGAGAATCATAGACTCGTTAACAAGGCAAGATAAAATATAGTTTAATACAGAATCTATTGCTTAATATTGCTTCAGAGGAATATCCTTAAGACAACTTATCGAGAGCATAACAGCTACATTTGACCTATAAATTTATGTCTTCTGAGAATAACAATAATAATTTCAGCATTCCGTCAAGAAAGATTGAACAAAAAGTTTGATAACAGAACAGTAAAAATATTCCACTTACAATGTCCGGAGTCCAGCGTGCCAGACTGATTCTGAAATAAATCAGTCTTCTTCTTAAAAATTATTAATCAATTCCAAGAACGATTGAGTTGAGCTGAACAATACACTCATCAATCCATCCATCCATCCATCCATAACTTCTTCCCATTAATGATTAATCAAACCACACATCCTAAACTATCCATGCAACAATCCATCCATTCATCACTCCGGTAAGCTTCTACCTACATTCAATACTGTGTTATATGCATCTAAAATCTACTCTTGATTGCACAGTGGTTAGCATGCGGGACTGCCAATAGAGAGCTTGTGGTTAAAATCCCACCATGCCATACATTCTTTTCAACTCACTCTAACAAGTATATACTAAATCAGTGGTTCCCAACCTTTTTTGACCTTAGGGCCACTTTTTCTAGGCTGGAGGACAAAAGGGCCACTTTTTCTTAGTTAAAGGATATTAGGGGCCACAATGCTAAAATTTAATTAACTAAAAGCATATAAAATTGTTTTAATTGATTCAAAATAGAATCTGTGATGCTATTTATAGTTAAAAATAAAATAAATTATTTCTAATAGACAATAATTATGTGTTCTAGTTCGTCAAAATTGTCAATTTTTCATATATTTTTGTTAATACTTTGAAAGACGAGGGCCATTTTTGAGGCCTGGCGGGCCATTTTTTGAGGTCTGGCGGGCCACTTTTGGCCCGCGGGCCACGGGTTGGGAACCGCTGTACTAAATGTACACTGTGGGAAGATGAGACAGCAAGCGAAAGGACTAATCACCCAGTCTCCATTATATGCAGAGGCTAAGAAAAATAAGTTGCTAACATTTCATACCCATGGTTGCCTAAAGGCTAGCTCAAGGGACTGCTTTTCTTTTCTCCTGCACTTACAGCCAAATCCAATATTCTACCAATAAACATATATAAAAACCAGTTACATTTTCAACAGCTTTAGCACTCACTGCAACTGCAACTAGATGATATTTTGAAAGGGCTTGTTGCTGGTTGAGGCAGAATGGCTTCATATCAAGCGACTGCACGTTGAAGTCAACGAATGTGTTGATCCGTTCTCCTTTGTAGGCTTGGCTTTCCATCACGTCTTGCTGTGTATCAAACCGGAACCTTCAAAATGCATTCGAAGAAGATTAAATAAAAACATGCAGCCTTTATCTAACTAATTAATAATAATAACAACAATAATAATAATAATAGCAATAGTTTAGACTTTATTTCAGAATATAGTCTCCGGGGGGCGAATTTATTCTAGAACAGATCCTCTGGGGGAGAATCTATTTCGAAATAAAGTCTCCGGGGGGAGACTTTTAGGGGGAAGACTCTGTCACACGACACCGGCCGTCCTATGCAAACTAAGCATTTTGTTATTTGAACATTAAATCAACTATAAATAACAATAGTAATAATTATAATAATGATAATATTAACAATTATACTAATAATCATAACAAGAGTAGTTATAATTGGAGCAAGAGGTTCATTCCATGTCAACTCACCCAGTGACTCCAACTCTCCAATCAGAATTAGTCAGTTTTAGCTGTGGACATGTGAACAGTTCCAGTTCTCCATACCAAATTAAAATGATCACTAATGCTTGGTGAAAAATCACAAAATTAAGCATAAAAGAGTGTGGAAAGTTGTAAATTTGGTTGATTTGGCATGGAATGAAACCAATAACATGTGATGATAATAAGTAAGTTAAAAGCAAGCAACTCTTTACTAATGCATGTCAACCACATTTTAGCCTGACAAGACTGCATCAACAATGTTCTTTAGCTGTGTTCAAAAATCATAATAAACCAGTTCTGAAGGCTTCACATCAGAAGTACCTGACAGTTTTCAGACAGTTTGTTATCAAACCACGTAATGACATGAACTTCTGAATAAAATAACATCACATATAATGAATTAAGAAGATAGTTACCTCATCAATTGGATGAAAAGCACAGGTGGCAGTCGTGTGAAGACTAGTGCTTTCACAGCATCAACTTTTATCTGACACTCAGGGCAGGACCACTGCTCTTCACCAGTGAGACACTCGTCTTCTTGATAGTTTTTGAGACATTCCTGCAGCAGCACAAGAAACAAATACTTGTCATTGTTTTACCTCCACAGAGCAAACAGACAGACACAGAAAGACAAAGGCAGACACAGGCATAGCGAGAGAGCAAGCAATGCAGACAGTCAAGGATGGGGCAAGAATCGGGCAGCTCAAAGGATACCCCAAAACTTTAACTCTCAAAACTTCAACACAATTCCATTCCATCAGTGACACCCAGTTACACCAAATGGTGGAAAACGTGAAGCACGGTGGTTTTACACATCTTCAAATTAGATTAGATTATTAGTGCCGAAATTCAGCTGGAGCACCTCTGAGTATGTAGCTTGGAGATTGCTATATAGTCATCTGTACGATTGAATTGAAAAGTTTTGCGCCAACTCACCTACAAGCTGCAGCGGCCGGATGATGGAATGGGCAGCTGCAGAATCTCGAATTTGTCGTATCTCGATGATGAGTGGTCACACGCACGCACACGGCAAGTGACCGACGATTGTACTTGACCCTAAAATCAGCCATGCCACACAACACTGTACCACAGTAACAATAGTACCACAGCAACAATCTTCGAAAGGCACAAAATGCGCTAGAGAAATATAAGAAGAAGAACAAATATTTTATTTAAAAATTTCATAAGCAGCATCAAAGATTCTAGGATTCAAAGAGTCCCTGATTAGTTTTTCAAAAGAAAGAGCAGTATAATAACAGTAACATCCTTAAAGAAGCACTATATAAAATCTGGAATGAATTAATGTGAGATTAAAAAAGATCACAGGTACAAAGCCAGAGATTTCCAGGAATTCAATCAAGGTTGATAATTCTCAAGAGAAATAGTAATACATAAAGATAAATTAAAACTGAATACCCCTTAAGAGAATTGCTAATGAAGTGCTGTAATATGCAAAGCAAATTTCTGTCCAGGGTAACGGCCTCTGTTGTCATAGACCTTCTAGCATCCCATCGTGGACGTTTAAAACAATAATGATACATTTATCTCCTTCAGGGAGCATTTTTACCTCTGGGGAAAAACTGCAGTTAGTAATAACACCGATCATAAAACGAAAATTAAATAGTAACCTGTCATCGTCGTAGAGGTGCCACTGATTGGAAACAACATGTTTTGCATGGGCCACGTAGTGCCCATCCTTGAGTCTTCCAGAGTGATGGCAGGTTTCATATAAGTCGAAAACAGCCCGGCAGCCATCTACAATAACAACATTTACTTATACCAAAATTTTACTCATTGAATTGTTTAAAATTCTTGGCAAATGGCCAGCTGCAGGTGCAACCTTAAAGAAGCTGCTGCCAGAGATTATGCACTATAAATGTAATGCAATGTAATTAATGTAATTTAGTTTAATCAGCTGCACAATTTCAGCAGGTCACATCAGGCTCATGGGAGTTATTCAGTTATTCAGAGCAGAGAAATTAAATATAAAGAAGCCTTCAAAAATGTCAAGAAATTTCTTGGCAGGTCATAAGTGGCAGGTCAAAAGTAAAATAGACAGTATGTCAAATGACCTGCCAATGACCCATGGTGGCCCCACCACTGGGTTCAATGTACTATAGTGTAATGAATAATTATTGTGAAAAGCCAAAAAAAACACAGTGAGCATTATCTTTTGGTCAAAACTGTTAGACACAGTTCTTTGTCTAATCATAGTTCACATTACCTGGGATCTAAATGAACAAATCATATTATGCACTAATATTAGCCTCAAAGGCTTTGGACGATGACTATGGCCAGTCATAGGTGGAGACTTGGTCTAGAAGCTGAGAGGGGGAAACGAACAAGCGGCCGAATGACGATCGCCGAGGCACGACATTTTGGGCGGACGGCCGAGTCCCCGACGAATTTTTTTTCATCAACCAAATTTTCTGAGGCCTTTTTTACAAGTCATTTGGCCGAAATTTCTTGAAACCAACCATTTTTCTCTGCCAAAATAGCTGACGACCTTTTTTATGTTTTGATGCTTTTATAATTAATATTTCTTTAATATTGGGGGAACATAAGCATGGACACTGGACAGTTCCCCCGCCCACCACAAACATTGGGGGACCGTCCACCCGTCCCCTAAGTCTCCGCCCATGTGGCCAGTGACCCAATCTAAACTTGAAATCACGATTACGGTATTCCATTAAAAAACTCCAGTGTTTGATTTCCAATACTGTACGTGTGTGTGTGTTTAGAAATTTTTAATAATATTGATTCTTACCGGGCAACGTCGCAAACTTGGTGAGGTCAATTCCAAAGACAGGACAGTCGACTTTGTTGGTCAGCTTGAATGTTGACCCTGCCTCGAATCGCTTCAGAGCTGATTGTACATTAAGAAACAATTACCATTCCATTTCTGTAATGCATCACAGTGGTAAAAAAATATCGTTTATGTTTTCACACTGAAAGTTTTAATCATATTCTGAGAGGTAAATTATTCATATATGCATGTACATATGAATGAATGAAATGTATGCACCACAGACTACTTATACTTAGAATCAAAGACTGAAGGCGCCCATGCCCGCCCTGCTCTTAAATGTCGATTCACTCTTGATTACACACACAAAAAATAAAGACTAATTTTGACGAACTTAGTTTGTTCCGTTTGTCTCAACGAGAGCTACATCTTGGAAAACCATAAACATTAAATTCATTCATGGTCATTTGAGGTCATTTTAAATATCAGCAAAAATGAAAACTCTCAACAATCATAGTAAAAATAGACAGATTCCAATCATCATTTAAATCGGCCACCCTGGCCCTGATAAGGGCTAACTGTGGCAAGAAACAAGACTACTAACGTAAGATAATCCAAGATTAGTTTAAGAAGAAGTCGCTTATGCATAGATATTCGAATTCATGAATGAATATGCACGTATCAGTATAAGTCATGATTGTTAAATCAAATTGAAGGATACTAATAATGAGGACCTGCGGAATCCTCTCCATTCGCTGCTTCGTGCATTCGGTGCGCTCTCGGCATTTTTTGCATCTCTGACATAATATGAACAACAAAACCAACAAAAACCATTACACAATATGGAATTCAGCCAATTAACATGGGCATGGAAAAGCATGCTCATTTTATGTACACGTTTATTAGCAATTCACGCGATACAAAGCTTTCATGTTTTGAACAGTTAAAAGTGAATTCACTGTATTAACTCAAAGTATCGTACACCAGTTCAATGCATACCAGCAGTAGCTTAAGTTACTAATTATTTTGAACGTTTATAGAGCATTTTGTCTGCAAGTCCTCTCGGCCATGTAGTTGCATCAGGTATCCTTCTGAAGCACAATCGAGACCTAGCCACACGGACCACATACGCCACCTACATTATTCTGCTTACTCGTGCAATTGTTCGTTGTAATGACATTTAGATTCGTATATAGGCCAATACAGAGCGCCTCTGAGAAGATATCTGAAAGAATCACTATATCAATCCTCAGAATGAACCTTGAGGTCTAAAGATGAGGAGAATTAGCTTCGGATTCAGCGACTCCACGAATCTCTTATACATCTGCAGATCCTTATGTATCTTCATATTACTTGTCAACTCTTGTCAGACACTTTCAATTGTCCTCAACTGTTCTTCTGAATGACTGAAATCTGACCTAGAAAAAGTAAACAAAAACATGGACTTTTCATTTTCACAAGATCACCAACAGAAGTTAAGGAAACAAAACACAAACAAGCGGCAAAACAATAAATATCTATGGTGCACCTCATCTTCCAAGCCTCGGCACAAGAAACAAAAAGAGCACTACATGCAACTAACTTCAAATTCTCTGCAGGTTTAATGCCCAATGGTGCCACTCCTTGTAGCAGAACCCATCAAGGTCTTCTTTTCTTTCTCCTTTCCTCCATTCCTCCCTTCAGAATAATAATCAGTCTCCTCCCGGTAAGTGACCAATCCGCTTTCTTTGTCTCCCTCTTACAGTAACCAGTTCAAGTGAAGTGTGGTAAGCTATGACCAAGTGTTGCGAATCTCTGGAATTTCCCAGTTTAATCTAATCAGTGATGCCCAAAAGCCGTTGGTGAAAGGGTCATTACTTGAGTTCAAAGGTAAGCTGGATTTCTTAATGTAAAGCTGAGATGTGGTGATGGTTTGACCTTCGAGCAGGTCTTTGTTTCAGAGATATTCTAGCAAGGTGCTATATAAATGATCCAGCGATCATGATTACATTTACATCTCATGATCGCCGCCGATGACGTTTCATTGTCAAAACTCTCGTTATTTTTCTTTAACAGTTCATTTCTAACAGTTCATTTCTTACCCACCAACTGTTGCTAGGGTTTAAAATGAAGTACTCTAACTTACTTCTTGGATTCTAAATAATTCTCTGCATCTGCAACTCGGTATTCAACAGCCATACAGGAAAACTTTACTCTTCGTCCTTCATTTCTCTGCATCTCACGGCACCACTAAAAAACAAATCAAAGCCATGCATGGTCACAGGAGGATGAATTCAGCTGAATTGTTTCAGAGCTGACAAGAAATACATCTTATTTTTTAAGATCCACGACCTTATCTGTATATGAGGTCTGTCACAACAAGAGGAGACTCATCCCATAAATATACAGATCTATGGTTGCAAGAATCCAGGAGAGGAATCTGTTTTATGCTTTACTTTATTCAAATAGCCATTATAAATCTGGTACTTTTATCATAGTAACGATTGTAAAACTTCTGAGATCTGCCACCTCTGAACGAGCAATTTGACCACTGAGTATGGTTGATTGAGGCGAAGTTTTGCTTAGTGTAAACACTACAGTCCAATGTAATGCAATATAATATCACTGTCCACACCGGCACTCTAACTGTCAAGTCCGCTATTTGGTCCATTTCAGGTTGGCCAAACCGATGAGACAGCCAGATGATGAGTGTGGACTGTAAATATGGCTGATGATGGAGATCATGAGAGTTTGGAAAGTTTGGTTAACAGTGGCTAGTGAAAACTGCAGATGAGAGTGGCAATGGAGGAGAAGTGACATTGACAGACAAGAGAAAGGAGGATAAGCGAAATGATGATATCTTCTGAGTAGCTACCTTGAAGTGGCACTATATAAGTTTCTGAATGAATAATTGAATACAAGTGCTTTGTCGTTATTCAGTGTCAAAGAAGAACTGCATAATGATGAGTTCTCTGCCCGATGGCAAGTCCATGGCTTTAAAGCCACCTGGGATAAGATGAGTGAGGCGATTTCCCTTTGCCTTCATCATAGACAATTGTGGGGGAGTAACTTGTCCAAGGCCACTACGCAGTGGCTTGAGATCGATTGGAACCTGCACCACTGAGTACCATATTAAAACTAGCAATACATAACATAAA
The DNA here is from genome assembly GCA_945859605.1 of Lumbricus rubellus. NCBI lineage: Eukaryota > Metazoa > Annelida > Clitellata > Crassiclitellata > Lumbricidae > Lumbricus > Lumbricus rubellus. Next base: position 27,069,326 of record OX243822.1, on the reverse strand, counting down.
AAATTATAACCTTTCGGTTCAGATGATCGTGAAGGTTGTCAAGCATGACACAAAGAAATTCAGCAACATCGTGGTGCAAGTCTTTCCTAAATTCTCCGTGGAGCTCACATACTTTGTCCTGCACAGTATCAACACACCACATATCTTAAAAATATCTTTAAAAAGTGGAAATTTTAAGACTGTTCATAACATTGTATGCCAATTGCAAGGAAACATTGCATCTGTATCAGTACTGAAAACTTTTATCCTGTTGCTCGAAGGGCAAGGCTGCTAGATGTTAAATGTCATTAATAGCTAGAATATTACATCTGGCAAAAGAAACTAGAAAGAGAGTTATCATTGGCTGGTCCACGAACACAAGTGGATTCTCATCCATAGTTGAAAGAAGGGATCGTATAATCAGGGATTCTGCAAGGCCTGTTTCCATGTCTCTCACATGAGAAATAAGCAGCTGACTAATACAAAGTTTCCTTCACAGCTGAAACAATTAGTGTGCTGTTCATGGCTACAATGCAGTATGATAATTCATCTTAAGACAATACCACATCAATGCTCTTCGAAAAGATTGGTTAAAGAGTTTGACTATGTCACACACACACACACGTATGCGAGCGCACATGCACGCACACGTGCACACACAGTGTCACACACATACAAGAACAGAACTGAATGACACTTGCCCACAATTTCAAGGGAAAGACAGTCTTGAAACGGCCGCACCACATTGCCAGTTCATCATAGACACCAACGATAGTTTTCGATTGTCCTAACCTGCCAATGCAGTTGAAAAACAGCGAACATCATCATTAGCAAAGAAACTAGACTGACAATCCAAACCACTGAACCATAAGTCTCATATTTAAAGACAGACTTCTTGCTTGTTGATAGTGGTGCTTACTGAAGTACAATAATAATAAATTAATAATAATAATCCACAACCTTACAGTTCATCAATTGATGCTGAATGAAAATAAATAGGCTTTAAGCATGCAGTCTAAGCATTATGGTTCAAACACGCAGCTAGCCACAAAATGACATTGAACCAGAGTAGCTAAATCGTTAGGTCCAAATGAAGCCAATCTAAGCTTTAAAAAATATGCAATATCAATAATAACAATACGATTTCTCAAAGAAACCAAAGTGATTCTTGTAATTTAAATAATAAAAATGCATCAAAACACACAATTAACATAGACACAAATGACAGTACAACGAGTTGTTAATGCAGATAAATAATGCTTTGAAAAACAATAAATTAAATAACCTGTTCAATAATCTGGCACAATAATGAAGCGTAACTTTTTTCACTACTAACCAAAATGTTTAACATGTGCATTCATGATAGTCTAGGCTTGGAATTTAAAAAGGGCTCTAGAAATCACTGTTAGAAGCAAATCATGTAACAATTCGCTAACCGGTGTTTCTAGACTAATTTGACCCTCCTGGAAACGAAAATCGCGGTTAGCAAGCTGGATTTTTGGCCGTTCAATGGGAAAACAAGATGGCGGACAAAATGGCTGCCAATTGCTTCAAATGACTATAAGTAAAGTATTGCATGTGATAGGAACACGGTTTTAGACTCTAAATTAAGACTATGAGGTTCAAGGAATGCAATGGAATCAAAGACATATATGTAGCACTGCACGGAAACCAAAATGGCGGACAAAATGGCGGCCATAATCTTAAAATGGCTATAAATGAAGCTATGAATGCAATAGAAAGATGAAATCAGAGTCTAAATCAACATTTTCGAGGTCAAGGAATGCGATGGAAGCAAGATCACACATCTAGCACTGCACTAAAAACCAAAATGGCGGACAAAATGGCTGCCAGAATCTTAAATTGGCTATAGGCGAAGTCATGTATGCAATGGAATCATAATTTTAGGGTCTAAGTCAACATTTTCGAGGTCAAGGAATATGATGGAACCAATTTTACATATGTAGCACTGCAGAAAATCCAAAATGGCGGACAAAATGGCGGTCAGAATCTTAAATGACTGCAAATGGAGTTTTATATGCAGTAGAAATATGATTTCAAAGTATAAATCAACATTTTCGAGGTCAAGGAATGCGATGGAAGCAAAGTCACATATGTAGCATCACACTGACAACCAAAATGGCGGACAAATTGACCGGCCATAATCTTAAAATGGCTATGGGTGAAGTCATGTATTCAATGGAATCATGATTTTAGGATCTAAATCAACATTTAGGAGGTAAAAGAATGCGACGGAATCAATGTCACATAATGTATTATGTAGCAATGCAAGTAAACCAAAGTGGTGAACAAAATGGCGGCCAGATCCTTGAATTGGCTATTAGTGAAGTTCTATATATCTATTAGAAATATGAATCCGGAATGTAATTGAAAATTTCCCATGTCAAGGAATGTGATTTAATCAAAGGCACGTAGGCCTAATAGCCTATAATTTATTATTTTGTGACACTGCCACAAAACCAATGACCAAAATAGTGGACGAAATTTTGACTGGCTATAGATGATGTATTGAATGTATGTGATAGAAATATGATTTTATATTGAATTGGTGTTTTCTTGGTCGAATAATGATAATCCCAAGAAAGTTACATTCTATATCTTCTATATACATACCATTGAGCTTAATGTTGTGAAATTGTCTAGCGGAAATAATTTAGTAGCTTATGATTACATTGAACATTAACTATTGCTGGCGCAATATTCATGCTTCAATTTTCATTACTTGTCCTATCAATTGTTACAATGTTTCATGGCTTGACTGTGCTAAACAGTATGCAAGCAGGGTAGAGTTAATTCAGGCATGGTTGCTGTTCATGCAATTGTACGTAATAGTGTACTTTCAAGATCACATTTCGATAGCAACAGGGCTCAATGCTACGCTTGTAAACTTCGCATGATTTGCAGTTGACAAACTCCATAATTTGATGGCTGTGAGTCTGTGACGCAGGACCAATGCCAGGCCACACTGGTAAAGACTACTTTCTTCTTCTACCGCACTCCCATGAATGGACCGGAATGAAGCTAGATCAGCTTCGCTCTCATGCAGGCATACCAAGAACATTCGGCCAATTTTCCGACAAGAAAGAACCGCTACCGGTATTTCAAAACTCTACACAGTGACGATTCTGACGAAGTTGTGGTCATACTCGACCATTTCTGACCATTTATAAGCAATGTCCAAGTTCAGAACCTATCCGAGACAATAATTATTGACACACTTGTAGCCAATCGAAAGTAGGCTACCTTTACATGGGCAACCATTGTATCTGCCAGGTCACACATGTCTTCGCCTTTGGAGGGTCCTTATTGCTTGTAGTGGGCCTACCATTGCTTGTCCATCAATAATTTATCTGGAACGGATCATAAGAATGGCGGCACGATTTATTGGGCATATCGCAAAATTTGGTCATGTCTCATATTACCGGTATATGCAGATGTCTCACATTGACTCCGTTTCCCGAGGCATATAATTATTGCCTACAGGGTCCGAGTCTTTGGTTAGGCGGTGCTTTTATGGACTAGCCCCACTATATCTGCAAGAACTCTATTTTCCAGCACGGGTGTCCAGCGTTAATCCATTCTTCGGCTGGCGGATCAAGCTGAGCTTCTGCTATTCGACAGCAGCTTTTATTCTCTGTGGCTGGTTCCACATTCCACAACCTGAAATATCCACCCATTTCACAGCACTTATTGTCCGTGGGATACTCCACTCCGTTCCTTGAGAATCTATAAACTGTCCTATTTAGTCGTGGTTAGGTCGGGAGTGATACCGAGTAGCCTACCTTGAAGAAGCCCTAAATAAACAGATGCTACGCCTCTGTTAAAAAGTTACTGACTGGACAAATTACTTTACAGAAAGCATCAAATGCACTGGTTTTGAGAGAAGCTCATGGCACAATATTGATGCCAGATCCATGGGATAATCAGCTTGATACGCTGTGATAAAGTCCTGCATGATAACTTCGTCGATGTTCTCTTGAAGAACGTTCCTTGGTTTAAGACTTACTGACGGAATTGTGATAATTTGAATGATCATATGTGGCCATATAAGGGAATATTGTAGACATATTTCACAGCACAGGCCCAAGATGCCATCTGGCAAAGACCTGGTAAACTGGAATCAAATTTCTATTGCATACGTGACTTCAATCGAGGCCATTTTAGGATTCTGGTCACCATTTTGTCCGCCATTTTGGTTTTCGTGCAGTGCTACATATGTAACCTTGATTCCATCATATTCCTTGACCTCGAAAATGTTGACTTAGACCCTAAAATTATGATTCCAGTGCATACATGACTTCACCCATAGCCAATTTAAGATTCTGGCAGCCATTTTGTCCGCCATTTTGGTTTTTAGTGCAGTGCTAGATGTGTGATCTTGCTTCCATCGCATTCCTTGACCTCGAAAATGTTGATTTAGACTCTGATATCATCTTTCTATTGCATTCATAGCTTCATTTATAGTCATTTTAAGATTCTGGCCGCCATTTTGTCCGCCATTTTGGTTTCCGTGCAGTGCTACATATATGTCTTTGATTCCATTGCATTCCTTGAACCTTATAGTCTTAATTTAGAGTCTAAAATCGTCTTCCTATCACATGCAATACTTTACTTATAACCATTTGAAGCAATTGGCAGCCATTTTGTCCGCCATCTTGTTTTCTCATGGAACGGCCAAAAATCCAGCTTGCTAACCGCGATTTTCGTTTCCAGGAGGGTCAAATTAGTCTAGAAACACCGGTTAGCAAATTGTTACATGATTTGCTTCTAAAAGTGAAATTTTCAGATCCCAAGCCTAGACTATGATATGAACAGTTAAAACTGTAACCAAAGTCGTGGGACACACAACACTGCAATATTACTCATTTTATTTTAAAACTTTATATGCAGCACCAAAGAATCTAGGATTCAAAGAGTCATTGATTAATTTTTCACAAAGATGCGCAGTAATAAATGTGAGATAGCAAAATTATGTGTGTACATATTTTACATTCCAATGTTCCACTTACAGTGGCCGGAGTCCAGCAGGCTGGTCTGATTCTGAAATAAATCACTTTTATTCTTAAAAATGATTAATCAATTCCAAGAACGAGTGAAAAATACAGTCATCCATCTATCCATCCACCCATCCATACCTTTCTCCCATTAATCTATTCACAAATCTTAAATCAATTCCAAGAACGAGTGAGTTGAGCTGAACAATATATAGATCCATCTATCCATCCACCCATCCATACCTTTCTCATTAATCCACTCATACATCTTAAATCAATTCCAAGAACGAGTGAGTTGATCTGAACAATATACAGATCTATCCATACACTATACAAGAACTTATTGAATTATATACATCTGAAACGTACAACTCTTAATTGCATAGTGGTTTGCATGCAGGACTGCCAATCAAGAGGTTTTGGTTCAAATCCCACCAGGGCATACTTTTCCAGATTTTTTCGGCTCTTTGCCTAACCAACTCAGCTATATACCGAATGTACACACTTTGTGGGAAGATGAGATAGCCAGGGTCACACAGTCTCATATGCCGGGGCTAAGAAAATGAAGTCGCTAATATTTCATACCATGGCTGTCTAAAGTGCTACCTCAAGAGATTTTTTTTCTCCTGCAATTACATCCAAATTCAATATTCTACCCCCAAAATATTTTTTTAACAGAATTTCTAACCAGTTTTTATTTACAACAGCTTGAAAACTCACAGCAACGGCAATCAGACGATTGCTCGGCTGCTTTGAAGTGGAGAATGGGCTCAGATCCAGAGCACTCGCATTGAAATCAACATAGGTTGAAAGCCTCTTCCCAAGTTCACGTTCTTTGTCGAATTCAAACCTTCAAAATGCATCAAAAAAGATTCAACAACAACATGCAGTCTTTTTTCACTAATTAATCATAATAATAGTAGTAATAATAATAATCTATAATCATTGGGAGCATATGTAGGTTTATATATGGGATGTGAATGGTGGTGGACAGCATCATAATGTCCTCAAGCCGGGAGGACGTCGGACAAAGCTGCCACAAGGAAACTTACAAAATATTCAGACCTCAAAAGAAGATTCCAATTTGTTCCCATAGTTGTAGCTGTGGAAACAATGGGCTCCATCAACATTGAGGGTCTCATCTTTGTGTCTGATGTCATGCGCCGACTGTCCATGGCTGAAGAGTGACAAAAATTATTTCAGTGGTTTATACACAGAAGCATTGACTGGTGGCACAGACGTTTAGAAAAAATTGCTGAGAACCGAGGAAGACACATTGAATTTAATTTTGGATGTTGTATAAATTAGTATTTGGCGATAATTTACTTGCTGAACTCAAAGTCAAGCTACATCGGTCTGGTGACGGCAGAGGAAGCTCAAATATGTCAAATGTTTCATATGAAGGTGACTTAAACCACAATCGCATTTGATCGTTGACTGCACTTGCCCCTAAAACCAGCCATGACACAACACTGCAATATTGCTCAAATATAAAATTTTAAGCACTCATATGCAGCACCGAAGAATCATATCAATCTCCATGTTTTTATATTTATAAAGGTAAGGTGTGCAAGGTTTAAATCCTTGTAAATTAAAAAAATTTCTTCCCGAAACACTCAGCTATGAACTGTCAATGGGACAATGATATGGCAATGGATAAAATTAGCTTGAAGGGGCGCTATAACAAATGTGCATACAAACAAACAAACAATTAGCCATACACCGTAAACACACCACAGCTAAGAAAACTGCTGTCGCCAACAGTGCACATCCATGGCTGCCAAATTCATCTTAAGCTGTGATCAAAACAATGATGCTGATTATTTTGAACGTTTATAGGGCATCTTATCTGCAAGTCCTCTCAGCCATGTGATTGCATCAGGTATCCTTCTGATGCACAGTCGAGACCTAGCCACACGGACCACATACACCACCTACATTATTCTGCTTACTCATGCAGTTATTCGTTGTAATGACATTTAACATCGTATATAGGCCAATACAGAGCGCCTCTGAGAAGATATCTGAAAGAGTCGCTATATCAATCCTCAGAATAAATGATTAACCTTGAGGTCTAAAGACAGAAGAATTACCTTCGGATTCAGCGACTCCACGAAAGTCTTATAGTTGTGCAGAGCGTTGCGTATTTTCATATTCATCTGCAGCTCCTGCCACACGCTTTCGATCGTCATTCGCATCTTTCTTGAATGTGTGACGTCTGATCTAGAAAAAGTAAACAAAAACATGGACTTTTTCATTTTCACAAGATCACCAACAGGAGTTGAGGAAACAAAACACAAACAAACGGCAAAACAATAAATCTCTGTGGTGCACTTCATCTTCACAAGAAATAAGAAGAGCACTACATTCAACTAACTTCAAATTCTCTGCAGGTTTAAATGCCCAATGGTGCCACTCCTCGATACTGCACTTCTCCTTTAAACTGTATTCATCCAATGTCACTCCATGTAGCAGAACCCATCAAGGCCTTCTTTTCTTTCTTTTTTCCTCCATTCCTCCCTTCAGAATAGTAATCAGTAGAGAGTCTCCTCCCAGTAAGTGAACAATCCGCTTTCTTTGTCTCCCTCTTACAGTAACCAGTTAAAGTGAAGTGTCGTAAGCTATGGCCAAGTGTTGCAAATCTCTGGAATTTCCCAGTTTAATCTAATCAGTGATGCCCAAAAGTCGTTGGTGAGAGGGTTGTTACTTGAGTTCAAAGGTAAGCTGGATTTCTTAATGTAAAGCTGGTTTGACCTTCGAGCAGGTCTTTGTTTCAGAGATATTCTAGCAAGGTGCTATATAAATGATCCAGGAATCATGGGAATCATGATTACATTTACATCTCATGATCGCCTATTACGTTTCGTTGTCAGAACTCTCGTTATTTTTCTTTAAAACAGTTCATTTCTTACCCACCAACTGTTGCTAGGGTTTAAAATGAAGTACTCTAACTTCTTTGATTCTAAAAAATTCTCTGCTTCTGCGACTCGAAATTCAGCAGCCATACAAGAAAACTTTACTCGTCGCATTTCAAGTAGCTGCATGCTGCAGCACCACTAAAAAACAAATCAAAGCCATGCATGTTCACAGGAGGATGAATTCAGCTGAATTGTACCGGATCTGACAAGAAATACATTTTATTTTTAAGATCCATGACCTTATGTGTATACGAGGTCTGTCACTACAAGAGGAGACTCGTCACATAAATATACAGATCTATGGTTGCAAGAATCCAGGAGAGGAATCATGTTTCTTGTATGCTTTACTTTATTCAAATAGTCATTATTAATCTGGTACTTTGGTCATAGTAACGATTGTAAAACTTCTGAGATCTGCCACCTCTGAATGGGCAATTTGACCACTGAGCATGGTCGATTGAGGCAAAGTTTTGCTTAGTGTAAACAGTCCAATGTAATGCAATGTAATATCACTGTCCACACCGGCACTCTAACTGTCAAGTCCACTATTTGGTCCATTTCAGATTGGCCAAACCGATGAGACAGCCAGATGATGAGTGTGGACTGTGGATATGATATGGCTGATGATGGAGATCATGAGAGTTTGGAAAGTTTGGTTAACAGTGGCTAGTGAAAACTGCAGATGAGAGTGACATTGGAGGAGAAGTGAGTCGTGACATTGACAGACAAGAGAAAGGAGGATAAGCGAAATGATGATGATGAGGGTGATGTCAGTAGAAGTGGTTATAATTACAATGCCTTTAATTGAAATTGAAGATCTAATTAGCAACAATACAGAAAAATCATAAGCACTCTCTGTTGAATGCTGCTAAGGTCTAGAGTCTGATCAATTAGCAAATGATTGCCATCTACATCGTGGTTTGGCCAAAGGTGATGATTGTGATGAAGATGGGAGTTCTGATCAATATCTTTGACAATATCTCTTATCTAAAATGCGTCTTAACTACAACTAAAACTGAACGTGTACAATTAATGCATGGCCAGCTTGCCTAATTTATAACCATGGAGCACCACTGATGAGGTTATTGAAAGTGAAGAAGCTTCATAAATAACAGATTACATCTGCCAAGGTCACGTGGAAAGCAGAATTCTTTGATCACAATTTCTAGGTGCTATGTACTATGAAGAATCGACCCATTTCTGTGATTGGCCCAGTGATCTGGAATGGCCTTCCGTTAGAGTGACGCCTACACCTTTGGACTGTACTAGAATCCCTCCTCAATAAACTTAAAACTGTTGTTTTGGTGGCCGCTAAAGTCTGGAGCACCTATGAATAGCTACCTTGAAGTGGCACTATATAAGTTTCTGAATGAATAATTGAATACAAGTGCTTTGTCGTTAGAAGACTGAGTGTCAAAGAAGAACTGTATAATGATGAGTTCTGTGCCTGATGGTAGGTGCATGGCTTTAAAGCCACCTGGGATGATATGAGTGAAGTGATTTCTCCGTCGCCTTTCTCTAAGGTAAAGGTAAGGTTCCTCACAGACAATTACGGGCGAGCAATTTGTCCAAAGTTCCTACGCAGTGGCTTGAGGTCGATTCGAACCTGCAACCCTTCAGTCACGAGACACAGAACATACCACTACACCACTGAGTACCATATTAAAACTAGCAATACATAACATAAAAATATAACCTTTCTGTTCAGATGATCATGAAGGTGGTCAAGCATGACACCAAGAAATTCCGCAACGTCGTGATGCAGATCCTTGCGAAATTCTTCGTGCAGCTCACATACCTTGTCCTGCACAGCATCAACATACCCACGTATCTTTAAAATATGTGAAGAAAAGTGGAAATTTTAAGACTGTGCATAACATTGAATGCCAATTGCAAGTAAATATTGTATCATTATCAGTATTTTGAACACTTTTATATGTCACTAAAAAAGCAAGGGCTGAAAGAAAGTATTGCATAATCAGGGATTCTGCAAAGCCTGTTTTGTGGTCTCTCACATGAGATATAAGCAGCTGACTAATACAAAGTTTCCTTCACAGCTGAGTCAATTACTGTGTTGTTCATGACTACAGTGCAGTATGGTATTATTCATCTTAAGGCATTCATCAATATCGTATCAATGCTATTGCAAATAATATTGGTTAAAGAGTTTGACACTGAGTGACACTTGCCCATAATATATCTGATGGTCTGATAGCCTTGAACTTCTCCGACCAAAGTGCTCTCAGCAGATCAGCATAACGGTCAACTATGGTGGAAGTGTGTCCTGACCTGCCAAATATACAGTTGAAACACAACGAACATCTTCATTAGCGAAGAAGCTGGACTGACAATCCAAACCACTGAACCATAAGTCTTATATTTAAAGGCAGACTTCTTGATTGTTGATAGTGGAGCTTAATGAAGTACAATAATAATAAATTTATAATAATAATAATCCACAACCTTACAGTTCATCAATTAATGCTGAATGAAAATAAATAGGCTTTAAGCATGCAGTCTAAGTATTATGGTTGAAACAGGCAGCCAGCCACTAACATGACATTGAACCAGAGTACTTAGTGAAATTGTTTGGGCCATATGAAGCCAATCTAAGCTAACAAATATGCAGTATAAATAATGACAATAATGATTTCTCAAGGAAACCAAAGTGATTCTTGTAATTTAAGTATAAAACAATGCTTCGGTGGTTTTGTAAAGTCAGTAAGTATATTCTTTAATATAACCAGCTGCAAACAGCAGTCTGGATATTGTTTGGTCCAGAATGCATTTCTCCTAGCAATGTCCATTGATTATATAATACCGGTAATACCTTATTTCTAACAATAATAGATCCACAGAATCTTCCAGTTCACCTACATGTTTACCATAATGACTCCACAAAGAAGAGATTGGATTACCTGATCTGGTCCTGAAGAAATCTCCTCTGCAAAAAGTATGTTGTCAGTTCCGAGACAGAATTCAGGCACTGAATTCCGCTGTTAAGAAAACACAGTAAACTAGAAATGAGTTACTATTGGCTGATCCACTAGCACACGTGGATTCTCATCCAGAGTTGAAAGAAGGTCTAGTATAACCAGGGATTCTGCAAGGCCTGTTTCGTTGTCTCTCACATGAGATACATAAGCAGCTGACTAATACAAAGTTTCCTTCACAGCTGAATCAATTACTGTGTTGTTCATGGCTACAGTGCAGTATGATATTATTCATCTTAAGGCATTCATCAATATCATATCAATGCTATTGCAAATAATTGATTAAAAGAGTTTGACAATGTCACATACATGCGAGAACAGAACTGAGTGACACTTGCCCACAGATCAGTTGGCCAGACAGTCTTGAACCTGGCTGACCACATTGCTCTTAGGAGTTCTTCACAGTGATCAACTATTCTTGTCGATTGCCCCAAACTGCAAATACAATTGAAACCCAGTGGGCATAATAATTATTTAGAGGTCGACTTCTTGTTTGTTTATTGCGGTGCTTAATAAAATAGAATAATAATTAAAAAACCTCACAACCTTACGGTTAATCAATTGATGCTGAATGAAAATAAATAAGCTTTAAGCGTGCAGTCTAAACATTATGACCAATTCAAGCACAGCAGGCACAGTAGCTAAATCGGTAGGACCAAATGAAGCGAATCTAAGCAAAAAAAACAATATAAATAATAACAATAATGATTTCTCTAAGGAACCAAAGTGATTCAAAATTGCAATTTAAATCTAGAAAAATATTTATGTGGTTTTTGGATATTGTTTGGTCCAGTTTTATGGTTATCGATCTGAGAATGCATTTCTCCTACCAGTGTCCATTGATTACATAAATAATACCTTATTTCTAACAATAATAGCTCTACAGAATTTAACAGTTCACCTAAATGTTTACCATGTAATGACTCTACATGTATGCATTCAAAGAAAAGATTGGATTACCTGATGTGATGCCCTTGATAGTTATCGGTGAGGAAATATGAAGTCAAGGCAGATATGGTATTGAGGCATTGGAGTATTCAGGTAGCAAGTTTTTCCGTTGTTTTGAGACTGGTAAAGCCACGACCCTACAAGTTACATGCAGAGGCTAGTATAGCTTTTAAGTCCACAGTCAAACATAGGCAAGCTGCTAATTTCGTACATGATACAATCTACTCAAGTCACAATTCTTGGGTAGAGCAGGCAGCTGAAGTGCCACGACAATGTTTACTTATTCATTTCATTTATTTTTATTTGTTTTATTTCATCTGTGGGTCACGGGGGTGTAGTGGTGGGTTAGGTGCTTTGGAACCTGTGGGCTCTCAGTTCGAACCCACTTCAAGCCACTGTGTAGGAACCTTGAGCAAGAACTTCACTCGCAATTGCTCTGGCGCTTCGGCATGAATCTCTGATGCAGTGTCCACATGGCACTACACTCGGGAGCGTCTCTCAGTTGAAAGCTTGAAGGGTGCTACAGATATGGAAAAAATAAATATATTTTCCTTCAGGCTTGAATTATGATAATCCCTCTCTGGGGATGGGTCAGCCACTCGGATCTTCCTCTTCCACTTTCCTCTGTACAGAGGAAAAATAAATACTGTATTTCAAATTTACCACCCAAAGTTCAGAAGTTTCTTGCTTCCATACAAAGTGATTTAGTCAAGCCCACCCAAGCCAAGTCCAAGTCAGACATTCTTCTGATTTACAAACAACATTACGCACAAGCGACACTTGCATATTCAAATACAAGAATAATCAGAATATAACATACGCAGAAGAAAGGTTATTCCCATTCGATCATCGGCCACCAAGAGAACTCTATCGTGTGGCCCGGCATTTTTGCGACATATCTCTGACGAGTCTGAGACGGTTGAATGCGTTTAAGCATTGATTCTATGCATTTATCACATTTTCGTTTATTAATATTCAGAGTAACTGGATCCAGACATTTAGTCAAAAGGCAATTTGTTTTTGTCTATCCAACTCTTGCCTGCCACAGGATCATAAAATTTATATTACATAAATCAGGGTGACAATTCCCGGGGGGGTTAGGGGGTTTCATCCCCCCAGTCTTTCTTAGAGCCCCATGGTAAAGTATGTTTTTCCCATCCCAATCCCAAGTGGATAATGGTCCAACCCCCCAGTTATTTTTCCACAATTCTTGCACTGACATAAATTAAGTTTAGTTCAAATTGTAGCAGAGAAATTGTGTGTAGTAGATACTTGGCAGTATGTCATGTGAGCACTTGTTTCTTGAATAGATTGACAGTTGATAGTATTAGCACAGATTTGCTATGTTCAAATATGAAAGGCAATTACTACCTTCCATTTTTGATAACTATTTAAGAAGTTTATAGATTAACATCTGCATTTAACCAGATCATAAGCAAATTTTTACAGCATCTATTCCCATACAAACATATGTGCTGGTCCCACCATCTGGAACTCACTTCCGATCGCACAGTTATATAATTAATTATACTAATATTGAATGCATGTAGGATTCATTTAGTTGTATGACTGTGTTTTGGTGCTGTCTTATTTTTTCAATATAAATAGATGGAACTGGACGTGTATTGTGTTTCATTCTTTGGTTCCACTGTTTCTTAATTTACATTGAAGCCGATGGTATTTGTTGCATGACTATGTTTGGTGCTGTCTTATTTCTTACAATATAAATAGATGGAACTGGACACGTATTGTGTCTAATTCTTTGGTTTCACTGTTTCCTAATTTTCATTGAAACCAATGGTATTTGTTGCCTGAATATGTTTTGGTGCTATCTTATTTTTTCTAATAATAATAATACCAGTAGATGGAACTGGATACGTATTATTTTTCTCATTCTTTGGTTCAACTGTTTCTTAATTTGCATTGAAACCAATGGTATTTGTTGCCTGACTATGTTTTGGTGCTATCTTATTTTTTCTAATAATAATAATACCAGTAGATGGAACTGGATACATATTATTTTTCTCATTCTTTGGTTCAACTGTTTCTTAATTTGCATTGAAAACAATGGATATTTGTTGCATGACTGTGTTTTTGTGCTATCTTATTACTTCCCATATAAATAGATGGAACGGGACACATATTATGTCTCATTCTTTGCTTCCATCGTTTCCTAATTTACATTGAAATCAGTGGTATTTGTTGCATGGCTGTTTTACATGTGTCTCATTCTTTGGTTCCACTGTTTTCTAAATTACACTGAAACCGACGGATATGCAACAATCTATTATTAATAGCTGGAACTGGACATGTATTATGTTGCTCATTCTTTGGTTCCACTTTTCCTAATTGCATTGAAATCAATGGATATTTATTGCATGAGGATCAGTCTATATGAAATCATCAAATATATGAGGTACCTTGTAACTGACCTATCCAAGATTTGGCTACAGGTAATTTCGCTATTTTGTTGTTTGATATATTTGTGTGTACAGCATATTGAAATTTTCAGAAGCCTACCACCATGTATCTGTTTTAACGTGGTGACTTGTTCAGAGACGGACTGGTGCAAATATTGTTGCAAATTTGGTGATTGTTGAACAGCTTTTGTACTTTTTTGATTCTATAATGCAGAAAATCAAGCATCAATATTCTGTCGCAGTCTAGACCACAGAAACAATTGCAAATATTTTAAAGTTCTGTTATCTACATGTAGTTCACCCTGTATGTAGCAAATCTTAGCCTTTTTTAACTGCCTCATCTTCTTTGGCTGCAGGTATTCGTTTTGGGTATAACTGATAACTGATAGAATAATGCTTTTGCCTTTGTCTTGTAGAGCTTTAGCAGACCTTTCCAATGATAATATGGTATGCTTTGCATATCTGAGTCCCTCACATTGTTAGGAGTGGTCAAAATAATTATGCAATATATATCTTACATTTGAGATGTGTTTAAACTTTAGTGACATGTTCACACAGGCCAGTATATCAGGAGTGGATGCTCATAGGCTTGCACAATTTGGTGATTTTGTACAACTTTTGTGTGATTTCTGATTCTGTAAATAATTCTGAATTGAAACGAATAGATTTTCAATAGGTGTAAAAGTGGCATGATTATGTTTTTGGACCTTTTGGTGCTTTCTTATAGAAAACCTAGAATTAAGCGGGACTCCTGTCCCTTTTATGTTGTTGGGGGTGGGGGCGGTAGAGTAATGGTTCACACGCTGGCGTACAGAGCGAGAGGTAGCGAGTTCAAGCCCCCGTTGGGCGGATGTGCTTTGTAGGCTGCTATTAGTGCCGTGTATCACAGTTGGTGTAGTTAAGTTTGATGTTAATTAAGATTACTGCATAACTTGTACATGTAAAGCGCAGTGCGTCTTGCAGGTGCTCAATTAAAGAATTTTTTTTATTATTATGTAAGCGTTTCCATCCTGAGGAGCTGTACTATTTTCTTTGTAAACAATGTCAATTTCAATGTCTTCAGATCAATTGTCTTCGGATCAATAAATGATTGACTGATTAATCGAACATTATGAACATTGTTGGTAGTCTTTTTTCTGCTGTACCTGTTTTTCAATGTCATTACTGTTTCTTGGTTTCAATAAAAATTTATGGTTACGTCATGGTCATTATACTTAGTAAACTTGTAATAGTGTACATGAATTTCCATTTAGAATCTTTGATTTACTTTTATCTTCAATGCATCCATGTCAAGCAGGACTCGAAAATTGTGAAGCCAGGTGCAGAAAAATTAGAGTGTTGCGTCCTTGTATGCACATAAGTTGTGCATGCATGCATAAATAAAAGAGTGATTTATAAGACCAAGGGACGCTAAAGGAACCACATGCCACTAGATATACACTGCACCATTTATATAGCGGCTTTAGAGACCTCAGACCCAGTTGCATTGACATATTTACATGCAGACTATATATAACGTTTATAACAGAGAGTATATATACAGTATATATTATACATATACAGACAAACAGACAGACCGAGAAAGATAGACAGACAGACTTTCATCACTGGAGACATTATATGCATTAGGCCTATACAAACATCAGCATTATTTTGTAAAACGCCACTCGACGATTCAGAGGCGCTTAGTAGTAGTAGTAGCCGTTTATGGACAAAGCATCAAACGTATACAAAATAACAGCAATCGGTACAAAGTCGATGACTTTCGAGTGATTGGTGCATAAGTCAAAGGATCAATCCGAAAAGGTCGTATGGACCCCTAGTTTCCACTTCTGATCCAAGTCTGACTGAAATGAACTTCAGTCATTTCTAAAGTAAAGAAGAGAGAGGCTGAGGACATGAAATATTAAACCTGCAAATCATTGGCAATAATTAACTCACTGTTTGTGAGATCTACAGGGTGGGCCATAAAAAAGTAACCCCCTGCGGTTTTTAGCCCATATCTTGGCCAAACATAAGAATTTTTAAATGAAACTTTTTAGTCTTAAAGGCAATTCATATTTACGTACAATGGTCAAATTTCAATAAAATATGTCAAAGACAACAAAAGTTATATCACTTTTAGTGAGGCCACCCACCGTTTTTTGATGATTCAAAAACGAAACGCAACAAAAACTAGGTTTTTTGCCAATATCTTGGCCAGAAGTAAGAATTTTGAAATGAAAATTTTTAGACTAAAGGCCAATTTATATTTACACACGATGTTCAAATTTCATCAAAATATTTCAAAGGGAACAATAGTTATGCCACTTTTAGTGAGGCCACCCACCGTTTTTGACGATTCAAAAACGAAACGCAACAAAAAGTAACAAAAACGTGATTTTACTAAGTCTCATCTCAAATAACTGTTGTTAAATGTACTTGGTAGTACTTCACAACTTGTGTTCAGTGTGCCCACCACCAGTGCCAACACTTCTTTTGAGTCTCTTTGCAAAGTTCTTGATGGACCTGTTGATCAATCTGACAGATTCCTTATTTACCGATTTGAGTGTCATCTTGCTAAGTGACTTCTCAGTGACGTGCAGCTACGCTGGTACCCTGTTTCTTTTTAGATAGTAATAATAATGATCATCTGACAATATCAAGGCTATTTGATAACAATTACTTGAGGTGAGACTTAATAAATTGTGTTTTTGCTACTTTTTGTTGCGTTACCCTTCTGAATCGTCAAAAAACGGTGGGGGTCTCACTGAATGTGGTATAACTTTTGTTCTATTCGAAATATTTTGATTAAATCTGGCCAGTATGTGTAGATGTGAATTCTCTTTAAGCCTGTGAAATTTCATTTCGATATTCTTACTTCTATCCAACATATTGGCCAGAATAATTAAACTGATTTTTGTTACTTTTTGTTGCGTGGCGTTTTTGAATCGTCAAAAAACGATGGGTGGCCTCACTAAAAGTTATAAAACTTTCGTTCTGTTTGAAATATTTTTATGAAATCCGGCCATCATGTGTAAATATGAATTGTCTTTAAGCCTGTAAAATTTCATTTCGAAATTCTTACTTCTGGCCAAGATATGGGCAAAAAACCTTAGGGGGTTACTTTTTTATGGCCCACCCTGTATGTCTGTTTTGCATCTGTGGAAAGATCGATTGCCTTGTGTTTGCACATTCCAATATTCCTTCTGATAGCAATGGGTTCAAGGAAAACTAAATGCCACACTATATACCCACTACAGATATAGCAGCATTCAGTACTTCAGATTCAGGTGCATCATTCATTCATTCATTTTGTGATTTTATATAGCGCTTCTTCAAGAAACCTACTCAGAGGCGCTCCCAGCCCAGCCACAGCTAAAATAATAGGTTTTGAGCGACTTATAATAAGCAGGTGAATTTAGTCTAGGCATAAGTCGCAAGTTTAGTGGGAGGCCATTCCAGATAAATGATGATATAGTATGCATGCTTTCATGTTTGTATGTTTCGATTCAATTCATAGTTCGAAAATATACCATAGCCTGCAGTTGTGAAAAAAATATTTAGTTATTAGGCCTATTCAATAGGGTCATCCTTGCAATGAATGCATAACACGGCACATTTCAGAGTTGTAGGAACCCAAATGTACATAACCCTACTGATAAGCAGTGGCGCAACTAGGGGGGTGCTTGAGCACCCCCCCCCAGGCTAAAAAGGTGACCCACGCAATTTTTCCAAATCCGATGAGTTTTTTTGGTGCGTGGGGGGGGGGGGGGGTAGGGGTCATTCGGTCTTTAAGATTACACAATCAAGCAAGTTCCTTTGGCACTCGCTACTTCGCACCATCGGCGCTTAAAATAATAATTCTGAGCACCCCCCAGGAAAATTTTCTGGTTGCGCTTCTGCTGATAAGGGTTCTATATGGCACAAGTAGGCCTAAATGCCCTAATATGTATGTCTATATGCAAGTATATATGTATGCCTGCTTGTATAATGTATCTAAGTTTTTATGTTTTTGTCTGTATTTTTTATGTATGCATGCTTCAATGATGCTTGTGTTTATCTATCTCTGTGTCTACATGTATGCTTCTTTGTATGCGTTTATCTTTTCTATAAGTAACTATCTACCTATATGCTTTGTAAACATGTGTATGAATGTAGGCCATACCTA
Source organism: Lumbricus rubellus (assembly GCA_945859605.1). Lineage (NCBI taxonomy): Eukaryota > Metazoa > Annelida > Clitellata > Crassiclitellata > Lumbricidae > Lumbricus > Lumbricus rubellus. The sequence continues at coordinate 27,050,903 of OX243822.1, read as the reverse complement.
TTGTACAATGTACATGCACCGGTATAGGACGTAAGTACCGAGTATGCAATGTTAAATCATCTTAAATGTATCATGTATAATTGTATAATGCATGTAAGTCTTTGTAAGAGTATACTTTTTACGTACTTATGTACAGATGGTTTAGTATGTATACATACAAAGTCACATGTTTGCAGTCTTGTCCTTTTACACAAGCTTAGATTTCAGCCTTCGAGTGGTAGACTTCAACACATGTGACATGGAACAACAATTAACGCTTTGACTAACGCGTTTTGCAGCAGGAAACATGATTCCCTCAAAACGCCTTTGATGTTGGCTGTTGCATGCAATGTTACAAGAAAATAATATTGTTGGTTGGGCACAAAGATGTTTTATTATCTAATAATATCGATTTCAGTAAGCCTAAGCTGAACATGTGTAGCTTCAGCGGATAAAAATTACAAAATACAGTGAAAACGATAAATTCAGAAAAGTCATATAAAGGGGCTGTCTATATATTACGTACGCATGCATAAGTACATGCGGTGGTGCACCGTGCAGTGGTGGCGTCGTTGCCTTGGAGCCGGAAGGTTCGAGGTTCGAATCCACCTCGCCGCGTAAGGACCTTGGGCAAGTCCTTTACTCACAATTGCTCAGCGCTTCGGCGTGAAACTCCGACGCAGTGTCCGCTCTGCATTCGGGAGCGCCTCTTGAGTAGAGAGAGCTTGAAGGGGCGCTATAACAAGTGCACATACAAATATGTAGGCTAATGTACGTACGCACGCAAAAATAAATGTCTAATTATATGACATATACGTGATGACGTCCTACCGGTATTTATAACTAAAACTCTTTAGTCGTCCGAAAGCCTAGGCCTACATTAAAATTAAATTCTGCTCGGATCTAACCAGTAATAATTTTATTATTACTGTAATAGACTACAGACTACAGTTAATACATGTTACCTCGCAAACATAATTATGATGTCTCACAAGAATAAAATAATAACCAACGGTAAAATAAATATTTTATGGATAAAGTAAGTAAGTAATTTCGTTTAATCAATAATCTGGTTGACAGACCGCAATCAATAACAGTAGCATATACAGTTACAATGCAGTAGAAAACATAAAAAATAAGTTTGTTTGACAGAGAAAGGCATCGTTTTAAATGCTCCTACAAAGCACAGTGAACTAGTAGGTCTACATGTTCTTGTTGAACTTTATAAGTAGCGCTATAGTAACGACTATGTTGACTCTACTGTTGTATAGTCGGATGTTCTTGTTCCTTAGTTCTTGACTAAGCTTCCATGCAGGAGGCCGTAATGGCGAGTTTGAGTTCTGAACAATGTTATTAATCCTATTAAATCTCTTACTTATGAGTGACATCAAAGCTTCGTTTCTTAACAGGTTATGGGCCCAGGACGCCCAGTGCACAAGATGATCTCAAAGAGTAAAAGAGTTTAGGATGCGATACTTTAATAAGGAAAATCCGGTCAACTACGCGGTAAAGCGTGACATGTGACTGTTCTCTTCGTCGTGACAGAAATGCAAGAGTCAGTTGTTTATTTCTTTTCTCCGAAAGAATAAAGATGACGGATAAAGGTAAAATCGCAAAGTTGAATAATCAGAACTATCAAACGTGGAAGTTTAAAGTTGAACTCCTGTTAATTAAAGAGGATTTGTGGGACACTGTCATTAAAGAAACTCCTAATCCTATTACGGAAGCGTGGCAAAGTAAAGATGGAAAAGCACGAGCCACGATAGGCTTGTTAGTTGAAGATAATCAACTTCATCTAATAAGAAAGCAAACTACGGCAAAAGGTTCATGGGAAGAACTGAAAAAGTATCACCAAAAGGCAACACTGTCCAGTAAAGTAAATTTATTAAGGAAACTGTGTGCATTAAAGTTAACAGAGCATGGCGATATGCAAAACCATCTTGCAGAAATGGAGAATTTAATCGACCAGCTTACTTCGTTGGGTGAAACGTTGGCAGAGCATTTAACAGTCGCTTTCTTTCTCAGTAGTCTTCCAGAAAGTTATGGGACACTGATTACAGCATTAGAAAGCAGACCTGAAGATGATTTGACTGTGGAATTAGTCAAAGGAAAATTGCTTGAAGAGTCTGCAAGAAGGACAAGTAATTTCGCAACACATAAAGGACAAGAATTAAAGGCTTTAAAGGCAACAAAACCTGAAGCAATTCCTAAAGAATCTCGCACATGTTTTTTCTGTAAAAAGCCTAACCACTTAAAAAGAAATTGCAGAAAGTACATCCAGTGGAAAGAAAGAAACACAGACCATGTGGCAAAAACATTGAGAGAAAATTTAATTGAAGAAAAACCTCCAGAAAAAGTAGCACATACATGTCTTAAAGCATACGAAAAAGACATCAGTTGTATTTGGCATGTTGACTCAGGTGCAACAACACACATGTGTAGTAACAGAAATTTCTTCTTGAACATTAACAGACAGTATAAAAGTGAAGTTTTTCTTGCTGATGGTCGGAAGATTCAAACTGCAGGAAATGGTGAGGTAATGATTAATTTCATAAAGGAAAATGGAGAGATACATGTTGCAAAATTGTGTGAAGTCTTGTACGTTCCACAATTGAAAGGAAATTTACTATCAGTAAAGAAACTTGTCAATAAAGGTTGTGAAGTGGTTTTCAAAGAAAACAAATGCATCATAATAAAGGATGGAGAAACAATAGCAATTGCAGATGACAAAAATGATTTGTTTGAAGTGAGGATCTCTGAACAAACAAATAAAGTAAATCAAACCCATATTGCACAGGTTGCACAAAGTTGCACAGGTTGCATACACGTTTGGCACAACAGAATGGGACACAGAGATTCAAAAGCTATACAGAACATGGTGAATCAGAATAAAGTATCAGGGATCGTCATCAAGCCGTGTAAATTCTCAGGTGTATGTGAATGTTGTATTGAAGCAAAGATGACAAGAAAGTCTTTCCCAAAGAAGTCAGATTCCAAGTCAGCTGAAATTCTAGACTTAATACATACAGATGTCTGTGGACCAATGCAGACAACAACACCAGGTGGGAAAAGATATTTCATGACGATGATTGATGATCACAGTAAATATACAGAAGTGTATTTATTGGCAAATAAATCTGAAGTACCTGACAAAATTCAAGAGTATGTGAAGCATGTCCAGACAAAATTTGGTAAAACGCCGAAAAGAATTCGTTCAGATAGAGGAGGGGAATATACAGCTGAAAGGTTACAGAAATTCATGAAGAGTGAAGGAATTCAAGCTGAATTCACAACCCCCTATACACCTCAACAGAATGGCTGTGCTGAAAGAAAAAACAGATATCTCACTGAGATGACAAGATGTATGTTAAAGGATGCAGATCTACCGCTAAAATATTGGGGCGAAACCATTATGACAGCGAATCATTTACAGAACAGATTACCAGTTGAAGGTATTGAAGGCACTCCTTTTGAAAGATGGAACAAAAGGAAACCAAATCTAAGCTACATAAAGAAATTCGGATCAAAAGCTTACGTAGCAATTCCAGCAGAAAAAAGGCAGAAATTGGATGACAAAGCCAAGAAATTAACTTTTGTAGGTTATGAAAAAGGTACAAAAGGTTACAGACTACTAGATGTGAACACGGACAAAGTGTACATTAGTAGAGATGTGATATTTCTTGAGACTGATCCACATTTATCGGAAGTGAGTAATTCAGACATTGATGTTGAAGAGAAGTCATCAAATTCAGACTTTGATGATGAAATTGTTCAATTTCCAACACACAAATTACCAGAGGAGGTAATAATTCAACAGGATACAGAAACTACAGACTCACAGATAAACTTAAGGAGATCAGAAAGAGTTAACAAAGGTAAACCAGCTGAAAGGTTAATTGAAACAATTAATAAAGTAACAACGGCTGAGTCAGAACCAAGAAATTATAAGGAAGCAATATCTTGTAAACAGCAACAATCCTGGCGGAAAGCTATGGATGAAGAAATGAAATCCCTTAATGAAAATGGAACATGGATCTTAACAGAACTACCTGAAAACAAAACAGCAATTGGTAGTAAATGGGTTTACAAAATCAAAAGGGATGAAAAAGGAAATATAACAAGATATAAAGCACGTTTAGTGGCACAAGGATATTCTCAGAAATTTGGAGAAGATTATGATGAAGTTTTTGCTCCTGTGGCAAAACCATCAACATTGAGAACTATCTTGACTATAGCAGGAATTAAAGGCATGACGGTAAAACACTATGATGTGGAAACAGCTTACCTGAATGGAGATTTATCTCATGAAGTGTACATGAAACAACCTGATGGATATCAGAAAGGCGCTGCAGAAGTTGTCTGTAAACTGGAAAAGAATTTATATGGACTCAAGCAAGGAGCTAATGAATGGAACAAAAAGCTCAATGAAGTACTTATCACTAATGGATTCAAGAGAAGTGATAATGATCTATGTCTATATTCAAAACAGTACGATGATGGATGGATTTATATTTCAATTCATGTGGATGACTTAATTGTGGCAGCAACAAAAGTTTCAATGATCAAGGAATTTGAAGATCTTATGAATGAAACTCTGGTTATGAAAGATCTGGATGATTTATCGGAACTAAATATCATTTTGTACTAGAAATGTACAGAAATAAGGAACTAGACATTAGCATTAAGTATTGTCCTAGTGAACATATGATAGCTGATCTCTTAACTAAACCTCTAGAAGCAGTTAAAACTAGGAAGTTTACTTGTGAAATTGGGTTAACTTGAGAGAACAGTATATTTTGTTATTAGGATAAATTAGTCGTTAAGGAGGGGTGTTGAACTTTATAAGTAGCGCTATAGTAACGACTATGTTGACTCTACTGTTGTATAGTCGGATGTTCTTGTTCCTTAGTTCTTGACTAAGCTTCCATGCAGGAGGCCGTAATGGCGAGTTTGAGTTCTGAACAATGTTATTAATCCTATTAAATCTCTTACTTATGAGTGACATCAAAGCTTCGTTTCTTAACAGTTCTTGTATAAAACCCTAGGGTGAAATTCTTATTGTCCTTACTGTAGGCAAATCAAATATAAAAAAATTAAATAAAAAATCAAATAAAATCAAACTAACTTCATTAAATGACTTTAGCTAATTATTTTTTTTAACGAGGTGGGGGTAGGCATAGAGTTTATCTGGACTCACGTACATTTATGTAGGCCTATGGGGGTCCGCAAAAATGTCCGAGTTGCAGCATGGTAGGTGGGATCAAAAATACGATTTTTTGCGTACGTAATAATAATCGTAATAATTATGCAGATGGGCCAATCTGCATAAAATTAAACTCGTGTAATTCTATAATAGGCCTATTGACAATCGTCAAACAACTTCCAATAATTAATTATCATGCAGAAAATAGCCTAGGTCTATAGTGCAAAATTAATTGACCAAGGACGGCATTTAAGACACTCAGCTCTGAACTCCATTGGTTTGCACCTGTCTGTCTGTCTGTCTGTCTGTCTGTCTGTCTGTCTGTCACATGATTGTTCATCGTCGGCATCGACGAGATTTGGTCTATATAAAAACAATATTCAGAATTGATTGGCAGGGGACGTCCCTCCTACGCCTATAGGCCTAATATTCAACCTAGGTCTGCAATCAGATATGAATCAGATAGGCAGGGTCCAGCCCGTCAGGCGTGAAAGTCCGTCAATGAGGATCTCTGTTGGAAATACCACTGTTACATCAAAAGCATCGTCGCTTATTAGCCTGGCCGCGATCGACTTCTATCTCGGAGTCCTCGACACCACCGGCCGAGTTCCAGGCCGTCCAAATCGGTCGATCGTTCTCTGCCCACATCGCTAATCGATATGAATTCGCATCAAAATAGCACGCTAGTTGTATTTCATGCAATACGAACCGCACCGGTGACTCGACAGCCTAACTTCATTAGCTGTGAATTTGGAATGGCTCTAAGTGCACTCCGATACATCTAACGCATGCGCTCGTTGTATAAGCCTACTCTTCAAAAATAGAAGGTAACTGGATACAATCTTCAGCCTTCAGATCGTCGGTTGCCTTAGTCAGACTGCACAGTATACTCCAAAGCAGACCAGATGCAATCCGATTTCTTCAAGATGACTGATTTGCACGCAACGTTCAGATAAAGATCGCGACTCAGTTTTCTTTCCAGTCCGCAGTTTCGCGTGCAACAGAGAATACTCGGAATTGGTTGCAAGTTACGCGAAAACTCGGCTGGGCAGTATTTCGACGATAAAATCGACTTAGGAGAGACAGACAGACAGACAGACAGACGAACGGACAGACAGACAGACAGACAGGCAGACAGACAGACAGATAGACAGAGACGTCAACTAGCCATAGAGTTGAATAGACAGACTGAGACAGAGAAATACAGACGCATACTGAGACAGACAGAGAGGTATACAATAACAGCTGTTTTGTCGCCTCTGGTCATTTTGTAAAGGGGCCCTGACGTCTTCGAACTACTCATTTTGAATAGACGCAGCGCTCGTGAATAAGCTGGTGCCCTGCTTCTGGCTTTCGAGTGGCACTTTATACATTTGGAGATTACGATACAGAGATAGACAGACAGATAGATAGGCAATCACACGGATATATAGACAGACAGAGATGGGGTTAAACCGTAGTGTGTATAGAAACCTGGGGAGTATGTTCGTCGTCTTCACCCTCTGGAATCTCATGGGGGTCGTGTCTGCTGCGAGTCGGGCGAGTCCCCGAAACATGGCAGAGATCGTCATTGGAAGATGCGAGGAGTATCAGCGAGTCGTTCATCCGGAACTGTTCCAACAGAACGAGTAAGATCAAAGGCTCGTTGATTGATTGATTGATTAGTTGATTGATTGGGTAAATTGTCTGTTCATTGGTTGATTGATTAAATGGTCAGCCGGTTTGCTGATTGGTTCGTTGATTGATCGGTTGATTGACTGATCGGTCGGTTTTTTGATTGGTTGATTGATGAGCTGATTGGTCGGTTGATTGACAGGTTGACTGATTGGTCAATTGGTCTGTTGATTGGTTAATCGGGTTGTTGATTGGTCGGCTGATTGACTGGTCGGTAGATTGACTGACTGGTTGATTGGATGGTTAGTCAATTGTTTTGTTGATTGGTCAATTGGTCTGTTGATTAGTCAGTCGATTTGTTGATCCGTCGTTGGTTGACTGGTTGATTGGATGGTTAGTCGGCTGGTTGACTGATTGAGTGATTGATTGGTTGATTGGTTTGTCGGTTGACCGGTTGGTTTGCTGGTTACTGAAAGTATAACAGAATAATCAATTATTGATTCCAACGATACGATGATTAGCCTATATAGTGCACAATTATTTAGCGTTGTCTTAATATATTATTGCATCAATGGTCGTTGACGCCGATTAGGAGAAAATATAATTTTGTTTAGTTAGTAGTGGTTCTGTATTAACGAAGGTAGTCGGAAAATACTTCCATGGAATTTAATTATTTAATATATATATTTTAATTACCAGTGTTGTACAGTAACGAAGTAAAAGTAACGCGTTACTGTACTTAATAAAAGTTTGTTTAGGCTACTTTCACATGTAACGAAGTATAACAAACCGAAATACTTTTACTTTCAACGAAGTAAAATTTTACCCATACTTCAGTACTTTTACTTCGTTACAAATTATTTGTGTGACGCTCGTAGCAATGTTCGCTACTTCAGTTAGCTAATTAACAAGTAACTGATTTAAATTTGCATGCCTAAAAATAGATTTTCGATGGGTTGGTGCACGCCGGATGCACTGCCATTTCTGCAGCAGAACTACTCTTCAGCTATGCATTGTGCTAACAATGAATCAGAAGCGTGCGTACTAGACTCAACGATAACCATTTCGAAAATTTAGTATTTTTGTAAGTTAACAATAGATTGAGTTATAGAAAGACTCGGTACTTTTACTTTTTACTTTAAAAGTATTATTTGGAAGGATACTTTTTACTTTTACTTAGGCCCTAAGTAAAATTTGTGATAAGTACCTTACTTAAGGAATTTAAAGTCCTTTTTACTTTTACTTAGGCCTAAACCTACATTTTCCCGATACTTTCAACAACACAAGTAGATAAATGATTTACCCGGGCATGTGTATTGCTCTAATTTAGAGATGCATTGGAAGCATTCTCAGGTCATCTTCAGATCTGTTAGATATATGCGTGAAGTTCTTTTAAGGCGATAAATAAGTATAGTCATCCTAGAGAGAAATTAGGAGGGCGACGCTAATGATTTTTGCCATCACACATTGTCGTTAAACTGAAACTACCGGTACTACTATTATAATACTCTGTTCCTACTGCATGGCTTATTAATGATTACTGTATAGGTTGAAGAACTGCACGGATCTGTGGCTTAAGCTGCGCAAGGCTTTCGCCGACAAGGGACCTTGCGATGTGACGGTTGAAAGCTACAAAGACTTCGTCGATGCAGCATACCATAAGATCGACACACAAGACAAGGTATAGGCTACTACATGCAACATTCACGACGCCTATTATGTGCATGCGCAGGTAGCCTATACCTGCTAATACTACAGTATATACCGGTGTACTAGACAGGTAATAATAATTATAATTGAGCTATGATTACCCCTTTAAAGGCGATCGACCATGTTCTGCAATTGACTGGGAAGTGGGAACCAATGCAGCTCACCATCAAAGTGTTATTATCACACCTGTACAGGCAGGGCCTATTTTAACGTGCCGACAGGCACGTCCGTGCTTTGAGATTACAAAAACGTGCCTGAGGAATTGACGGTCCGTGCTTGATCGCTCAGGCACGCCTGGCACGGCACTTACTGAACTTGTTTAAAGTTGTTTTAAAAAACACCGCCAATATATTTAATTTCTTTAGGAAAGTTCGAACGGCGTTCCATACATCTATTTGGGCTCATGACGTCATGCAGCGCGTTAAACTTGTTTACAAACAGCACCGAGAGAACGGGACGCGCAATTTTGTGACTGATGTAAAAATAATATTTAGGCTACAGTTGAGTTTTCGTTATAATTCATAATTGTTTATTGACATTTATTATTACGATATTAGGACTATTAGGCCTTTCGGTCAGTTCAGTTGTTTTAGTTCATTCATTTGCGAATTTCACGATGAGTAAAAAACGGGTTGCGTCGTCACCTGGAAACGACATACAGGCCATGTTTAAACGAATGACGAAGAGGAACGCGCACGCAGGTTAGTTGCTTTGGTCCTCAACACAGCTGTAAAATTATAAATTGTTGCAGTATGTTAACTTAAAAAGTTAAGAAACGATTACATTGATAAATGTAGCTAAGTAAATGATGAACTGTACCAAGTGACCTGTCAAACAGTCTATATCATTATTGTCATATAGTATTATATTAAAGGTAAAGGTCTCCCTCAGTCTCCCTCAGCACTTCCGTGACTCTGTGTCATCATTGAAGATATGTAATTATGAATAGATATAAGCTACTAGCATCTGATATATAGCCTACAATAATAGTAGTTTAGTAAGAGTTATAGCATAAGCAAGTTCTTTAAAGTGGGTGTCATTTTTTCGACCATCTAACATTCTTTGGCATACTTGTGTACTTTGCAATTTCAGATTCGTTTGAGCCGAGACAGTTGACGGAAATGGATAAGTTGAAATCATTAGCTGCACAGAGGAATATGATGGTTGTCAATGTGGCTGCAGATGGAAACTGTTTATTTAGTTCACTCGCCAGACAGTTGACTCAGCTTGGACGCGGAAGCTCAGCGACAGCGACAACTGCTCATGATGTACGCATGGAACTGGTTGAATGTCTGCAGTCGCACTCACAGTCGCAGATGATCTTGGACAGTGGAGCTATGACAGAGCAGGAATTGCAAGTATATATCGACAACATGAAGAAATGTGGCACATGGGGTGATGGTGTAATTCTTTCTGTAGCAGTCAATCTGTATCGACGACCTATCATCATTTTAACTGTGGAGGGGGAACAGCGTATTGATATGGCAACATTACCTACCTCATCTCAAGCATCGTCATGTGAGACTGAGTCTTACGCTATATATCTGGGGTTGGTTGGCACAAATCACTATGTAAGTATTGAAAAACAGAATAGTCAACACACAGCGGAATCAGACACAAACATTTCTGATGACGAATGTGGCACTGGTCATTCAATTTCAACAAGTACTGCAGCTAGTAATAGTACCACAACCGAAGAGCAGTCAAGGACATCCGCACAGTTAACATGTTCAGCGTCAACCATAAGTGTGACAGCTTCGCTATCTCCAGCTGGAAGTAAACCGGTGGATGTGAAAGTCGATGAGTTTGAGGAAAAGGTTCACGAGGCAATTGAATTTCAAGGGGTTGTACAGTCAAGCAAAAATCAGTCAGGACGCAAACAGAAGGTTGAGGCTGAGCATTGGGCAGAGTACAGAAGTGAAGCTCGTGGTGGGTCTGGTAGAAGGAGGATTGTGCATTGCAAAATCTGTTGTGCACATCCTGATCTGGTGAAGATCCACTGTCAAAGGATCCCAGCCATATGCACTGCAAATGGTGCAGTGTTCAGGCAGCAGATGTATGATGAACACTGTGGATCGACAGTACACAATGCTTGTTTGACACGTAGTCGACAACAGAAGGCTCTTGCCGAGGGTCGGATACATGAGGGAGAAACTGTGTTGGAGAAACAACTGCGATTTGCTAACACTGCATTGGAACAAAAGATAGCAAGAATCATGATTAAGGTATACATGGATGCCAAACGCGGGACACTATCTGCGTGGTCATTTCCAGCTAGATACGTGGCGTCATTGATGGCTGAAAGAATAGACTTGAACAACCCTGAAATTCCGTTTTCTCCTACTGACACAGATCTACAGTATGTCACTCCTGCAAGCCATCGCGACATGCTACTGACAATCGCAGAAACGGACCGTAAGGCATTTGCACTCCGATTTAAAGATATCCTTGCGCTTTCTCTCAGAGTTGATGGTGCTGTTGACAAGCAGCGAATAGACAACAAGCATGTTATGGCGCAGGTTGTAACGGCGGTTGGAGACATGGAGACTTGGTACATGGGCTTGGCTGAAAGCGAGAAGCGAGGTAGCGAGGGGTTATTGGAGGCACTCAGGAAGGCGTCTGCAAAGTGTGGAGCAACATGGCCTGAGATATTTAAGCAAACAACCTCTATTGTCACAGACGGCGCGTCAGAAAATACTGGAAGACATCATTCGCTATGGACACTGCTCGAGCAAGAACGCAAAGACAACACCACTAAGGACACGTCAAGTCCATGTAAGGGCCCTAGCCCTCTCCTCAAAATATGGTGCAGTGTTCACCGTTCTCAGTTAGTGTTCAAAGACATGACTACAGGTGTTCCTGAAGCACGGCGTGTTATAGATGACTGTAAAGCAGTTACGCGTTTCTATAACAGTTCAGCATGTAGAACAAAGGAATTCAAGAAGCATGCGGAAGAACTTGGCGTCACAGTCAGACAGTATCCATCAGTAATCGACATAAGATTCACACAATATTCTAACAGTCTTCTGTCATCCATTCTGGACAACTACAGACCGATGATGCGACATCTGCAGACTTTCTCCCTGAAAGACGCTGAAGAATATGGCATGCTGAAGAAGTGGATTAATGCTGACACTGTTCACATTGCAGCGATCTTGTGTGACGCGCTGTACATCTACTCTAGATTTCAGAAGAAGTTGCAGGGCAACCAAGTGACTCTGTTTGACGTCGAAAGTGATCGTGATAAATGTGTGGAGGACCTAAGGAAATTATTACAGCGTCCGCACCCAGGTGGATATGAGGAGAAAGTAACAATTACAGGGAATGAGGAACAAGCCGATGAAGTTATCAAGAGTTACGACACTGTTAAGCTCACAGTCGTCCAATTAAGGCACTGTAAGAGAGAGCACTCTCTCGTTAGCAGTTGCGGTCGCGATGTGTATGCCATCAAGACTGAGATTATTTGTTCGCTGTGCAACTTTCTGACCAGTCGACTCGGAACTGACAAAGGTGCCAGTGATCTTCGCTATGCACTGGAGTTTCAGGCGCTTTCTCCACCAATGCTTCTGAACGGCAATGCATCTGATGAAGACATTGAACGGGTGTACACTGGCCTCGCATCAGACTTTGCGAAGCGTGACTTCTACAGTAGCTACGGAGAGCTGGTGAACGCTGCAAAGAAAGCGCAGATGTCCAACACAAGCACATTGCAGGATTTCCTTAAGATCAGTCTGACTAATGCAGACTGGCGTTCTGTTTCTGTAGCTGTCGCCAGACTACTCGCAGCAAAGCCTCATTCATGTGACGCGGAGAGACTTGTTAGTGCATACAATCTCATGAAGGATGATGATAGAAGCAGCCTCAATGCAGAGACAGTTGATGCACATTTACATGTCCGAATGAATATGCCGGTTACATCAAAATTTGATGTACGCCCAGCACTGCGAGCATGGTTTCAAGCTTGTAACCGACGTTCGCGACCAACTGTGAAGGCCAAATCCCAGGAATGGTTCAAGGACGTGTTTTAATTATCTGACTGCGACTCAAACTGACCAGCCGCAAGACGGCGCCAGTAACTGTTAGTCTGTTAGCTTAGCTATAAACTTTGCCTTTGTCTTGAAGACTTGACCCATGATCAATGATACCGTTAAGACATGTGTCGTCCATTTCGTAACTAATAATTATAATGACAGTGTTAGAATAGTATAAGAAACTATTTGGTTCATGCAAAAATTGGAATGTTATCAAATTCAATATCAAATTATCATGTCGTTTGACTCATTTCAAGTTCTCAGCTAATTTGAAAATTTTCATAATCTAACTCATACTGGAGAGAGACCTTACAAGTGTGATAGATGTGCTAAACCATTTACTTATTAATATAAGCTAGAAACGCATAATCAAACTCATACTGGAGAAAGACCTTACAAGTGTGATAGATGTGCTAAAGCACTTAGTTATTAATAAACAGGCATTTGCAATTTCACAATTTTTTCTTAGGGGGGGACGTGCTTGGTGAAAAATTCTTTAAATTAGGCCCTGTGTACAGGTATGACATCATAGTGTTGTTAATATTACACCTGTACACTGTGTACATGTATGGCATTAATGTGCCGCATTATCACAGGTATGCGCATATTTTACCTATAAGCCTATGCATGTAGGTCACGTTAATGCTAATTATACGAATGCACTGAAGGGCCGGATTTATCAGTATGCACAATATACTTTAGCTTTGGACCACCCCGCATGCAGCCCACCCACCCCACCCACTTTTTGGGTAGGCCTGCACAAGGGCGGATACAGAAACTTTGGATGGGGGGCCAAAAAATTCTTGGGTCTGGGACAAAAAAATCGCAAAAAAAGTTGATGACCTTTTTTGTCATCCGGCCAAATTTTCGGGAAAATCATACCATTTCATACGCCAAAAAAGTTGATCACCTTTTTTTTAGTCATCCGGCCAAATTTTCGGGAAAATCATACCATTTCATCCGCCAAAAAGTTTATGATCTTTTTTTAGTCATTTGGCCAAATTTTTGGGAAAATCATACCATTTCAGCAGCCGCTGAAACCAAAAGGGGGGCCGCGATACATGGGCATTTCTAAATGGGGCATGGCCGGATTAGCCCCCCTGGATCCGCCCCTGGGCCTGCATACATTTTATTGAGATACCCGTCGTATGCACCCGTATACGCACATCGCTAAAGTCCAGTGACTCTCCCCGACTCCCTGCGTGCGTCTGCTAATAATCACATGGGCAGTCTCTTAACGAGGCATATGCGAAGCTCGTGACTGATAATGATTATCAAAATTAAGATTTAAAAAGCCTGACTTGACTGCATGTTAAAAAAGATGCAAGATTCAATAAAAAAAATTGAACCTCACCGAGAGCCCTACATTTTTGTTCCGGAGTACTTTGGCACCTTGGCTAACCACGTGCTGAAAAATATTGCCACGGGCCATAGAAAAAATTTGACACCATAGAGCAGTGATTCTTAACCAGTGTTCGACCGAACCTCTGGGGTTCGATGAGCCACTGCCAGAGGTTCGGCAGTGGTCCTCTAAAATATATACATATTCAGGGTCAGCGAGTGAGTGAAAAATCATTTGCTATTTAATTTTTATTTTTCGAATTTTATTTAATAACAAAGGACACAGTGAGATGCAATTGGTAGTGTTGGTACACAGGGGCGCCGTTAGGCGTACGCACTTACGCAAGTGCGTACAGCGCGGAAAGGCAAAAAAATTTTTCCCCACAAATTGTAAATTTATTATAAGCGATGAAATTCTATTGACATTTTATAATCTATAGAATATACTTACCTCCTTACTTACTTACACTCTAATAGAGAGCCATCTTGGCATTGAGCGTCTTATAGTCGCCTAGACCCTAGAGGTCTATGGATCCTGGGATTCCTGGATGTAAAACCGTTAAAAAAATATTTTAATTTAATTTTTGTTTGTATGTGTTTTTATGTGCACTTTTTATAGCCAGGGGCGGATCCAGGGGGCAATCCGGCCATGGCCCCCCATTTAAAACTGCCATGGGACGTGGCCCCCCATTTGGTATGAAATCAGCAATATGCATATGGGTGTAATGGCATATTGCCACCCTCCTATTCGGAAAATGGCATGGGACGTGGCCCCCAGTCGGTTTTCAAGTGGAGGAGTAAAAAAAGGTCATCAACTTTTTTGGCGGATGAAATGTTTTTCTCCAAAAAAAATTTGGCAGATGACTAAAAAAAAACCTCATCAACTTTTTTGGCGGATGAAAAGTACTTCAGCCAAAGACTGATCCCTATTTATTTTCGGCCAACAACCAAATTTCGAAATTTGTTTCACCTGTCCCATCCCAGGTTCTAAGATTTTTGCCCCCCCCCCCCTTGGAAGAGTTCTGGATCCGCCACTGGTTATAGCGCCCATTCAAGCTCTCTACTCCGGCTGAAGCGCTGAGCAATTGTGAGTGAAGGACTTGCCCAAGGTCCTTACGCGGCGAGGTGGATTCGAACCTGGAAAATTCCGGCTTCAAGGCGACGATAGCCATAGCAATATGCCGATCTAAAGGTATCAAATTGCACCTCCTAAACATCACCCCCCGGTAACTTGTACCGTAACCGGTTTCAGATTACCCCCGGACACTAGATTTGCATAGATTTATCCGTCATCCCACTGTGGTTTGTTATCAATATTTTACTCGGAAAAAATAATAGCCTCGAAGCCATTTCTCCATGTAACTTCAGCGGCGATTTAGTAATTTAGTTACAGATGAAAATATTTATAACAAACCAAACCACGAAGTGGGATAACGGATGAAAATCTTCAGACCAAAACAAGAAGCGGGATTATTTTTCTGATATTTTTAGTCCAATAAATGCGACGATTGATGCAAATTACAGTTTGCAGAGGGGGTTAATGTTTAGGAGGGGGTAATAATTTGAAGCCTTTAGCATGGGCGTCCGCAGGAATTTTTCTAGGGGCGCAACTTTTATATAATTGTCACATGGTCTAAATTTATTGGGTGACAGTTTGAATTTCCATATTACCACGAGAGAATCCTATAGAGTATAGATCTATCCTACCTATGTATACGTTATGCGCCCAAAGAAAGATATATTATAGGCCTATAGGTTCAACATGACTGCCTAAAAATGGCTCCATTTGAGGTCGACACAGCCAAAAATGCGCTGGTCGCTGGGTCTCCGCCCCCAGACCCGCTGGGGGAGCTTACTTTAAAGACAAAACCTTTCTCTTTTACAATAACATTTTGATTTTTATTGTTATCCTGGTAGCTTGCGACACTGAAAAACGAATTATTCTTAAAAATTTCGCGACTTTGTCGTTCACAAATAGCTGGCAAACAAGAGCCTAAAAATGGCTCCATTTAAGGTCGAAACAGCCAAAAATGCGCTGGTCGCTGGGGCTCCGCCCCAGACCCCGCTGGGGGAGCTTACGACGCTCCCCCAGACCCCCTAGTCGGGATGGGCTTCGTGCCTTCGGCACTCGCAACTTCCCGCCTTCGGCGCCGCCACTGACGACCAATTAGGCCTACAATACAGCGTCCTGGCACTTTTTTACACTTTAAGCACTGTATGTGTATATATATATATATATATCTATATAAAATCCCATATATAATATATATATATGGGATTGGATTGGTGGTATTTACGCCCCCCCCCCCCCTTAACCAGAAATCCTGAATCCGCCCCTGAATATAAGCTCGTATCGATCGCTGTTCGCTTCATATTATTTTGTGCAAGTTGTGCGTACAGAAATAAAATCCTGGCGGCGCCGCTGTTGGTACATGTACGGTTAGTTAACTCCTAGTAGTTCATGTATTGAATGTATTAATATTGCATCACATTTTGGCACAATTTTTTATTTCCTTTTGGTCCCATGCATTAGTTAAAAAATTATTGTTGAAACTTTAGGGGTTCGGTGAGTGGTCATGGATTTCTCTTGGGGTTCGGCTCCCATGAAAAGGTTAAGAACCACTGCCATAGAGGCATAGATATAGGTTTAGTCAAGTTGGGCGTTGTGTACATGTCTCCCGGGTCTCCCATGAATGGCTCCAAAATGACGGTTAAAATTAATAAATTCACTCTAGATTTTTATGCGATTTTAACTTATTTATCCCAAATAATAATTTACAAGACCTGATTTTGGCGTCCAAAAATGTCCAGTTATATCCTCAGTGCCTCATTACGTAGAAGATAATCACATGGACATTATCATGCAGGCATGATATTGACCCATTGAGCACTATAGGGCCCCCATAATAATTATATTCGTGGCAAATAACAAACCCTGCAGCATGCAACATTGTTGTTCGTATTCGTACTTGTTATAGCGCCCCTTCAAAATAGCTACTCAGAGGCGCTCCCGACTAAAGCGCGGACACTGCATCGGGGGTCTCACACCGAAGCGCTGAGCAATTGCAGGTGAAGGACTTGTCCAAGGTCCCTACGCGGCGACTTGAGGTTGATTCGAACTTGCAACCCTCCGGCTGCAAGGCAACGAACATACCCACGACACCACCGCGCCCCACATTGTTAGGCTATTGTTGGAAACAGAAAGTCTCTTTCTTGTAAACTATCATGGATCAGTTCTGTAGCGTCATAAAGTTCAAGTACTTAGAGTGGCATCTGGTTTTAATTACAATTATTATGAACAAATTTCGGGGTATCAATTTTCAACCTTACTGTGTGGAAACCCCTTTAACGGGCAGGATTGAATAGCTACATTCCGCGGCATTTATGGCCGATGAGAACACGTGGGTGGTTGTTATGCAGAATACTGCCCGGGCAGAAGTAGGCCTAGCATCTGTCAACGCGTGGGCGTTCCGAGGGTTAGCTGGGTCTCCTGGCTCTTTAGTCTTGACGCCTGTGGCTGATTCACGATTCCCAGTAAGAAAATATTAAATTGGGAATCATGGACACAGGGCGACGGCTGCATTCAGCTTAATTGGCAACTGATAGTTGATAGCTCCATGGTCCCAGTGATAATTTTTTTTATTATGTTTACTTAGTTGGGTCATGAGGAGATCGAAATTACAAAACTAACTTGTCTCAGTCAGCTGGACCTCAATTTTCAACCATATAGACCTACGACATACATGCCACTGCCATAATTTTATTGTAAATGTAATCGTAATTTGATATTTACACAGCGCATAAATGACAAAGGAAGCAACTCTGTTATGTGTGCTCTGTTCTCCACAAATTATGCAGGTAAAAGTGTATGCTTAAAGTGTAAAAGAAGTGCCTGAACGCTCAGGACTTTCCAGTATGTGCTAGCGAAATAAGTGGCAGGACGGCGTGCAGATGTTAAAGTAGGTGCATGCATGGGCGTCCGCAGGAATTTTTCTAGGGGGGCGCAAACTTTTAAATAATTGTCACATGGTCTAAATTTTATGGGTGACAGTTTGAATTTCCATATTACCACGAGAGAATCCTATAGCCTACCTATACGTTATGCGCCCAAAGAAATATGTGTATACATGTATAAGTTCAACTTGTAGAACGAATTGATAATCACATTGAAAATCGCGTTTTAACAACCACAACCAAATAATCAAAATTTTAAAGCAACTATGCAAAAAATCCAGGGGCGCCCTTGCGCCCCTTGCACCCAGCTGCGGACGCCCATGGGTGCATGGACGCCGTCCTGGCCCGTACATGACCATCCAGCCTCACTTTAAGCCCTCTGCCGTCCAGAGGAATAATTTTATCGTCATGTTTTGCAGGTGATGTACTGGAGTGGATCTGTATATCCGATGGTCGTCAATTTTGCACACATCAAGTCCAATCAGTACGTCACGATCCGAGAAATTCTAGCAGGTATTAATTATTATTATCATCATTATAACAATAATATTTTTATGTAATCTTCGTTTATTTGTTCAAACTTCAAAGTCACAAGCCGCAGTATGATTACAACTCATAGTCAAGGGAGGACAACAAGTTGCTACATGAATCGAAATATTATTATTATTGTTGTTGTTGTTGTTGTTGTTGTTGTTATGCAACAAAAGATTCCGCGAAGGTCACAGCGTTATTATTGTTATTATTATTATTTATTA
Source organism: Lumbricus rubellus (assembly GCA_945859605.1). NCBI lineage: Eukaryota > Metazoa > Annelida > Clitellata > Crassiclitellata > Lumbricidae > Lumbricus > Lumbricus rubellus. The sequence goes on along the minus strand of OX243822.1, from coordinate 27,032,316 downwards.
TCTAACTGCCTTGCAAGGCTCCATAACGTGCTACTGCTCATTTTACCAACGCCATCTGCCGAATGGAAGGTTGTGTCGGACTTTATGAGGGTAGCAGGAAGCGATATCGTGTTCATGCGCTCTTGGTGCCACAGTGTTACCATTTTAGCCTACTATTAGAAGGCTCATATGGTTCTTTCATGTGGAGCGCATGGAGGGAAAAAGACTACCACTCGCGGCCCTGCACGGGCATATGGAAGGAGAGAGAAACAGAGGAAGACAACCAAGGACTTGGATGGACAACGTCAGAGAGGATCTGAAGAGGATGGATATTAGTATGCCAAGAGCAAAGGATCTCACCAGAAATAGACAAGTCTGGAGAAGTCATGTGAGAGCCTCATCGTCGTCGCATGACTGACGGAAGAGAGAAAGAGAAAGAGACTATTATCGTCGTCATCGGTGTCGTCATCATTATCACTATGATTATCAATCAAATAATTATGTAGTTATTAGACGCCAATATAATATAGCAAAGCACCTTCCCTCTGAAATAGTGACACCTATTTTTACATAGTACTTTTTGGTTAACACATGAAACGGAGAAAATTATATTTGGAAACCTATCTGAAAAATACCAGTGGTCTTAATTTCATGCTTTGTATTTTTTCAGGCTACTGCGAAAATATATACATATGGGTGTGCAGGTCTGAAAGTGGTTTGAAAAATTTGCCGGGTCTCTTAGAGACGGAGAGTGCTAAATATAAGTGTTCATTGAAGTGCCAAAAATTAATGCCGGGTCTGAGACCCGGCTCACTTTCAGCCCTGTGTGTGTGACTGTGTGTGTGGGTGTGTGTGAACTTTTGTGTATTATAATTATGCAACATTACCTGACGCTGTACGCGTGTGTGTGCGTGTGTGTGTGGACAGCATACGTGATACGTAACATGGAAGACTTCTGTGGTCAGGTGGCTCCACCTGGTATCAACTACGACAGCGACTGCCCCGCCTGGGGAGCCTGTCCCCTCCTGGCCGTCACCTCATTTTGGACGGCACTGTCAAAAAACGCAAGTCAAATCATAAAATGACTACTACACGATGAAAATCATCATCGTCGTCGACTCGTTGTCATCATCATCGCAGTTTTTCATCGTCATTGTCTGTCGTCGTCATCATCATCATCATCATCACCATCATCATCATCACCATCATCATCACCATCGTCGTCATCATCATCATCATCGCAGTTGTCTTCATCATCATCGTCGTCTACATTGTTGTAGCCGTTACTATCATCGTCGTCGCCATCATCGTCACCGTCATCATCATCATGGTTATTTTCATCATTATATTCGTTACACAGTCGAAGTTGTTGTCATCGTCTTAGTCGTTTTAATCATATCGCTCAGCGCTAATATTGTCAGTAAAAATCATCATCATCGTCCTGTAAGCACAATAATAATAATGTAACGGATGAGGTTATGTAGCGCTTTTAAAACGGATTTGTGTGTTCGTGTGAATAGTTTGCTAAAGAGGTGAAAGGAACAGTGCATTTGATGCTGGACGGAAGTAAAGGACAAGCATACCGAAACACCAGGTAACTACATCATCATCGTTGTCATCATCATCAGCGTCATAATCACCATCGTCGTTGTCGACGTCGTTGCTGTCATAACCAACAACACCAGCTAACTATTTTCATCATTACAACAGTTTCTGTACCACCATCATCATCAACAACCATGTATCACCTTTTTCATCATCATTGTCACAGTCGTCTTGGTAAGTATGGTTGCAATGCCTACTGAAGCGACACTTGTCTAACTCAAGCGGGTCGCTCCACTTGCGTCCAGTTTCCGTCGTATGCAAGCTAGGATATCAGCCGACAGAACCGGTACACATGAGTTAACTCCGACACTGGTTGCACTCTGCCAGTGCAAGTCACAAGCTTAGATAAAGGAGGAGGGCGACAAAAATCATATTTGCAATGGCAGTGTCGTTAAACAGCAACAAGTGGTGCACATTGGTTAACAACAACCTTCAGCGGTTGTTGCTAGCCATGGCTATATAGCGTGTTCAGTATCCATTCCTTGGATACCGAAGAAGAGCTATTTCTATCGTACCTCTAATAGAATCTGATCTCTCTGCAGACCGCGAACTGCGTTGCCTTAGACTGGAAATAATTTTTATTTGCACTGTCGATCTAACGCGCATGCATCAACGTTGGCAATGATCCTGGCGATGACAACTGATTGACAAGCAATATTAATGGTATGGGTCTACATCAGTTCTCGAACGTTTTGCGCGTGAAGCGAAAACTGCTTCACGGGCTCAAGGCATTTCTATATATATATATATATATATATATATATGTGTATATATAAATCAAGCATATAAAATTGCCACAGGGAAAGAAGCGTATACATTCTAGTACAGTGAGAAGTTTTTGGAATTAGGCCTATAGTGCCAAGTGCCACCAAGCAAAGCAACTCAGGTTAACAGGTTCAAATTGTTTAGGAGACCAAAAGGAACAATAGTACATAAATTCATTATTGCTGCGAATTTGCGGAACGGTTTGGAAGACAGTGGACAGTAACAGCGTTTAAAAAGGAGCTAGGAAAATCAGGCCATTAGGCCTAAGTGCCCCACGTTAATTTGCAGTGCTTCTAGCCTTTATTCACTTCTGAAGTTCTGAACCACTTTAAACCCTTGCTATGTTATATTATAATTTAATTATATACTTCGTTTAGTCAAGAAAAAATTTAAGTTGACAGACCGCAACTTATTACATTATAAAGAAAACAGCCTACAAGATAAGAAATGGACTAAAATAACAGTGTCTGCAGAATTCGTGTTGGAAGCCTGCGAAAGAAAGATTTCTGGTTCTTAGAGTTAACATAATTTTTATACTCTATGTTTGGGATGCTATTTCCCCTCCCATACATCTGCTAGACAGCCGCACGCTGTGGTTCATCCCATCTCTATTTCCGACGCTCAGGGCCTGGATTGATCATATCCATATCGTAAACATGGCATTTACATGCTACGGTAGGCCTAGGCTATAAATCAGTTTCGGTGTACCAAGGCCGTTAATCCTTCTCCCCTACTGGGCTAAATGGAACGGTCCACAGGTCATTTTTGGAAAAGGTCAACTATTTTGACCCCTCTTTTATTAGCACTAATTATGTAATTGGGGATATTACCATTCAGCGTGAATGCGTGATCGGTTTTCGTAGCGTTTCTGCGAGGCTAATTTACAGACTTGGAACGTATGTAATATGTATGTATGTATGTATGTAATGTATGTATGTATGTATGTATGTATGTATGTGTGTGTATGTATGTATGTATGTATGTATGTATGTATGTATGTATGTATGTATGTATGTATGTATGTACATGTATGTATGTGTGTATGGCATGTACTCTTGTATGTATTTATGTGTGTGCATAGGCTACATGTATTTATGTGTGTATGTATATGCCTAACTTAGTATTGTTATGTAGCCTATGTATGTAAAACTATGTACACGTATGTACGAGAACACGTCATAAACTAGCCCAAAAGCCGCGATGTGATTTTTATTACGAGGGCATCAGCAAATTTTGCTATATATGTAGGGCCTGCATTAAAAAGCTAAGTTATTGGCTTCGTTAGTCACGCTACAACTCACAGCACACGTGATGAAACCAGAAACATAAAAATTAAGTTGACAGCCTGCATAGTTCTTATAATAGACTATAATCCGTTTGCCATACATCTTGGATTTTTTTTATTGAATTTACAACACGAAATATAAATGACACATGAGTTAGTTAAGGTAACTTATTTGTTTGTATGTGCACTTGTTATAGCGCCCCTTCAAGCTCTCTCTACTCAGAGGCGCTCCCGATGCAGAGCGGACACTGCATCGGAGTTTCACGCCGAAGCGCTGAGCAATTGTAAGTGAAGGACTTGCCCAAGGTCCTTACGCGGCGAGGTGGATTCGAACCTCGGACCTTCCGGCTCCAAGGCAAAGACGCCACCACTAGACCACTGCGCCCCACGTAGTAACTTACTAACTTGCATATCTTTGTCTAATTATGAGAATTTACAATGTCGCCGTTGTGACCGCGGGACAAATCAAAAGGAGCCCGAAATAATCGCGAGGACAAAAAATTCGCGTGTGCATTGTAAAGTAGCCCAACTGGTGCTTTTCGCGACGACCTGACAACCCGACACATAGCGCATTGAAGTAACAATCACATTTTTGTTTTCTTTCAGTATCTTTGCGCACTCGGAACTAAAGAACCTGGACGCATCACGAACACCGACATTACACGTTCATCTGGCCTACGATCTCAACGGACCAATGAAGTAGGCTACAGAGATTAGTGGAAAGACTCGAAACGACATTCTGATCATTAAACTAAATTGAATAATTACACGCAAATAAAATAAACAATTAATTAAGGAAATAACTAAATCGATGTATCACGGAAGACCTCAGTTCCATCCAAATATTCGCTTTCAATTGGACACAAAAAGTGAATAAGTGTTCAAACAAGCATGAAAAATTCTCTAGAATTTGTGGCTGATTTAGAAATAATTTAAATCCAGCAGGGGCCAACACAATGTGCAAATATTGCACACGAAGTGTAATTGTGTAGGCTATACTAAAGTGAGTGGCTTAGAATTATTTGTTTTGAGGCTTTTTTCCTTTAAAAGATTAGAATTAACAAATTCCAACATGCCTTAATCCGCCTCTAATAAATATGTGCGTGGTGGACCAAGGGGGCCATTGGATGATACTGATAGTAACAGCACACGGGCCTGCACTAGCCTTAATGCCGCCTCAGCTGCTTCCCCGCATCCTTTCGCTGTGAAAATTTCCTTCTGGGCTTCTGTGCTGAATGCGCCTCTGAGTAGTCTATGCTGCGAGAGGCGCTCTATAAATTTTTAGATGCGTCATGTGTGTGCGTGTGTGTTATGTGTGTGCGTGTTTGTGCTACAGAGAGAAGTGCGGAGAGGGTACGGTCGTTCAACTTCGACATGACGTTGAAAAGAAGGGCATGAAGTTCAAATGCTCCGACGACGACCAGTATGTATAATACGTAGACACATCAAACTAATACGCATACAGGCAGGTTAAGAATTGCCGGGGGTTGGGGATTTAAAACCCCCGGTCGTTTTAAGAGCCCCATGCTAAAGTATGCTTTTCACACCCCAATTCCAAGTGGATCATTGTCCAACCCCCAGTTATTTTTCCACAATTCTTACACTGCATACAGGTGATATTATTCAGTTTTTAATCTAGACGTCGTTGGAGGGGTTCCTCAAGGATTGACATTCCCAAAAAAAATTCGAGGTATTTTTTACATGTATATATGTACCATTCCCACCCCACCCCGAAAATGACTCACGTAGGCCTGCCCCCCATAAAATTCTACGGCTCTTGTTTACATTGTGTAGATATAATATATGTAAAAAAATTAAAATTTTTCCCGCCAGAATAATTCGACAGTGGAGCATTGGGTTACCGTATTTTAAAAAGGTCATCACTTTTAGAGTATCGAATTTACTATTATAGTTGTTTTATCCGATGTTATCGTAAATTTTGACAGAGCAGGGAACTAGATTAAACACTGGCTATTATTAGCCTACATTGTCCGTGGAAAGATAATACGTTGTCCACTTGCCATCATAAGCCGAGGCTACGGAAACGAAGTTGCTAACACCTCATAGCCTGTTCTTTTTGGGCGCCCTGGAGCGAGGAGCGCCTCTGAGTAGTTTTTTCTTGAAGGGGCGTTATATGAATGAATGAATGAATGAATGAATGAATGAATGAATGAATGAATGAATGAATGAATGAATGAATGAATGAATGACCATAGCTGCCTTTCATCGAACTACTATGCCTGAACCCGAACTTATGAGTGAATGAACGAATGAATGAATGAATGAATGAATGAATGAATGAATGAGTGAGTGAGTGAGTGAGTGAGTGAGTGAATGAATGAATGAATGAATGAATGAATGAATGAATGAATGAATGAATGAATGAATGAATGAATGAATGAATGAATGAATGAATGAATGAATAACCATAGCTGCCTTTCATGGGACTACTCTCTTCTTGTTCCTCTATCCTGGACGGGGATCTGAACCCGAACTTAGAAAAAATAGTCCAGAAGGCGGACCACTAGAGGCCTGGGGTAATTAGCGTACATTCGCGCGCACGTAGACATTGTTTTGAAATGTTTTACTCTCTCAACCATTCGCTACGTGGCGCTAGTGCAACGATACCGCGAAGCGCTCAAAGCGTTTGCGAGACGCTTGCAATTTTGTCTGAAATACATGAAATGTTGCTTAAAATACACTCAATGTTGCCTAGAACTACATTAACAATGTGATCAGATTGCAAATGTTATACGGCATCAGTTTTTATTAAAAGGAAATGTCTTACTTTTTTCAGAGATATCCTGTTCTTTCAATGTGTGACAAATATGGCGGCAGATCGATGCAAAGCCTTCACGGCGGGTAAATCAACAGCCGGAGGGACCGGCGCTGTTATGCAACACCCCCTCGTACTGTCTCCCATCCTGTTAATGTCTGCGCTGTTAATTACATTGCAGGGGTGACAACTTTTAGTCAAATGAAACTTATGATTGGTGGTTGAGGTGCAGTGTTTAATCTAAACGTCTAGTCTCTGCAGCCGTGGGGAAAAGAAAGTTCCTCTATACCTCCAGGAATGAAATATCTCCCCCCACCCATACAAATTGTTGTCTACATGTATATACCGTGATATGCGTACATTCGATCCCCTCGAAAAATTCGACAGTTATTCTCTACACGAATATAGTTATATTATAGTAGACTTGATGTACTAAAAAAGGTCATCAGATTTAAAAGTAGGCTAAACTTATAGAAGTTAGGTCTGCAACCGGAATTGTTTTTTTTCTCATTGGAAATTTTACAGACTATTTTTTTAAGGTCGTAAAAAATTCACGGGTCAAATGATGTCGTCGGTGTCTGACTGCAGCTGAGCCAGGGCCGCAAATCCTGGGGAGGAAAAGGAGAGAATTCCCTCTCCACTGTAAAACCTGGGGAGGGAACGTGAAGAAATTCCTCCCCACTTTTTTCTCAGCTTCGTCACAAATGTTAGGGTAGGCAAGCTGTAGGCGACTGCACATTTCGAAAAGTGAATACTTGAAAGCCTGCTCTGTGGAATTAAAAGCAACATAGCTACAGAAGGTGTGAAATTTAATGTGTCCATTGAAAGATCGAATTTCCTCTTCATTAATACAAAGCGGGAGGAATTTATGATGTGACACGCCCAATATAATCATCCTGCAAGACTGCAGGGAGATAGCGGCCATACAGTGATAAAACAGCGAATGATTGTGTATATAAATATTTATTATAATAAAAATTATATCATAGGCTACATGTAAACACAAACTGGGCAAGCTCCTAATGCCTTTGTGACTTTATGTGAAAATCTCTCTGCGCAGCCTCTTCCCGTCATTTACGGTCTACTGATCGACGTGATATCCTAGTTCTTTCGGCAAGGACGTACTACCATGACTCAACACCGTGCCTTTGCCATTGTTGGCCCTTCTATTTGGGATGACCTCTTCCCTCTTATCCGTTATAAGATCTTACTGAGGGTGAGAGCTTCGAGCTTTCGCTGCTTGAAGTCTTTCTTATTTCCTCGGGACGGAGAGCGCATCTGAATAGCTAATGCTGTAAGAGGCACCTTATAAATTCAATACAACACAATGTATTCATGGTTCATGCATGCATACAAAACATCTAGGCCTATAGCCTACATAAGTACATAGGCTAATCACATTGGGAGTGTGGGCTCTCAAATCTGAAAGGAGAAATACTGATATCAGTTCATCTCGAGACGACATACGGCTTATTCGACTGTAGGCCTACATAGGATTTCAAATTAATTCATACAAATAGAATTCATGAATGTGCGTTAAATAAGTAAGAATTCTCATCTTTTTCGTTTTACGAATCACTGTTAAAGCAGGATTGTGTGCTGGTAAGTACTAAGTGCGACGAAAATAGCGCAAATTATGCACCTTGCCTTCTCTATTAAGAGCAGCTTCTCACATAGCCTACATAAACAATTAGCCATTGCCTACATCTGCGCATCAGAGTGTGACAAACAGCAATGTATCATTAGGCCTCTATGACCAGATTCCTGTCATTTGATTTCGTCCACGTAAATAATCTGTTTCGATCGCAGTTTGTATTTGTGATCGCAATCGCAATCTCGGAATTTCTTCAGCATCTATTATTATACAGAAGCTATTAAGGCATGGAAGCCAGCCTAGGCCTACTTGTTGTTCCACGCTCACGGACTGCAATCAGGCAGCGCCGTGCTTTCTCCGTGGCTGGCCCTGCGACCTGGAATGAGCTCCCTGTTATCCTTCGTCAAATACCTATTAGCCTTTCTACTTCTACTTCATTTCTTTCTCTTCTCAAGACTGTCTTATTCGACCGGGGTTGGACTGGGAGCGCTCCTGAGTAGTAACCTTGAAGGAGCGCTATATCAAATTCTCAGTAAATAAATAAATAAATAAATACTTGTCGGTTTCAGTCAAAGGTGATTTGGATTAATTGGATACTAATAAAAATCGAGAGGCAAGGTATTTAAAAAACCACAAAATGATAAAGTATTGTTGAGGATTATATAAAATTTAATGTAGGAAGCTATGTAGGTCTATGTTCGTAATAAATATTAGATTGAATGACAACGATTAAGCGAGACCGTACAGATATAATTATATACTTGAGCAGCAAAACTGTTGTAGGCCTAGTCTGAGTCTATATAGCCCAAAATGCATGACGTAGCTTATTTACGCGTTGTCGTATTAGGCCTAGTCGGTATTCGTCCACAGAGGTGCCACTCATGGATTTTCCCACCTAGATCTAGGTTTTGACGGTCTTGTCTAGGTCTCTAGATTCTTTTCTTTGTCAGGATCTAGCCTTTTTCTAATAAAGTAAGTAAGTAAGAATATTCTTTATTTGACCACCAGCAAACCCACAGTGGTTTACAGAGGAAATAAATAGGCCTAATAGAAAACATTTAGGCTATGAAAGGTTATACAACATTCGCATAATAAAACTTTTTTAGAAAAAGAATCAACTCTTGGATGGGTTAGATTAGCCTATGTGGCCTATTTCGAGTAGCCTATTGTAAAGTCGAGTAACCTTTGGGGGAGGGGGAGATCGTGAAGAACGTTACAAGGATTTAAGAGGATAGAGGGCCGGGAAATGACCGAATCAGCTCTGGAACACAGTGCGTCAAAACTTGGAAAATGGTCCGACCTTTTTTACATGAAAGTATACTTTTTAGGTGAAAATGCACAAAAGACGTTAAAAAGTCGAAAATTATGTGAATTGGGACAAAAAATTGTACATTTTGGAGCGGGAAAAAGTCATCGGAAATTTTAACGGGCAAAAGGAGCAAATTTTGTTCGACGGATGACAAAAAAGGTCGTCGGAAATTTCAAATCCGAAAAATCTACGTCTATGTAATTTTCAGAGAAATTCTCAATCTAGCGTTTTCTAGCCTTTTTTCGGCCGGATTATGAGGTCGTTGGTGGCATCCCTAACCAAATTCAGAGTGGCATCCCTGACCAAATTCCCGCTTCTCGTGACTTCTCGTCTACTTGGGTTGTCTGACATTTTGTGCAACGGATTTTTTGGTGACAAATTGAAGTCGAATTCGCCATTATAATCGGCGAATAGCTAACGGGTAGTATGCTGAAGTTTCGATATGGACCGTGGCCAGATTCTTGACCGATACCTTGATGGCCATGATTCGAACAACGCTCGATGGACATGGTCACAAGTCACAACGGAAAGTAAGTCTGTTGACTCTGTAAATGGAATCGTTCTATCAAACTATCATCAATTTAACTTTCATTAGTACCCTCTTGATACTTGTATTGTCTGTCTATTTTAGGTTAACCAATGACGGCGCCGTACACATATCCATATACCACCCCACCCCCTTATAGGCTACATGTTTCCTCGAAGAATTTTGCGGCAATGTCTTTTCGTGTGCATTGGCTACACTTTACAATCTCTGTACTTGTTTGAATTCGTGTGATAAAGGCGACAGTGTCACTCAAAGATAGGGCGAATCTTCATTTTTAAAAATTTAGACATAATTTTAAATGTGAGAGATATGACTTGAAACTGCAAATTAATGCAACGGGCTACATGTTACTGATAACAGGCTTAAGTTTGCAATTGTATTTATTCTACCTGTTTGTTTTTCAGATCTGGCTTGAATTCTCTCGTGTCTTTGACTGTCACACTGTCTTAATGTGTACCGGGTCTTGAGAGTCGATAGGCGGTCATCATGTGATCCTTTTGGTCAAATGCGACTCTACATCAGTAACTTCACATACGATATACGGTGGCAATATTTAGCTCAAGGACCTCTTCTGGGAGAAAGGTATGAAATTTGGATGGCCTGGGCAGTCTACCTGTTGTTCTTAATGATTGACTTACTTAAATATGTGCATTTCTGACGAGGCTGTAATGAATAGGTGATTATCAGTACTCAGGTGAATATGAATAATTGTCCCAACTATTGGGCCGAATACGAGTATGATAATTGAAGAGCACTTTTCCAAAACTCACTCAGTCCAATGCTTATCAATTGGACTGAGTGAGTTTTTCATTACAAATGTCTTCTTTTATCCAGCTCTTGAGTTGACACCTTTGAGTTTCTTAATTGAAGAGCACTTTTCCAAAACTCACTCAGTCCAATTGATAAGCATTGGACTGAGTGAGTTTTGGAAAAGTCTTTTCCAAAACTAACTCAGTCCAATGCTTATCAATTGGACTGAGTGAGTTTTGGAAAAGTGCTCTTCAATTATAGTGTACAAAATATGTCTAACGACAACAATAGACGTCAAACGTTGATACCTATGGAGTTGGGGTGTGCAAAGAGGACTTAACTGTGGGTCCTAAAAGACTAAGAAGTTGAACCCAATTACCCGAACAACCTCTAACACCCTGGCCATTCTCACTCTGGTTGGATCTGCTCTATAATTATGTTTCTCTGGAGATATTATTAACTGATGGGCAGTGGCGTAACAACCATGTAACGATGGTGGACAAAATCCACGGGCCCCCGAGGTTCAAAGGGCCCCGAAGCGTTTTAACTAAAAAATCTCACGTATAGTCTACCTAGGGACCTACTTTCCATTTATATAGTTTCAGACTGCAGTCTGACCTAAAGCTTGTATAATTATGACGGATGCTTCAAGATACATATGATACGCTTTGTCCTCAGATGCATGTAGGGATTGATGTGTTTTCTGCTTTGGGTCAAATACTGACACTTTCTGCGACCCATGAAGTTATACACGGACACCACTCGTAGGCCTACAATTCCTATACAATACATGCATCTGAGGCAGCGTGAGGCAGGTGGTTGGAAGACTGGCGGATAAACGAATATAATATATATATATATATGTATATAATATTATATATATATAGCCTATCTCCTATAGCCACGAAGGTATCTAACAGGAGTCAGGCAGTCAGATGAACAAAATCAAGCAGACTCAGCCGTTCAACATAACAGGTTATCTGATATAGGGCCTATGCTGGGGAGTCCAGAATAATTTAGGTCACTGCATGAGATTTCTTCAAATTTAATATGCTCCACATTAAACGCACCCTGCATCTGATCGTCTTCCCATCATCACAAGCATTAAACTTGGACAGACAATAGGGCCAATATATATCTCGTCAGATTAGTCTTCCAAACACATTAAGGTTCTCATGCGTGACCACTGACCAGGTTTGCAGTTGGCCCTGTGTCAAATTTCTAGCAGCCGCAATCTGAACCCACGGACCTCCATCGCATTAGCCAAATCAAGCTGTGTATAGGCCTACAGTAATTATGTTACCCAGTGTTATACATGTACATGTATACATTGCATAGCCTACTATGAGTAATGCATTTAAGACTGATAAGAATTATAATTCTCATATCTTTACAAGTGTCTTTCAGTCTATTGCATTTCTACTATAAGCCAAGCTGCTGGCCAAAGCCAAACCACTTAAATCATCATATAATAGTGGTGCGTTTGAGGAAGATGAAAGTGGGTGGACTGTTTTCAGTAAAAAAACCTACTGCTACTTCTCGACAGAAAACATAAAAGTTAGGAGAGAGTGGCTGTGATTCTCATCAAATCTAAAGAAGCCATTTGCCACGTAGCCTACTTGGCAAATGCATTTCAATATGGATTTAAGGCCCTATTCCTACCGTTTTATTGTTTTCTCTTAAACTATTAATGTGCCTTGAACTATGGATTATTGGCTATAGCGTTCAGTATTCTATTTTAATATAACTGCAGTTTTAAAAGCCATTTCATAATTTGCACTCTTTAGTGTCGTTGATTTTGGAAGGGCCCCCGAGGTTCATTGTCCACGGGCCCCCGGCTAGGTTGTTACGCCACTGCTGATGGGAAATGAAGCCAATGACACATGGGTCATAGGCTAGATTGAAAGAAACAAACAAGTGTCTGTGGCTCTGAATTAATATCGGGGACTTTGGAGGTTCAAATAAGTTTTTGTCCCGTGTTTGTGTTGACGATTACCATAATGACGTGAAAACGACTTGAAAACGACTTGATTCAATGAAGAAATCTGGCAATGTAAATAGAATGCATATATGACTAAAAACAATGTTGAGAAAGATGCAGTTTGCTTCAAATGTTTACTTTTGTTTTGTTCAGAGTTGTGGCCTTCTGAGTACTTTGATGTCAATTGATCGAAAAATAGACTGACTAAATAACATCACTTGCTTGGCTTCCAAAAGACGATCTCTGATTGGCTGTCACATTGCAACTTCATATTCCTTCAGTATTTATAGAACTGTGATACTGATGGCAAACGCTCTGGCTCATGGTATGCATTCATTATGTCTGGGTGTCATTAATTAGTATTTCAGTTTCTAGAAAATGACTGTGAATTTGGATTGAAATGAGCCAAAGAATAGCAAGAGTTTATCTTGAGCATCCTGTCAAAGCTGTGCAAGCTATAGGTTTGTTATTTCACATATCTGATTGACATTATGTTTAATGCAGTTGCCAGAAATCTTTCCTCTGTAATTTTACATGTTGTATTCACAGCTTTGTAGATTTTGAATGTGGCTACATATGTCATGTTGACGGTTTTTATCGTCAAGTAAATCGACAGTATTGTGCCTCACATAATCTTAATATGTTTTTAGGGAAAGTCTTTATAATAAGAGTGTAGGTGTGCGAAGCCAAAATTTATATTGCACACTTTAAAATATCCAAAGGTGTTCCATCCATTAGGGTTTCAGCAACAGAGACTCGTCAATAAGTATGAGAATAAATATGGTGTCAGAATTGTTTGTTCAGTTTGTGAGAATGCACATGCCTTCAGTTGTTGGTCTTCTCAAGGGGAAAACACAGTAAAATAAGTTACCATAAAAGATTCAAGAAGTTTTGTCAAATTGCAATGGATAATATTGACTGCTGTTGTAGTTTTCAGTTGAGTTTATTAGTGTTACCATTCGCATAATTATGTTGTATTTAGAAATTTATAAAGCGCCTCTTACAGTGCAAACCAATCAGAGGACCCCCATTGGGAAAGACCAAGCGAAAAGAAAGTAGGTTGAGAAGTATTGAATTTGATTGCTGTTTTTCTAGATATGGTACATGGACAGTTGGACACAGAACATACTCAATGGACCGCTAACACCTGCTAACCTTGGTAAGCCAAATTTTGTTTAAAAGCAGTACCATAGTTCTGGACTGCAAGTTGCTGAGCACTTAATGCTTTTAGACACAGATGTGAACTGGCAACGATTTTCGTAAACAAGATATAGGTTGCAGTTTTGCATATTTTTGTGTGCGGTTATTGGGTAGCACTAGTGACTGTTGGCTAGTCCAAGTATGCATGCAGTATGTACCGGGTATTGCATAATTACATATGGCTACAGATATATAAAAAAAATTCTGTTGAAGTAATAAATGTTACACTTTCAAAATGTATGATTGTGGACTACAAACAAATGATACTATGTATGTAAATGCAGGTAGATCAGGTTTATCTAGTTGTATTGACTGAGATTAGTAGGAATGGTTTCTTTTAACGCTGTTTATATATACTGTGGTTTGGGTGAGCAGTGCGAACGCCGAATGCGTGATCCATTTTTTCGTTAGAAGTGTGTTGATTTGACATGGAATGCCCCTATATAGTACTCTGGAAATGCAATTTAATTTATGCAAATTGACTTAGTTTTTTATTTATTTAATTTTAATGCATTTCAGAATTGCCAAACTCTGTGTGAGGGGATGTCTGAGAATGCCTATGGTTCGTCAGCTCCATTCTCTGCGCTAGACGTTCAAGCCAGCGTTCTGGAAATCACAAAAGGGGTCATTGTCAATAAAACAATGCATTGTGATCACAGCACACCACAAGTTGCCATTTTGGACATCCTTCACATTTCAATTGAGGTTTGTGTGATTTATGCTGGCTAGCACAATTTAAGTCAAAGTATTAGTGTGAAAATTCAAGTTGAATTTACTGAACTCCAAGAATTCGAAAACAGTGTAGGTTCTGTTTGAAGTTCCAAGTCACGACTTTTAGAATCTATGCCACTTTAAGACCAGAAATAGTTTTAGTTTGGCATTGCAGGATATTGTAATTTTTTTAATTTGGCTCATTTTTATTTATTGCAGAAGAGAAGCATAAAGATGGTTGTAGATTTAGAGATCATGGTCAGCCCCTCAAAAATGTTCCTTGTTGATTTTAGCAAGGGTACAAAGATTATAGTTTTGACAAAAGCTTTAACTGAGATTTCAAATGGATTGCACCTTTGTAGACCACTTGGTTTTTTTTCATTTCACGTGGCATTTTTATGGCATTGATAACAATATTCGTATTGATTTAAACTGACACGTAATATTTTACATTACATTGTGGGGCGCAGTGGTCTAGTGGTGGCGTCGTTGCCTTGGAGCCGGAAGGTCCGAGGTTCGAATCCACCTCCCCGCGTAAGGGCCTTGGGCAAGTCCTTCACTTACAATTGCTCAGCGCTTCGGCGTGAAACTCCGATGCAGTGTCCGCTCTGCATCGGGAGCGCCTCTGAGTAGTGAGAGCTTGAAGGGGCGCTATAACAAGTGCACATACAAACAAACAAACAATACAAACAATAATGTACATGTAGTAGAAACAAATGATTAAAAAGTCTAACAGTAGTTAAATTTAACTATGGCAGCATGCAAGGCACACATCTATCATCTTAGTGGAAGTCTGAGTCAAACGTGTGGGGCTGACAGGTATCGAATGCATCATTTTGATCTCTATGTTGTTCTGTTTCCATTAAACCATCTTCCAGCCTCATGATTATGACATATTATATAGACAATGTATTGATACCATACATATTGCTGGTGGTCTATTCATGTGCATTTTATACGTGAACCATAAGGAATGAATATGGTTGAAATGCTGATTTAGATGTAGAAAATATATGAATACTGGTGAATATTGCTAGGCATTATTCTTTGGAATCTGGGACCATGACTAAAACCACATCTGCACTTTTTAGATGTCTTAAACTATAATTACGGTATAACGCGTTCTTTCATGTCTGTAGTGTCAAAAAACAAAGAAGACTGGGTTCCGGTTGAGCCAACAACTACTCTTGCGTTGAAGACTGGTCGAACAATAACTGCACGTCAACATAGATCAACTGCGACTGCTTCGTGTTGCCACAACATGCACATTGTCAGCTCTTGAGACAACCAGAAGTTCTTTTTCAACCGATTTGCCAAGTCACTTGAAGTCAGCAGGCGTGCGTCTTCGATGAAGAGCACAGTAATAAAGACTCCTAAGCATCCTCCCAGATCAGCTCCAGCTGAAAGAACACAGCAACAGCATCCACTGTAACAAAGGTAATCAATGTTTACTGGTGATCGTTGTAAAGCTTTCAAGTCAACAGTTTTGACAATGAAAGCGCTTTTGGTTACCGCTTGTGTAATTTGCGTCCAGTAGAAATACTTTCACCAACATTCTTGTATGCCAAGATGCATCAAAAGTACTTTGATTGCATGTTAGCACTAGACCTGCATGGTCCTGAATTGCTGTATATATTTAAGTTCAGTTAAGTACTGCAAGTTACTGTGGTAATGTTTTCCTTGGAATCCATGCAGACCCAAATTAAGGTGGGTGATTAAGGTGCTGCTGCACCTTGGCCCGAAGTTTTGAGGGGTCCACTGTTACATGTATAAGCATGTGTGTGGTGGTTTTGTGGGCTGTCACAAGAGGACCCAACGAATGATTTGAGGATAATCGCATGTTCACCCAGCCTGCACTAGCCTGAATGCAGCCCTGGGTAATCCGATGGTAATTCTAATACCATAGAACTTTCTAAGTTTAAATAATTGTAAGGAAGTACAGTTCAAATGTTGAATAATCAAGGGAAAATAGGCATGTAAATTTCTGCAGTGTCATATGCAGCAGACACTGATAATGTGGCATGCATTAATTAGTACTTTTCAATTTTAAATTCCTTTATCAGACTTCCCTGAGGTATTTTATTTGTGGGGCTGCTACTATAGGTTGATGTCTGAGACAAACAAACGAGCAATTACATATATGTAAAACTAGCTGTACCCAGCCACGCGTTGCTGTGGCAGAAAAGACCCTCTCGCCCTCCCCCTCCTCCTCCCCTTCCCCTCCACCTCCCCTCCCCCTCCTCCTCCCCCTCCCCCTCCCCTCCCCCTTCCCTCCCCTCCCCTCCCCTCTCCTTCTCTCCCCTCCCCCTCCCCATTCTCCTCCTCCTACCCCTCCCACTGTGCTCCTTTCCTCCCTCAGACCGTCCTTTACTGACAGCGGATAGAGTCCAACAATTTTGGAAGGCCGTAATGTAATTATTTATCGAGTCGCTTATGACGTCACGGGAAGCGCACTCATTAATGTTTAGTCACTTTGTTTCTGGTAAAGACGATTGTGAAATTTTGCAAGCGTGTCGTTTCGTTCAATATGCAAATGGCGGGCGAACGGATTGCAAAGTTCACTTTTTGTGGAAATGATTGGGTTTTTTTCGGAGAAAGAAATGTCGTGACCTTGCGGTATCGGAATGGAAGGTTTTGGTAAATTTTCAAAAGAATTGGTGCGTCAGTTTCGCCGTGATCGTGACCGCAGGATCGCAAAGTTTCATTTTTATTTATATAGATAAGTGCTACCTCTATCAGTTAAAATTATTAAAAGTTACTCGTGTGTAGGCCTAATCATTTCAATGCAAAACAAAGTGATGCTGTAACAGTAGTGACATCTTAGCATCAATATGGAAGTTAATGCAGAATCTGGGGAAAAAGTGAAAGCAAAATTCCTTAAATTAAAAAAGTTTTATAAACACAATGAAATTAGAACCTAATCACTATTTATTGCCAAACCTCACATCCTGCTTGCTCGATGACCAAAACTAATTTTTCATTTATTCAACAATCCGGTTACAGTATGATTTATTCAGTTATCTTAATTAACATAAATCTTAACTATTAGCAGAACAGACAGCCTGCAATACAAAGAGCTTTAAAAGTACCCCGGTAATGGCTTGTCACATTTGACATAATTTGTATTGTTGCCATTAATGCTCATTTGTAAAGAGTTATCATATTCAGCTACTTGAAAACATAGCCAGATGATTTATCAGGGCAGCTAAATTAACCAGTTCAGTTGACCATTTCTGGTAAGCCACTACTATGAGTTTCTTAATTGGCCATGTATGATAAACTATTATCAATTAGTCACCTTAGCCACTTTCATAGTCAGTTAAGACTGGTAGCCATTTTTACACGCCATTTAATCAGCCAGTTTTACTCAATTAATTTTCATAAAGTAATACATGCTGAAACTCCAAATAACTAAATGCTTTTACTAGAGCCATCCATAACTAATATATATATATTATATATACATATATATATATATTGTAAGCTGTTGTCCAGGGGATGATTCTCCATCGAGCTAGGTGAACTGGAGAAGCACAAACGAAGTCCGTTTCTCCCACTAAACACTTTATTATAACTCATAAAACAGACACAGCTACCAGAAAACGACGTCTTCTCCGTCTGACATCTACACATTGACTGCCCTCTACAGTCCAGTTCCACACCCCACTCCCTTAATAGTCAAACCAGTTTAACTAGAACATCTCACTCCTATATTGACTCCATCCCTTCATCTGCTCATCCATGCAAGCAGCTCCATCCCATATGTAACTATATATATATATATATATATATATATATATATATATATACCGTGAGGCATAAAACACAAAGCTACTAGAAAAAATTGCTATAATTTTAACAATATTCAAACAATGTCAATGAAATTCAGGAAAATTATAGCCAAATAGCAGTCAATGTAAATACATTTACAGTTTTTAATCTAACTGCCCACCTTTTGCTTCTACGCATGTGCGAAGTCGCTTGCGCCACTCACGCACTGCCAAGTCAATAATTCGCTGGTCAAGATCGTTCCAAGCTTGCATTAATCGCTTACGAAGATCTTCAACATTACGGACCTTTGTTTTGTACACCATTTCCTGCATGCATCCTGTTATTTTATGATCGATGAGATTCAGATCTGGGCTCCATTGTGGCATTTTCTTTTAACTTGGCCTCCAACAGCTCTAAAGCAGAGTTTGATTTGAGTGGCGATTTAGCTATCCTGAACCAATTTCTGACATAAATTAGATCTTTTTCTCCAATTGTGCAAGCATATTCTCAACCGCTGTCAAGGATTCTGCATAACTTCTACAGAACCACAGCCACCCCTGTGTTAATCCAAAGCACATCAGCAGAGACCACAGCAAACATGTCAAGCAACGAATTTAAGCAGTTTTGTTCTATCTGTTCTTAATTATTTTGCTAGAAAATTTAGTATCATGTATTAATAATTATTGTTTAGATATTTTTATTAGTCAGTTTTTTTGTATTATTTTTTGTATCTAATTATTCATTATTATTTATTTATTATTGGTAGCATATGGTTTGGCATTATTATTTTTCTCCTGTGGTATATAAGATCCCTCGGAAATTTAAAAATTTATCCAGAGAAAAAAAACCCATTCTGTGATGGCTACTACAGAATGTAGTTAATTAGTCATTTCTATGAATGTCGTTGACCAACCAATGGCAAACCAAGACATTTTAAGAAAGTATGATCAGCATAGTGGTTGCAACTAAGCTAATGATTTCTATTGCAGTGAAATCACTGTCAAGGCTGCATACAGTTAACAAAGCTCCACTTCATCGCACTTATGTAGCTGCAGAACCACTATGGTTAATAGCATTCTACCATTGAGCAGTGAGTGGATTGTTACTTTTCTTTGACATGCCCTCAACTGGTGCATCAGATTCTTTCAACCGTTTTTTCGGAGGAGGTCGTGATTTAGAGAAAGCCTTGAACTAAGAGAACGCTTTACAAAAATCCTCCTCTACAGATCACATGGGCAACTGAATATTTGTATGTACACATCAATGTGCACGTACGTATGTCTGAGACTCTGAGTGCATGTCTGTCTACACCTGTGCATGTGCTATAATCGTAAAGTTTGCACGTTCAGCAGCAAGCTACATCTAGGATATGTTAAACAGAGGTGTGAAACCTTTTCATCCATATGCAGCATACTGGCAACCAAGACGTAGCTGCAGTTATGACCTAAATGTCACCCCACCTGTGCTAACCCAAAGCATGTCTGAAAAATACCAGAGGATAAGAACTGAATAATTTTAGAAGCTTGTTGCATCTGTATCCATAGGTCAAACCTGCTCCGTGGCAGTCATGGCCGCCTTCGATGCACATCACTTTGCATTCAATTAATTTTCATATGTGAGCATCTTTCACCGAATCCAAAAAAGACACTCAATCATCCATTCAATTTTTAAAGCACTCGTGTAATCAAACAAACTACCGGTATTACAAAAGAATTCAATAATTAAAATAACTACATAAGAAAAAAAACACTCCATATAAATAAATAATGATAATAAATCAGTCAAATCATGTTAATAACATCCGTGATATGCAACTAAGAAAGGGGTTATATTTAAAACATCCTCAAAGGGAGATATCTTCAGCAATTGTAATTGTGATTGAACAATGTACTTCTTCAAATGGGGTATCTTCATCACATCTTCATAGTGAATATCTTTCGCCATCTTTACAACATCTTCCAATCAAATTCCGTTACTTTGTCAACTCAATAAATTCGTTTAAAATTCAGACATGACTGACTTAGAACTCACTGTATATGTACGGTACATCAAATTTCAGCAGCAAGCATGATATCCATATAGAAAATTTTGCTTAGTATTAACCCATTCCCGCCGGAATTGTTCCGATACCTATTGGGTTAATCGGGTCACCCGCGACCCGATCCGGCGGGAAAGAGTTAAACAACACCATAGCTTCACTAGAATTAAAACTTAAATGTAAGAATTGAGTTCACCTGAACAGTGTTTATCAAATATCTAACATCAATATAAAACTTTGTGCAGTTTGAAACAATAGGATATTCAGAAGCTGGTATAAAAAGTCAATCTGTCAATAATGAATGCCCTGACACCTGAAAACTATTGTGGTGCCTGATTGTGCAAACTTTTCTGGGCTGATCAAACAAATGAATCCTTGTTACCCTTTGCGAGCAAACTGAGGAGCAACGCTCTCCAAGCACGCTTTGAAGCCCTCCGAAGAAAGTCCTGAAGAAAGGGATTTCACAGTGCTCTCTCTTGCCAGAGGTCCTTCATCAGTTCTAGGAATGCTAAAATAAGAATAAGAATCGAAATGCTTTACCCTATCCACCTACCTGTTCATGGCCTAAATTTTCCAACTTGAAATGCTGTTCATTGCATGATTTAATTTGATTTAACCAAATTTTATCTAACCTATTAGAGCGCTTGTAAACATTGTAACGATAAGTGCACAGGTTCTGACCACTTAAAATACAGAAATATATTATTACTACCACCATCGTTGCCATCACGACTAATAATATATAATGATAATATAACTGCTAATAATAATATTACTGCTTATAATAAAATTATTATTACAATTTTAATGTATTCTATATAATTATTTTAATGCTAATAATAATAATTTTGTTATAAGCAGTAAATTTAGCATTACAAATAATATTAATGAATAATGCAATTATTAATTTACATCCAAATTATTTCCATAAATGTTAAGATTTTATTGCAAGGTTAGCCAAACCTGCACGATGAGATGCAACAACCGTGACAGCAGAATTGAACACACGCATTATGTGAACAAGGGGAGGCGCTGGATTATCCTTAAACACTTCGTAGCTCAGATTGCAATCGTTCGCCACCATTTCCACGACTTTTTCAATTGCAGGTTGATTTCTGAAAAAGCGTGGGACTCTACTTTAAGGATCGTTATCTACACCTCTCTTTCTTAACACCTATTTTTTCCTCTAAGGAGCGCTACTGAATGGCCTCGGCTGTGAGCGGCGCAATAGAAATTACTAATTACATTACATTACAAATGCAATTCATAATCGAAATCATTCAAACTGATTCTGCCGTACCAAACTGTGTTCATAGCTCAAATCATGATGCGCCATGAAATGCTTTGAAGATTAATGGCATGTGTACAATAATAATGAAATTTTTTGACTTTAAACGTAAGAATTCACTACCACCAACGTTGAAGGAGACTTTTCTTAGGGGCTGTCCATGTATTACGTATGCACGGAGGGAAATCTCAGAAAATTTACGTATAAATAAATCCTGAATGTCTAATTCTGACGTCTACATTAGCCTATTTCTATAACTCTGTCTTATCAATGGCATTTGATTACATTAAAATTATATTCTGTCATTGCCAATCGACACCAATGAATCGTTAATTGTAGTAGTCATCGTAACACCAATTAGTTATGTAATTACAGAAATTTCACTCTTACGCAACCTACTCAATGTCAAAGCAAGAAACATATTCTAGGCTCAAATAGGCCTAATTAACTTTTCGACCGTATGTCCAACTCCTTTACAGAGTAATATTTTCACATTAGCCTATTTCTTTTTTAATGCTTAATCTATATACACCTATATGGCCATAGTAGGACTGAATATGGTCCAAATGCTTGGGTGTAGCCTACATCTGCCAAATTAAAAACCAGTTTATATACTAGTTAACAACATTACTATGCGTAAGTACAACTGAGAAAATCCCTCTTAAGTCCGTCCATTATGATATCAGCAAAACAGTGCTTCGCTTTCTAAAACTTCCTTAACATAAACGGAAGTTAAATTCATCCATTAAATTTGCAAAGTGTTGCAAGTAACAACATTGTGCAACAGTTCCCAACAATTCACAATTTAATTTACACTGGGTAGTTTTCTGCTAATGTAGTTAGTTATGAACTGTCCAAACATCTTGTCTTTAGGAACACAACAACAGTATTCAAACTCACGCAAGTATGACGGAAACAACGCCCTGCTTGTCCCAAACTGACACCTTATCTTGCGTTTAGCCCTCATCCAAAGATTTTCTATATTCTGGGTATGTATCTCTGGATCGTCTGGTTGGACAAAGTTTTGTTCATGAATAACCACAGAATGTTCATATATGCCATTTCCCAGCTGATTAACATTCCTGTAAGAAGCCCATCCGTCAGATATGATATGCGTACCTGGCCAAATGTGCTCAACAATAAGAGCCTCTAGGGTACCTACGCTTCTGTTCGGGACAATGCGCATGAAACACCGGCCCGATTCTCTCTCGACGCCTCCGAAAACCCAATGTCCTTCATTGAAGCGCCTCCTATGGTACTTACGGTGGAAGTATTTTGTTTCGTCTATTTCAACTGTCAAGGAATTTCCACAGGCGTCAAAGCCACCCAGCTCGGACACATTCCTTTGCAAGTACTTGTTGCACTCTTCGCGACAAAAATTAAACCAGTCTTAAACTCACCTGACGTTAATTGCTGACTTCATTGTTGCAGGTTCTTACAAGTTCAGATCACAGATAATGACACAATTAATAACCAATGACTCGTAACTCAAAATTGTGATAAGTTATGATTACTAGCAGCTGTCTGACAAGACCTAGAGTGCAACACAATACATCTTCAATGCAAATACAGCTTCAAATGCAACTAGAGTGCAACTTTTTATGATAGATTTTCACAAACTGAGGATCATTACGATAACAATGCCAATACAACCATGATGATTATATCAAAACTTCTTCATATTAAAAGGACAACACACAAGTTATGAACAAGGTAACATAGAATTTATCTTCATTGACCTACTTGTGTGATACTCGAAAATTTGTTAAGCTCAACGTTGAGGTGCCTTCCCCCTACGTCGGTCCTCTTTATTTGTTCGGTGACTAAAACACCAATACATTTTCTCACCTTGCAGTACCGTAGAACTTTGATAACTTTAGTTTTTAGCTTTTCAGTGTAGCGTCTTATTTAAGGCTTCTATCATAATCGTCATGAATAGTTTACGATCAAAGAGAACAATTTCAGTAATATAATTGTTCTGAAGCAAGTGCTAATAGTTCCAAAAAAACTAGATGTGGGTAAGAACCAATAAAATATTGCTCACGATAATGTAGTACAAAAAAAGATGAGAAGTCCTACTGCACTAGTATAATTATGTGCAATTATAATGCCATCATATATACATTCAGTAAAAGGTCAAATGAGAAAGCAAAACATCAACACTACAACCTGGAATCAAACTCCAACATACTGCACGCATCAAAACACTTTTGACTTTGTGACTTGTTCATGCATTTTAAGTACCCCACAGAATAACGACTAAAACTATCAAAAAGAAATGCTCAATTATACCGGTTTTGCAGTAGTGGCACATTTCTATACTGCACCAGCGCCTCGTTGAGTTTAGAAAGCATTTTCACCTGGACGACATCGCCATAAAGACCTAAAAAACAAGCATTCAACATACTTGAATCAGGGATTATTTGAAGTATAGAAAATAAAAACATGCATGTAGTATTGTTGGCATCAGATGTTAAATCTGCAAGTACATCAGAAGCTTATGTCGCAAGAATATACTCCTGGCTGTAGGGAAGCGCAACAGCACGTTGCAATACATGTGGGGAAGGGTCTACGTAAACTCATGAAGATTTTTGCCACTTTAATCAATATCATAAGAATAATGGTGCAGAGGTTCTAAGAACCACAATAGTTTAGGTAATTAAGCAATGAAGTGGTCTTCATTTCGGATTAAACTAATGAGATTTACAGTACCGTAGTTGAATTCATAATCCTAATTGTGATTAAGAAATCTTAACCAACTATAAACTTGTTTAATTAGATATAACGTTTCAATTACACTTACACATCTTCCGGCAGTTCCTGGGCATTGGAGGAACTGAAGCACAGCATTTGACCTCTGACACCAAGAAAGTCATATGCCTCAAATGGCATTAGAATGACTTCACGTTCATCGAAAGGTGACAGCACTTCGACGATCGAGGAGTATGGAAAGATGGTGAAACCAACTCCAGAATCAAACCGTTCTCTCCTGCAAATGTTTCTGCTGTGCCTAGATCTAATGTTGCGGATGAAAATGATTTCCAGAAGAGTTTTTTTGCACTGTGGCTGGGTCAATTCTTGCTCAACCCGCAGAAAAGATGCATGTGTATCTTTAGGAAGAGGATTAAGTTTGCTGAGCTTGACAATAGCAGACGTGAGAAGCGATGTAAAGACAGCATAGTCTGACCATTCTCCCCCACAGCGATGCCATGTTGAACTCGCTGAAGAATGCATCTGCTGTCGTGTCAAACGTGTACATTGTCAATGCTAAACATTCTTTTTTGTTAGTCCTGGCAGGTTCTTCTTCATTGCAACTTCACTCTCTCCAGACTTGAAAAATCAGATAGCCGAGCAGCAAAGATGGATGCAGGCTGGTTGAATTTCAAAATAACTCCACTTACTCCAGCACGACCGGCAAATTCCTCTGCCACTTCCAATTTCAACGGAAGTGGAGGTGAACGACCTTCAATACAAACGACCAGCTTTCAAACTCTCAACTTTAGAACTCAGGCCATGATAAACGGCAGTAATAATCAAATTTTTAAATATCGAGAACTCCTGCCATGATTTATTTAGCCAGGCCTTGTTGTAGAGTTTATAAAATGCCCTTGATGAAGGAGTCCTCACAGTACATGGCAAGAACAATGCATTCTGCTTGTGTCAGACCGTCAACAGCTTTGTACGTCCTCTTGGCCTGCTCGAGGTATTTTGACATAATTGAGTTTTCTTTCTCCTCGGCCTCCAACTGGTCTAACAGTCGAGTCTGGACTAGGCTTTGAAATGGCCATCTGGAACCAGATTTCCACATCATCCAGATCTTTCTGCGCATCAATGTACTGCAACTTGTTGGACAAAAAATCATTGACAGCTGGTCATTGTTAAGCATTTATCAAGAACATCTACATGTAAAGGCCTTTTACGGCGTCTATTTAGAAACAAACTTACATAATAATAACAACATTTTGATAATAGTAAAACCTTGGTGCGGTATTAAACTGCGAAATCACCCAGATGCCGATCAATGGACCTGCTTTTCAAGAGTTCACGAACATGGCCTTCAAGGACACGACCTCAAGTGTTGAGTGCACCTCTAATATCAGGTCCACCTATGGATATGGTCTTAGACTTTGAGAGAGTAATCACAAGATTATTATCCATGTTACACACAAATGATGCTCTGGTACTGGAAACAACCGTGTAAGTGTGCCAAAGCTGCTACAACTTAGGCATGCAGTGTCTATGCTAATTGTCCGGGCTTGGCTTGGTTCAACAATGAGAGCTGGATCCAGGCTTCTCTGGCAGCGAGAGTTGGTGCCCAACCGATGATCATTACTACTATTATTATTTTTTTTATTATTTATAACTATTACTATTAATAATAATAAGATATAATTTAAAAAAAGATAGATGTAAAAAAGAGTTATTCATATAATTTCAGACAATTTTAACATACAATAGCACACAGAAATGTGAATCTGAGGCGTACGTCGTTAGTCAATTACCAGGATATTGAAAGCCAATTAGATGAGAAATAAGCAATTCAACATCAAAGTGAGGTTCATTTTGGATCCAATAACTACGTAGAATTAGTTGAATGCAATATTCCAATTATGATTATGAAATCTTAACCAACTATAAATTTAATTAAATAGATATAACGTTTCAATTACAGTAGTTCCTGAATCTTTGAGGATCTGAAGCGCAGTGTCTGTCCATCAGCATCGAGGAAGGCAAACGCTTCGAATGGAAGCAAGATTACTTCTTTTTCATCAAATGATGACAGAGCCTCAATTATTGATGAGTGAGAAGATGCAGGATGTATGAATTCCAAAATCGTTCCCTCGCTCCCAGCAAAAGACTTAGCAATCTAGCGAAGCAGAAGAGAATTAAGGTCTTCCAGAAGAGTCGCTTGCACTTTGGCTGGCTAACTTGCGAGCTCAAGCCCCGATATAGGCGAGCATCTTTCGGAAGGGGGTTCAGTTTGCTGAGCTTGAGAATTGCAGAAGTTAAAAGCGAGCAGAAGACCGAATAATGCTGAAATTCCCCGTTCAATGATGCCGCATTAAATTCAGCGAAAAAGGCATCTTTGGATGTATCGAAAGTGTACATGATTAGAGAGAGACAATCTGCTTTCGTGAGTCCATGTATCTCTGTGTCCATAGATTTTGCCTTGTTTAAACTATCACTCATCTTTGAAGCCTTCAACGAGCAAACGGTCTCAGATTCTCTCTCCAAAAGCGTCACACTTTCTGAGTCGATGATTGGTGGAAGCATTTCCAACCATTTTTTCACATGGCTGAACTCCAGCTCAGCGTCATAGCACAAAATGCTGTTAACCCAAAGTTCATTAACAGCCGGTTAGTTATTTCAAATTATTGTCACGACCATCTGTTGAGCACTATATTAATATAGCTCCAGTTCAATGAAAGATTAAAGATATCTGATTCACAAGCCAAAACTGAATTGCAATGACCAGGGCCTATTTTAACGTGCCGACAGGCACGTCCGTGCTTTGAGATTACAAAAACGTGCCTGAGGAATTGACGGTCCGTGCTTGATCGCTCAGGCACGCCTGGCACGGCACTTACTGAACTTGTTTAAAGTTGTTTTAAAAAACACCGCCAATATATTTAATTTCTTTAGGAAAGTTCGAACGGCGTTCCATACATCTATTTGGGCTCATGACGTCATGCAGCGCGTTAAACTTGTTTACAAACAGCACCGAGAGAACGGGACGCGCAATTTTGTGACTGATGTAAAAATAATATTTAGGCTACAGTTGAGTTTTCGTTATAATTCATAATTGTTTATTGACATTTATTATTACGATATTAGGACTATTAGGCCTTTCGGTCAGTTCAGTTGTTTTAGTTCATTCATTTGCGAATTTCACGATGAGTAAAAAACGGGTTGCGTCGTCACCTGGAAACGACATACAGGCCATGTTTAAACGAATGACGAAGAGGAACGCGCACGCAGGTTAGTTGCTTTGGTCCTCAACACAGCTGTAAAATTATAAATTGTTGCAGTATGTTAACTTAAAAAGTTAAGAAACGATTACATTGATAAATGTAGCTAAGTAAATGATGAACTGTACCAAGTGACCTGTCAAACAGTCTATATCATTATTGTCATATAGTATTATATTAAAGGTAAAGGTCTCCCTCAGTCTCCCTCAGCACTTCCGTGACTCTGTGTCATCATTGAAGATATGTAATTATGAATAGATATAAGCTACTAGCATCTGATATATAGCCTACAATAATAGTAGTTTAGTAAGAGTTATAGCATAAGCAAGTTCTTTAAAGTGGGTGTCATTTTTTCGACCATCTAACATTCTTTGGCATACTTGTGTACTTTGCAATTTCAGATTCGTTTGAGCCGAGACAGTTGACGGAAATGGATAAGTTGAAATCATTAGCTGCACAGAGGAATATGATGGTTGTCAATGTGGCTGCAGATGGAAACTGTTTATTTAGTTCACTCGCCAGACAGTTGACTCAGCTTGGACGCGGAAGCTCAGCGACAGCGACAACTGCTCATGATGTACGCATGGAACTGGTTGAATGTCTGCAGTCGCACTCACAGTCGCAGATGATCTTGGACAGTGGAGCTATGACAGAGCAGGAATTGCAAGTATATATCGACAACATGAAGAAATGTGGCACATGGGGTGATGGTGTAATTCTTTCTGTAGCAGTCAATCTGTATCGACGACCTATCATCATTTTAACTGTGGAGGGGGAACAGCGTATTGATATGGCAACATTACCTACCTCATCTCAAGCATCGTCATGTGAGACTGAGTCTTACGCTATATATCTGGGGTTGGTTGGCACAAATCACTATGTAAGTATTGAAAAACAGAATAGTCAACACACAGCGGAATCAGACACAAACATTTCTGATGACGAATGTGGCACTGGTCATTCAATTTCAACAAGTACTGCAGCTAGTAATAGTACCACAACCGAAGAGCAGTCAAGGACATCCGCACAGTTAACATGTTCAGCGTCAACCATAAGTGTGACAGCTTCGCTATCTCCAGCTGGAAGTAAACCGGTGGATGTGAAAGTCGATGAGTTTGAGGAAAAGGTTCACGAGGCAATTGAATTTCAAGGGGTTGTACAGTCAAGCAAAAATCAGTCAGGACGCAAACAGAAGGTTGAGGCTGAGCATTGGGCAGAGTACAGAAGTGAAGCTCGTGGTGGGTCTGGTAGAAGGAGGATTGTGCATTGCAAAATCTGTTGTGCACATCCTGATCTGGTGAAGATCCACTGTCAAAGGATCCCAGCCATATGCACTGCAAATGGTGCAGTGTTCAGGCAGCAGATGTATGATGAACACTGTGGATCGACAGTACACAATGCTTGTTTGACACGTAGTCGACAACAGAAGGCTCTTGCCGAGGGTCGGATACATGAGGGAGAAACTGTGTTGGAGAAACAACTGCGATTTGCTAACACTGCATTGGAACAAAAGATAGCAAGAATCATGATTAAGGTATACATGGATGCCAAACGCGGGACACTATCTGCGTGGTCATTTCCAGCTAGATACGTGGCGTCATTGATGGCTGAAAGAATAGACTTGAACAACCCTGAAATTCCGTTTTCTCCTACTGACACAGATCTACAGTATGTCACTCCTGCAAGCCATCGCGACATGCTACTGACAATCGCAGAAACGGACCGTAAGGCATTTGCACTCCGATTTAAAGATATCCTTGCGCTTTCTCTCAGAGTTGATGGTGCTGTTGACAAGCAGCGAATAGACAACAAGCATGTTATGGCGCAGGTTGTAACGGCGGTTGGAGACATGGAGACTTGGTACATGGGCTTGGCTGAAAGCGAGAAGCGAGGTAGCGAGGGGTTATTGGAGGCACTCAGGAAGGCGTCTGCAAAGTGTGGAGCAACATGGCCTGAGATATTTAAGCAAACAACCTCTATTGTCACAGACGGCGCGTCAGAAAATACTGGAAGACATCATTCGCTATGGACACTGCTCGAGCAAGAACGCAAAGACAACACCACTAAGGACACGTCAAGTCCATGTAAGGGCCCTAGCCCTCTCCTCAAAATATGGTGCAGTGTTCACCGTTCTCAGTTAGTGTTCAAAGACATGACTACAGGTGTTCCTGAAGCACGGCGTGTTATAGATGACTGTAAAGCAGTTACGCGTTTCTATAACAGTTCAGCATGTAGAACAAAGGAATTCAAGAAGCATGCGGAAGAACTTGGCGTCACAGTCAGACAGTATCCATCAGTAATCGACATAAGATTCACACAATATTCTAACAGTCTTCTGTCATCCATTCTGGACAACTACAGACCGATGATGCGACATCTGCAGACTTTCTCCCTGAAAGACGCTGAAGAATATGGCATGCTGAAGAAGTGGATTAATGCTGACACTGTTCACATTGCAGCGATCTTGTGTGACGCGCTGTACATCTACTCTAGATTTCAGAAGAAGTTGCAGGGCAACCAAGTGACTCTGTTTGACGTCGAAAGTGATCGTGATAAATGTGTGGAGGACCTAAGGAAATTATTACAGCGTCCGCACCCAGGTGGATATGAGGAGAAAGTAACAATTACAGGGAATGAGGAACAAGCCGATGAAGTTATCAAGAGTTACGACACTGTTAAGCTCACAGTCGTCCAATTAAGGCACTGTAAGAGAGAGCACTCTCTCGTTAGCAGTTGCGGTCGCGATGTGTATGCCATCAAGACTGAGATTATTTGTTCGCTGTGCAACTTTCTGACCAGTCGACTCGGAACTGACAAAGGTGCCAGTGATCTTCGCTATGCACTGGAGTTTCAGGCGCTTTCTCCACCAATGCTTCTGAACGGCAATGCATCTGATGAAGACATTGAACGGGTGTACACTGGCCTCGCATCAGACTTTGCGAAGCGTGACTTCTACAGTAGCTACGGAGAGCTGGTGAACGCTGCAAAGAAAGCGCAGATGTCCAACACAAGCACATTGCAGGATTTCCTTAAGATCAGTCTGACTAATGCAGACTGGCGTTCTGTTTCTGTAGCTGTCGCCAGACTACTCGCAGCAAAGCCTCATTCATGTGACGCGGAGAGACTTGTTAGTGCATACAATCTCATGAAGGATGATGATAGAAGCAGCCTCAATGCAGAGACAGTTGATGCACATTTACATGTCCGAATGAATATGCCGGTTACATCAAAATTTGATGTACGCCCAGCACTGCGAGCATGGTTTCAAGCTTGTAACCGACGTTCGCGACCAACTGTGAAGGCCAAATCCCAGGAATGGTTCAAGGACGTGTTTTAATTATCTGACTGCGACTCAAACTGACCAGCCGCAAGACGGCGCCAGTAACTGTTAGTCTGTTAGCTTAGCTATAAACTTTGCCTTTGTCTTGAAGACTTGACCCATGATCAATGATACCGTTAAGACATGTGTCGTCCATTTCGTAACTAATAATTATAATGACAGTGTTAGAATAGTATAAGAAACTATTTGGTTCATGCAAAAATTGGAATGTTATCAAATTCAATATCAAATTATCATGTCGATTGACTCATTTCAAGTTCTCAGCTAATTTGAAAATTTTCATAATCTAACTCATACTGGAGAGAGACCTTACAAGTGTGATAGATGTGCTAAACCATTTACTTATTAATATAAGCTAGAAACGCATAATCAAACTCATACTGGAGAAAGACCTTACAAGTGTGATAGATGTGCTAAAGCACTTAGTTATTAATAAACAGGCATTTGCAATTTCACAATTTTTTCTTAGGGGGGGACGTGCTTGGTGAAAAATTCTTTAAATTAGGCCCTGGCAATGACCATTATTATTATGGCCCAATATGAATAGTGTACAAATACAAAGCATAGCTATGGATTATTTTAAGCTTCGCTTATAAACACATTGTCGTATCACTGTTGGCATTAGATATTACATCTGTCAGCAGCTTTCCTAGAAAGAATTTACTCTGCTTACAGTGGTGACTTTAATGTAGGGAAGCGTAACAGAATTTTGCAATTATGGGAAGCCGCGTTCATAAAACTCGTAGAGATTTTTACCACTTCAGTCAATACGAGGGCACATCAGCATATCCATATCATAAAATAATGGTAGAGGGGTTCTAAGACCCACAGTATTTGAAGCAATTAAGCAAGGAAGTGGCCTTCATTTAGTGCATCTGATAACTAAAATTTAGAATCAGCTGAATGCATAATTCCAATGCAATAGCTTATTTAAAAAATGCTAATTCTAGTAGCGATTATGAAATCAGAATAAACTTAATTTAATTAATTAGATAAAAAAATTATTTACGCTGCACTGAGAATTTCTTGAGAAGTGTAAGACTGGAACTCAAGAATACCATCATCAGTAGCACGGATGAAATCGAAGGACTCAAATGGCAACAGAATTACTTCCGCTTCGTCAAATGGCGAGAGGGTCTGAACGACAGATGAGAAACGTGAGCCGGGCGGCAAAAATTCTATGACTGACCCCTTGTCACCAGCAAAATTCTTTGCAGTCCCGAATTCTAACGACGCGGAAGAAAAAGATCTCCAAAAGAGTTTCCTGCAATTTGGTTGAAGAACTGGAAAGCTTAGACCTCGAAATAACTGAGTACTCTCAGGCAGAGGCCTTGACTCCCTTAATTTCATTATTCCTGAAGTTAAAAGAGAAGTAAATACGACGTAGTCCATATATTCTCCATTCATCAGTGACCGGTTTAATTCAACGAAAAATGGATCCTTCGAAGTGTCCTCACAATACATGGTTACTGCCACTGTTTCGGCATCAGAAAGACCAGAGATCGCTCTTTTTGCTGATCTTGCTTTTTGCAAGTAATCCAACATCGTTGATTTCTTTTTTCTGCATATGTCTTTAGCTTCCTTTTATAAATCTTCTATACTCAATCCTGCACTTTTTTGCGCATATAGTGATTCAGTCATCAGTCAATCTTATCATAGATTCACATTATATTTTCCATAATCGATTGTTTATTTGATCATCCACATTGCCAATAGTTCAATATCACCATCATTTATGGACGGCCAGTGCAATTTACCTAAATACCAAACAATAAAACCAATTCATATTTCTTTAGATAGCATGCCCGAAAATATAACAATTATACTAAATCACAGATGAAACAGCTATAAGTGATCAAATTTCACTATCACAACAGAAATTCTTAGTGATACTATGGCGTAACCTTAAATGGCTTCTATAGCCTAATTATCGCAATCAGCAAAGCATCACTCGTTAGCCAGGCATCATCACATGCGTGTTTTTAGATTGTGGAGCTAAATATAAAATAATATTCTGTGGTAGATGATACCATAAACTCATCAGCTTCATCGGCTGCGGTCGTTTCGTAGGCAATACGAATGTAACGAAAGAATTTCGGGAGCTGATTCTCTAAGCTGAAACAACAAGATGAGCAACTTTGCAGTTTATTTGAATGGCTACCTGACACCAGGTCATAAATACTCATTCTACTTACCCACCACAAGTAATCTGGGCTAATAGTAATTCACATGACTAGCTGAACCAGGTAAGAATTTGGCAACCCAAAAAATCGGTTACTCCAACAATCACCCATGCAGATCAGCTCGATTACCCAAAACAAGCCATGCTTACCCCCATGGTCATCCCCAAAGCAGTTGAGCTTGGCTACATAAAGTTGTACAGAAGATTACTGGTATGTATTCCTGTTAATAGCTAACAATCATTGCAATACTTACTAATGTCTGAATATGGGGCTTTGGCTGTTCTAGAGGTGCACTGTCACAAAAGAACAGGGTTGCAGAATTGAATCTACGTCTGAAAATGGGGGCCTTGGCTGTTCTAGAGGTGCACTGGCACAAAAGAACTGACACCAGACGGAGAAATGAAATCGTCTGCTTTGTCAGTTTGGCTGATCTTTTTACTTTTTATGTGCATTGTGCATCATGGATAAGTTGGAATATGTCAGGCAGCTGATTTTCGAAACTGAAACAACAAAATGATCAATTTTGCAATCTCTTTGACTGGCGACCTGCCTGAAATCAGGTTATAGATACTCATTCTTCTACTTACCCAAAGTAAGTAATCTGGGCTAATGGTAATTCATAATGTCCAGCTGAAGCAGGTAAAACGTGGCTACTTAACAAAATCAGATACTCCCTATAATCACACAATGCAGATCAACTTGATTACTCAAAGCAGGCTACAGGTTTTGTGGGGCGCAGCGGTATAGTCGTGGATTCGGTGCCTTGGAGCCAGAGGGTTACAGAATTGAATCTACCTCAAGCAGCAGCGTAGGGACCTAGAAGCAAGTCCTCCATTTGCAATTGCTCATGCGCTTCAGCGTGAAACTCCAATGCTGTGTCTGCGCTGTAGTTCGGAACGCCTCTGAGTAGAGAGCTTAAAGTAACGCTATAGCAAATGTGAGAAATAAATTATAAAAAATAATTACTCCCCATGGTCAACCCCAAAGCAGATAAACTTGGCTACCTAAAGAACTACAGCAGGTCACTGCACCTTTCCTCTGGCTACATAATAGCTAACTATAGCTATCATTGTCATACTGACCTTCGTTTGTAGATGGACGCGTGGGCAGCGAGTGACGAGCAGCTGCATAGCACCAAGGAAACCAGCAACAGAACCGCTATCTGGCAAAACAGATGCAAACATCAATTATGTGCATTATGAGTTTAGATGGATGAATGAATTAATGGAAGAAAAGCAGAATGAATGGATGGATAGATAAACAAAAGCATGGATGGAGTGCTTTATGGATGGAAGGACGGATGAACGGATTGAGAGATGAATGAATGTGCTTACCGGCCTGTTGCTTCCGTCAAGAGATTCCTTAAGGCAGAAGAGACTGAAGCAGTCGGACAAGGACATCTGAGAATTTTTTCTTCAAAAGACAAGACAACAAACTCGTAAAGACAACAAACTCGTGAAAATTTTCACACAAACTCATAACACAACAATTTTAAGCAATAAATAACGTGGCATGGAAAAGGATGTGAGACGCAATTTAGGGTAATTCGGAAAAGACTGGAGTGTTATGTAAAATTTAAACATGTTAATAAAGTAATTCAAATATGTCACAGAAGTATCTTCTGACAGGCAGGACTGATACTTTAAAATATCGCATACAGCAATTTGCATAAACTTGCGTAATGGAAACGTACCATAAGGTATAAGATAAGACTACAAAATTTTTAACTGTGCTACAGAAGGCAAATTCAATACTCACATGGTCAAGTCACTCAAGTGGCAGAGACAGAGTCCAGAAAGGCTTGTAGGAATCAGAGATGCTTCCACACTTCTTGCATGTAAGACGTCTTTGTTGGTCGTCAGCATACGTTTCTATACACTGAAACAGAGCAACAACATGTGTTTCACAATCTTTTTGGCTAGCGCACCTTTCACATGCAAATATTTGTCAAAACTCCAACCCAGTATGTTTCGCTTCATGGTTTATGACTCGATGCTGTCCAAGCCAAGAACTATAATGTTTTTCAACACTGATTGGAGTATGCAATTTTAATCCATGAGAATTGAAACTTTCCCTCTGAACCCTTGTCTTAACCATGGAGTCTGATTTATAGTGTAACAATGCATTCCAAATCCACATCCAATTTCCTCATGGAAATCGTTATTTCCCCCTCATTGAAACCGTAAGGTTCTGTGGAGCGCACTTTGGGAAACTCTGCTCTAGCAATTGGAACATGAAAATAGAACATTGAAATAGCACTAATACAAAGGGTTATTTACCCTTGTAATGACGAGCTGCATTGTTTCCCATACATTTAGTAGAGCTATGCTTGTCGTTAAAGCAATTCCTAATATCTCATCGTGGCAAAAATGTCGCACCTAAACACATTAAACATAATCAAACTGAATGCACACATACAAACTCCAAATATTTAGACTACACTATTTAAAATAATATTATTTAAAATCTAAGCACAGGGCATGAGATTATTCACAAGAGAAACTGACTTGACACAGATCTCCAGAGAACAGCTACCGACGATTATACTTCTGTTGCACACTGTATACTGTTCCCAGACCCGTCTTTCTTCATCCCATGCACTGAAATTAATTAAGATGAGTGATGCAGTGTCCAGTACCTCTGATTTTTTTTGGAGGGGGATTCAGATTTCTGGGACAAACGGCCATTCGGGCAACTGTTGAGGCAGGTAGCGTTGACATCTTTTGTCCAGCCAATAATTTTTTCTGATTTTTTTGAGTCTTAAAGATCAATTAAATATACAAATCCCGGTGGTAAATTCTCATATTTGGAATCTGATGACCTTCTATATAGTCTTTCTGTTAAAAATTAAAATTCACATAAGTATATAAATCCCGGTAGTAAATTCTTATCTTTGAAATCTGATGACTTTTTATATAATAGTAAATAAGTTAATTGCATATGATCAAGAAATGCTTGCAAATAACTCATCTGGCTGTTTCAAGAATTTTATTCCACAAGGGCTTTGTTCTGCTTAACCAATATTTTCAATCAAATCACAGAGACAACCGTGCATGTGCATTCTGATCACATCGATAACAACGATTTGATTCTTTACAATGATTTAATGACATGCATAGAGTTTTGGGTTAGTCTTTGTTCTCAGTTCCTTTTTTAGTATGCAGCACTGAAGGTCAAACTTATTTTATATTAACGTGAAAATCCCTGATCCATAAAATAATTATGGGGGACGAATTTTCACTACTTCCAATTTTCGTCACAGTTTTGCAACTATTCATCCGAGAACTTGCACACAGAGCTTAGACAGCGTGCCAGCAGCACCAACCGCCCACACCCACCACACACCCGCCACGCAGGGGTTGGCGGCGAACACAGGGGATAGGGGTGAGAAACCAAAAATTACCGGGAAATGCCAAGGGATGAAGGCAGGGTGGAAGTGAGATGGAGCGAAGTTGGTAGCG
The DNA here is from genome assembly GCA_945859605.1 of Lumbricus rubellus. NCBI lineage: Eukaryota > Metazoa > Annelida > Clitellata > Crassiclitellata > Lumbricidae > Lumbricus > Lumbricus rubellus. The sequence continues at coordinate 26,995,764 of OX243822.1, read as the reverse complement.
GGTGGGTTAACGAGAATTGTTTTACTGGACAATGCCGGGTACCAATGCTAGTACCTGTTGTAAATGCATTGTAAGCACTTATTATATTGTTGGATGTGACATATTCGTGTATTTCATGTCATTACAACTTTTGTGTTGAGGCAAATGTACTAATTGTAAAAAGATATATGTGGCATTATAACCGCTATATACCTGTTGTTATCACCTTGATGCTTTCCAAGGTATTTCATTGATATACTGGACATAAATTTAGAGATACCTGACTTGTGTTTAACAGTTTGACTTTAACAAGAAACATTTCAGCTGTGCACGTGTTGTCTTTGCAGTAATCTGTTCATTCATAATGAGTCATTATATTTATTGGAGCATATTGACAATAAATTTTACCTTCTTGCATTTTGTTGTTTTTGTGTTAATATGTTGCATATTAAATGTTTTATTGTACACAGTTTTTCCTGTTATGCTAATTAATTAAAATAATTTTTAAAATTTCAATAGCCAGCCAAACCTAAAATGTGACTGCACTGCTTGCATAAATAGCCTGGGCATTTCTCAATTAGCATGACGAAAGTAAAAAATCTTAGACTGATTATGTGAGCAGTTCTGTGTGAAAGATATTTATATTTTCTACAGATGGTGACGAAAGTTTTTCTTCAGTTGAGACTCAAACAAAAAGAGAATTTTTAGTAGCTGCTATTTTGTACCCTAATGTCAGTCCTGTTTCGAAATAATGGTATCCATTTTCCACTATTGACTTTTGTTTTCATTTTTCACTTAAATTGGTCATTATGCTAGAACTATGTTCACTTACAGCACTTATATTGCACATGCTGTGATAAAATTATTCACTAAAAAATGTTCTAGCCCTCGGTATGGAATGATCTTCTAAATTGTGTCACACGCTTTCATTCTTAATTTGTTCAGAAACAATTTAGACTGTTGATATCTGAGTATTAAGACTTTGAAACTATCATCTTTAGTTTGTTTCAGTTTTGTATTATGCGCTCATAAAGCAGATTAATTTTTGTACTGTTACCTCCTCAAAAGGTTACTCCTTACAATACTCGACCTAGGCCACATAATCTAACTCTTCCAAGAGTTGATTCTTTTGCAAAAAAAGTTTTATTATGCGAATGTTGTATAACCTTGCATAAATGTTTTATATTGTTATTTTTCCCCTCTGTCGAGTGTAAACTACTGTGCGTTTGTGGGTGGTCAAATAAAGAATATTCTTACTTACTACTGCCAAATATTATCCAGTAAAAGGCAAATCCAGCAGGTTCATATGATCCGATTGGATTGACCGTTTGCATCATTTGCATCAAGTTTTTGAGTTTGTGCTGCACTGATGTTTTTGGGATTGTATTGTACTGTAGAGCAATTTTAAAGCGTCTGTTAGGTTGAGCCTTTCAGAAGCACTCCCAGTGTGCAAGGCCCCTTGAGGACATACAGGTTTGAGAAGAGCATAGAAGAAAGCCTGCAAGAATGTAAGAAGAGTGAACAGAAGGAGAAAGTTATTCCAAAGAGAAGGTCCAATTAAAGCAACTGATCAAGACTGAGCCACAGCAGTTCTTGTGCAGAGAACTAAAGGTCTTTTATGATATTATGATGATGATGATGATGCATCGTGATGATGATCATGCTCTGTCAATAAATGGCTTACTTACTAATTTGATTTGTAATTCCATTACCACACACTTAAAGTAGTATTTGACTGTTCTCTATGAAGTAGCGTCTGAAGCTGAAATGATAGCTTCACCTCAAGATAAAGCTTCTGCTGAGGAGTTGCTTTTGGAACGTAAATAAGTTCCACTTTTTATATTATCAGTAAAAAATGTTCCTCACTTGGGAAAATTTCAACATAACATATGTTTGTAGCAACTATCTGTGTTTCTATTGGCTGTTTCAGATTAAACAAATTAACTGAACATTTAAAACATTGGAAAAACTTATGGAGTCTTGCAAAAAATCATAGACATTATATAAATTACAAACTTTTTAATTAAAGCATGTGAAAACTGAAATTTAAACTGGCTACATTTTCTTTGTGTGTTTGTTAAGCACCAGTCCTTTCAAACTTGCGGCTTCCACAGGAAACTAAGAGGCAATGTTTAGAAAGTAATAATGATTGTTCTTAATGTTTGCCATTTGTATTGTAATGTTATTCAGACTTCTCTGTAAATGTTTGACATTGTTTGTGTTATAAATAAAATTGAAGTTCTGATTTAAACCGAATAGAAAAAATATATTCCTATGTGCATTTAGTGTCAATGAATGTCAAGTTTTGAGCCAAGAATGAAATGACATACGCAAGTTTTACCTATAGGAACAACTTGTCAGCGTTCTACAGGCTTGTCTCTGTTTCGCCCCAGACCAGATTATTTTAAACTCCCTGATAAAGATGACACTAACTTTATAGATGATAACTTCTGATTAACTCTTATATTTGTATTTAATATTCATTTCTGCTGTTACTGATTGCAGTTTGTCACTCAGGTTTCTAATAAAACGAAGATATATATATCCTTAGGACTTATTTTTATCAACGTGACTGGACTGGGAGCACCTCCGAGTAGAATTCTTGAAAGGGTACTATACAAATTCTTGAAATGAATGAGTGGATGAACTGAGACAAACGAACATTATTTTTTAAAGAAATGTTCTGTGTAGGTCTAGTGCACAAGATATCAAAAACGGCAGACCATCATCAGGCCATAAGACAGTGGCTGCATTATTATGGTGGATAAAGATGATCAGAGACACTTAGAGAGATACAGAGACAAGCAAACACATACAGTTAGCAAAAATAAATATGAAGACGGACAGGCTGACAGATAGATAGTGACAACCAGATAAGCAAACTCAGACTTATTTCAATCAATTGTAAATCTGAGTAGGAACATTAAAATCCTGATTCATACTAATGTTACAACTAAGTAAGGAAACCCTCCTTTGACGCCGACTAGGTACATATATTACAATTACACACTGCTACAGCTTAGTCCAGAAGTGATCCACCAGAAAAAGTCTACCAACTCGAATCGTCCTTCCTGAGAGCTGCGGCTTGAGCTTATCAGTCCCTTCCGCAGTTTCACAAGCGCCCAAAGCCTGTTTTATTCTGCAACAACTCATATTCCCACCTCATATTCCCACCCTTTTCACCCACCTTAAATTCCCAACAAGTCCACCAACTCGAATCGTCCTTCCTGAGAGCTGCGGCTTTAGCTTCTCAGTCCCTTGCACAGTTTCACAAGCGCCTGAAGTCTATTATTCTGCGACAATTTCACCGGTTTGGATTGCGATGATGAAGATGACTTTTCCTGGAGTAGGATTTTCTAATTGTTCAGCTTTCCTGCACAGATGCAAACCATCAGGTTGGCCACATAACCGTGAGCATGCGTTTCTGTCTTCTACAAGCAAAGCAATTCAAGCACGGCCATAAATTTCTTATGACTTATTGAATGATCGGAGGTGAGTAAGGTCACGACTTTCAAAGTAACTGACATAGAAAGTCTGTTACATGACCATTTTAACTATCAACATAGACAATCCAGTAGAAGCATTGGAAAAATAGGTTGACAGTGGCAACATCTTTGTCACGGCTACTCTATCGATTGCTTTCAGAGTTTGAATATTTAGCATATATGTATTCATGTAAAATTCATTCTTCTCAACCACACACTGAAACCAGTTTGATCCATGAGGTACAGGCACAACTTAGGCCAGTCAGCCGCTCTTAAGATAAAGAAAGTAAATCAAAGCACCAACAAAAAAGTTACGTAGGCCTACTAACCGAAGCCAGTTGTAGGGTAGGCGTCGTGAACTGCATGGGTATGAACCGTATGACCTGGCCTTTGCCTGTACCAATACTAGCGCTTTCTACAAAACAAACAAATCGTCCATAAATCACACTGACAGGCACGTCGATTTCCAGTGTAAAGGTGGGCAGTTTCAGTGGAACATCCCTAACAGTAAGGTTAGGAGATGGACTAAAGTTAGGAGATGAAGAGATGAGTTTCTTGAGTCATATAACTTTCCCATCATACATGGCATCCATGGTCACGTCATGTTCTGCCTCCAATTCTAGAGGACTTCGATCGTCATCGCGAGAGGATTTTGCTACACTCCGCAGTGTCCGCACAAACCGGAAGTTTGGAAGTCTCAGGAGTCAGGGCCAAAGTCACCCAAAGAGTGGAAGTCTTCTAACCTTCATTCGTCAGTGTTCATCTGTTGCGGAGTTTAAATCTAAATTAAAAACTCATTCGTTTTCATTACATTATAACTAGATCTGCAGTGAAGCGCGCTTTTGTGCAAGACTTGTTTTCTTAAAGCGCGTTATAAATGCTTAATTGTATTTATATTGTATATAAAGAAGAAATGCAACATAACACACATAAGTAATAATGCAGTAATAGTAATAAGATATAACACACTTTGGCCTTGCTGAAAATGGCTTATCGGAATGTCGAAGCATTTTAATTCTTTCTCGTCACCCTTATAATCCTATAATCCGCTTTACTCTTTCAAATAACACGCCAACAAACTCATTCTCTTAGTTGCTTATATTATCGCCATTTTTCCCCACGTGGAGGTGATTTTTCGATCATAAATCGCATAAGAGTACGCCGGGCGTAATTATTATTTTGTAGCGACAACCCTTACTCAATTTTCTTTAGCGCCATACATTCGTAAGAAATCATAATAATGTGCATTCTAAAATTATATTATTTTTCTGAATTATACAATAAGCTTTTAATAATTTATAATTAGCTTAAGGACAATAAGTAATTATAATGTACTTCCAAACAAATTGCAATTCAAACAACCAGGTAGGCTAGGCCTAGTAGGCTAAAGGATAGATTGTCAGAGAGTCAGATGAACATAATGTAGCCTCCCGTCTCATTAAATTTTGTCTTCATGAGAGAACTGCTGAATAGCTCTGTTTTGAGAAGCGCTTTACAAATCGCAATTGTTAGATATATATAGGCTACATTGCATTAGATTAGATCACGCCGATAATCTAATCATGAAGGTGAGAGCTCATAGCCTAAGTCAAACCTCTTAGTCAGCTGATTCGGTTGCTTGTCGGCATGCTCTATACGGAGCAAACAACCCCCCCCCCCCCAAAAAAAAACAAATCCTGGCTACCATCAAACCAAAATCATGGCTACGGCCTCGAAGCATAATGTAACTTCGCGTGGAAAATGTTGTCGCTTAAGCGGTATCAGTGACGACGATGACAGCGCTTAGGCGAATAGGTAGAAAGCACTCAGACCTCGTGGAATATTAATAGACAGGTCTAGTGAGACATAGCAAGACACACCTGAGTCTCAGTAGTCAGTACACGCACACACACGCACCTACACACACACACACACACACACACACACACACACACACACACACACCACCCACACACACACACTAACACACACAGGCGCATCATGTGGGCGCGGTGGTATAGGAGTGGCGTCGTTGCCTTGGAGCCGGAAGGTTCGAGGTTCGAATCCACCTCGCCTCGTAAGGACCTTGGGCAAGTCGTTCACTCACAATTAGGCTTACTCAGCGCTTTGGTGTGAAACTCCGTTGCAGTTTTCGCTCTGCATTCGGGAGCGCCTCTGAGTAGAGAAGGCTAGAAGGGGCGCTATAACAAGTCCACAAACAAACACACACATGCACACACACACACACACACATTCGACTCCTGTAATAAGTTGTGATCATCCGTCATAGCATACTGTGAATTGCAGGCCTAGTCATTATGCGGCGCATCATGCATTTTGAGATTTCCGGATGTTTTCCGGAAGTCGCGTTCACGAAGCCTGGGTCGATCCGGGCGCGCCCTCCCTGTGAGTACCTTCGGGGAAACTAAGGATGCCACCAGCTGACCGAATTCATCCGAATCCCGGTCCACACTCCAACAAGATCTGGAGCAGTAGCATACGCGAAGAAGAAGATTACAATGACACAAGTCATATAAAAAATGAAGATTGTAATCAGCAACCATTCTTCTCACAAATGGCAATCAAGAAGTTAATAAGTAGGCCTATACGCCGGTGTCACGAAATAAAGTCTCCCCCGAAACAGAGTCTCCCCCTTGCTGAAACAGAGTCTCCGGGGGGAGACTCTGTACCGGAACAAAGTCTCCCCCATTGAAATAGATTCTCCCCCTCTACGATACAAAGTCTCCCCCTACTAAAAATCGCCCCCTATATTTCCTGACTTAAATACCGGTATATGACTTTGCGTCCACTAGTAGAATTGGACATTAATAAATTTGCACTAATATTATGAGAATCTTGTAAAGTAAGCCTAAATGTTTTCTACTAATTGGCGTAATTGTAGAATAGTTATAGGCCTAGAATCCGGGGATGTCGAACCACTTACGCTATTAAAGCACAGCAAAAGAGATTAGGCTCAAAGAGACTTCCCATGGATCTTTTTAATAGTTAAACGTATGAATTTTTTTATAATTAGATCCTCATGTAGTTTACATAAGTGGCCAGAAATCCTAGCGGTGCTATTACTGTGCTACAATTAGGCCTTCACACATTGGTACAATACGTTTAAGCTTAGGCCTACTCTGTAAGTTAGGAGGCCTAGGCTATTACATTTTCTCGTCACGGAACTTTCATTTAATAAGAAAGGACTATTTTAATCAATCCAACCTAAATTTAACCCTCGGGCTACCAGAGGGGTGGTATCCTCCTCCTCTAGGTTTTCCAAAATCAAACTTGTTTCGTATATGGAATAAAATTTTGACGTTTTAGGTGGCTGCAGAATGCAGACTTTGGTACACATTTTGAGGCATACAATTTGTGATGATACCATGATCTTTCAAATGCCATATCCGATACCCGAAGTACTAGGGGTGGGGTGGATAGTGGACACAACCTCCCTCTTAGATTATCGATTATCAACAATATGCAACAATGCAGAGGCGTTCGTTCTCTGTGGTTTTTCCGGGGGGGGGAGATGTCAATCCACAGAGACGTCTAGATTAAACACTGCACCCTGCCTTGAATGACCTCCACTCACCTATGTATAGGGGCAAAGTTGCTGTTTGGGCAGCTCGTTGTCTACTCGCTGCTTGAAATAGTTTCTCTTAAAATCTTTTCCCCGGTGTTTAAGCACCGAGATCTCCTCTGAATATACAGTAGTTCATACGTCGAGGAGCGCTCTATAAAAATAATGTCCAGATACAAGACGATATTTGTTATTCATAATTATTCTCGTTATTATTTTTTGGCGGTGATCCATTCACAGACTAGCTATCATCATATTTATTATTATTGTGACTCAGCTTAAACACGTGCTTAGCACCGTCTCCGTTAAGCGATATGACACTAACACTCCAACAGCAATGGCGGAGTTATTATTATAACGGTCTTACGTTTGCGGTAATAATTACCACCTCGAATTTTAAATATCCGCATGTCGAGTATTAAATGGGATAGTGAGTTTAAAACAGCCACGCTAACCTACAAATTTGCAAGAGAACGTTTTGCAAATTGTTTCAAAAGAATATTCAAACAGATGGACTAGCTTTCAGACATATTTTGGTATAGATTAATATGATGCGACTGTATGAAATCGTTCATTGAAATAAAGTCTCCCCGGGGGAGACTTTGTTTCGGCAGGGGATGAAATATTCTCTCCCCCGGAGACTTTATTTCAGAATAAAGTCTCCGGGGGGCGAATCTATTCTGTAACAAATCCTCCGGGGGGAGAATCTGTTTCGAAATAGAGTCTCCGGGGGGAGACTTTTAGAGGGGAGACTCTGTCACGCGACACCTGCTGCAGTGTGTCTCCGTGTGTGTTTTAACTGCATGTAGCCTACGATTGTAGCCTACGTGTAGGCCTAGATGTACATGTTTGTATTTCTGTCTGTCCGTCCGTCCACCTCTTTTCCTGTTGGCATAATTATATCTGCCTTCTTGTAAGTCTGCCTGTCCATCCGACTGCCTGTCTGCATGTTTGCCTATCTGTCTGTCCGTCCGTCAGTCTGTCAGTCTCAAACTCTGTGTGCAAATAGATCACGACTTCCGGAACACATCCGGAAATCTCAAATTGTCGGATCGACGTCTCCAGCAGCAGCCATACATAGAAACATAAGCATGCACAAATATATCGACATTCGTGGGGGCGCAGGGCCGGATTAAGACATGTTTAACATGTTCGGCAGAACAGGGGCCACCACACCTTAGGGGGGGGGGGGGATCGCACACATGCGAAGACAATTTTTTTCAGGAGAAATTTGTATATTTAGAGCAAGTTTCGACCTAACGACTATAAAAGGTCACCAAAATTTCGGCTGAATATCCGCAAAAAATTTCCCGAACAGGGCCCTCACATTTCTTAATCCGACTCTGGTGGGGCGTGGTGTAGGGATAATTCGGTGCCTTCGAGTCGGAAGGTTGCCGATTCGAATCCAGCTCAAGCCGTCGCGTATACATAGGCTATATAGGGACCCGGGCCTAAGTAAGCCCTTCACTCGCAATTGAGTTTATGCGCTTCGGCGTGAGACTCTGAGTCAGTGTCCGCGCTGTAGTCGGGTGCGCCTCTGAGTAGAATCTTGAAGAAGTGCTATAGCAAATTCCCATACATAGGCCTACAACATTACTCACATGGCACGTATGATGTTATTTAAAATATATATTAGGCCTATGCATACCTAATACATATGTATGTGTGTATATTATGTGTGTATTATAGATACACGAGTATAAATAATATATTTCAAATCATATTCACTTATACCTGAATTTGTTGAAGACAGAGAGGTGCTATATAAATTTATACAATTTTCATTATGCGCACACATTAGGACAACATGGCTTGAAGCGTGACTTCCATGCAGCCATGGCATTTGTCTATAGCGCCTGTATCGTTATGTGAAATTAATAACAACGACAATAGGGCATGCATCTTTAATTTATAAGTCTTAAGTGATGGAAAGAGCCACGTACAGAGACTGGGACGCGGACAAAGATGAAAAGCAGATTCAGAGAGACAGACAGACAGACAGACACACAGGCATACAGACAGACATATAGACCGTCAGACAGACAGACAGAGGGGTACAAAGTTACACACAAACAGACAGAGACGGACATAGAGATATAAAGACAGATACAGAAAGACAGAGAGACAGAGAGACGGAAGGGAAAAGAGACAAACAGACATAAAAGAGCGAAACAGACAAACAAGCACAGATACAGACAGACACAGACACAGACAATTGACCGACACAGAGGGTCAGATACAATCATGCAGAAGGCTTCCCTGCAGCATGCCTTGACTTCGTCATTGACCGCAGGGTGATGGTGTGTGGCATGAGGGCAAACAAAGTCTGGCTCCAAAGGGCAAACAGACCCTTTGAACCTCTCTTCAACCTCCGTCGACATCGTAGTCCAAAGGATCAGGTTCAACTGGAAGAGGAGGACTGAAGGAGACGGACGAACGGACAAAGCAGGACAGACACAGAGACATGCAGGCGGACAGAACGACCAGGAGATGGACAGTGATAAACAAAATTGGAAACACAAATAAAAACGAATTATATATATATATATAATTATATATATATATATATATATATATAGAGAGAGAGAGAGAGAGAGAGAGAGAGAGAGAGAGAGAGAGACAGACAGACAGACAGACAGACAGACAGACAGACAGACAGACAGACAGACAGACAGAGAGCGGATATACCGAAAGCGGCGACAAACGAATTTGTAGACATGCAGAGACAGCCAAAGCGACAAACAGGACGACAATGAACAGGAGGACAGGAATATAAAATAGGAAAAAGGAGGAGGAGGAGGAGAAGGAACTGGAAGAGGAAGAAGAGGAAGAGAAAGAGAAGAAGGAGAAGAAGGAGGAGCAGAAGGAGAAGGAGAAGAAACAGGAAGAGAAGAAGGAAGAGGAGAAGGAGGAGGAGAAAGACGAGGAGGAGGAGAATAAGAAGGAAGAGAAATAGGAGGAGGAGGAGGAGGAGGAGGAGGAAGAGGAGGAGGAGGAGGTGGAGGAGGAGGAGTAGGAGAAAGACGAGGAGGAAGAGAATAAGAAGGAAGAGAAATAGGAGGAGGAGGAGGAGGAGGAGGAGGAGGAGAAAGAGGAGTAGGAGTAGGAAGAAGCTTGGTTAGAAGCTGTTTTAAAGAGTCTGTTCCATCCGTTCCAGTTCCCTTCCTCACCCATCTCCACCTAACACCCTAGGTCCTTCGTTCTCTGCCCTTCAACAGCTACCTAAGACTCCCACAGTTCCTCTCTCGCCCGCCTCACATTCCCACCCTTTTCACCCACCTCAAATTTTCCCCATTTCTCACCCACCCCACATCGCTCACCCACCCATCCATCCCCCATCGCTCAATAAACCTTCGATTCCCCCAGAGGCCTATACCGATCGCTATTGCATTAGACGAGGCCGCAGGGAAAAGGAGGAAGCAAAGGTGCGGAAGGGGAGAGTGGGCAGGAAAACGAAAGGATAGGGGAGAGTGGGCGAAGGTGGGAAGGGGAATCTCGACTGAAGAGATCTCGCTAGAGGGCGACGCTTAGTTTGCGCGGGACAAACAGACGAAGCAGACGACGACGTCATCTATCGACGATGTCGTTGTCGACCCAGGCTTCCCTATATTGACTTACACGGATGGGGTAAACGGGGTGAGTGTGGAGCAGTGTGGAAAGTGGGTCGGTGGCGGAAGGGGGAGAGAGGGAGGAGAGCATGGGCGATGTAAAGGACCCCATCCATATATCTTGATTCAACGGTCCATTCCTCTATTTACCAACTCATTGATTTATTAATCAGTGAGTGAGTCATTGAGTCATTGAGTCATTGAGTCATTGAGTCAGTCAGTCATTGAGTCAGTCAGTCAGTCATTGAGTCATTGAGTCATTGAGTCATTGAGTCATTAAGTCAGTCAGTCATTGAGTCAGTCAGTCAGTCATTGAGTCATTGAGTCAGTCAGTCATTGAGTCATTGAGTCATTGAGTCATTGAGTCATTGAGTCATTGAGTCATTGAGTCATTGAGTCATTGAGTCAGTCAGTCATTGAGTCAGTCAGTCAGTCATTGAGTCATTGAGTCAGTCAGTCATTGAGTCAGTCAGTCAGTCAGTCAGTCAGTCAGTCAGTCAGTCAGTCAGTCAGTCATTGAGTCAGACAGTCAGTCAGTCAGTCAGTCAGTCAGTCAGTCAGTCAGTCAGTCAGTCAGTCAGTCAGTCAGTCAGTCATTGAGTCAGACAGTCAGTCAGTCAGTCAGTCAGTCAGTCAGTCAGTCAGTCAGTCAGTCAGTCAGTCAGTCAGTCAGTCAGTCAGTCAGTCAGTCAGTCAGTCAGTCAGTCTGTTTAACGACACTGCCATTTCAAGGATGATTTGTGTCGCCCTCCTGTTTCATCCAGGCTTGAGACTGGCACTGGCAGAGTGCAACCAATGGCGAAATTGCCGTAGAAAATTGCGGTGCATGACTATATTACTTAGCCATGCATGCACCAGTCACAAGTATACTTTATATATTATATGCAGCCGAAAGCGTTGAAACTCTACGACACCCATGTATGGCGTTCCCTCGAGCGCCTGTCTAAAAGGTTCAAAGGTTAGTGGAAAGGTCACGACCGTTGATCCCGTGACCTCTGAGGCTCTGACCTCACTCGTCGAGTCTGGTTTGTCATACCATGCAGTGACCGATGTATGCCATGATGAATGAAGCAGTGAGGTTATGGGTTATAAGTACAAAGATGCATGAATGGAGGATCTGTGTTGCATCTCTGTTCAATGAGTCAATCAGGGTTTAAATTTAGGCGCTGCAGCAAAGAAAGAAAGAAGGAGAAGGAGAAGGAGAAGGAGAAGAAGAAGTAAGAGAAGGAAAAGGAGAAGAGGAAGAGGAAAAGAGAACAGCAAGACTTTTTTAACGTGCAGTTGTACACAAAATGTGCAGTTGTAGAAGCACTTTGTACAGTGAAAACTAGCAAAAAAGGTAATTGTTCTCCGATTGGAAGTAATTTACCATGGATGATGGGAAAGGAAAAAAGAAGTTGTGCAGTTCTAAAGATTCCTTTAGAACAGCCCCGGAGAAGAGGAAGTTAAGGACGAAGAGGACAAGTCAGAGGAGAACGATAAGATCGGAAGGAAGATGGGAGAAGAGGAATAAAGACCAATGTAAGAAATGTGGGAAAACATACATACAATCCACTTGGAATTATTGAAGTGTGAAAAGCAGACGAGGAGTGAAACCCACAATCTCCGGCAATTATCACCCTGATAAAGGCTACATGACTACATTCACAAACTCACCCTCATGCACACACGCACACACACGCGCGCGCGCGCGCACACACACGCACCCACGTACACACATTATTATACATTACAACATAGGCTATAGACTTCTGCTGAAACTATAATCATAATAGGTCTTTGTAACAGTTGTCCTGTGTATATACATATATATGTTCGCGTATATATATATATATATATATATATATTATATACGCGAACATCCGTGTCGGCAATATATATATATATATATATATACATGTACACATATTGGACCGGCGTGTCTCTGCCGCGGCGACACAACAGCCACCATGCACAGAAGATATAATTCCATCAGACATCTCTCTGTTCATCGTCGTCGACGTCATCTGTGACAGCCTAACGCGCCCTCTGCCGCCCGTTTTAACACCCATAGAACGTCCTCTGCTGTGTGTCCTATATAATATACTCCGAAGTTTTCTGTGTGCGCTATATAAATCCCTTGTCCGCTAATACATCGTGCGCTACATAATAATATTACATATTAATAAAGATATACATGTATTACAATAGACGGATCGGAGTCATATTGCAGACCATTGGGACGGTTCTATGATCCCATTGAAGCCGGAATGCATTAAAGGCATCAAAGGGCACTGGACGTCTCCCACCCAAACACACACACACACACACACACACACACACACACACACACACACACACACACACACACACACACACACACACACACACACACACACACACACACACACACACACACACACACACACACACACACAAAAAACACACACACACATTATTGTACATGTATATATGTATATATGTTGCGTATGTAGTAAGTATGTATAAATATATTATATATGCACTTAGAGCGAAGCATATTGGCCCATGTAAGTGAATACATACTTCTGAATAGATATGGCACATGGCCTGCATGATATATTTGCTAAACAGGTAGATACATATTCTAAACACACACATATATATATATATACCGTATATATATAATTATATATGTAAACATATGTATAATGTGTATATGTAAATGTGACTGTAGGACTATATACGTGACAGACAAAGGAAGTGGAAAAGGACATTTTGCCTCATCATCATCATCGCCGTATCAGAAGCTGACCATCATAATCTACAAAAACACACATACATGCAGACACAAATAATCATATATATATATGCTATATTTGAACATATATATATATATATAAATCCTATATGTATGCACACTAGATATATATATATACATTGTTATTCATATAGAACTATTTATTGTGTATCATATAATAATAGGCTATAGTATATATTATATATTATGCGTCTATACATGCATGGATCGTGTGCAAATAATTCATGTGTTCTATATATTCAGTCGATATCCACACGCTGTGTCATCGAAAGCACGATACATACATATATATATATATATATATCATAGATATATATATATATATATATATCATATATATATATACATATATACAATTATATATTTATATATATATTACATAGTGCTTTAAAATAACAATGATCAACATGTGTATTTATAAAACCAATCGGATATCTATTATGTATTTGTGATATATATATATATATATATATATATATATATATATATATATATATTTCAATTGCGACTCGTCCATAAATTCATTTATACATTCATATATACTCCTATATATATATATATATATATATATATATATATATATATATATATATATATATATTAGTATGTATATATATACACATGTACATTGTACATGCGCGATGATCTTGCATGGTTGTTTGAGGAGTAATAAAGGGGAATTGCTGTCAGCGATGTATTATTGTTGTAAGCGCGGATATAGACGACTGTCATCATGCATATAATATACATGTATATATATATATTTATATATAATTATATATGTCATCATATCATATAATATATATGTCATCATATAATAATATGTATGACGACCCATTATCATCCGTTATAATATAGACCCATCAGATGCATGACGAGGGGAATCGACGGGAGGACAGGACAACGAGGATGAAGAAGAAGAGGAGGTGAAGGAGGAGGATGTTGAGGAGGAGAAGGAGAGAGATGAGGAGAAAAGAGGGTGGAGGACGAGAAAGACGGAGAAGAGGAATAGGAGGAGCAGGAGGAGGAGTAGGAGGAGGAGCAGGAGGAGCAGGAGGAGCAGGAGAACAGGGAAGAGGAATTCCTCCATTTTACCCCATTTTACCTCCATCCTCAATTTCCTCTCATTCCCGTTGCTTCCTCGATCCCAAATTCCTTCCTACTTCCTAATTCCTCCCTTCTTCCCAAATTCCTTCCCTCCTCCAATTCCTCCCTCTTCACCCCCCCCCCCCAATCCCTCCCTTCTTCCCCTCCTCCATTCTCCCCTCGTCGTCCCAGAGTCCATTTCGCTGTTGCCGCCACCGCCGACGCCACCGCCGTCGCGTTCGTCATTTGTGGCGCCCCCTGCCGTTCGACGGACGTCAATTATTAACGCTTTTAAATAATGCAGAGCATCGAATGGACGCCGAGCAAAACAGATTATGCCGATCGCAGCGCCCCTGCCGGCCGCTGGGATCTGGCGATTACGCGGCGTGTGTTACGGCGCGGCGGAGCGCTTGCGTTAGAAACGCGTCCGAAAGACCGACGGACGGCAGCGCTATCTAATTGGCCTTTGGCATCTGGATGTTGCCATGCGCATAGCGAGGATCATCCATACACTAGAGGAGGAGGGAGAGGGAGGGGGATGGGAGGAGGAGATGGAGAAATTAGAGGAGGAGAAGGAGAAAGAGAAAGAGGAGAAGGAGGAGGAAAAGGTCGGAGAGGAGAGAAAAAAGAGAAAGAGGAGGAGAAAGAGAAGGAGGTTGAGGAGAAAAGGAGGCGGAAGAGGAGGAAGAGGCGGAAGAGGAAGAGGAAGGAGGAGGATAAAGAGGAAGAGGAGGAGTAGAAGGAGGAGGAGGAATAGGACGACGACGAGGAAGATGAGGTGGAGGAGGAAGAATGAATTGCTTTTTGAGGTCATTGTCATTTGAACACATTGTCTTTTGGACGCACTGCCGCAAACTCGTTGCCATTTCCTTTGGTAGAAGATTGAATCGGAAATGGTATCTACGCTGACTATGCAGTATCTAAACAGTAACTGACGAAACAATGGAAGACGTCACGACATGCACCGAAGACCGTAGCTTAGTATTGCGAATATAAACAGTTGACGTCAGCGGCCTTTACAGTCATACCAATAGAATAGAGTAGAATAGAATAGAGTATAATAGAATAGAATGGAATAGAATAGAATGGAATAGAATAGAATAGAATGGAATGGAATAGACTGGAATAATAAATAGAGTACGATAGAATATGATAGAACATGACGAAACAGAGTAGAATAGAATAGCATGCTGTATACGATCGATTGGAATAGCCTGGAAAAAAGAACAACTTAATGGAGTAGTAGGTCATAATAAGAGAATGGCACAGCATATAAAAACAGAGTGGAATAGAATAGATCGCAGTAGGACGGAAGGAATTAGAACAGAATGGAACAGAATGGAAAAGAAAAGAAGATAAGATATTAGAACAGAATTATAGTGCACTGCAGAATATAATTAAATGCAACAGAATAAAATGGAGTAGAATAGAATGGGTTAAAAACGAAATGAATATAACAGAATAGTGCACTGCTGAAAAGAATTGACTTAATAGAATAAAAATGGAACATAAAAGAATGGAATAGATCACAATAGAATTGAACAGAACGGGATGGAATGGGACAGAATGGAATATAACAAATTGATAGAAAATAATTAAATAGAAAAGAACGGAATAGATCAGAATAGAATTGAACAGAACGGGACGGAACAGGATAGAATAGAATGGAACAGAGCAGAGTAGGCAATGCGAGGCCGGTCTATGGTTCGAACAGACGAGACCGGAAAAAGCCGTTGTTCTATCTAATCTGGAACAGAACAGAGTAGAATTCAACAGAATGGATTAGAATAGAACAGAATAGAACAAAATGGAATATAAAAAGCATAGAATTGAATAGAATTGAACAGTATAGAACAGAACAGAACAGAACAGAATGGAATGGAATGGAATAGAAAAGCATAGAATAGAACACAATAGAGCAGAATAGAACAGAGTGGAATACAAAAGCATGGCATAGAACACAATAGAACAGAATAGAGCAGAATAGAACAGAACAGAATGGAATGGAATAGAAAAGCATGAAATAGAACATAATAGAGCAGAATAGAACAGAGTGGAATAAAAAAGCATGGAATAGAACACAATAGAGCAGAATAGAACAGAGTGGAATACAAAAGCATGGCATAGAACACAATAGAACAGAATAGAGCAGAATAGAACAGAACAGAATGGAATGGAATAGAAAAGCATGGAATAGAACACAATAGAGCAGAATAGAACAGAGTGGAATAGAAAAGCATGGAATAGAACACAATAGAGCAGAATACAACAGAGTGGAATAGAAAAGCATGGAATAATAGAACAGAATAGAACAGAATAGAGCAGAATAGAGCAGAACAGAACAGAATGGAATAGAAAAGCATGGAAAAGAACACAATAGAACAAAATAGAGCAGAATATAACACAATAGAACCGAATAGAGCAGAATATAAAAATATGGAACAGAGCAGAATACGAGGCTGGTCCACTGTTCTCGTCAGATGAGAGACGAGACTGGTAGAGTCCGTCCGTTGTTCTGTCGTCCAACAAAAACCTCGGGTTCGATACTCATCGTCCAATGCACCACCAACGCGTCAACTCCTGAGAACGGTGCACCTGTAGAGCTGCAGCGACGACGCCATCACAATGCCCCTTCCCCCATCCTCCCCCAACTCCACTTCCTCCCCACCCCATGCCATCCCCTATCCCCTATCCTCCCTCCCCCACGCGGACATCATGTGGCGCGAGCACATCATGCGACGACGCTTTTACGCTTTTACAATTCCTCCTCCGCCTCCGCCAGGCGTCGTCACTAGGCGCTTTCCCGCGCTTCGGCTGCGGTGGTAACAGCAGCGCCCCCGACGGTGGGGACTAATGTGGGACAGACGCTCTCTGGCGGGCTGATGGATCGGCGGGCGGGTGGGTTGGTGGATCCGCTGAAGGGAGGGTTGGTGGATCGGCTGGAGGGAGGGTTGGTGGATCCGCTGGAAGGAGGGTTGGTGGATCGACGAGCGGAGGGAGGGTTGGTGGATCGGCGGCGGGAGGGAGGGTGTGCGAACGATTAATACGGGCGGGAGTCGTGTCATCAACAATTGTAACGTGTCCATAGCGATGCGAGAGAGAGTGTAGTTCCGAGCGCTGACAGCATTTATAGACTTCTGCCTGTGCACATACATTGGACATACATGTATAGCCTACATGTGCATTGGACATACATGTGTATACATGTGCATTGCCGATATTTCCGTGTATGACTTGGCATGACTGGTTAGCACTAACGTCCGATCAAAAAGACAGTCTAGTAGACTAGGCCTATCAGTGCACGTTGTGGGAAATGTTTAAAAGGTATGTTCAGAGTATTGCATGTTAAGCACGTAATTATTATTACATGTTAAAAACATTGCGTGTGTAATATAACGCATTTTCGCAAAAGTGTAGGCCTATGCCTACAAGCCAACAAGAGCGCATAAGAACATTAGCGCTCGCACTGCTTGCTAACAATATTAAGAGTAGACCTATAACAACGACGACGACGATGATGATAGTAATAATAGTAACGATAACAATATCAATAGTAAGAGTAGCATTAATAACAGCAGCAATAACAGCGATAACAAAAACAGCAATGTGGCATTAGCAATAACAACAATAGGATTAATTACAGAATCAATAGCAGCAAAAGCGATATTAGCAATATGCTAGCAATATCAAAGACAACCGTCGTAGCGACAACAAAAATAGCAACAACAATAATAGCAACAACAATAATAACGACAACAATAGTAACAGCAGTAGTGACATTCGTTTATTCAATAAAACTAACAAAGTGCGCAGTTATAATCGCATGATATAAATTCTAGCGCAATAGCAGATGATGGCTAAGTTAACAGGAGAATAATTGGAAGTCGATTTTAATCTGCATTTTCCGACAAATTTTCCCTTTGCTTCATCGCTAGAATCAGAGGCGTAGCGACCGCCCTCCGTACTTTCCGACCGAAGGGGCCTCCGGCAAGGAAGGGACCCCTAAAAGTGCAAAAAAATGAATGAAATGACTAAAAATAAATTTTAAAAAAGGTCATCAAGTTTTTTGGACATCGAATATGAAATTTCCCCGAGATTTTGGCCCAAAAAAGGTCATCAACTTTTTCAGACGGCGAATATAAAAATTTCCCGAGATTTTGGCCAAAAAAGTCATCAACTTTTTCAGACGGCGAATTGATGAAATTTTCCCGACATTTTGGCCGGATGACTAAAAAAGGTCGTCAGAAATTTCAGACA
Source organism: Lumbricus rubellus (assembly GCA_945859605.1). Classification (NCBI taxonomy): domain Eukaryota; kingdom Metazoa; phylum Annelida; class Clitellata; order Crassiclitellata; family Lumbricidae; genus Lumbricus; species Lumbricus rubellus. The sequence goes on along the minus strand of OX243822.1, from coordinate 26,977,008 downwards.
TTATGCTCGGAGGGGGCCACGTTCGTTGTTGCTACGGCCCTGGCTAGAATATCATGCAAATAGATACTTTCTGTTGTTGAGATATTGATTGACTGATTGACCAGTTAATTGCTCGATTAATTGATTGATTGATTGATTGACTGATTGATGGATTGATTTCTAATTACTGTTTATATCTTTAGCATGCATCGCCATCTTGGTTTACATATTTTCGTTCCGGGGTACCCAGGTTAGCGAGACCTGTCCTTTTCTGGATGACCCTTTCTGAGTAAGTTTATTCACTGTTCATACAATCAAGGTATGCTTCTCTTTCACGATTCTTCACCTTATGAACATTAATTTTTTCATATGTACCATTTCCTTTGCTGTCTACCTTGGTTATTTGTTTGTTTGTTCCTTCTCAGAATAAACAGATTTTGATTTTGATTTGATAATTTTTATGATCTTTGTATTTATTTCCAGGAAAGTATGAAGTCGTGGCTACTCAAACGTTAGATGTGCATGTGTAGCGTACACTCTCTTCTGCCTCATCATTTTCTCTTTCTTTGTCAAGTCCTCCTCATCTCATCCTCTTCCTCGGATTCTATTCCTCACTATCCTCATCATTCTCTTCCTTCTCCTTCTCTCTAATCCTCTGGCTTCCTCTTTCATTTCTCAAAACTTCTCTGTTTCTTTCTTCATTCATTCTTCTCGTCCGTCCATTCGCTTGCTTCTCCGTAACCCTTCTTGCTCTTACTAAGTTTCCATGACCTCGACTATCCTCAACTCATTCTCTTCGTCCTTTTCTCTTCCACCTCTTCGTCATTTCTCTTAACCTCAGATATTCTACTGCCTTAATTCCTTCTTCTCTATATACTCATTGAATGAAACTAATTTTTCTTCCTTGCATTAATTTTAATATAAGTGATTATGTCCACCTCTTCATCGTCGTATTCTCCTTAAGCATTCTTTCTCTTAATCCTCCCCCAAATATTCTTCTCTTCTTCCTCTTCCTCTACTCTTCCCATAGATAATCATCCTCACACATTCATCTATTCTTCTTTCCCTCACTCTCGCTTCATTCATCCTTCCTCTTTATCCATCCTCGTAGATTCCTCTCCTCTTGTTCTTCATCCTCTTCATCTTCACCTTCGTCATCCTATTCCTCCTGCACTGACTTCCATTTCCTCCTGCACTGGCTTCCAGTTCGCCGTCGTCATGCGCAGCGTTCGTCCGCGTCGTGGTGTGGCCATCTTCAGCCTCGTCGTCTTCTGTGTCCTTCTCCTTCTCACGAGTCTCTACACACCAGACGCCGGAACCGAGACTTCACGGTTCGATTCCACACGCGAGAACCAACAGGACGCTTTACCACTTCCGGCCGCCATCTTGGATGACACGCGTCATCAAGTCGAAAAGAATCGGCAAGACGGCAAGGATTGGAAACACGGCAAGAACTGGCGAGACGTGGAGAATTGGCAAGATAAATATGGACACGAAGACAAAAATAGGCAAGATAGAAACAACCGGAAGGAGGTTAGGACTAAAGAAAGAACATACATCAAGATCGTGAGTCGTCATCGTGACGTCACTTACGAGCGTCGCAGATATAAAAGAGAAATTGCGCATGATGAATCGCTAAATCGTCCGCAACACTACCGCAGCAACGCAACTTTGAGTTTGCCGAAACTTCGACCGGATTATCAAGCGAAGCACTTTACAGAGGGTCCTCTGAATGTGCCAAGTTTTGGTGCGAGGTATCCTCATCCTCGTGAAAATAACAGGGTAAATGCTTGGAATGGCCCAACTGAGTTTGGTGCCGGAGATCTTCAGAAAAGTCTTCGACCGGATTATCGGAAAGTTCATCACAACCCGGATGTCCTGATTCATCCAAAGTCTGGACCTGATTATCGATCTTCTGGTTCGGATAATGATGCTGGTGTGGATTATCGATACATAGCGTCACCTGCTGGGCACCTCCCTCTCTGGCCGGAGGACTCGAACAGCTCGGAGGACGACCGGATCATCACTCAGCTGAACTACATCCCAAGGACGTACTCCGTCAACGCGACGGACTCGAAGCGGCGGACACGAACGAAGAGGATTTACGTTCCAGGTGGACTGGGCGACGTTCCATCTGGTCGCCGGAAGTTCATCGAAGACGGATGTAGCGTCAGCGCATGCGCACTGACGATGGACGGTCGCTTCCTGTCCTCGGCCGACCTCGTCCTTCTGCAGTTGGACGCGTTCTTCGAGGTGCCTCCGTCGAAACCTCGCGATCAGATCTGGGTGATGTGGTTGCTCGAGTCGCCCATCAACACGGCCATCTTCCGGAACCTGGAGCACGTCATTAACTGGACGGCCACCTACCGAAGTGACTCGACTATTGTAACGCCCTACGAGAAGTTTGTCCTCAATCCGAATGTCCGACAGGTTAGGAAAAAGTAGTCCGGCATTTCAACAACGTGATAATATAGCGCCTTTTCTGAAATTCGTTGAAGCTCAGTATTGTTCTCTGATATAACATCAAGTCTTTCCTTACTTGGCTGCCCCAGCGGGTCTTTGATAGTGAGACAGTGATCTCACGTAAGCAGGGCTTACGTGAGTAGAATATTTATAACTGCACACCCCTTGTTTCCTTTCCCATCCTCCACTGGTATACCAACTGCTCCAAATCGGATGATAATGACCTTTTCACCTATTTTGAATTGCACATGCATACGTGCTTCTAAACAATTCCATTTACAACTGCACTTTTTGTGTAGTCTGCTTTTTAAATAGACGCGCACTTAAATAACTATCGACTCAGTATTAAAAATAATTTTTTATTTCTTTAAAAAATTTATTTCTCGCATTTGCCATAGCGTTCCTTGAAATTCATATTCCCTCCAACTACAGAGCAGACACTGTATCGGAGTTTCAAGCGGAAGTGCATGAGCAATTGCGAGTGACGGACTGCTCAGGGTCCCTACGCGGCGGTTTGAAGTGGATTCGAACCTGGAACCCTCCGGCTCCAGGACACCGAACCCACCACACGTAACAGTCTACAACTCCGCGCCCCATTATATTATGTCATAAATTTATGGAATAATGGGTGTTTCATAATAGGAGCCTGTTCAACCCTGTTGGTGTACAGGACTGCAGTCAATAGGTCGATGGTTCACACCTCCCGCCAGAGCAGAAATTATTATAATTTATTTTGTTTCTCGATGTCTGCCTCGTTTGCACCGATGAGTACACTGACTTTTAGCTTAGGCTAAACTCGTTTTTATAAGTCTTTTATAAGTCGCTTAAATATTACTTTTTAGCTGTGTCTTGACTGGGTTGGGAGCGCATCTGAGTAGTGAGTAGATGTCCTGAAGAAGTGCTATATAAATTCTCAGGATGAATGAATAAATGAATAAAATGAATGAACGAACGAACGAATGAATGAATGAATGAACGAACGAACGAACGAACGAACGAACGAACGAATGAGCTACAATTAATAAGAAGTCCACGCAACAAAGGCATTGCCCTAACAACAACATGTTCAATATTATTGTCCACTGCTAATGACGAAGGCCAGCAGTAAGGTTTGCAGAACAAAGAGATGACGTCGCAGTAATGAATAGCCATGGATTATCATAACAATGACCACACGCCACAATATATATCTGTCCTATATATATACATTCATAATTGTATATAATATTTATATATATATATATATATAATATCGCTAATGACGTAATAGTCTTGGCCTACAACAATAGTGTTGTAGGCCAAGAAGTTGTCGTCATAATCCGAAAACGTTACTAGAAAAAAGCTATTTTCGTAGCAACAACTTGCCTATAAGCTTAAAGCCTTAAACGAAGTTAGCGACGTGACAAAATTATAATAGAAGAAAGTGACGTAGTGACAATACGAAATGCGTAAAATACATCAATAGTCTAACCTATATTGCATCATCGTGACAATTCTGTTTACGTAGGCTACAGAAGCAATGATGTATTAAGTCATTAAAATTAATCATTATTGTTAGTAGAATAAAGAGATGTCACAATGGAAAGTCCAAAAACACTATAATAAGATTATATCCTGCAGTATAAACAATAATAATTATATGTAGCCTATGCAATACTAGGCCTATATCTGCATGTATACGGCCTATATCAATTTTTCTGGCAACAACCTTTGGCAGGAGGATGGGAAAACTGGAGGAGATGTTTAAGCATTGTATTGTATCGTACAGTATTGTAATGTATTGTATTGTAACGTGCTGTTATGTATTGTATCGTATAGTATTGTGTTGTATTGTATTGCATTGTATTGCATTGTATCGTATACATGTAGTATTGTATTGTATTGTATTGCAATTAGCCGGACGGGAGTCATCTACCATCTACCAGAAACTCCGATCAACCACGCCATCTACCAGCTGTATACGAGAATCCGATGGTTAACTCTACGTGTTTGCGAGGGCTGGCCACCGGTGACTCTTACAGCTTACTGTGTTTTGTTTTGCAATTTGTTGTTATTTTTTGCTCGTTATGACTCTTAATATCATTTCGGCTAGTTAGCGCAGAATAGATATATCTTGAAGAGGCGCTATATAAATTATCGGAATGAATGAATGAATGAATGTAGTATTGTATTGTATTGTATTGCATTGCATTGTATAGTATTGTATTGTATTGCGTTTCCAGGCCAGTGTTTTGACGACGAACGGAAAAAATATTTGTGTATTTTGTATTGTATTGTATAGTATTGTGTTGTATTGTATTATATTGTATTTCCAGGCCAGTGTTTTGACGACGAACCGAATTTTCTTGTGTATTTTGTATTGTATTGTATAGCATTGTGTTGTATTGTATTATATTGCGTTTCCAGGCCAGTGTTTTGACGACGAACCAGGCTGCAGGGAAGAGTCACCTGATCGCCTGGTTCGTATCGAACTGTCTGGCGGACAATCGTCGATGGGAATACATGCTTGAGCTGAGACGATACGTTCCAGTCGATGTGTACGGCGCTTGTGGAGAGCAGGAATGCGAGAGAGAGCGAGAGACGGAGTGCAACGATATGCTGAGAACCGACTACAAGTTCTACCTTTCGTTCGAAAACTCAAACTGCCAGCATTACATCACGGAAAAGTTCTTCCAACGAGCGCTATGGTGAGAGTGTTTAATATATTCCTCTGCTTTTTTTGGAGGGGAGGGGGGGAGGGAATTAGGATTTGGAGGACGTCCGGTTTTGAACCGACGCGTAGGGTTGCTGAGCTACCGACGACACCATTAAGATCGGTCATTTTCTCTGACGACTTTTTACACGCTTAATTTTTTATAGGGGGTGGGCAATGGGACGTATTTACATGTGTAGGCCTACAGCACATCGCGAATTTTTTCTGGAGAATGTCATTCCTGGTAGGGCGGGGGGACTTCCACTCAGATACGTCTGGATCAAACAAACACTGATGGTGAGGGATGCTATAGCTAGGAAGGAAGGAAGAAAGGAAGGAAGGAAGGGACGGACGGACGGAGGAAGGGAGGGAGGGAGGAAGGAAGGAAAGAAGAAAGGACGGATGGACGGACAGAAGGAGGAAGCATGGGCGAAGTTTATCAAGGGCTGGGGGGCTAAGCCCCTCCAAGAAGGCCCAAATTCATCATTTTTACCATGAAAATGGTATCCTTTTCTGGGTTAGTCCTCCCAATAAGGCCCCGACTCGATCGGGGTTAGCCCCCCAAAAAACTGAAACCAAACTCCGCCATGGGAGGAAGGGAGGAAAGAAAGGATCTGTCGGTAAAATCTTGAGAATATCACCCGCGCCTGACACTATTACAATCACCATAATTATAATACATGGTGAGTGTAATAGTAGACAGACTAAGTTTGTCTCATCTATTACTATTCTGCTGTTGATAGGTCTGAGGTCAGTCTGTTGGCCCTCTATGATGTCTCTTCAGCTTTTGACATGGTCGATCACGACATCCTACTCAAGCGTCTTGAGATCTCCTATGGTGTTAAGGGTCTCCCCCTTTCTTGGTTCCAGTCGTACCTTTCTGAAAGAACTCAAATGATTATATCGGGTGACTCTCGAACCCAATGGGTTCATGTTAATCTGGGTGTTCCTCAAGGTTCAGTTCTTGGACCTCTCCTATTTATTCTTTACACGGCTGACATCTCTTCTCTTTTTCCTATTTGTAGTGCTGCTGGCCATCTATTTGCTGATGATGTCCAGGCTTTTGTCCATGGTCCCTCATCTTCCCAGCTGCTGTTAGTTGCGCATATTGAATCGCTTACTAATCATCTCCACTCATGGATGTCTTCTAATCGCCTTTCGCGTAATACTTCAAAGACTCAATTCATCTGGCTAGGTACTCCCCAGCAGCTCCAGAAGCTTGATTTCATTCTGCTCTCTGAAAAATTCCCGCTGTTTTCCTTCTCTTCAAGTGTGCGGGATCTGGGTGTTGTACTTGATAGCTCACTTACCTTTACTGAGCATATTTCCAATGTGACACGCTCGTCATATTTTCATTTAAGACGTCTCAGAGTCATTCGTCGCTCTGTCTCCTCCTCCATCTTCACTACCTTAATTCATGCTTTTATATGCTCACGAATTGACTATTGCAATGCTCTCCTCATTGGTCTTCCTAAAGTTCGTCTTTCACCTATTCAGTCTGTTCTCAACTCAGCTGCTAGATTGATTGCCCGCCTTCCCAAGTACTCTCACATCTCTACCTTTATGTTTCATGAACTTCACTGGCTTCCTCTCCGTGCTCGCACACAATTCAAGATCCTCACTCTGATCTTAAAGGCTCAACGGGGTCTTGCCCCAAAATATCTGACTAATGTTTTACTTCGTCCTCACTCGGCTTCCTCCCATCGTCCACTTCGTTCATCCAACAGATTTGACCTCTTGGTTCCTCGGTCTAGAACTACTATGGCTCAGTCTCGATCATTTGTCTCAATTGGTCCTTCTCTTTGGAATGCTCTTTCTCCTTCTGTTCGCTCTACACTTCTTTCTGGTAGTCTCTCTTCTGCTTTGTCTCTTCTCAAAACCTGTTTCTTCTCGCGGGGCCTTGCGCACTGGGAGCGCCTCTGAACGGTTCACCCTACTAGAGGCGCTTTATAAATGTTTAAATACAATACAATACAATACAATTACGCTTACTTTACTATTGCGTGCATACAGGAATGGCGTCGTTCCGATCGCAATGGGGGCAAGGAAGTCAGACTACGCATCAGTGGCGCCGCCACACTCCTACATCCACGTCGAGGATTTCGCTTCACCACGCCATCTAGCGGACTATCTTCTCAAACTGAACGCCAGCGACGAACTGTACAACGAATATTTCGCTTGGAAAAACCAGGGAAACTTCGTGAACACGAAGTTCTGGTGTCGACTGTGTGCCTTACTTCACGACGATACGCAACACTCCAGCTGGTACCCAGATGTTGAGAAATGGTGGAGGGGCAACGCTACGTGCACGCGAAACCGATGGGACGATCGAAATAGTTTAATAACTGACTGGACTGCGTATCAAAAGTCCAGAGCGAAGGGAAGGTAGTAGAAATGGGTAAAGTGGTTAGTGTGAGAAGTGGGAACGCCGAATGGGTGAGGACACTGCTTGCGTGGGGCGCGGTGGAGTAGTGGTGGCGTCGTTGCCTTGGAACCGGAAGATTCGAAGTTCGAATCCACTTCGCCCCGTAAGGACCTTGTGCAAATCCTTAACTCACAATTGCTCAGCGCTTCGGCGTGAAACTCCGACGCAGTGTCCGCTTTGCATTCGGGAGCGCCTCTGTGTAGAGAGATTGAAGGGGCGCTATAACAAGTGCACATACAAACAAACACTGATCGAGGAGTGGCGGGAACGCTGATGAAGAATTTTATTGGAACGCATGTGTTTCCAAGGTTCTATGCATGGACCATGGTGAGCAGTGGGAACGCAAGTAAGGAATATTATCTAAAGCAACACTTTAAATCCTGGTTGTTTGGCAGAGCCCAAGTTCCCAACGTCTTGGCATGAGTGCGTGAGAGTGTATAATATATATTAGCTGACGTGCTTGAAGAGGGGAAGACCAAGAAAGAACTGAAATGACACGATCTCAAAAGACCTCATGGACGGACGACTGATGTGGGAGGAGGCTGCTGGAGCTGCTTAGGACAGAGAAGGATGGAAGACCTGTATTACCCAATGTGAGCACAGCACGTGGATGGACTAAGGTCTAAGGTAAGGCTCGACTGTTACTACTGAATGAACTGGATCTAAAATTCTAACAGAGGTAGAATTTCGAAACTCATGCAACCGTCTGCACCCCCACCCTCCAATAGCGACCTTGCCTACAAGGAGTAGCCTACACTACGCTAACGGTGGGAGGATCAGAAGCCGAGGAAGAGGACTGTTGAATATATCGAGGTGGAGAAAAACCGCTCCTTGTTCAAATGGGGCTGCCTCAATGGACAGACGTAGCCTACAGCTTTTTCGTCTCCAGTTAATTATTATTCAGTAAAATAGACCGCACTCTATTTACATTTTCCATATCAGTTCAAAAGGCAGCCTGCGCGGAGGAGGCCGGGCATCAAAGCTAATTCTGCTAAAGACAGTGGACAGCGGTTTGGTTGGAAGTAAAATCGATTGATGCAACTGTAGGTTATTACGACATTAAAATAATGTTCTTCGTTTATTTTTAAACGCAGATTACAATCAATGTAGTGAACGGATGATGACAACCAGTGCTTAGCGTAGTCCCTCTGCTTGGGGGGGGGGGCGTGAATTTGCTTCTGGCAGGGAGGGGCAGAGGGCGGAAAATGTCCGTTTCGGGCGGGCAGCGCTGAGAGACACCGACGTCATTACAGGAGTCGAACATAACTTCGGCAACGATGCAAGGCGCTCATCATGTCCTACTGCTCAATTTACCAGCGCCATCTACCGAAAGGAAGGTTGAATTGACCTTCTAGAATTGCAATTATAAGGGGTAGCGGGAAGTCATCATAATATGTACGGTATAGTGGTATACGCCTATTTGTCATTATTATAGCTAGCCAAAAGGCCTACAAAGCTAATTACTTCACACAGGTGTTGTAGATCAAGAATATGTCATTATAGTATTAGTAGCCTACTGTCATTGCAGAAGTGAAGTTAGTGACGCAACCAAAATTTAAAAATAATGAGAAGCCTTCACAAAGCGAATTCCACAGAATAAGTTGATAATCCCTCTGCTTTGGGGGAGGGCATGTTAATGTAGCTGCTTGTAGCATAACAGCATTACCATGTCCACGAAAAATTGTGACGTAATAATAGTGTTTTCATAATATAAAAACACTTATTACGTCACAATTTTCGTGGACATGATAATGCTGTTATGCTACAAGCTACATATTGTCGTCACAATAGAATTTTGTGTGCTTTTGTTGTGATTCTATGTGGGGGGGGGGGGGGGAAAGAGGAATCCAATTTTTCTGAACAGGAACAAGGGCACCACATTTATTAATTTGGTCCTGTGCAGAGCCCTCGTGCGTTCGAGAAGAGGGTCTGAAGACAGATACTCCAAGTTAAAAAAATTGTGATGGTGTCTCTTCTTGTTCGTGAAATACTTTCAATTTTGCAGTTTTAGTTTTCTGCATTCACGAGTTATCATGGCATTATATTGTGAAAAATATCTGTAATAAGGCAATTTTCTCAGATTTCAGTCTCCTCATCTTTCTCAGTTCTTGAAGTTACTTGGTGGATATCTACCTCGATGAGTCATTATCATATGAAGGACATATCTAAGAGATACACATGCCCGAAAAATGTGAGTTTGCATTTGTGCAACATCTACAACACTTGTAACCCTTTTCAAAACAATATAAACACACAGTTGCCACGTAACAGGATTTCATTTTAAAACAAGAATCAATTGTTTAGAACAATATCATTCGTAAAGAATTCGATAGACAACAGCTATACATCATCCCTCAACGATAGATGAGTGAGTATCCGATACTTTCGACAGATATATTTATATCCCTCTGGGTTCGAATATTAAACGTTCACCAGCCAAAAATAACAACAATGTCCAACATTTCATTCATCGCTGGAAAATTGTCATCCAAATAAAACCAAACTGTCCGAAGCAATGACCTTCAAAGTTCAAACTTACACCCCTGTATCTTCAACGTGTTTCCAGTCTTTCAGGGAGGGTAAAAAAATTTTTTTTCCTAGCGAATGAAGACATAAAACGGTCCCAAAACGACCCATTGTTAACCGGTTTTAACCCTTTAATGCCGGAGGGTATAGGATTTCCCATACCATTTACTACCATCTTGGCATTAAAGGGTTAAGAGTCTGTCTGCTGTGTCTGAAGCTACTGTGACCGTCCACCAAACCATTTGCGCGTCTGGTATTGACAGCTCGGAATATATCGGCCGATGATGCTCTCAAAGAATTTGTCCAGCGGAACCAGACACTTGCCGACCGGTGAATCTACCTGCAGAAGAAATGCACACACGTCGTTAAGTAACCATGTTATAGTATGCAAACTCTATGCATGATGTATGTATGAGCACCTGCTGTAGCGCCCCTACCCTTTAAGATTTTTGCTCAGAGGCACTCCCGACAACAGAATTGGAGTTTAACGCCAAAACGCATGAGCAAAAATGCGAGTAAAGGTGGATTCGAACCCGCAACCTTCATGGTCCAAGGCACCAAACATACTTCTACACCAACGTGCCCCACATAGCAGCGAGTATGCTTTTGGTGAATAGGCCTCATCTAGTGGGAGCACTCCCTTCAAGTAGCCTATTGCTCTCCAACATAAGCAGCCAACACTTTCTCTCCATCACTACCTCCTGGGATCATTTCAATTCGTTTTACAAACATTGTTTACATTTCTAATGATCATACAAGTTTTGTTAAACTCAGAACAATGGAGAACAATGGATCGTTTTTACCTCGTTGTATCGTTCTGCGTTCTGAAGCATCAGTCGAAAGTCGGCGATGAATTCATTCGACGAAGCGTAGACATCTGAGATGCACTTGTCTTCCATCGTTCGCAGATCAATTGGATCGACGATCATCGTGTAATAATCTGGCGCCTACAAGCACAACAGAAAACAACAATCAACTGCCTCATCACGATACAAAATCAGCGCACAATATGCAGTAATGCAAAAACTATAACTGCTTAGTTATTCGAGGTTTTTCATTCACAACCATAAATTAAATCACAAGTCGAATTAAATGACTAAAACATTAGCGTCAAACAAGTCATCCATTCCATACATACAGGACCGTTGTGATAAGTCCATTTCCAATCAACGAATCACAACGTGGTATCTCTAGATTATGTGGGCGGGCCCTAAGGGAGTAGCCAGTTACATGTTCGAGTGGAAGATCATGGAGAACATGTCAGAGGTCAATGAGGATAGAAGCAAAGAGGGTTTCATCGGCTTTAGAACACAACATGTCAAATGATGGCAATGTGAGTAAAGGTCCATACACAGTAACAATCTCACAGGAAAAGGCTCGAACCACCACTCTGCGCATTACAATCCGACCACCAAATACAACGGAAACTTACATCAGCGGCGTCAACTGGTTCAAGGAATGGCCAACTGTTGCGATGCTTTCTCAGACGATCGATCAAATCAAGAATCGCCTGCATCGGGTTAAACACACAACAGATTAACAGATCAATGATATGAGAATGTATGTACACAGAACACATTAACCATCAACGATACGAAAACATGCAACATAATGGGACGCCAATATGCTAAGATGTTTTCAAATTGCATTTAAACTACCTTATGGAAAGTGTCGGTAATCTTGTAAAGAACATTCGCGGGTGGCAAATGTACTTAGCAGCACCACCTACCGAAAAGAAAGTCTAGTTACAGCGTAACTAAAAAGATCACTTTGTGATGGCTCAATGACATTTCTCTTCCATTTAAATTTATTTACTATTAATTTATTACTTATTACTAAGTCTTTCTGATAATAAATCATCATTATTACCAATATCAATTAAATAGAATCACAAAAAACCCAAGCTAGTCTTCACCTGCTTGTTAACAGCGTCCTTCGAAGTCATCGACTTCTGCGACTTTGTCACATCGCCACGACGACCGACTCTGCTCGACACCGGTTCCACGTCACTCTTCGCAGAGTGGTTGCTCTTTGAGCCTGCCTTGCTCGCTGCTCCCGGTCCTCGCTCAAGGTCCTGTGACTTCGTCGTGTCTCTGGTCTTTGAGACCGTGGTCCTTTTACTTTCACGGTCCGTTGACCTTGTGGGTCGTGAGGTGCTGAAGTCGTCGTCATGGGAACGGCGCCGGGAGCCGGTGTCCCGAGTTTCCGGTGCTTCGTTGCGTCGTCGCAAGTCGGAAATAGTCGTCGACTTCTGTAACTTCTTCGTTGGTGCGATTTCCTCCAGCTCTTCTTCGTCCGTTATGTAATCGACGTAATGTTTACGCTCTACAGTTAAAAAGCATTAATGCTTACGCTCTACGATAACAAAACAGTAATGTTTACGCTTCAGTTACGTTACAGAGGCAAGTTTACGCTCTACAGTTACAAAGCAGTAATGTTTACGCTCTAAAATTTAAAAGCAGCAATGTTTACGCTCTTCAACTTCAAATCTCATTTGAATTAAAGGTATGTTTATTATACTTGAACTCACGTCTGCATATGATTTAACGCTTGGTCATCAGAAAGTGGCAATTAACATGCAACAACAACAAGTAAAAGGATGGACTTACTCTGCGTCTTCCTTCGTCTTGACTTGCGCAGTCGAACGCCTGTCTTGCATTGCATGCATCTCCACGTGTTCATCCTACAAAGACGACACATGTATACGCTATCATCATCACTAGCCATGACATCACAATCATCATCACAATCATCATCACAATCATCATCATCATCATCATGCCAAGCCATCATCTTAATCACAACCAAGATAAATCTTGACATTCTATTCGATACTTGTTGTTTAGGTATCACATCAGCAACATCATCAGTATAAACAATGTCACCACCATGACCACACTACACCTTTCCCCCTAAACCATGACCACGATCACCATTACTATAACCACCATCTCCAATACCATTACCAATATCACCATGACAATCACCCACCACCACAACTACCACCACCACCACACCAACATCACCACCACACCAACATTACCACCACACCAACATTACCACCACACCAACATCACCACCACACCAACATCACCACCACACCAACATTACCACCACACCAATATTACCACCACATCATATAAACACCAATCCACCATAATCCACCAATAGAATCCTGTGACAATGGTAACCACCTCGGCATGTGACGCATCGGTGGGTCGTGACATTCGAGGTGGAATGACGAGGGACACGTCGAGCACTCGATAAGATCGCTTTCCTCTCCACAGATGGCGCACTCTTGTTCGTGTTCAATGTCGGCAATTCCTTCGTCCTACAAGAAAACATCGCAAATTAAAAACAATGCAAATTAAAAATGCAAATAAAAACAATGCAAATGAAAACAAATGTCAAACCCTCTAACGTTGACAAATTTCCTTTAACCTTACGACACCAGCTGCATTGGTTTCTCAGTCACTTTTAGCCTGTGCTCGCTGTTAAAGGGTTAAACCTCATCTAATAATAGCCTCAGAAGGGGTACTGGGGTAATAATTAGAGTATGTCTGTACTCAAGTTACAGTATTGCATTTAAGCATTTATAAAGCACCTCTACAAGGATGAACCGCTCAGAAGTACTCCAAGTGCACAAGGCCCTGCAAGAAGAGACAGATTTTTAAGGAAGAAGAGAGACTGCCAGATAGAAGTGTAGAGCGAACAGAAGGAGAAAGCACATTCCAAAGCACATTCAGAAAGTACCAAGTATCTTTGTGTCACATCGTTCAGGAATATTCCAAAAGTTGACAATAAACTATTCTGTATTTAGCATTTAACCAATTAATATTCATAAAACAATCTTTTAGCATTCCAATAAATTAAAAATTAATTAATAAATTAAAGATTAATTAACGAGAAAAGCATCATACTGACCTCGTCCTCCGATTCGTCATCTTCCTTTGCGCTACGGAATCTCAACCTGCTCTTCACACTTGACCGCTCCGGCTGTCAATCAATCAATCAACCAACCAAATAATAAGTATTCACTGAAGGAACCAGCAAGTGAAATGTTCCTTAACGATAGATAGTAGATATAATACAATAAAATTACCACACAAGTGCTGTAACCAATCTGTCTGCATGTTCTACACAGTAAAGCATGTCACTGCGTTGGTTCATCTGTAATCCATCCACCACAATTAGAGATGCAAAAAAAACATGGTTTTTTTGGCGTTGAAATATTTCAATGAAATATTTCAGTTTTATTTGAAATATTTCACTTTTCTTTGAAATATTTCACTTTTCTTTGAAACATTTGAAATTCTTTTTTTCTTTACATTTTACAACTAATTACAACCATAATAACAGTTTATTTATTTCTCATATTACATATTATATGCATTATTGTGTTAGTGATAACCATCCTCGAGATACTCAATTTATTTCTAATTACCTGTTTTTAAGAATGACTTTTATGAGAGCTACATTATATGTTGAAAAACATGTTTTATTCACCACAGTGGCGGATCCAGAACTGTTTCAGGGGGGCGGGCCAAAATCTGAGAAGATCTTGGACGGGAAAAAGGAAACATTTTTCGAAAGTTCGAAAAATAGTGACCGGTCGTTGAGAAAAAAAGTACTTTTCATTCGCAAAAAAGTTGATGACCTTTTTTTTTAGTCATCTGGAACATTTTTCGGGAAAATCCATTACACCCATAGTCGTATTGCTAATTTCAGACCAAATGGGGGGGGGGGGCACGTCCCATGGCAGTTTTCGATGGGGGGGCCATGGCCGGATTGGCCCCCCCTGGATCCGCCCCTGATTCACCAAATGTCACAAATTACAGTTTGATCTAATAAAGTAGATGTTCTTGTTCATTGTTATGCTTAACATTTATTATTAATCACTTGTTTTGTCATAAATGAAATAAATGTGATTTTAGCTAAATTCTGCTAGCCTAGGACACAGTCAATCGTATAGAATTCGAAACACTTTAGTGACTTTACAAGACAAATTATAAATCACAAATACTATGTCAACTAGACTCAATAATAATCCGGCAAACAAAATTTTACAAAAAGTTCTAAGAATAGAACTTAGAACACAAACATAAATAGTATTACAGTACTATCAGTCAGACAGAGTAAACCATCATTAATAGTAATTATACTGCTAAAATCTGTCAGTTACAAGATTTCCTCATTGTTATTCATCATCGTCCATGTCATCATCTTTGTTGTCATCGTCAACTAGAGATGTAAAAAAAACATAGATGTAAAAAAAAACGTTTTTTTTGGCGTTGAAATATTTAAAAAAAAACTGTCAGAAATGAAATATTTCACGCTCACATCACTAACCACAATATCCAAGATTAACATTCTGGACCGATCAATACACCATGCAAGCATACAGAACCCTACAAAAAGAAGACCAGATGGTGACTTACGCTGCACGCTGGGCAGTACCACTCGCCGACTGGAACCTCAGCAAGTACCGGTCGAAGACAGAAGAGGTGGAATGGCATGTTGCATTCGTCACACAACAACAGAAATTCATCGTCGCCTTTCTTTCGACAGATGCGACATTTCTACGAACAAGATACAAAACGGATTACCATCGATATATTATCATTTGGAATTAATGTGGCGGCTGTGGCCCATGTTTCATAAGTTAAAATCAAATCGTGTATGTGCGTGTACATGTGTGTTTGTATGTGTATGTGTGTTTGTATGTGTGGGTGTGTGTATGTGTGTTTGTATGTGTGGGTGTGTGTATGTGTGGGTGTGTGTGTGTGTGTGTCTGCCAATATTTGGTGACGAATTGAGAACAGTAACACTTGATGAAATTGAAAGAATGGTCATACAGGAGACCCTCAATGGGTCTAAATGGATGCCTTGCAGGCTGCCATACAGTTAAGTTTGCCCCCAGTTAAATAGTTATCATTAGTTACTGAGGATTATATCTTTCAGTCTTACTGTGTATGTGCCAGTTCGAATTAATAAACGAATATCACAGTATTTTTTATTATATTAATAATTGTTTTCTCCTACACAAAATTTCAATCCAAACTCACAAACCATAAGAGATCTCTTTATTTTATTCCCAGCATATCGCCTTCACATTTTTATAACCAGATTAGTCAAAAGATTTTCAAATTCTGCCAAAATCGCGGTCACCAGCCAGAAAGAACAGCCATATAAATGCAAAAGAGCGAAGAAGAGGCAGATATCAAAATCAGTCATGTAACAACTGATGTGCATTAATAATTTCATTAATACACATCAGTCACGCACCATATTCTCAGCCGACTTCTCCCACTTGATGCACGACTCGAATATTCCCATGAGAACGTGAAGTCTGGAGAACGTTCCACAATGTTGGAGAGCATCGATCCACACGTTCACTCCGTCAACATCGTTCCTCTTCTCCTTAACTGTAATGTCACACAGAACTTTTAGAAAATATATTAGTGATGAAAATAACCACAACAATTACTTTATTCGTTCAAGAATTTCTGTAGTGCCTCTTCAAGGGGAATACTCAAAAGCCGACTCCAGCACAGCCAAAAAAGCAATAATTTTGATTTAAATAAAAATGCTATGGTAAGAGCCCCAGAAAGCAAACGTAGCTCCTGTGGGAGACATTCCAGACTACTGAGTCCACCTCAGATAAGGCTCGATTCTGCATGGCTGCAGTTTGTGCAGAATGGAAGCCGTGGATATTTGTGGAGCAACAAAGTTCTTGCAGGTAGTCTGGGCATCACCAAGCTGACAATGTATGCAATAATTGTAATGTAATAATTAATTTCTATAGCACCACTGTCAGCCTTGGCCAATCAACAACAATAACATAATTTAATAAAAAAACTCACGAACCGTTCTCTTCGATTTCTTCTGCCTTCACATCGTCTTGATTCTCCACCGCTGTATTCTTCTTCCTCGTGCTTGACTGACTCAACAGAAGACCTTTGATGAACTTCGGCAGAACATGGATTTGTATTTCAATCAAGCAATCCACCTATACAGACAATCAATGGATTTGAATGTCAATCAAACAATCCACCTATAGAGACAATCATTGGATTTGAATGTCAATCAAACAATCCACCTATAGAGACAATCAATGGATTTGAATGTCAATCAAACAATCCACCTACACACACAATCAATTCATCAACCCAAATACTTTGTATGTTTTCAATCAAAGCATGCAACCGGTACTGTGTGATCAATGCGTAATTTCTATAGCACCATATCAACAAAAAACAAAACAAATGTGTTCGGATTAGACTAGAAAAGAACAATGAGTGAATTGAATTGTTGGCTAAAGAAATCACAAAATGGGGCAACGAAAGATTAATGCGTCATATTAAGTTTTCTTGTACATACATTTAAGCAATTAAGCATAATTATGTCCACACACACATACATATATAAGCAAACACACATATCGATGCATAGTCATAAAACATCGATAAAAATACATACAAACACATACATAAATAAATGCACATGTCAAGCGTGCATCCATATACGTAAGCACATACATACACACACATACCCAGTGATACCCACACGCAGTTGCCAGGTAAGCCATAAAGAACAGTTAAAATTCTTTAGCTAAATGCATACTTTAACAGATACTTTAAATTTGTTTAGATTTTTCATTTCCATTTTCCAGAATCACTCACGCTCTTTCATACAACGATCATGAGCGATACTTCTGAAAACCGAAAGTATGGCATCAACAAAATAAACGTCATATTATAATTTAGTTTCACAGCCATGATTCACGATACTCAAACGGAACTCATTGGAAAAACCATTCCACTCACAAAATCTTTTATTTCTTTTGCTTCCGACATCTTCTTCTCCCACATCGTCAGGTCGGACACACCGCCAAGACCGCCGTGCGCAAGTCGCAACTCCAAATCTCGCATCTCCTACAACAGTTAAAAGCACAACAGTGGTCATCACCGAATTTCTTGTTGCAATAACAGTTCATACAGAGAGGGTATATGGTAATGGTAAAATTCTCTAAACAAATATCTGACTGGAGGAAACCTCTACTCAGTTGACAGCCCAGCAAAAAAAACATGGGACAATTGCAAACCCAAAGGTGCCTAACGTTTAACAAGCTAAAAGGTGTCCATTTATTTATTTACAGAGAATTTGATATAGCACTCCTTCAAGGTTATCAGGAGCGCTCCCAGTCCAACCCCGGTCGAATAAGACAGTTTTGAGAAGAGAAAGAAATGAAGTAGAAGTAGAAAGGCTAATAGGTATTTGACGAAGGATAACAGGGAGCTCATTCCAGGTCGCAGGGCCAGCCACGGAGAAAGCTCGGCGCTGCCTGATTGCAGTCCGTGAGCGTGGAACGATAAGTACCGCTTGTGCAGCTGAGCGAAGAGAGCAGCGGCGTTGAACATGCGTGGTCGAGCAACAGAGCTCCTGCAAGTATAAAGGAGCCAAACCCTCAAAGCAGCGCCGGACCAATACGGAAATTCTGTACGTAATGCGCTGTGGGTAAGGGAGCCAGTGGAGTACATCCCGCATGTACTCGGAGACTCGGCCAAATTTGGGAATGCGGCCTATGAGGCGGACAGCAGTGCGCAGGACCCTATTTAGGGGCCCCACCCGAGAGGCTGGAAGTCCACCGTATATGGAACTGCAGTAGTCCAAGATACAATCATATATAAAAAATATCAGGAAATGTACAAAATTGTATACACAAAGCAACATGTACATGCAAAAAATAAATTAACGAAAAACTGGTCCAGAATGATAGACTTCAAAGAATAAATTTATAATGCATCAATTTGTATATTTATTTATCATTAGCCATAATGAACACATCGTTTACTGCAATCAAGCATCATTCAATGGCATTAAGAGCAATAACAGTCATAACAACATTGAAACAATGTAGTGTACAGAAATAATCAATATATTATTGGTGAAACAAAAAGAATAATTTTGTTAGCAACCTCACGAAGTCCTTGAAGCAGAGTATCACCATCTTTGTTCTTGTTGTCCTTGCTGTTGTTCTCCACCACTCTACAACAGACAACCGTTGCCACATAATTCGCTTACAACAGACAAGTGTTGCCTCGTAATTTGGAGCCAAACCAAAACAATGTTCTAAAATAAACGCTGATATAGACGTATGCAAATGGATGGACACCTGAACATTGTTGTCAGCATTATTAATTAGTAACTTCTGTAGCACCGGACGGAGTCTTGTGCAGGGATGCCAGGTGATGCCATATCAAACCCAGAAGATGCAAGTGGAGACAAAATTCAAAAAACATTTGCCGAGGAAATTTCAAATTTTCCAACCCACAGAGTACAAGCAAATGATGGAGCTTGACAGTCCTGAGAAGAAACTGACAGGAGAAGTTTAGTTAAAACTGGTGGAAAAACTCACAGAAATCTTCCTAGCAACCTCAGGCGATTATGTGATGAATATCAGACAAATGAACATTCAACAACATGAATATTGATCCATTGATTATAATATTCATTGCCCTATTGTTAGGTAATCATAAAACCATTATTTACCTGGGAGACGTCAGTTTCAGTCGATTTGTGAGCGAGTCAACGTGTTTCTTGAGCGCTTCCTTGAGCGTGCTTTCACGAGCGCCGAGTGGATGAAGATTGGTCATTAACATCTCGATATCCTCCACCGAATCGAGCATGAACCAGAGATTCTGACCAACTGGTGGAACCCTATGAATATTCATTACAAATATGAATATTATGCAACAATATGAATATTCATTATGCAAATGAGTGTTCAGAATAATATGAATATTCAGTAATCCTAAACAATTCTACCTATGACAATTCCTCTACCATCAAATGTCAGGCCTACCGAATATTCACTAACTTTAAGAACATTCAATAACAAAATGAATATTCATCAACCCTAAACACATTTTTTCTTCTGACAATTCCTCAACTTTAACTATACACCAGAACACCTATGAACATAATTTGCTAAACTCAAAATATTCACCAACTCTAAAAATATTCTTTAATTTACAATTTGTCAACTTTAACCAAATTTACTAGATATATCCCTAAAAACATATTCATTTAGCCAAATGAAATATTTCATCAACTGTGAATATTTATAAACTCCGCCTCAGATTATCCCAGGATGCCTGAGCCTGTCCCAAGCCAGAATAAAGGAGGAGGGTTCCGCGGTGGGCTTGCAACCCACCCGGGTAAAAAAAATGCTTGCAACAGAAACAACGCAACATTTACGATGCGTTGCCCGATGTGCAGATCTGCACGGGATGGACTAAATTCTAAGTTAAGAATATTTATAAACTCCATAAACTTTATGCATAACATTGCATATTGATCAAATATGCATAAAGTTTGATGAATATTCATTGATGTCATGAATATTCATCAAACTATGTTATTTATAAAACTGAGGAAATGCATACTATTCCATAAAACATCAAGATTTCAAAGATCGCAAATTTCAAAAGCATTTGTCTGAATCTTTTGGCTAGTCTTCATAAACTGAGCACTCAAAATGATAATCACTTAATGATTGAGACGTCCCATATGATCAACTCATTTAAATGACTGGCATCTAAATGACCGAGCCTTTTAAATGACCAAGTCGCTTAAAGGATCGAACGATGTAAATGACCGAGTCTTTTTCACTCAGAGTCATTTAAATGATCGAGTCTGGTCAAATGATCAGAGTTCTGTGTTGATAATACGTACGTTGTTTCACATGCGCTGTCTTTGTTCAGGTCACTCGATCCGCTCTGTATCCCACTCTCCGTCGATCTTCCGTCTGAATCGGATTCACTCGACGACGACGAAGCATCGAGACGAACGGTGTAATCGCTCTCACGAGACGACCAACCTACAAACGATCAAACGGATTTTCATGTGGCTACTGTCGATTGATTTCAACCCACATTTTCCAATCGATTAATTACCATACTGATCGTGATTTAACTTGAAGCATTTAATGTTCAATACTTGTGCATTATAATTTAATGGAGGGAATAGAAGTCATTATGTTGGGCTGCTTTAATACCATTTCAATTTCATTAAATTTCATGTATATGCTGTGTCTGTTCCAATTATGTAGTTACATATTTGTATGGATATATTTGGATGTATGTCTGGAAATCATCTTGTTTTACACGACATACCTTTTAAAAAGGTCAGTCGGTCAGTGAGTTATTGTGTCAGTCAATTAGCAAGTAGGCACAAGACAGTCTTTCATCTATTAATTTATCTACGAACCTCGTAATGAGAGTGTAGCCTAAGTAGTATAATGTTTAAGTCATTAAGAATTAAAAAGTTGATCAATGTGCAAACATTGGGTAATAGAGCCAACTTGTAGAATTCTCTTAGCACTGAACAGTGAACAGGCACTGAAGTAACTGGCATTTGAGACACATCTACCTTTTTCGACATACAATCCAGGCTGTGAGGCGTGGAGAATCCAGTAGCGGTTGTGATGTCGGTCCAGTCCGACTGGAGAGTGGCGCAGGACGCTCTTCGCAAGGGCCACTCCTTTCTGCAGAAGCAAACAAGGAAGAAGAGGTTTCAGGTCAAGGTCACTTGAATATTTTATTAACTAACAGACCAAACTACGTCAACAACATAAATTAAAACACGAGCACTTATTTTAGAGGCATCATTTTGACCTCAGGTTTAATTCTTACAATTGCCTTGTGTTAAATAATAATAATACAGTTCATGTGTTATACAGCAGGTTAATAAGGCTAATTTATTAAGTTTTTTCACTGATAGTCACCATACCCAACTATGGCTAATAAACAAAAACAGTATGATAAAATCATAATAAATTTATTAGTCCCAGTAATACAAGGCGTCAAACAATAATAATTAATCAACATGATCAGATAATTAATTTATAGACAAAACAACACATTGAAACAAAAGAATGTTACAGACTAAATGAGAAAAATAGGCCTACCAGAAGGGACCAATTCCGCTAGACAGAGGTCCATTGAGTCTGTTAGGATGACTGACGAGTAGCATGCATTTAAAAAATTATCGTAGTGTCAAAATGCTAGATTGTAATGGGATTAGAATGTATAAATCATTTGATAATTGTGAATGCACAGACAATAATAATGACAACAAAAATAATTTAAGACAAAAGAATTAAACAAAAGAAGTAAACAATGAAGTTAATCGATTGATCATAGAACAAAAGAAATGATTAGATTAATTACTTTGAACTGGTTTTCAAATAACAAATCTTCTTTCTGTTGTTGCAACTCTGACTTTTCTTTCGCTTTTCTAGATGAAGAAAAACCCAGAAAAAACCCAGTTCATTTAGAATTCTCAATGCAACAGAATCTCGTCAAATCCTCATTCAAATAACTGATCAAATAAAAAGAGTAACATATTCTCAACCTATCAATAACAGATTAACCAGGCCGGTGGGATCACGTGGTTTCCGCTGAAGCATCTTGCGGACTTTCTCGTAATCGTTAATCTCAGTTACTATTTTTAGCTCAACCAATCACAAGCTCATCATCCTTATTCTATTTTTAACTCAACCAGTTAATCTCAGTTACTATTTTTAGCTCAACCAATCACAGCTCATGAAATAAAACGCTCTTGTTCCATACTTGGTTTGAACGTCACTGGGCAGCTCAACATAGGAGCTCTGTCTAGTAATATATGAGGTCGTTGATATTAACTTTAGGAAACAGAGGACATGACAATGTCAAGTCATACAACTGCTACTTTCTGCTCATTAATTATATTGAATCAAGACATTTATACACCACCTCTAATAGACTAAACTGTTCAGAGGCGCTCCAAGAGTGCAAGGTCACGAGAGAATAGGTTTGAGAAAATAAAATGAAGGATTACCAGGTAGGATTTGAAATTGAGTAAATGGGGAGAGCATATTCCAAAGAGAGTCACCAATTGAGTTAAAAGACCGGGACTGACCCATAGGTGTTCTAGAATGAGGAACCAGTTTGAAAAGCAAATCACCCTGAGTGAACTTCTCCCACCGTATTTATGTTGACTCAAGGAATAAATTAAAATTGAAAATTAAAAAGGCACTCCATAAAGTCATAACAATTCCATCATCATTTGCAACTTCAATATATCTTACATGAGTCGTTCTTCCGATTCCTTCAGCTTTCGTTCTTCCGCTGCCTTTCGTCTTCGTTTGATCGCAGACAACATGTCCTCTGCGTCTTCCTGCGCGTCTTCGGTCGAACCAGCCTCAACAGGTTTCGCATTTTTCGTCTTGTCCCCGTAGAAATGGTCAAGTGTGAGGCCGGCTGTAAGAAATCAGGCACCGACTGAAATCATTCACCGCTGTGAAAATTGAGATGGGATTAGATTTTCAATCGTTATCAACTAGAATCCGATTTTTTCATTCCTGAGAAATCATTTTTATATATTTTGATTTAAAATATAAAAAAATTAACAACAGTTAAGTCTGAAGATAAATTCACCTCATACAACTATAATTATCACCAAGAAAACTAGAATCCTTAATAAGAAAACTAGAATTCTCACCAAGAAAACAAACTAGAATTCTCACCCAAGAAAACTAGAATTCTCACCAAGAAAAGAAACTAGAATTCTCACCCAAGAAAACTAGAATTCTCACCAAGGAAACTAGAATTTGTAATAAGAAAACTAGAATTCTCACCAAGAAAACAAACTAGAATTCTCACCAAGAAAACTAGAATTCTCACGAAGAAGACAAATCTTAACATTTCATTCACTACTTCCCTCTTAACGCTACAAACCCAGCACTTGCACCGTACCAGAATTCTTAGTCGCAGCGGCCGACTTTGACGACTCTTCGTCGGTCAACTTCTTCTCTTCGACGTCCGACTTCTTAGTCTTCGTTCCTCCTTTCTTCGCTTCCGTTTTCCGTTTGTCCTTTCTCGCCTTCTGTTCAGCAATTCTCCGCTTCCTGCGGAGAAGATCAAAACAATGCTAAAAGATGCTCCTTTGTATCATTATTTAAGAGGAGGGGTGGGAAGGGGGAGATGGGTAGGGGAAGATGGGTAGGGGAGGTGGGGTAGGCGAGGGTGGAAGGAGGGGGAGGGCAGAAAAGGGGGCAGGGAGGGACAGAGGAATGGAGGGTGGGAGGCAGGGGATGGTCCTAACAGCCACAGCAACGCGTGGTCGGGTACAGCTAGTTTATAAATAAATTTATAAACAAATACCAATAAAACTGACGGCATCAATACTATTTTCTATGACAATTATTCCTTACTATTTTTGTAGCATGCAGTTCAAGCACGAAGACTTGATTGTGGACCCTTTATTTGGAATAGCCTAACCTTCGACCAACATTCCCTTGCTCAGGACTTGTCTAACTCTTTCCATTAACTACTCAAGACTTTCCTCTTTGGCCGTGCCTCGGTTAGGAGCACTTCTGAATAGTTATCTTGAAGGGGTGCTGTTGTATATCAGCTCCTCTGCTATGACACAACACTCGTGAACCTATTCATAAATATTCGTGAATTGTATTGGAAAACTCCTGGGCAGTAACCTTAAAAGGCTCTATATAAATAAATCTCTGTTAGCAAGGAATATTCAACAAAGTCCTGAGATAGGCTTTAGACAAGTGATTCGGAGTTCACAATAAGCTCCAACATAAAAGTACATAGCCAAGATGCACCCTTGAGGTACGAGGAGCAGCTGACCCGCCGTCAGGTGGCAGGGAAGCTTGGAACCGTCTTGGTGACATCAGCTGCCATTATTTGTGTGGGGCGCGGTGGTGCAGCGGCTATGTTTGTGCCTTGCAACGTCTGCTCTGTAGTCGGGAACGCCTCTGAGACTGAGTAGTAACCTTGAAGGGGTGCTATAACAAGTGCACATACAAACAAGAAGAGAGCCGTCTTTTCTTCGGTCGTAAAAACCGGCGTTGCTCACCAGAGTTCGGCTGACTCCTGCTGCTTTTCGTCCATGTAATCCTGAACGGAATACGTTCCCATGATCCGATTGCACAGTCCAACGAGAATCTGAACCTTCGATTCAACGTCGAGTTCATAGAATTCACTGCTTTCGAGTTGTTCAATCAACTCCTCCGACTGCAAGATAAGACGCAAAGTTGTGTAAAGACAAGACGCAAAGTCGTGTAAAGACAAGACAAAGTCATGTAACAATGTAGGCAAACAAAAGGTTCTTTACAGTTTGGTTAAAAACATCATCACAACATTGCACATATCTGTAGACATCCATGATACAAAAACTTCACTGAATCTCTCTTTCACTGCATTATATACGATTCAAAATTCTTGCTTTGTGTCAATTGGGTCTTGCTCCAAAGTATCCTTTTTGGCCACTTCACTGCATCCTCCTAGATGGAACATATAGAAACAGTTGTGCATATGTGCACAACGCAGGGCACGTATCTATGCACTACAATTACACACACGTGCACTTACACACGTCACATGCCCATGCACTTAAATAGCGTGCTCAGCAAACATCTCAAAGGAATCAAACCCCATCACTTCACCTCACGCACACATACACTGACGCGCAAATACACCGACGCACACACACTGACGTGCGCACACACACACATACAGACATAGACACACAGACACGTACAAACACACACACACACACACACACAGACATAGACACACAAACACACACATGATGCAACTGGAAGCGACATGTCTTCACGTCCTCACCACTTCATTGTCCTCTGGTGTCTTCACATCCTCAAATTCTCCATCTCTGCTTCCATCGACGCTGTCTGCATCTGCATCAAATCTCCGCAGACAAAGACGAACGATTTCAGACGCAGTGAACTCACTCACCGCGATTTCAGACAGCGGCACTCGAAGCTCTTTGTAATCCTGTAATGTAACACAAATATCAAGTTGTAAACGCAATCCTGTAATGTAATGTAAATCAAGTTTTAAACGCAATCCTGTAATGTAACGTAAATATCAAGTTGTAAACGCAATCCTGTAATGTAACGTAAATCACGTTTTAAACTCAATCCTGTAATATAACGTAAATATCAAGTTATAAACTCAATCCTGTAATGTAACGTAAATATCAAGTTGTAATTTATGTAGACTTACTCCTCGATGCTAAAACAGGGACCAATGAAACAAAAACAATAGCAACGAAACTGATAGTATTTAGTCAAACTAACGCATTAATAAACACAAAAGCAATAATAAACAGTAGTAACAGTAAAGGTGTCAATATAATAAAAATTATAGTAATAATGGAAGCAGAACAATTGAAAGATTAACATAATTTAAGAAGTGGTACTGGAAGTACTTAGTAATATTTCTGGTAGTAATATTGGAAGTGGTAATATTGGAAGTGGTAATATTGGTAGTAATATTGGAAGTGGTAATATTGAAAGTAGTAATATCAGTAGTAATATTGTAACTGGTAATATTGGTAGTGGTAATTTAAGAAGTGGTAGCAACATAGAAAGTGGTATTTACCTCGGCCAGCTTGTCCTGCAGCAACGTCTGAAGCAGAATGCAGAGAATGTTGGATAGGTACGTAAACCCTTCTTTACCACCAACCAGAGCAGTCATCAGCTTTTCTGTAAAGTAACACAACAGCCAAAAATTTATGTAGCTGCAGAGCTTTGAAACCAAAATCAAAAGAGATGGCTGCTAGTGTGGGGTGTAATGGTGGCGTCGTTGCCTTGGAGCCGGAAGGTTCGAAGTTCGAATCCACCACGCCGCGTAAGGACCTTGGGCAAGTCCTTTACTCACAAATGCTCAGCGCTTCGGCGTGAAACTCCGATGCAGTGTCTGCTCTGCATTCGGGAGCGCCTCTGAGTAGAGAGATCTTGAAGGGGCGCTATAACAAGTGCACATACAAATAAACAAACATCAAACCATATTCAGAAATATTAACAACACTAGCAACAATAACAATTACGACAACAATAATAATCATAATAATAACTAAGTGTTCTCCTGATTTCTGTCATCCTGACAGGTTATTGTACTGGAAGGAAATTATCAACATTATCAAGAATAATAAATAATAATAAAATAATCATAAATAAAAAATAACAATAAATTTAAAATAAAAAATAATAATAATAAATAATAATAATGAATAATAAAAATAAATAATAAATAAATAATAAAAATAACATAAAAAAATAAAATAAAAAATAAATAAAAAATAACAAAAAATAATAATAATAAAAATACTAAATAATAATAAATAATGAAATAATTATACCGGACGTGATGCAATTGGAATCGCTGGGCGTAAGCAGCCCTCGGAAGCAGGAAATGAACTCTGCTACCATGGCAACGTCTCCAAAGAGTTCATTGGCCAGGCCGTCCGGGGTCGGCACAATCTTTGGACTGGGCAGAGGTTGGAGGTCAAGCTCCGTATCTTCATAGCGCTGGAACAGACAAAGATGAGAGTTGTAAGACATCTTCATTTCAAGATCATCTTCATTAGCTTAACAATGCCATCTAATTCTGAATCAGCATCACTACCAAGTTTAAAGACTTTCATAACAATTAAAGGAATGAAGTTTTTCTAAGTTATTGTTTAAATCGTAGATTTGCTTTAACATAACATTCATACATGTTTTATTTTGGCAAGCAAAATAAAATGCAGGAATCTCATCAAATTATACACTCACCGTTTTCATCATCCTACTCCCTTTCTCACTTCTCTGATTTACCTCTCTCACTCAACACTTACCTTTCTCACCTCTTGACTTAGGCGCCATTGAGTGTTATGGCACCATCTTCTTCTTCTTTGCGTTCTCTGCCCCAGCAGGTTCAAATATTTTACGTCTCCATTCTTCTCAGTTCTGTGCTTTTTATGGCACCGTTGACATCATAATTATTACTATATTATTATTATTAATATTATTATTATTACCTCCCACATTTCACACCAACCTTTCTCACCTACTGACTTCAATTTCCCACAGACTTATTTAACAACAACCTACCCTTCTTGATTCAGCGAACTTCTTCTTGAGATGCAGACGAAGTTCCTCCTTCTTCTTCAACATGTGAACCTCGCGCTCAGCAGGCGTCATCTGCTCCCTGCAACACAAACACCACACGTTGTCATGACGACTCGTTGCCATGACGACTCGTTGTCATGACGACTCGTTGCCATGACGCTTTCCTATCAACGACTTTCGTATCCAGGGTTACATACCACATGCACCATTGAAAAGAGAAAAATCCATGCACCTTTGAAATTAACATCACTGGCAGATAGAAAATGGCACACCTCTTTAATACACCTGTTTAACTCAAATCCAGTGCCAGTGCTTCCAACATTCAGACTGCGAGCTGCTGTTATGGGGACCATCCCGGCTCGCTACATTTTTTCAATCTATGCAAAAATTAAGTAAAGTCCAGTCACTGGCATACTTATACATTGTATACTATATATACCTATTTGTCCGTAACTTGGTTTCTCATTTGGCAATGTGAATGCAAACTCCAGCATTGAGGCAGCAATGGGTGTGAAGAGTTAGCTACCTCATCATCTTTGCATCGTCATATGAGAGCTAGTGAAGAGCCCTCTCCTTCAACATCTCATCCTCCCATCAAAAATATATATTACAAGTACACTCATTATTCAATTCAATTCAATTTTCTTATTGAACACCGTA
This sequence comes from Lumbricus rubellus, assembly GCA_945859605.1. Classification (NCBI taxonomy): domain Eukaryota; kingdom Metazoa; phylum Annelida; class Clitellata; order Crassiclitellata; family Lumbricidae; genus Lumbricus; species Lumbricus rubellus. The sequence goes on along the minus strand of OX243822.1, from coordinate 26,948,286 downwards.
TACACAATTTCCCTACAATAACAAAGAAATAATTAAATATTACAACAAAGAAATGATTAAATACCAGAATTTATAAGACAGTTTATAAACATTTGTTTATTATACCATGTCTGTACACCAAAATGCGGATAGCAATTGGTATATTAAAGAATATTCTTATCTTATCTTATATGGGAATAAAGGGCATACCTGAAAGGATGGGTTCAGCCAGGTGACTTTTACAATACCGCCAGGTGACCTTTATAATCAAGCACAGAAATCTCAAACCACACTTCTCCTAAAGCACCTTTAAAATGCACTACATAAATCATAAAACGAAAACAAGGTGATGCAGGGAAACAGTGTCGGCCAACTCACAGTCTCTTCTTCTCCTTCAGTTGGTTGAACTTTGGCAAAATAACGGAACGAAGATCTGGAGGCAACGCTCGGATCTGAGTTTCGGTCAGATCTCGAACGCAACGAGACAAAAGCATTCGATAGCAATGAGCGTTCGTCAATTTGTTCACCTTCTGAAGTCTACAAAACACGCATGCATGTGTGAAACAATGGATGCTCACTGCTCATCAAAATACTTCACGAGTATCGTTCCAATTATAATTACTGGGTATATTTGCATAATGTATGATTTTTTTATGCGTGTGCACGAGTGTGTATGAATGCATGCATGACAACATATGAATGCATGTGTGCAAGAATGCATGTATGTAAGAGTGTGCGTGTATGCATTGCAGGTGTATGCAATGCTATGCATGTGCTCATGCATGAATATTATGTGGGTGAGTGTGTGCATGTATACATAAGACTGCAAGAATGCGCGCGCGCATGAACGTGCATATGCTTGCAAGTATGGGCAAACGCACACAGGCATGCATATCATACATGTGCATTTATCTGTTGTAGAGACGTCCAAACCTGCATCTTACCAATAAAACTTAGTTTCATAAACCGCCCAAGTAATTTTTCTTTTGCTGTGGGCAGGTTTCTGGAAAGGGTGAGCAATACAAGTCCATAGAATGAATGAATGAGTACATGCATGTACATTCAATACCACTTTATACCACACATTTTCCAGTAGCTAGCCTAGTGGACCAAAAGTAGAGAGCAAAGCGATATAAGGCCTCCTTATACCACACCTTTTCCAGTAGCCTAGAGAATCACAACCACAACCCACACCAATCAACGAGATGGAATAGGAAACCAACCTAAGGACTATCGGTGGTAAACTCTTCCGTGGTGTCGGTTTCACCGGGGTCGCGACCTTCTTGACGACCCCGTTCGGGTCGGACGACTTTTTCGGGGTTTCCTTTGTCGTCTGCGACGCGACGTTCGTCGGGGTTTTTTCCGACGATTTCGGGGATGATTTCTTGGCCGAGGAGTTAGACCGCGTTGGCGTCCGTTTCTGCATCTCCTGTGGCGTCTTCTTCACCGGTTTCTTTGGCGACGACGAGTCGGGAATTTTCTGCGGGGATTTCCGAGGCGTCTTGTCGATGCTGTCTTTCCGACTTCCTCCTTTCATGTCGAACAGCGTCATCTGCTTCAACTGAAAAAAGGTAAAATGATGTCAGATTGGTATTGTATTTAATGTATGCGATGGATCTCGCATGGAAAATATTTATTAGAATTATATCATTCCATCACCAAAGATGTCATTTCAACACAGCTCAAGGAGTAGTGGCAATTTTCTGGAGAGGCAGATGGCTTTCCCCCCATTGAAGAGCCACAAAATAACTGAAAACCATATTCAAAACCCTTAATTGCAGAAAAACTCTACTATTATTATAGAATACTAACAAATTACACAATTTAATCAAAACCATTTTATTACTAAATAAATTTTTAAAAGCTTATAAAAAAAGAATTAAAAACGTCCGAATTAATAAAAGCCATTCATCTCACCCGTTTTTTGGGTGACCCTGACACCTCGTCTTTCTTTGAAGCAGATTTCGGTGAGGCGAGTCGATACAGAATCACCGAACTCGGCTTCAGCCCCGACCCTTTCCCCTTACCCAACAAATTCTTCTTTTTCCCGGGTGAGCCCTTCTTCGGGCTATGTACCGGTTTGCCGTCACCATCACCTTGAGACATGTCGCGCAATTTCGCAAGCGGCACATCAAACAAACTATCGTCATCGTCAATTAAATTTTTCGTAGATGCGACTTTAGCAGAGTCGTCAGCGGCCGAGAGTTTCGGTTTCCGGGGACTCTCGCTCATGGATTTCTTCTTCCCGCTACCGTTGCTCAGGGAATGTTTGAGAGAAATGGACGGAGCGTCTTGGTCGAGAATTTTTTCTTTGAGTTTCGCAAGTGGGACTTCAGACGACAGGCTGCTCACGCTGTCCGAACGTTTCAGGCCATTCACAAAAGCCGTGATCTTACCCGGTGTCTTGGAAATTTTTGTGTCGTCCGAGGGACAAGGGTCTTTAGCCGCGTGGCTTGTGTTTGGCTCCAAGCCGGTCTTTAGGGTGAGTCCACTGGCCGATGATGCGCTGAGATTAATGGTTCTTTGGACGCCGGAGGTTGGTTTGTTCTTTGTTTTCTTATCGTGTTTATCCGAGACGTCGAGTTTGCGCTTTTTCGATGGTTTGCAATTCTCGTCTGCTTGACCCTTCGCAGCTCGCTTCTTCGACTTTTTCACGTTGTCTTTTAACTGGTTGTCTGGTCGCTGTCAACAAGACAACGAAAAACAATGTGATGACAACCGTGGAGATATGAGGGGGGGACAGTTAAATGGCAACGCTCTTGCTTGAAGAACGAATATGATCTAAAAAAATGCAGTTCAAAACGTAATCTAGTCTAATCTTGTAGAAACATTTGTAAAGAACTCCGAACAGCAGAGATACTCAGAAGCGCTCTCAGCATGACAGCCCAACGAAAAAATAGAGGTCTTTATGTGCATTGGAAACCACGAAATCGAAAACCTCCTTCGAAATGTTTTCCTGGCAACGCCTCGGCTCCAACAAATCTTTCATGAAATGGCGCTATATAAATTTACAATCATAATTAGTGGGTAAGATCAAACGTTAGTTTCTTCAAGCAGTGAACCACTGAACCTCTCATGAAATGGCGCTATATAAATTTACAATCATAATTAGTGGGTAGAATTCAACATAAGATCAAATATGATTTGATTAGATTAGTCTTGAACATTGCAATCACAATTAAGTAGAATTCCACATAAGATCAAATACGATTTGATTAGATTATCGTTAGTTACCTCAGGCAGTGAAGCGAGTACAGCGCATGGTTTGTCGTGCAGCTGATGCTTGCTCACCATCTGCTCACTCACGATCCACTGACTGCTCGGCTGATGACCTGAGCGCATCGCGTGTGTCCGTATGAAGAAGCGCAACAGATCCTTCTTTGGCACCTTCGCTTCTCGACTACACAACAACAATTTAAATATAAATCAAAATTATTTACTGTTCCCCAAATTTTTTAATTGTAATTGAACATTTATAAAGCGCCACTCACAGATTCAGTAGCGCTCAAAGTAAGTATACCCACATAGTGCTACCACAAGTACTCTTGAGTATTATGACGTTACCTCATTAGGCAGTGATATTGAAGGCAGTTTGTGGAGCAATAGTCACTCGAAAATGGACAAAGTCCAGCTTAATAGGGGCCTATTTACATATTAAAGAGTTTGACAAGACGACAAACATTTATTTAACACGTTGGCCGCGAGGGACGTGTTAACACGTCCACCCATTGAGTCATTTAACACAGCAAATCAGCGGCCAACGTGTTAAAGAAAAACAGTGTGTATGATAGGCAAACAACGAATGAAAAGACTCTATATATGTGAGAAATCAAAATCTTAACTAAAACTTAACAGGCATACATAAGGATAAAGTTAAGGAATATTAATTAATGTGTGTGCATTTGCAAGTGTTTTAAAGTGGGTGAGAGATGCAACAGTACAAATATCTTAAAGTAAGCTGTTCCAGTATGCAATTACAAATAAACAACATACAACAATGAGCAATAACAACAATGACAACTAATGGTGTCTATAAGCCACGTAACAATAACATAGCACCACGATTGTTAAAACAGAATAAAAGGGACACTGCATACAAGAGATGATTTCCCACATTTTAACAGCAGCAAAACACATTATAAAATGAATTCCCAATGGTTTAATTGAAATGAAAAATAAGATAAATTAATTAACTAACACGAGTTCACTTGACGGGATGCTGTTGATGATCTTATCCTCACCATCCAAACGAACGCCATACTTACACGGACAAAGCTGGAAAACAACAACAACAAAAAAGTATATGACGAGTCATTGTTAAGTAACAAGATTTATGTAGCTCCTGCATAGTATGCACCACTACTGATCAGTGAATGATCAGCCTATTTTCCAACCAAACTATTTGATTTGTTACATGATGGACTTTGCAGCACAAGATAAAATAACTAATCATGCCCAAAGAATCACAATCAGCGCTGTCAATACATGACAAATGTGCTCAAAGCACCACAAATGTGTTTAACGCATTGCAAATACACTTAACGCACAAATACGCACAATGCATTGCAAATTCACTTAATGCACAAATACGCACAATGCATTGCAATTTCACTTAATGCACATGTATCGAAATTCATTGAAGGCTCAATTGAATAATTAAAGCACCACAAACGGCAACAATAATCAATATAATTTATATAGCTCATCATTTCTTACAAACCCCTTACAAGACATGCATCCAAACATGACTTTGATCACTGGTAAAACCAGAGACACGGATCAAAATTGTTTATTAAATTTACTAAAAAACCAAATCAACCTACAGAGTCTTTGACAAGTCTCATCCGAAGTAGTGCTATATAAATCTGCAATTACCAACTGGAATCTTATGTCGCTCCTGCACAAAACCCAAATCATATGATCATTCCTTCGTTCTGAAATTCTGACAATCCTCATATAATGAATTTATATAGCACCAAACCTTTGGCGCCTTTCTTGGACTGTCTGCATCCTTCGGCGAAGTTGCCAAAGGTTGACCATCCTCAGCAACCGGCTACAACACAAAAATCCACATAGATTGTAATTATTATTCAATAATAAGTAGTGTATATAGTGTCCACGTCTCTAGCGCAATTGTAACGGCATGAAATTGTAACTGTAGAAATTGATTTATTTATCATCATTGCATTGTAATGAATCTAGATATAAATTTAAAATAAACCTCTCAGTGTAGGCAGATCAGAGAAAAGAAAGTGGTTTTAACTCGAAAATTGCTGATTTATATAGCACTACTTCAGACGAGTCTTGTCAAAGACTCCGGAAACTCAAAACGACTCAAAAAGACTCCAGCAGAAAGAAGCACTTGGTCATCAAACAATTACAAAAGAACATGACGATGAAGGTAGGTGATTCCAATGAAGGCTAAAGCTGAAGAAGCGAGTTTTCGAAGGCTTTCCGAAGAGCAGGCCTCTGAAGACGAAGAACAGAGCTGTCCCTAAAACTAACTCTGAGGCATAAATGGGTATTATTGACCTCACTTTCTCAGCTTCAGCATACGAGGGCGGGTGGCAATACCTCTCCCTCACCATCTCATCTTTCCACCATAGTTGACAGAGCTCCACATATGCAAACAAACGCTCACAAAGAAACTCTAGAATTGTACATCATTCACCCGAAAACACAATAGATTGAGATAATTTTAAGAAACACTGAAGTAATTCTCCACCTTTTCAGTGACGGTTGGCTCAATCTTCACGATGGTTCCACGCATTCTGCAAAGTAGAAATTCACGAATAACACGGTCGCTTAAGTCAACAAAGACAGCCCTGAAGAAGCTGCGTAGAATATTTAAATGTAAACATAGGTATGGTGCAACCGTGAACACAGCACAACACCTCAAGGACAGGTCAGTTTCACTCACAAGAAAATCTTTACACAATGAAATGTGGAAAGTAAAAATAAACAAACAGATATTCATGCTACAAAAGACGTTAATCCGTCGAACTGAGGCATGCATTAATATAGTGCCCCATCAAGATAATTCAGAGGCGCACTCGACCCAGGCATGGCCAAAGACAAAAGTCTTTGAGTAGCATTATATACAAAGAGTCAGACAAGTCCCGTGGAAGGATGGAGAATGATGACGATGATAGAACAGAAGAAGAAAAAGATATAGAATTATCGATGACAAAACGAATCGTAAGACTACACTCACATCTTTCCATGCGCCTTCACTTTCAGCGTCACATATTCACCGATTGTGAGGAACTCGTGAACGTTTCGCCACGCCTCATCGACTAAACCGTCCAATGAACACGTACCTGTCAAGTATCAACAAGAAACAACCACAGCTGTACTACCAGTATGTGAAGTCATTTAACCCTTGACCGACCAAAGTGTAGTAAATACTAAATAGTATGCAGTATCTTATACCCTTGGTCAGTAAAGGGTTAAAGAGTGCTTTCCATTGGCAACAATGCCTGTGAACTATGATTGTGCATCTACGGGTTAAGTCACAAACACAAAACTGTTGTCGGTTCTCATGCATTTCAAGCTGCAGCATTTCAGATTCACAATTCTCAGTGACTTTGTGTAAACACGACTGTTTTTAAAACGATAGCAGTACTAACACGGCTTCTTTTAGTTTGAGCCTACTTTCCCCCAAGTCATGCAATCAAATCTAATCTAATATGATGTCCAACACTGCCATCAAAATGTACAGAGCTTCAATCTCTTCATCATAATTTATGCATTTAATACAATTCTAAGTATTTTTATGGATGGTTCTCCGCTCTCTTTGAAAAAATCATTCTCAGACTTTCCGCTCTCATCTTAAGACAGTTTTATTTGGCCGTGCTGAGGTTGGGAGCGCCTCTGAGTAGCCCCCTTGAAGAGGCACTATATAAATACATATGATGATGATGGTTCTCTGCCCGTAGACAGGTTCATTGGCTTTACGCACCTGGGGATGAGATGAGTGAGGTGGTTTCCCGTTGCCTTCCCCACAGACAATGATGGGTAAGCAACTTGCCCAAGGTCGCTCCGCAGCAGCTTGCGCCTCTGCGTCCCACACGTGCTAGCCTGAGATATCTAAATCTCCGATTGTCAACTCCCAGCCCGGAGCTTGAAAATGCATATAATGAATGAATGAATGAATGGATTGATGACACATCTCTTACTGTGATGGACCAGTTCAAGGATCTGTTTCTCGAAGATGTGAGGAAACCCGTCGTCTAGCAACCGACGAATCCTCTTCTCTGACTCCATCGCTTCCTTGTGCGTCAGTTTCGTGACGCCAGTCGACTGGCATGTCCAGACCTGCTCCTTGTACAGCGCCTGACGCTTCTCAAACTCCCTAAGAACATTGGTCAAGGAACCCAACACATTCCCTAATCTTGGTTCAATCAATCAATCGTAATTTATATAGCGCCCCTTCAAGGTACCTACTCAGAGGCGCGCCCGGCCGAGATCATGCGGAAAAAAACATCTTCAACAGTTATCGGTTATTGGAGAGAAGAAAAAACTCAATGTAGCGCAGGAAGTACAGGTTCAATCCTCCTTACAAAATATCGATAGAGTGTAGGGATTTTGAGCAATTCCTTTGCCCACATTTGCTCAACTGTATTGATGTTTGGTCTTTATGTAGTGATGCTTAAAAATACAATGATATACTTACACCTTGACAAGGATGCTTTTTCTGGTTTAAACGTCGTGCAAACCAAAGTGCAGTAGAAGCAGTTGGTCTTAATAAACAATATGCTTACTAACTTACTACAACTGTTACTAATTTACAGCCAATGTTGTGGTGCATGTCTCAATACATAAAATAGCAGCATTCTTAAAAATAAATAATGAAGGGTATTACTAATGCGTGAAGCTTCTGCGGCGGAACCTTCCGCCAGATAATGCCTTCCGAAACTGCTTATACGGCGGAAGTTCGGGAATCGACCCGAAAAAGAGTTTCTAATGGCTAAACTAACCCTAACACTAACCCTAACCGACCCTCACGATGCCTAACCTGCTGTTCGGGTCGATTCTACACGTCTCTCCGGTATACATTTGGCGCATGTGCACATCCTTCCGCCGTATAAGCAGTTCGGAAGGCATTATCTGGCGGAAGGTTCCGCCGCAGAAGATTTATCCATTACTAATACATGTACATCTTGACAATAGTTTAACTATGAATGGAACCTTCCATGTTTACTCATGCAGAACCTTATTTCTATAGCAGTCTGCTACCAGTACCGTGGTAACAATTCAACATACAAAACTAATATTCACCAATTGTGCACTCGGTATCTGCATAAAATTCCAAAATATTGACACTTCACACGTCTAAAAATTCCACAACTTTATATAATTTTGCAACGAATAAAATTAATTAGCTAGCCATCTTCTGCTGCAACGACGCGCTGGTGCATTAAACCGAAATCGTGACGGATTCTAGAATCACTGAAAACGTTCTTTAAATCGTCTTTTTGCTTAACCCAGGGCTAATCCGATCTCGAGTGTTTTTAACGAATGTTTTGATTGATTCAGCAACAACGTAACGGACAGACGAGAACACAGGGCACCGCCATCTTTGATGTACGCAAAAAACGGAATTAATCAAAGGATACTCTTTACATAAGAATTGTTCCGACGTGTGCGGAATCACATAAACAACATCCGATGGTCCCATATTGACGAAGGACTTCGCCGGAGCCAGAGCTTTTCCCTTCAGCAGCGGCATTCCGCATTTTAATCCGGAAAACCTTCAGCGAGATGATTGCTCCGGAGTTCGGAAAAACTGGCGCGAACAAACTGCACCGAAATGCCTTATGTAACGATCGATTTGATTGGCTGCAGCGACGACAGGATATGTCTCGACGATTGCCATTTGATAGTTGCGTCACGTGAGGTAATGTAATGTAAACCTCAGCAGGTGGGAGACGTACTGCTCGAAAAATGTAAACAATGCGTGTATTGGACATTAATAATATTATTTTAGGTAATTCGGAATTTATTATTTTGCTTGCAATTTAAAAATGTTAGAACGTGAATGAACGTTACCGGTCAAAACGTTCAAGTGTTTAATTTATAATGCATTCGGCTCATTGAACACTTTTAAAACGTTTTTTAAAATGCATTTATCTGTGAGATAGACAGTTTCGCGAGTCATTATCAGGAAGCTAAGAGTTGAGGTCTGCCCCTGAGAAAATTTGGGGTAAAAATGTTGCTTGAGGAAAGACATCTGAGTGCATGGTTTCTAACTTTTCACTGGACAAGCTTAAACACGGTTGGACGGCTTTAATAGGTGTCACACCTCTCTTTAAGGTCCGTTAACGAGCCGTTCTAGCCCACCTACTTTGGGCACCTCCCTCTGGGTCAACGTTTGCTCTAACACTTTATTATTTAGATCTAAAAATAAATTGTCAAACTTTTGGCCGTGATAGGTCTCGTTTCTTGCAAGATGGTGAGCCTGCAGGTTCAGCCTAACATAGAAGGAGAAACTTTTGAATGTGACCAGCTTCGGGCTGTCATGAGAGGAGCGCTATAGAAGTCACTTGATTAGAGCGATCGTCCATATTTTTGGTCGTCGTGCTGCCACCTAGCGACGACGCCAGAATAATGACGATCATCTAACTAGGTCAACTCTCGCGGAACAACATGGCGGCGGAAAATGGGTCATTGAGGAAACAAGACGCTATCCGTAAGTTCCCTCGGCTGTACCATCGCTCACCCTTACCGCCCCGATGTTCGGCTGAAGCCCTGCGATAAAGATACACCGTTTCTGGGACGCCCTTTGACGCACGAAGCGCAGACCAAGACAGCGTTTTTCGTCTCGGATCTTCGTTGTTGAAAAAGCTGATGCGGTGCTCCTAAGACCCCCGGAGCTCACGAGCTAATCGACGGTTGTTTTGTGCCAAAACGAAGGATTTATTCTTGATGCATTGAACAGATTTATGGCTTGTTTTAAGGATGATTGCCTTGTTAATAATTTCTTCAGGCTTTACGAATTCACGAATTCGAGCGCCTTGAAAACTTTAGGCTACGTGGGTGTGTTATTGTTTGCATGAATCAAACGAAAACAAAGACCAATATTCTTCAGTGCACATCATAGTTGTGTGATTGTCAAGTCTAACATGTACAGTGTAGGGCTGAGTATGACAATAGCATTGTCAATGTTAGGGTGAGATTCCCTAGCATTCTATCTACATCTAAAGTTCTGTCAACCAAATCACCTTTCCCATTTATTGCCCTACTTTAATAATAGGTCTTTGTACTTTGCACTGGGTTCCTACCATACACTTAACCCATTCATAACAATTGTACATAAAAGATCAAGAACACTAAGAGGGCGGTAGTGATATGAAAAATGCCCCAGTTGTATTTGTTTGCATTTGCTGACCCTGGATTGAATGCAGTAAGTAAATAACAAAATGAAGGCGACATGATTCTGCAAATCAGAAAAGTGCAGCCATGTAATTTTTCGTTCAGTTACAGTAATCTATGCGAGAACAGACAGATGCTTGCACAACTGTGGTAAAGACAGCATGGCAACAGATCTTCTCATGGTTCTCAGTCACCTCAAATGAAAAAAAGCAGGAGCGAGTACAATTTGAGACATGCTTCGTTAAGTTTAGTGATGGGTCAAGAGTGATGCCCGAATTTCATATGAGAAAGTAAACTTATTACATACCGGTATTTGTCTTACAAGCAATAACATGGCCCCAAAACATATCAAACAGCATCTATTCATCGGTTTCAATGTGAATTAGGAAACAGTGGAACCAAAGAATGAGAAACATAATATGTATGATGTATCCAGTCAAACAGAAAAAAAGAGCAATAACACAAACAATGCAGTTTAACATAACAACACAAGCTAGTGCTAAATAATGCTAAAACATCGCATGTGACTGACTTGTGTGGATATATAAATAAGACACTTTATTTCTTTCTAGAATTCCTTATCAGGCATTCCTCTCTCATTTTAAGATGATTTTATTTGACCGTGTTGGGGTTGGGAGTGCCTCTGAGTTGTCACCTTGAAGATGTGCTACACAAATTCATTTCGTGAATGAATGAATATCTCTCCACTTATTTACCTTTAAAAAAGCCTTGCAAATATGTGTCTACAACTTTGGTTCACTTCACAATGCATTTATATTCACTGGAGCTACAAAAATGCTCTTCATCATTTCAGAGGCAGAGGTCGGTCAGGGATACGCGATGCCGATCGCTAAAGTCGACTCGACGAACTGCTACTCAAACTCCGACGACGTCTTCGGCAGCAACGACTCCGAAGTCGCGGTCGCCGGACTTCTAGCGCCACCTGGAGCGACATTCGCGTACCACGTCGAAGCGATGCCAACAACGGACGAGGCCGGGGACGCGTGCGAGGGCACCGACCTCGTCATGCAGTGCGTTGACTACCTCGACGAGAAGGCCAACGCCGAGGACGATTGCGAGGACGACGGGGGCAACGGCGGCGCTCACGGGGACGAGGGACAGATGGTGACGCTGGCCTCGGGATATATGACCGGCAACGGCGGGGACGGTCAACGCGGGGTCGACCCCGGGAAGGCGTTCGAGTTCATCCAGGTCATGCAGGACGGCACGAGAGTCATAGGTCGTATGCAGATGCTCAACGACCACAACCACGACCTTTCCGTTCAGGAAGTCGAAGTCGTCGAGTGCAGCGCGAACGAAGTCGAAGTCAGCTCGATGGACGGCGGAGAAGTCGCGACGTCGACTTCGACGGCGACGCTGCAGGTCGACCCGTGGGGCGGAGGAGGAGTCGCGACGTCGAAGAACGTCGTCGTGTCGACGCACGAGGGCGCCACCGTGCTCGTTGCGATTCCCGCGACTTCGACTTCGGCGAGTTCTTACTTCGTTCTGCCGAGCGGAATGGTCGGAGGTCAGCAGCTGTTGATTCCGACGACGGCGACTTCGACGTCGATGCAGGAAATGTATCAACCGATCGTCGAGGGAACGTCGAGGATATATCATCAGGGAACGACGTCACAGTTCAAGTGCATCGAACCGAGCATTGGTGCGTTCTTTCGTTTATACCAGGATTTGAGTTGGGAGCGCTCTTGAGTAGTTCCTCCATCGTAGCCCCAAGGGGTGCTATATAAATCCTTCTAATGAATGACTGAATGAATGATTGAATGGATGAGAAGTTATATAGCAGCTCTTCAAGAGACGCAGTTGATTCAATTGGAAGTCATCTCATTTGGTTCACTGGTGGCTGTAGTTGTTTGTATGCGTTCGCATGTGCATGCATATATGTTTGTATGTATGTATTTACATGTATACATGTACGTGTTTTTTTAATGCAACTTGTAATGATATATAATGTATGTTTGTATACCACATTCATGTATGTTTGTGTGTATGTATGTACACAATTCTGTCTGACAGGACTTCCCTCTTCTACCTTCTCTTCTCAAAACCCGCTTTTTCTTACAGGGCCTTGTGTACTGGGAGGTGCTTTATAAATGCTCAACTGGAATGCAATGCAGTAGAATTTCATTGACGTTGGGTGCTATACAAATCCTCATAATGAATGGTTGAACGAATGATTGATCGAATGATTGAATAAATGATTGAACGAATGATTGAATAAATGATTGAACGAATGATTGAATGAATTATTGAACGAATGAGAAGTTATTGTCGCCCTATGCGCTGCCAGCACGTGGAAGGACTAAGGTCTAAGGTAAGGTAATGATTTCAACAGTCTGTACTTTTTGCGTACAAAATACTTTCTCCTATCGACAGTCAGCAGTCTCTGTTGCCAGAAAATGTTGTTAAACTGTGGCATCAATCTGATGAATGGATTGATTTTCTATTGCAGCCAAAGGAGGAGGAGGCGGGTCGAGTTCGTCTCTACAGAAGTCCGACTCTGGTCCGACTTCGTCGCGACTTTCCAGCAGTTCGTCTTCGCCAGGGGTCGTTCATAAATGTCTCGTCTGCGGCGATAAATCGTCTGGCGTCCACTACGGTGTACTTGCGTGCGAAGGGTGCAAGGTAGTATTGGTCAAATCTTATAACCACTGTGATGTACTTGTCTTAGACGATCATATCTGTCATGCTGGTATCTTTTCAGTATGGCATACTTGCCTGTGAAGTATCCATGGTGATCCTTTGTTTTTTACTGGGTTCAAGTTGCGACCTGTATAGTGTATAGGCCCTGGGTCATATGATCTGCTGTAACCCATGGTGGCAGTCATGGAAGATCAAGCCTTATTAATCTAATTTAAAATCATCTTTCTTATTAATCTAATTTAAAAATCTTCGTTTTCATCTAATTTAAAAATCATCTTTTCTTTTTCATCTAATTTCAAAATCATCTTTTCTTTTTCATCTAATTTCAAAATCATCTATTCCTACTTTTCTCTCGGAAGGGGAAAGGAGAGGGATTGATCCTGGTTGTGTAGGGGAGATAGAAGCCCATAATTTACTCTGTACAGGTCTGCCTCACGACCTGCCAAAAATTCTTTGGAATTCTGAATATCTTCTTCACATTTAATTTCTTCAACCTACTGAATAACTCCCATAACCTTAACACAACCTGCTGATGCTCTATGCGCATGGTGACCTGTTTGTTCCTATGGCTTGATCTTCCACAGTGCTGCATAGAAGCTTTGCTATGGTCGGTCCGTCTTTCTGGAATAAGTTACCTATTAGTCTCCGTAATGAACTTCTTTGTCTTTCTTTGCCCCTTTTCCGCAAGCGTTTGAAAACCATTCTCTTTGATTATGGTTTGGTGTCAGGTCGGGAGCGCCTCTGAGGAGTTCTCTTGAAGTGGCGCTATATGAATGTTCAATTACAATTACGCTGTTCTGACGTTGTTTCTTCATTTCCTAGGGATTCTTTCGACGTGCACTGCAAGACATTGGCGATCCGAGTCGCAAGAAATGCTACTACAACAAGAATTGCGACATCAACGTCGTCACTCGTAACCGCTGTCAGTACTGTCGGCTGAAGAAGTGTCTTGCGCTCGGAATGTCACGGTCCGGTGAGTTTACGCTACGGTCGACGTGATGAATGGTGCGAATGGTTTGTGTCTTTGTTTGTTTTCTTTTATCGTTTATTTTAAATTTTTATCTTTTTGCGTTGTGTATTAATGACATTTTTGATGGAGCATTTGTTTTGTAATACGAAGATTGCAGATTCATTCAAGAATTTATATAGCGCCCCTTCAAGTAGCCCACTCAGAGGTGCTCTAACATCGGCGATACAAAAAAGTTTCAAGGAGTCTGTAAAGCACTGGTGAGTTAATCGTATTTTGAGCCTTTCCCTCTGAGATGGTTACTGTGTAGGGGCCTTGAGCAAATGCTTCACTCACAATTCCCGATGATAATTAGACACCTTTGAAAACGGTATAACTTGAGACTATATAAGGATGGAACGCCTTGTAGCATGGATTTCCCTCTGTGTAGAGACTTTAAGCAACGTCCTTCACTCACAATTTCCGATAATAATTAGACACCTTTAAAACGGTTTTAAACGATAATATATAAGCATGGAACGCCTGGTAACGTGGGAGTAGGTGCCACTGAGACGATTACTGTGCAGATACTTTGAACAAGTCCTTCACTAACAATATTGCTTAGTTAGTGGATGCTAAGACATTAGTTAGTTAGTAACGTATAATTATATTTAAATAATGACTTGATTTACTCCAATGTTTAAGTCATTTCGCTCAGCTTCTGATTTAATTTGCATTTTTGATTAATGATTATCACCTCTTTGCATCATAGCAGAGTTTTGTACTGTACGCCCCACTGCATTTTAATAATCGAGCGTTGTTCCACTTTCTGTTCACAGCTGCAAAACTCGGTCGGCGTTCGCACAAGATGCGCGAGCTCATCAGCGAAGCGAGTCGAACGATCGAGGATTCGCAGACGGCGCAGGCGCTTCACGGTCTGCTGAGTCTCAAGTCGCTCGAGTCGACTTCATCGCCGACCGACTTCCCGAGTCTGATGCGAGTCATCAGCAGCACGAGCGCTCAGAAGTCGGACGAGTACAATTCACCGGATGCCGCGGGGATGACAAACTCTGCCTTGGATCAGTCGACCGCGACGTCGGGCTCGTCGTCACGGTCCAGTTCACAGGCGTTCCTACGCGAGTTCCTAAAGGAGGCGAGCACGCCGAGTAAGTCCAGCGCTCGATCGGGGGTGTCGCTCGTCGTACGAATGCCACAGGGTCAAGACCAGCAGCATTCTGCCCCGAAGACGAAAGCAATCAAGCCAAAAGTGCTCCCGGACGCGGTCCAGCGAACTCCCGTCGCCGTCATGTCGTCTGGAATTCACACATCGTCGATCGAGCGGTTACAGATGAGCGGAGGCGAGCAGGTGATGCAGTTGCCCGTCATCGGGGCGAAGAGTCCGGCCACCGAGGGCCAGTACCGGGTCGTGTTCGTGACCCCGCCGACGTCCGCGAAGACCGTTGGGTCAACCGCGACGTCGGGGTCGTTGACCGTGACGACTCAGCAGCACGACGTCCAGCAGGCGGTTCCGCTTCAGTTGATCGCGACATCGTGTGGGATGCTCGCCTTTCCGCAAAACATCCAGCTGCAGCAGCTCGTTCGGCAGTCGCCAACCGAGTCAACGTTGGCGCCGTCGCAAACTATGACCCCGATCGTCATCACGCCGTCGTCCGTCAACAAGAAACAGTCCGGTTGGCCGCTTTCCTTCGTCGCCGCCGCTCCGACTTCGACTCCAGAGTCAACCGCCGTCACGGTGTCGACGAAGCGGAAAATCTCGCCTGCCAACGCTGCCGACCAGAACCGTCAGACGAAACTGTTGCGAACATCCCTGACATCGTCAAACGACGTCAAGTCGACTATCTATTCGACGACGTTGGCCGACGACAAAATCATTTCTCGTGGCCTCGTTTTTACGTCGCAGTCGACCGCCCTTCGCGCTACAGCGATCGCGCCGCGCGATTCCAACGCGATCAAAAGCGTTGTCTCGCCGATCATCGTTGACGTGAAGGGCAACCAGCTCGTCTCCATGTTGCCAAAGCTTGCGTCGGCGCCGTTGCCAACCACCGCCACGACGACAACGCCGATACTGTCGGCTCAGTTGCTAAGCAACAGTTTCGTGATCCAACGCGGCAACGACGGTTCCGGATCGTCGGTCGATCTTCTCGCGCTTGCGGCCGAAAGTTCCGGTTGCCAGAGTTTTGGAATTTCCGGTGTTGGGGGAGACGTTGTTGAGAAGCGAGAGACGAGATTGACGAACCAGATAAGCGACGGATTTGATAAATTCTTTGGAAAGCTGCAGACACCACAAAGCGGCGTTCGTGTCGACAGCAATGGAACGAGAGAGGTGAGGAGGTCTCATCGGGTAGCGATTTATCCTCAACCCTGGTTAACTTACCCTGTTGATAGCAGCTCAGTTATCTTACCCTGGTGAAAGGATCTCAATGAAATCAAACATCCTTTCTGCCATCCTTACTACAACAAGCAATGGTTCGTAAGGATGGTAGAAAGGACGTTTGATTTGAATGAACGAGTGAATATATTGGATAAGAAAATCAATATGAACAAGAAATATATTTTATGTTTTCATTGAATATATTGGATAAGAAAATCATTGTGTGCATAATTATACGAATGAGAAATATATTTTATGTGAATTTATTCTCTTTATTTTGTATTGTATTTAATTTCAATCTGTTGTAAATTGTTAACCTAGCAAATACCACAAAGTTGTCTGGCTTAGGGTTTCACCACGGTAACCGTTGTCGCCATGGAGATTTTTCTGTTGTCAGGGCAACGAGATGGAATTGGATCGGAACTGTGGTGACCTCTGTTGGCAGAAGTTCAAGCTGTGGTTCAGCGAGGTCCTGCGTGACGTCATTCGATTCGCCAAATTCATCCCTGGATTCCAGACGCTCGATTTAGACGACCAGGTCACGCTCGTCAAGGGAGGGGCATTCGAAGTAGGAGTCTCACTTGTGAAGCTATTTAAAAAAAATTCTTTGTATATGTACAGTTTTTGGTTATGCATGTATTTTTTTGCTTGTTTTTTATTTATGTATTTAATTATGTAAGGGGCAAGTAATTGGGTGATGGCGTAAAGCTGAAATTTTCCTGGCAACACCAGGTACTTCAGCTGGTATAATAGTAATCAGGGCTGGTTTTTAAGGAATTTTTAGAACTGCACAACTCCTTCTTTCCTTTCCCATCCTCCATGGTAAATTACTTCCAACCGAAGGACAATTACCTTTTTTGATAGTTTTTACTGCACATAAGTGCTTTTACAACTGCACAAATCTATTTACATGTAGAACCACATTTTGTGTACAACTACACGTTAAAAAAGCCCTGATAGTAATATGATATAATAATAATATAAGTAAGTAAGTAAGTTTGAACTTTATTGGACTGCCTGCAAACGCACTGCTGGAACATTTAATGAGAACAAACAATAACGTGTACACTGTAAAAAACTTGAAATATGCACTTCAATAATCATAGTATACCACTACAAAGCATAAGAGACATCTTTGGAACTGAATAGGAGAGAACAGATAGACAGAAGAGAAAAACAATAATAAGGTCACCTGAATAGCATCCGTGTTATAATTTAATAATAATATGATAATAACAATATAATAATTATAATAATGACAAGGCCTGACAATTCCGGACTAGTTTTTAAACAATAGTTAGTAATGGATCCTAGATACCTTCGGGCGGAAAAAAAATAATAATAATAATATAATAATAATAATACACAATATAAATAATATAAACATAATAATGGTATAATCCTGGTTAATTGTTTTCTATCCAGGTGGCGTGTGTGGTCCAGGCGCCGTTTGTTGATGGTGAGCATGGTCTGCTCTACCTTCCGAACCTGAACCCCGTCACGCAGGGCGACCTGAAGGCGGCCTTTCCGCTTGGCGAAGCGTTCTTCGCTCTGCTCTTCAATTTCTGTTCACGCTTCAACGCTTTCCGACTCCTACAGCAGGAAATCGCTCTCTTCTGTGCACTTATGATCATCTCACCAGGTCTACAATCTAATCTAATCTAATCGTACCCTTATTCTTTTGATATTCTTTTTTATTTTATTTATTTATTTATTTTTTTCTGAACCAAACATACATAATGCAATTATGGCAGTGAATATAATACTTTAACATAATTTGGTTAAAAGGGGGAGACCTTGAAGAAATGGACAATCCTGCTAATAAGCCCACCCATTAATCATGTAAAATATTTTTTAAAAAAATAGCACAATTGCAGGAATATAAAGATCATTAGGAAGAGAAAAAACGAAGAAAAAATTCAACAAATC
This sequence comes from Lumbricus rubellus, assembly GCA_945859605.1. NCBI lineage: Eukaryota > Metazoa > Annelida > Clitellata > Crassiclitellata > Lumbricidae > Lumbricus > Lumbricus rubellus. Next base: position 26,930,005 of record OX243822.1, on the reverse strand, counting down.
CAGGGTCATGAAATCAACTGTTTACTGGTTATGTGGATTAGTTGTAGAGCGAAGTTAGGGTAAGTTGTTAAAGTCATCATTAGTCGTTTAATAACAACAAGGTTATAGGTTCTATCTTCCTCCCTTTGAGATGGTTACTGTGTAGGGATGTTGAACAAGAGTCGTTCGCTAACAATTTCCGATGATAATTAGACACCTTTAAAACGGTTTTAAAACGATACTATATAAGTGTGGACCTGGTAGCGTGCGACTGAATTTTGGGTTCATTGTTCTGAGACGGTTACTGTGTAGAGACTTTAAGTAACGTCCGTCGCTCATTATTTCCGATGATAATTAGACACCTTTAAAACGGTATATATCGATACTATATAAGGATGGAATGCCTGGTTGTGCAGGAACTTCTAGGGACATTGAACAGGAGTCGTTCACTAACAATTTCTGATGACAATTAAACACCTTTAAAACGGTTTTCAAACGCTAATATATGTATGGATGGAACGCCTGTTTATGCAGGGTCTGCTTCTTTTTCATCTGAGACGGTTACTGTGTATTTGTGTAAGGACACCGAGTCCTTCACTAACAATTATTGCTCAATGCTCATCTCCTTCAATTGATGCTAAATCATTAGAGAATTTGGACTTCATAAGATTCGCCTGCCACCTGTACATCTGGTCTTAAATTCTGCTGCTAGACTTATTGCACCAATTTCCTCGATACTCACACATCTCCACATGCATGATTCATGGCTTCATTGGCTCCTTATCTCAACGCAAATCAGATACAAGGCTCTGCTTTTCGTTACTAAGTCCCTGCAGGGCTTAGCTCCTAAATACATCTGTGACTTGATGTGCAAACCTTTTTCTGCAAGATCTTCTCACCCTCTTTGTTCTGCTGACCGCCTTGGTCTACTTGTACCTTGGTCATAAACCTCCTTAACCCAATTAATTATTCTTTTAATCAGCCTTTTGCTATTGTGGGTCCCCCAATCTTGAATCACCTTGCAATTCGTAGCAGGATTCTGGTGGGAAATTAACCTGCATCTCTTCTCTGTTCAAAGACTTCGGGCCTGTCATGCTAAGAGCGCCTCTGCATAGCTCTGCTGCGAGAAGCGCTTTACACTTGTTCATTTTAGATTAGATTAGATTAGGTAGTGGTGCTTTATAAATTCATAATAATAATAATAATTCTACTGGCATTAAAACGTTGGCCGCGAGTCATTAACACAGCAAATCAGCGGCCAACGTGCTTTATAAATTCATAATAGTAATAATAATAATAATTCTACCATTAAGATGAATCACATTACATTACTGTTGTGTTGTCTTCACATTACATTACATTACATTACAATACTGTTGTTTTATCTTCATTTCCAGACCGTCAGGTTCTAAAGAGCGACAAAATGGTTCGCCAGCTTCAGGATTCGCTCATCCAGGCGCTCGGAGCGTCGCTCACCGAGAGCCACCCGCTCGACTCGAGCCTCTTTCCCCGCGTCCTGCTCATCATTTCGACGCTGCGCGAGTTGAGCATCGAGTACAAGCGCATGCTCACGAGCGCCGAGGGCAAGGCAGAACTTTCAGACCAGCTCCACAGCGAATTCCTCGAAATCCTTGGACTCGTGTAGTCGCTTCTTGCGTCGATCAGTGGGGGTGTGGTTAAGTCGGCCGTCCTTTTGTAAACCCCGAGTATTTCGGGGTGGCTGCTACAGTCGTCTCTCGTCCCCCACGTCTTGTTGGGGTTGCAAGCGGAGCGACCCGTTGCATCCTGGACGAGATGGGGAGTCTTCGGATTGTTGCTTGGGTTTTTTGAGGGCTGGGAATTTCCCGGGTTTGAGGCGATTGTACGTTCGACCGTTGTTTGTATTTGTTTGACATCAGATGGCAGCAGATGATTTCGTCGTTATATGAAATGGTTAAGAAATCCGTCGCGATAGAGAACGTTGTTGATTTGTTGGATCGTGTTTTGATCGCCGATGATCTTATTTTTATCATCCGCACATAAAGATCAATGATATGGGATCAATGATCCAAAGATCAGCCGTTGATCATTCAATGATCCAAAGATCAATCGTTGATCATCAGTGATCGATCATAATCCGAAGATCAACCGTTGATCGCCATCGATCGATCGATCATCCAATGATCCAAAGATCAATTGTTGATCATCAATGATCCAGAGATCAACCAATGATCACAAATCGCTCACTGATCCAAAGATCATCCGTTGATCTACTGTAACAGACATTTTTTCTGTTCGAACTTTTCTGTTCCAATAAATTTGATTTGATTTGTTGAGGAGACGAGAGAGTGTTGTCGATTGAAAAACTGACTGTTGCGTAGACGAAGGAATTAATTCAAACGATTCATTCTTTTCGTAAAATTATCGTCGTATTTGTTTGACGCTGATCAGGGATTTTGTTCCTGTTGTACAGTCTTTCCATTCACTCGTTCTTGTTCCTTTGCTTCAGTGCCTGACCCTACTTAAGACCCTACCTTACCGAGTTCTTCATTCCGCAAACAACTCCCGTACCCATGCTTTACATTCCCTACCCCACATCCCTGTAGTCTGCGTTATTTACTTTATAGTTGCCCAGATGTTGGCTCACTTGATTTCTGTTGGTAGGACTTCGTGTTTTAGCAAAGGTCCCTTCGTATAAGCATCCAAATGACTTCTATAAGATCATTTTTTTAAACTCGATTGGATGACTGATTGCCTTATAATGACATGGAGAGTGGAGACTATGTATATGGGCATTTATATAGGGCCTTACATTAACCTTACGAAGGCGCTTACCCGACAGTTATAAACAAGTGCGACGTAAGTGACTTTGAGAATGTCCCATGAGATACATGCAGTGCAGTATCGCGAATTTTAATGGAAGACTGTTCCAGCATGGCAGCATGAAGGTCCAATGCGTGAGAAGGGCTCAGAAGGCACGGTGTGACGGTGGGTGTCAAGTACCCACGAGTTGCAGAGCGTATGAATCGACCTGGTTGGTTGTGGACAGGAACACTAGTATGGGTTCGATTCCCCGTCAATATTCAATAATACGGTTACTGTAGCATAAGGGACGTCGAACAACTGTCCTTCACTCACAATTGCCGATGACAGTTAGACACCTTTAAAACGGTGACACCCAATGCTATATAAGGGTTGGACACGACAGACGAATAATGATACTCTTTATGATTCATGAGGCGGTTACTGTCGTAGGGACGTTCAACAAGTCTTTGACTCACAATAATAGCTAATGAAAGTTAGACACCTTTTAAAATGGTGACACCCAATGCTATATAAGGGTTTGACACGACAGACGGTTAATGATAGGCCCTATTCTTTTAACGGTATGAGACGCTTACTGTGTGGGGACGTTGATCAAGTCCTTCGCTCACAATAATTGCCGATGACAGTTAGACACCTTTAAAACGGTGACACCCAATGCTATATATGATTATTGACGATTATTGATTATACTCTTTTAACGGTATGAAGTCATTCACTCGCAATTGTTGATGACGGTTAGACACCTTTAAAACGGTGATGCCGAATGCTATATAAGGGTTAGACACGACAGGCGATTAATCAGATCTTTCGACATATATGATACGGTTGTTATAAATAATGTAAGGGACGTTCACAATAAATTGCTCCGCACGATTTATATACGCTTGGTCATTAGATGATGGCGCTTCATAAATGCTTAGTATAATTATAATAGTGCTTCAATTAAAGCCTTAGTCAAATTACTCGGTAACTTCTGGATTTTCATCTGATTTTAACACGGTTTGATTTTGGTATTATAATATGATGACGCTATAGAAGTTAGTAATTTACAAGCACAGTTAGCATGCTTCTTAATGACTGGTTTTTGTTACGCTCTTAAAGCTGCCTAAGCTAGGATTAATGTGGCCAAAGTCCCATAATGTCTGGTACAAACTACAGCCACTCGGATGCTCTTGTGCCATTTTGATAAGCTGTCACTGATAGATGCGTTGAATTCGAGCAATATCAAGCAGTGTTAGTATCAAGGGCGGATCCAGGGGGCCAATTCGGCAATGCCCCCCCCCATTTAGAACTGCCCATGTATAGTGGCCCCCCATTTGGTTTCAACAAGCTTTCGAACAATGCATAATGAGGATATTTGGACTGGATGACTAAAAAAGGTCATCAACTTTTTTGGCGGACATGAAAAAAATTTACGCACCCAAGGCCAAGAATTCTTGCCCCCCTGTCCAAAGTTTCTGTATCCGCCCCTGGTTAGTATAACAGGGATCACGAGTTTAGATATTCAAAATCGACAGTATTTGACAAATTCGTAATTTCACATGATTAGATTCGAAGTTTTATCCGCTAAAATGAAAATATGCGAGTCGCAGAATTTGAGCTGAAACAGGGAAGCAACAAGACTCCCCATAACAGTACAGTGAGCAGCTTGAATTTTTGACAATTGAAACGTCATATCAAATTGGAAACGGCAGCCGAAACAGATCAGCATATGAATTGAAACGCGGTGAAACAGTCGATGAAACGAATAGAAACGGATAGACTTGGACGAGCAATTGCAACTGGATTTAATTGCGCTGGTTGATATGTGGATCGAAAGCTTTTGTTGACGGTTGTTTATTTTAAGAAAATGTTTCTTTTCTAAGTTGTTTGGGCAATAGAAGATGTTACTGTGAAATGTGAATACATTCTTACGCAGATTATCAGGCTGTTTCTTAAGTTTTTCTTCATTGTAATGTTATTATTACCCGGTATTTATTTTTCCCCAAGGTATTATATGATTTCGCCAGAATTTAAGTTGGCTCTGGATAATATTGTTACTTGTTTGGTTTGGCCAAGACTCATCAAGTTCAGACATAGTTTATTATTATTATTATGAACATAATAATTAATATTATTTTTATTACTTTTTTTTGTTTTGTTTTTTGTTTTTTTTTGTTTTTTTTGTTTTTTTGTTTATTACTAGTATTAGTTGTTTTAGGTCTGACGTAGATGATTCCTCAGGTGATAAAAAATTGTCCAGAGACATAAAAACTTGCATGTTTGGTTTGTATTATTTTTTTAGCGCCCCAGGTATAAATGATCCCTCAGGCTTTAAAATCAATAATAAAAACATTGTTGTTCTGGAGTTAACGGTCATCCTCGTCGGTCACTTGTGCAAAAGTGCCTCGAAATGCAACGGCATTGAACTTCTGTGTGCAAATTGATTATTATTATTATTATTATTATTATTATTATTATTATTATTATTATTATTATTATTATTATTATTATTATTAACTAAATTATTACAAACATGTTGAATCGATGAACTGCCAAGTCAAGAAATCGTTTAATTTGAATGCAATGAGAACATATCTTCTGAAATATTGCAGAAAATACAAATTTATTTGCACAACAACCACGACAACAACGTTCATACCAGAGGGACACTGCAAAACTGGGATGCTCAGCTGTTCTCAAATAAGTATGTATATAATTACGGTATATAGTCAAGCCAAACAGTCTAATATAATAGGGATGATCAGTTCAATTATACAACCATGATTCATGCTATAAGATGGGATGTTTAGCTCTGGATTAATAAGACAATACAACCGTTAATCATTGGGTACAAGAGATTTTCAGCTCTAATTTAAGACTATACAACCATTATTCATTGTGAGGGGATGTTCAGCTCTAGATTAAGACAATGCAATCACGATTCATAGTGCACAAGGGGATGTCCAGCTCTAGCATAAGACAATACATACAATAACAATTCATAGTGCACAAGGGGATGTCCAGCTCTTGATAAAGAGAATACATACAATAACAATTCATAGTGCATGAGGGGATGTCCAGCTCTTGATTAAGAGAATACAACCATAATTCATAGTGCATGAGGGGATGTCCAGCTCTAGATTACGACAATTATACATCGACGAGTAATATTAGCAGATGGGACATGCTGCTAGAAAACATGACTAAGCACATTAAAAATTACCTGAATAACAAGGGATATCTAGCGGCGTTAATTAACAAACTACAATCGGTGTAAACTACAAGAAACTAAGCCACAGACTTCAGACTGAAACGTTTTTATGGCAGGGTCAAACAGGTGCAATCAATTTCTTTACGGGTCATCCATTCAGTTTGTATGCAGAAAAAAATGTGTATGTTACACCTCACCCCCGAAAGAAAAAAATCTTTAATGTAATTGACATTGCACAGGAGCAGCAGCTGACCTGTGTTGTTGAACTTAACGAATAAAAAAATTATTACTATTATAAGTATAATTATTGAAGTCTTAAACCGCAACTATCAACACTAAAATATTAAAGCACTTTTCTTAAGATAAAAGCTTTAAAATGCTACAATTAGAGTGGAAATTTAAAAATTCTATAAAAAATTGGGATCACATTCCCCTCCAAAAACTACTCCCCTACACGCCATGGTGATCATATTTTCAACACTCGCTCGTACCACCGCATACCTTAATTCCACCAGGCCCCGAAAGAAGGAATTTTCTAGATGAAACATTGCCCCTACATGCGTACGTATAACAAATGGATGCCCCTTAACAGTGACAAAAGCCATCTGCTTGCAAGTTTCACAACAGGTAGTCGACATTTTAGGCTGTTTAGAAGAGATTCCACACTCTTGACAGATAATAATTTTCTTAACATATAATAATTTCTTAACAGATAATAATTTTCTTAACAGATAATAATTTTCTTAACAGATAATAATTTTCTTAACAGATAATAATTTCTTAACAGATAATAATTTTCTTAATAGATAATAATTTCTTAACATATAATAATTTCTTAACCGATAATAATTTCTTAATTTCTTAACATATAATAATTTTCTTAACATATAATAATTTCTTAACAGATAATAATTTCTTAACAGATAATCATTTCTGAACAGATAATAATTTCTTAACATATAATATTTTCTTAACAGATAATAATTTTCTTAACAGATAATCATTTTTTATCAAACCACATACAAATTCGAAAAAAATTCAAAGAACAGACCAAATCGGTTTTAAAACACTTGACAATCGCAAATATTTCACCTTATTTTTTTTACAATCACGTTGAATGATTGACAAGTATAGATTCTTCACCATGTATAATAGAGCACGTGCAATGAGCTTTCTTGCTGTATAAATATGCATTTAGAAATTAAAGACTGCTAGAAAAAAGATTAAGTGATGGTATAAAAAACACAAATTGTGCTGCAGCAAAGTAGAGGATCTGCTGAAATTTTTGATCTTTTGATTATTATTATTAATTAATTATTATTATTAATTCATTATTATTATTATTATTATGCATGTATTAAGCTCTACTATCCAATGTCATAGCAACTGTGAGCTGCAGACTTTCTGAGGCCTCTACACAGCAAAAGTCTCGGAGTAAGAGGAAGATAGAACCCATATTCTCCAGCCAGGAAAATATTTTGGGGACTTTCAGTTCAAGGGGTTCCATTAGACATGGTGCAAAGTACACCGAATCAGCAAATAAAATTTTCATAAATTACTCTGAGGGTTTAAACCAATAAAACCGCTAAATACATTTATGTCTCCACCTAACAAGATCATTGCTCTAACAATTGAGCAACCAACCTTGCTCACAAAAAAACAACAAGCGCTCTAAACCATTCTTGCCGCTCACCGTGTCCAAACTCTGTTGCCTAAATTCTGTACAAGACAGAAATCTTCCAAAAAAGCAAAATTACGGACAGTCCACACCAACAGCCCACAGCAACAGCAACCATGACAATATAAATATAAAATTTCCAAGAACAATTATTCTCGCCATGATCACGAACAAATGACTGCTAACAATTGAACCATAACAATCTCTAACAATGAATCAAACAATCATTCACAATCGACTTAATAACTGATCTTAACCAAGCAATCATTTAACCCTCTAACACAGAGAGTCCACTAAAAGTAACTTGGAAACAAATGCAGCTCGTTGCTAAAGCGTTAAAACTGATCATTCACTATCAATCGACAAGAACTCAGGGGCAATTATAATTGATTTGCAGCACTTAAAATAAAACATTCTGAACCAGACAATGACAATTTCTTTTAACATACTTTAAGGGCTGCTTAGGGACCGTATGCCAATCACGAGCTAATTCTGCTGATTCATTTGCCCCTAAAAACCGACTCATCCCCCCAAAAAATTATTTAATTTTACTGAGTTTTAATTATACACAAAACAGATAAAAATCATACAATCTTAATTTTTCACACTACATAACTGTTAAAGTAAATAAAGATGATTTTTACGATGAAAACCGACACAACCCAAAAAAATTGGTTTAATTTTAATGAGTTTTTAACACATTGACCGCCTACTACGAGTTAACTCGTAGTAGAAAAGTCTCCCGCACACGCCTACTACGAGTTAACTCGTAGTACGATTTACAGTGAATTTCTCGTGATACACGCGGACAATGGCGCACGCCCAATGATTTCCTGGTCAACGTTGTCCACTCCAGAGGCGTGGAGGCTGGATGGGGACTGGGTGAGGGCAGGCTGTGGTCAAAGTGGCGTGGGGGTGGGTGCGATATGGATGGGATGGGGCGAATAACCCAAATTTCCCAGTGGAACCAGGGTGAAAACAAAATGAAACATTATTTTCCCATGAATTTCAAAAGTTGAAATTTGGCATCGGCGGGTGGAGGATGGGTGGGTTTGAGGTGGGAGGACCTGTGTTAGGGTGGGGTAGGCCTGGGGGGGAGGCGAAATAGGACAAAAAAACCTGAATTTACCCTAGTGAGGTGGGCATGGTGGAACAGGGTATGGCGGGTAGAACTGGGTGTGGCGGATAGAGTTGGGATGGTTCGAGCGGGGAGGAGGTGGGTGAAGGCGGAGTGTGTGGATTCGTGGGTGGGGGCGGAAAAAATTTCCCCCAAAATAAAAATTTCCCCGAAAAAAATTACCCAAAAAATTAAAATTCCCCCCCCAAATATTTCCCCCAAAATAAAAATTTTCCCCCAAAAAAATTTCCCCGTGGGGCTGGGTGACAAGAAAGGGGAACATTATTTCTTCAATGTATATCATATGTTGAAAATTTTTCGGGTTGGGGTAGAGGATGGGGCGGTGGGGTGGGCTGACGTTGGGGTTGGGTGGAGCCTGAGTGGGGGTGAAGTATGACAAAAACCCTGAATTTACCCCCAGTGGAGTGGGGCTGTGTAGGGCAGGGTCGGACTGGGTTTGGCAGGGTGGGGTTGGTCTGGGTAAGATGTGGCAGGGTGGGGTTGGTCTGGGTAAGATGAGGTGAAGGTCGGGGTGGATGGACTGGGGTGGGAAAGGGTTCGTGGTATGGACCAGGGTGTGGTGCCGTGTGAAGGGATGAAAACAGATGGAAGCATTATATTTTTCCATGAATTTTATATGCTGAAAATTTTTAAGGGGGGTAAGTTGGGATGCGTTGAAATGGTTTGGGGTGGGTGTCTGGCAGAGTGGGGTGGAGGCGGATTGGGTGGGTGGTATAAGGATGAGGGTGGGTGTGATTAGTGGGATTGGGTCGGGTATGGGTGAGGTGTGGCCGGGTGACATCAAAGTGAAACTTTTTTTTCACATGTATTTCATATGTATAAAATTGCTTGGCGTAGCGGTAATAAATGCCGTGGCGGTCAATGTGTTAATGATACATAAAACATAAAATGATTCCAAGTGCCAGGTATACAATGCTAATATAAAATACACATCAAGAGCCAGTTCAAAAGTCCCCAGTAGCTTTATTATGCAAAAAAATTCTGAGGGCAACAGTTGTCGTAAGCCCTCGTCAAATCTGGATCAATCCCCAGTGGCCGTATGTTGTCCACTCTGTTCTAAACACAACTCAAAAAAAAAAATTGAACACGAAAAACTGCAATTGCTTTGATCAGTTTTGGCAGAAGACAATAATATATATTTAATGCACCTAAAAACACGATAATTAACACAAAAACAAACTGCTCATCGATAACTAAAGCGGACAAGCATGTCAAAAAAGTCCAAAAAACACAAAAAAGCAATGGAAAAAAAACACACACACAAATCAGAAAATCTTTGTCATGGGAAAATAAATGTAAGAACATTGATTATCGTCTATGACTAGTTGTCAGTTTAACAATCGGCAAACGATTTGAAAGAAGAACGACAACAACAACAACAACAAGAAACAACGGCCAGTAAAATATAACTGCAATATGACAACCTCCAGAAAATTGCCTGCTTCTCAAGACAACAACTACTTATTACAATGTCATATTTCAGGACATTTGATATCACCAATGTCTCATTAAACTAAGCTTAAAATTATAGCAGCAGTTGATTTTATTATAAAGGTGTCAAAGGCGAGCGCCGTACGTTTCGCTGACCAATAGATTAATGCATTGCATGTTTATATAATAACTAGCAGGGGTACCCGGCGTTGCCCGGGAATTTTAGGATTCGGCCCGTTTCCCCGCCAATCCCTCCCTCCGTCCCTTCCTACTCCACCCCACCCTCTCCGACCTCCACCGGTAATCCAGGTGTGAAATTTTGGTTTTCCGAAAATATTTTCTTCCTCTCACCACCCCACCACACTCCGACCTCCACCGGTACGCCACACATGATATTTGGCAGTGTCTGGTTGGGACAGTGGCGGATCCAGAACTGTTTCAAGGGGGGGGGAGCCAAAATATTAGATCTTGGGCGGGAAAAAGGAACATTTTTTGGAAAGTTCGAAAAATAGTGACCGGTCGTTGAGGAAAAAAGTACTTTTCCAGCCGCCAAAAAGTTGATGACCTTTTTTTTTTTTAGTCATTCGCCAAATTTTTTGGGGAAAATCATACCATTTCATCCGCCAAAAAAGTTGATGCCCTTTTTTTTTAGTCCTCAACTTGAAAACCGGACGGGGGGGGGGCCCACGTTCCATACAATTTTCCGGATAGGGGGGGGCCAATATCCATTACACCCATATTCGTAATGCTAATTTCAGACCAAATGGGGGGCCACGTCCCATGGCAGTTTTAAATGGGGGGGGCCATGGCCGGATTGGCCCCCCCCCTGGATCCGCCCCTGGGTTGGGACAACCAGACACTGACGAGCAAGTCGTGTTCAAGAGCGTCATCAGTTATATTTCCGGATATTTTTTGAAACACCCGAGGGATTAAAAATACCTCGTAGGGATACTCAGAACTAATAATAATAATAATCATCATCATCATCATTAGAGTATTTAGAGATACGACATTTAGGTGTTGTCAAATCCTGAGATTTTGCATTTTCAAGAGCGTTCTTCTTAAACACCTCGATAACAGATCCAACTGATGCTATAAGTATCTTTTGGACGCAAAGTAATAACAGTCATAATGAAAAATAAGGTTTTCAACAACGCTGCAATAAAGTTTAAAAGTTAAAGTACCAGAGAAAGAATTTCGGTAAAATTACGATAATCTTTCGTTGTAAGATCTACAACATGATAACATCATGATGATGATGATGATGACTATTATAATTATGAAGCATCAATTGATGGCGCTGCATAGCAATTGTGAGTGAAGGACATAAGAATCTCAACATACCTACACATTAATTAACCCCATGACAGGGATGAGGCACACAGAAACTACAATACATGCTCCACATTACAAGTCAGACGCCCCAACCAATCAGATTCCATATTCAACAGCTCAACCTTTCTGCAAGCCAAATCAATGCATTGCAGAAAAAGTCAACATAAAATTAAGACATTTTATTCTATTCTATTGCACATAAGAGCAGTCGAAAACTCCGCCTCTGTCTATCGTAATCTTTCAGTGCCAGTCTCAAGCATGGATAAAGTAGGAGGGAAATGCTACTCATCTTTAAGACACAGCATTGACAATAAACAACAACCAACCAAACACAGACTACGACAAATTAGCGACATCGTTTTCTTAGCCTCAGCATACGAGGAGGAGGACACAGGCGGCCAGTCCTCTCCCTTGCAGCACGTTCTTCTCACAGTCAACATTATTACTCATCATTACTCATCATAGAGAAATTGGCCAGAGAGCAGAAAGTGGAGCTGTAATCTCAGAAGAAGATCTATTATACCGTGGCAACTAAACAGATAGAGAGAGTGAGAGAGAAATAGCAGATAGGTGCATTGATTGTGCATCTGAAAAAGCTATATTTTCCTACCATGCTAATCTCTTAATCTCCAACAGTCATCTCGTGAAAGTCGCTTCAAACGCAACAACATCATCTGCTTATAGATGAATCGATAACATGGATCAATTGATTACACAGATGACTGGATTACAGAGATGACCGGATTACAGAGATGACTGGATTACAGAGATGACTGGATTACACAGATGATCGGATTACACAGATGAATGGATTACAGAGATGAATGGATTACACAGATGACCGGATCACACAGATGACAGGATAAAACAGATGACCGGATTACAAATATGACTGGACAAAACAGATGACCGGATTACAAAGATGACTGGACAAAACAGATGACCGGATTACAAAGATGATCGGATTACACAGATGAATGGATTACACAGATGAATGGATTACACAGATGAATGGATTACAGAGATGAATGGATTACACAGATGACTGGATAACAAAGATAACTGGACTACACGGATGAAGGCTTTTTGAAGGGTCATGTTGATGACTTAATTAAATGGACAAATTGATTATACAGATGACTGGATTACTACATGGATGACTGGATTAAGCAGATGACAGGATTCAAAAGATGACTGGATCACACGAATCAATCCCGAGACAAAAAATGTCAAAATATTTTGCACATGATCACTCAGCGTAAACCGCAAAACGTCAATTGTTGAATCATAAAATGTCAATCACTTAATCATAAAACATTAATCACAAACGTTAATCATTTACTCGTAAAGTGCTAATCCATCAGTAAATCCTAACGACAATCTTCGGAATCAACATCAAGCAAATCAAGATTAGATTTCACGATTAATATTAATCAGCATGATTCGCTTCATCAATCAATCATTCAATCAATCAATCAATCACTCAATCAATCAATCATTAATCGCTTTAATTGTCATTCAGACAACAGTTGGGTCAATAATCAACACTCATCATCATCAATAACAACGCGGAATTTAGATAATAAGTCGTATTAACTTGGCGCATAGACAACGTTAGGACGTCGTAGAGGCAACGAAGGTGTTTAAATTTCCATTTGATATAATTCGAGTGAGCAGCACAGCGAGGAGGAGGAGACAAGGCGAGAAGGAATAGGCAGGAGGAGGAGGAGAATGAGGATGAGGATGAGGAGAAAGATGATCTGGAGTTGGGGGAGGATGTCACTTGCACGGTGGCGCGGCTGGCGAACCGGAGCAGTGGAAATGAACGTTCTGCCACTTGCCTTCGCTGCGACGCCAGACGCGCGTCTCCTCCGACTGAAGCGAATGTGGAACGCCGTTCCTACGAACAGAAAGAGACAAGAGTTAAAATAGATCAGGTCGGATCTAGGTCAGGTGGAATCTATGTCAGGTGAAATCTAGGTCAGGTGGAATCTAGGTCAGTTCGGATCTAGGTCAGAACAAAGCTATGACAAGTGTCGATACATACATACATACATAAGCGCTAATTGTTAGTGTGCATTTGTAAGTGAGCTTTGTAAGGAGGGCATTATCAAATTTCAGTTGTATTGTATATTAAGCAGGGAGGAGCACTGAACCTCCGAGCGATCTAACCAATCAGCCACCATGTCTGAAATGGGATCATTTACCATGTTCACCGATCTACCCTCCCCTCCTCTTTATCTTTACCTTTTTAAGTGTGTTCCAGCATATCTGATATGTCTCTTCAAAACCTATTTCACCTCTTGGGGTACTCATTCTGGAAGCGCTACAGAATGACCACGGCTGTCAGCACCTAAGTTTCAAGTTACATTACGTAACACAGGATTAGACTGAAGTTTTAAATGGAAACAAGATGGAAACGAGTCTCCCGTCGTCCTATCCTTCTTCCTCCTCCTCCTCTTCCTCCTCCTCTTCCTCCTCCTCTTCCTCCTTCTCTTCCTCCTCCTCTTCATCCTCCTCATCTTCTTCTTACCTGTCGACATACTGCGTGAGTCGTATGTATGCGATGCATGCAACGTCGTCGCTAAGAACGTGTACGTGTGGCTTCAGTATATACGTCTGAACCGTCTTATTGTTCTTCGATAAAACTAACGAAACACAAATCAGATCAGTCCACAGCCATTGGAAGGCAAGCCCATGTAAAGTAAGAAGTAAAGTAAAGTAAAGCAAGGTAAAGTAAGAGGTCAGGTAGGTAAGGTAACGTAAGATGGCATGTATGTTTTGTTGTTGTTCTTCTTCAATAAAACTAACGAAACAGACGAGAACCACAAAACTGATCAGTCCACAGTCATAATAGTCGGTCATTCGATAGATAAAAACCATAAATGCTATTGACAACGAAAAAAAATACAATAGAAAAACCCGACTAACAAACATGGGATCCATAGAACTACAAAGCGAAAGAACATGAGTTCCGGCAGTGGGCCACTTGCAATGATGACAAAAATTTAGGCACAGGTAGTAATAAAAAACAAGTGCATGATAAAACACAAACACATTTTGTTTGGTACGGTACACTAAAAAGTCCCTGCCTCGGAGTAGTCACTACTGATGGAGGCACTTTATAAGTATCCTATCTATCCAAATATAATACAGTGCATTAGGTAGGAAGCAGGCCACACTAGGGGCCAGTCAAGTACAGTAGGGCCAGGTTAAGACCAAGGAAAAGCACTATGACATTTAGGGTAAAGGCCAGGATAGCCAATGCAACAGATAAGTACGAGGTTACAATAGGGGCCAGTCAAGAAGGGTAGATTAAGGTAAAAGCCAGGATAGGCAAAGTACCGGATAATTCCAGATTCACAAGTATTATTTTAGGAGTCGAATTTAACTGTCTGCAACCAATACGGTGTCCATCACGTCCTACCTCTCAAATTGTCAAAACCATCTGCTGAATGGAAGGCTGAGTGGACGTTTCTGGGAGGGTATGGATGGGAGGTGATCCCACATTAGTAAATGTGGGGTGTGGTGGTGTAATGGTGGCGTAATTGCCTTGGAGCCGGAAGGTTCGAGGTTCGAATCCACCTCGCCGCGTAAGGACCTTGGGCAAATCCTTCACTCACAATTGCTCAGCGCTTCGACGTAAAACTCCGATGCAGTGTCCGCTCTGCATTCGGGAGCGCCTCTGAGTAGATGTCCGCTCTGCATTCGGGAGCGCCTCTGAGTAGAGAGAGCTTGAAGGGGCGCTATAACAAGTGCACATATAAACATTAGACAGTGGCATTTCAATAAATAAGGCGATGATACGGCAGAGAACTCTAAATAGCATGTACCGTTGGCAAAGTAGAACTTGTGGAATTCAACGCCGTGCATGAGATTGCCACAACACTCCGGTTCAAAACAAGTTATCTGTGGATCGACCAACTTTCTGAAACAATAGACAACAATGTCAAAGTGATTGCACTGTTACGTGATTCATTCGTTTACAGTTGTATCCCACAAACTTTGACAATAATAATAATTAGTAGTACTCCTATTATCCTAGTACTTCATTGTAGGAGTACTTAAAAAAGGCAAATTTTGAAACTTACAAGTACCGTAGTCATTTTTGAATAGGTACAAATAGGTAACTAGCAGTACTTACAGGTATACAAACTTTAGGTACTTTCAAAGTAGGTAACTTTTGATACTAAATTACATGACTATAGGTGAAGTATGTAACTTGGTGCACTTATTGCAGGTACATAAATTTAAGTACTTACATACTTAGGCAACTGTGAGTACTTATTATAGGTAGGTAACTCATAAGAGCCTACAAAATAGGTAATCTGGGGTACTTATTTTTGATAGGTAGCTTTAAGTACTTACAAAGAAGGTAACTTTTTGTAATAAACTGTAAATAGATAATTTTGTGTACTTACAAGTATGTATCATAGTCGCCATTCATAACTGCATTTGTCAGCTGCTCGGTCAGTTTGATTATCTCTGCTCGGCGACCTGCAACATGTTAAATGCACATCACATTTAACATAAACAAACAACAGTTAACATAACAATATGTTGAGACACGTTAGAAAAATATGTTCCATGTCTCCTCATATGCCAGCTCAAGACTCTCTGTTAAAAAAAGATAAGATAGAGAGAGGTAAAGGTAAATGTAACGTAATATGAGCCAACGTAAGTCCAGGTGTGAAACAGGTACGGCAGCTGATTGGTTACGACATGTCTCTATGATGGGACACTTCACGCTACCAATCCAGGGCTGAAATATCTCACAAACATCACCTAATCCAATCTTGTGCAATAGTAATTGTAACAGTAAAGATATAATAACATCACTTACACAAATCACTGCCCATATCATATATTATGTATACCATAATTATTATTATTATTATTACTAGGAAGTATTATTACCATTCAATTATCATTATTATTACTATATTTTACAATTATTATTCTTACGATTAATTATCATTATTATCATCATTAATATTAAATTGTACATTTATTAGGCACCAATATCCAATGACTTAAATCATAAATCAATGGCATTTAAAGTTATTGTGAGTGAAAGATAATTTTGTTCAGAGTATCTGTATCCGCAGACCAGTCGCACGCTACCAGGCGTTCCACCCTTATATAGCATCGTTTTACAACGTTTTAAAGGTGTCTAATTATCAGTGCAAATTGTGAGTGAAGGACTTGTTCAAAGCCTCTACACCAGCGGTTCCCAACCCGTGGCCCGCGAGTAGTTATGAATGGGCCGGTACTGGGCCAACACGCTGGTTCCATGCTTATACACTGGTTTCCCGGCCGCCGTACGTGCTCCTGGACGTCCCTCTGGCCGCCGGAAGTGACCCAGGGCCGCCGGAACTCCGCAATAACCCCTAGACTGCCTCCCCACTTCAGCAGAGGACACCTACATTGGTTGATGCGCTGGCTCCCTGCACTGGCTCCCTGCCGACGAAAGGACCTCAACTCCAACTTGCTTAGCATCTATGCTCTGTAACCCTAGATTGTGGATAGGAAGTGTGACAATGTGCATAGGAAGTGTGACATTGCAGCTCAAACCTACTCTGCGTAACATCAACACTCTGGAACCATAATCTGCATAGCATCTGTGCTCTGTAGCCCTAACCAAAAACCATGAAATTTTGGACATAGTCGTAAATGTAGCTAAGTCCCAGGAACATCCGGAAGTGCTTACACTGGTTTCCCAGCGTACCGGAAGTAACATTGGGCCTACATTGGCCTCCAAGTGCTGTATACCACTCCCGCTAAGAAGCAGCACTAAGCGTGGAAAGTCATGCATCTATTCTACGATAGTCTTATAATTTTAGTGACACACGAAATTAAGGGGTTTAAAACAGCACAACATTTATTCAAATATTTGCCCTATTTCAACTCCTGAAATTCCACAATTGTAACACACGAAAGATGTCAATTTAGCACATTTTACTTGATGTGAATAATAGTAATTTATCAACATTTGAACATTTTATTCAGTAAAATGAGAATTACATGGGAAACGAATTCCATAATCATTCAACAGATGGCGCAAAAGCATCAGCTATGACACTGCCACTTCAGACTTCTCCAGGTGGCGCCAACGATCCGATATTATCATACAAACACAGCTCGACCTCCTATTCGCCCATTTATCACCACAGAGCTTCTTAATATCTTATTTCTATCGCCTAACTCCACCAGATATGCACATAATGATCAAATCTTCAAGTCTTTGTTCCCACAGGCCACCAGTTATTACACAAGTCCTACAATGCTTCGGTTTGGCATCCCAATTATTTCCAGCTTACCACCTCTGCACTCATACACTTAGGTCTATTTCTCAAATCTTCAATTCCACAAATCGTCATTTATTACACAACTCATACAATTCTTCGGGTATGAACTACTTATCAGCACTTCACCAACCCTGCACTCATGCACTTATTTCTCAAATCTTCAACTCTTCGGCTCCACAAGTCATCATTCTATTACACAATTCCTACAATTCTTCAGGTGTGCACTACTTACCTTCCTCCCACAACTTCACCAATCCTGCACAGATGCACTTATTTCTCAAAACTTCAACTCTTCGACTCCACAAGTCATCATTCTATTACACAATTCCTACAATTCTTCAGGTGTGCACTTCTCATCCCACGACACCACTCATGCACTTTTCCCCAAAAACTTCAACTAGGCCTATTCGACTCCATAAGTCATCATTTTATTACACAATTCCTACAATTCTGCAAGCTTGCACTCCTCATCCCCACGTCACCAATCCTGCACTCATGCACTTATTTTTTAAAACTTCAACTATTCGACTCCACAAGTCATCGTTTTATTACACAATTCCTTCAATTCTTCAGGTTTGCACTCCTCATCTCCACGTCACCAATCCTGCACACATGCACTTTTTTTTCCAAAACTTCAACTATTCGACCCCACAAGTCATCATTTTATTACACAATTCCTACAATTCTTCAGGCTTGCACTCTTCATCCCCACGTCACCAATCCTGCACACATGCACTTATTTTTCAAAACTTCAACTATTCGACTCCACAGGTCATCATGTTATTACACAATTCCTACAATTCTTCAGGTTTGCACTCCTTATCCCCACCTCACCAATCCTGCACGCATGCACTTATTTTTCAAAGCCTCAACTGTCCAACTCCACAAGTCATCATTTTATTACACATTTCTTGCAATTCTTCAAGTTTTCACACCATATCCCCACTTCACCAATCCTGCACACATGCACTTATTTCTCAAAACTTCAACTCTTCAACTCCACAAGTCATCATTTTATTACACAACTCTTGCAATTCTTCAGGTTTGCACTCCATATCCCCACTTCACCAATCCTGCACACATGCACTTATTTCTCAAAACTGCAACTATTCGACTCCACAGGTCATCATTTCATTACACAATTTTTGCAATTCTTCAGGTTTGCACTCCTTATCCCCACTTCACCAATCCTGCACACATGCACTTATTTCTCAAAACTGCAACTATTCGACTCCACAGGTCATCATTTTATTACACAATTCTTGCAATTCTTCAGGTTTGCACTCCTTATCCCCACTTCACCAATCCTGCACACATGCACTTATTTCTGAAAACTGCAACTGTTCGACTCCACAGGCCATCATTTTATTAAACATTTTTGCAATTCTTCAGGTTTGCACTCCTTATCCCCACTTCACCAATCCTGAACTCATGCACTTATTTCTCAGGTCTTCAATTCTTCGAATGAACAAGTCATCACTTATTTCATTATTCCTGCAATTCCTCAATTATGCACTCCTTATTTCCAACTGACCACTCTTGCACTCATGCACTTATTTCTCAAATCTTCAATTCTTCGATTCCGCAAGTCATCACTTATTTCGTCATTCCTGCAATTCCTCAATTATGCACTCTTTATTCCCAACTGACCATTCTTGCAACCATTCACACATTTCTCACACCTTCAATTACTCGATTCCACAAGTCATCACTTCTTGCATAATTCCTACAATTCTTAAGGTTTGCGATCCTTATCCCCACTTCACTAATCTTCACTCATGCACTTATTTCTGAAAACTTCACTTCTTCAATTTCACAAATCAACATTTAGTGCACCTATTTTTAAATTCTTCAGTTGCGCGCTTCTTATTCCTCTAGTTCCACACGACTGCACTTATTTCTCTTTTCTTCAGGCATTCATCTCTCACAGGGTGCATGTTTCAACTTCTAAATCATACAAGCGTACAATTCAACAGATACTTACTAACATAATTTCTGCACCCCGCAACGTTGTCCCTACAATATCCTGAACTTATTCTTTTATTTATCACTTTTCACCCCTCAAGTCTTACCTACTGCACCATTCGGCAGATCAACTGCTCAATTCTATTATTTTGCAGATACTTACTTACTTACCTACTCACGCACATCACTTACGAACTCCTACACTTAGCCTATTTCTAAGGTCTTAAAATCTTCACGCTAACCCATACTTCTTTCTTGTTTCAACCCCATAACACGCAGATTCCATTATTATGCATTTACTTACTTACTTACTCACCTACGAAATCCAGCGCATATACATGTATCTCACGCATAATATTATTATGTGCTCATAATAGAGCTGTTAAAGATTTCAATAAATATACTTATAATTATAATAATTTATTTATTTATCATGTTCAGCGACTCGGTTCTGCTGGTGGTGGACTATATATGCCCTATAATGGCAATGAATACCTGCAGAAGCGAGCAAACTTAGGGTTACAAGTGACCAATTACAAGACTTTTAAGGGTTGAGAGTGTTAAGCTGGTGAAGCGCAGGGGTGGGGAGGGTGTGTCATTCTTACGTTTTGTGCAAAGAAAGGTGTTCAATATTTGTATCATGACAGCAATTTTGATAAAATACGAAAATATTGTACGAGGAAACACGAATTAGGGTTACGAGTGGCGAATTACAATGGGCGTGAGGGTTAGAAGACACGCACAACTTAGCAGAAACTTGCATTCGTCCACTCTGAAACGCTAAGTCCAAAATTTTCAGTGTGCAAAATCGACCGGCAGTGCCTTCGAGCGGCTCGGCGGCAGCGGCATTATGCGCCCCTTCCCACACGGACAACAGCGGTCCCTACTGCGAGGAGCCGGCGTGGCACGCGGTCCCAATCGATCCAGCGTATGAAGTTAAAGACTCATGCGTACTGTGGTCGAAGGAAATTTTTGAAAGAGCTTTGTCGGAGCGTATTCGACTTTAACTTCATACGCTGGATCGATTGGGACCGCGTGCCACGCCGGCTCCTCGCAGTAGGGACCGCTGTTGTCCGTGTGGGAAGGGGCGCATAATGCCGCTGCCGCCGAGCCGCTCGAAGGCACTGCCGGTCGATTTTGCACACTGAAAATTTTGGACTTAGCGTTTCAGAGTGGACGAATGCAAGTTTCTGCTAAGTTGTGCGTGTCTTCTAACCCTCACGCCCATTGTAATTCGCCACTCGTAACCCTAATTCGTGTTTCCTCGTACAATATTTTCGTATTTTATCAAAATTGCTGTCATGATACAAATATTGAACACCTTTCTTTGCACAAAACGTAAGAATGACACACCCTCCCCACCCCTGCGCTTCACCAGCTTAACACTCTCAACCCTTAAAAGTCTTGTAATTGGTCACTTGTAACCCTAAGTTTGCTCGCTTCTGCAGGTATTCATTGCCATTATAGGGCATATATAGTCCACCACCAGCAGAACCGAGTCGCTGAACATGATAAATAAATAAATTATTATAATTATAAGTATATTTATTGAAATCTTTAACAGCTCTATTATGAGCACATAATAATATTATGCGTGAGATACATGTATATGCGCTGGATTTCGTAGGTGAGTAAGTAAGTAAGTAAATGCATAATAATGGAATCTGCGTGTTATGGGGTTGAAACAAGAAAGAAGTATGGGTTAGCGTGAAGATTTTAAGACCTTAGAAATAGGCTAAGTGTAGGAGTTCGTAAGTGATGTGCGTGAGTAGGTAAGTAAGTAAGTATCTGCAAAATAATAGAATTGAGCAGTTGATCTGCCGAATGGTGCAGTAGGTAAGACTTGAGGGGTGAAAAGTGATAAATAAAAGAATAAGTTCAGGATATTGTAGGGACAACGTTGCGGGGTGCAGAAATTATGTTAGTAAGTATCTGTTGAATTGTACGCTTGTATGATTTAGAAGTTGAAACATGCACCCTGTGAGAGATGAATGCCTGAAGAAAAGAGAAATAAGTGCAGTCGTGTGGAACTAGAGGAATAAGAAGCGCGCAACTGAAGAATTTAAAAATAGGTGCACTAAATGTTGATTTGTGAAATTGAAGAAGTGAAGTTTTCAGAAATAAGTGCATGAGTGAAGATTAGTGAAGTGGGGATAAGGATCGCAAACCTTAAGAATTGTAGGAATTATGCAAGAAGTGATGACTTGTGGAATCGAGTAATTGAAGGTGTGAGAAATGTGTGAATGGTTGCAAGAATGGTCAGTTGGGAATAAAGAGTGCATAATTGAGGAATTGCAGGAATGACGAAATAAGTGATGACTTGCGGAATCGAAGAATTGAAGATTTGAGAAATAAGTGCATGAGTGCAAGAGTGGTCAGTTGGAAATAAGGAGTGCATAATTGAGGAATTGCAGGAATAATGAAATAAGTGATGACTTGTTCATTCGAAGAATTGAAGACCTGAGAAATAAGTGCATGAGTTCAGGATTGGTGAAGTGGGGATAAGGAGTGCAAACCTGAAGAATTGCAAAAATGTTTAATAAAATGATGGCCTGTGGAGTCGAACAGTTGCAGTTTTCAGAAATAAGTGCATGTGTGCAGGATTGGTGAAGTGGGGATAAGGAGTGCAAACCTGAAGAATTGCAAGAATTGTGTAATAAAATGATGACCTGTGGAGTCGAATAGTTGCAGTTTTGAGAAATAAGTGCATGTGTGCAGGATTGGTGAAGTGGGGATAAGGAGTGCAAACCTGAAGAATTGCAAAAATTGTGTAATGAAATGATGACCTGTGGAGTCGAATAGTTGCAGTTTTGAGAAATAAGTGCATGTGTGCAGGATTGGTGAAGTGGGGATATGGAGTGCAAACCTGAAGAATTGCAAGAGTTGTGTAATAAAATGATGACTTGTGGAGTTGAAGAGTTGAAGTTTTGAGAAATAAGTGCATGTGTGCAGGATTGGTGAAGTGGGGATATGGTGTGAAAACTTGAAGAATTGCAAGAAATGTGTAATAAAATGATGACTTGTGGAGTTGGACAGTTGAGGCTTTGAAAAATAAGTGCATGCGTGCAGGATTGGTGAGGTGGGGATAAGGAGTGCAAACCTGAAGAATTGTAGGAATTGTGTAATAACATGATGACCTGTGGAGTCGAATAGTTGAAGTTTTGAAAAATAAGTGCATGTGTGCAGGATTGGTGACGTGGGGATGAAGAGTGCAAGCCTGAAGAATTGTAGGAATTGTGTAATAAAATGATGACTTGTGGGGTCGAATAGTTGAAGTTTTGGAAAAAAAAGTGCATGTGTGCAGGATTGGTGACGTGGAGATGAGGAGTGCAAACCTGAAGAATTGAAGGAATTGTGTAATAAAACGATGACTTGTGGAGTCGAATAGTTGAAGTTTTAAAAAATAAGTGCATGAGTGCAGGATTGGTGACGTGGGGATGAGGAGTGCAAGCTTGCAGAATTGTAGGAATTGTGTAATAAAATGATGACTTATGGAGTCGAATAGGCCTAGTTGAAGTTTTTGGGGAAAAGTGCATGAGTGGTGTCGTGGGATGAGAAGTGCACACCTGAAGAATTGTAGGAATTGTGTAATAGAATGATGACTTGTGGAGTCGAAGAGTTGAAGTTTTGAGAAATAAGTGCATCTGTGCAGGATTGGTGAAGTTGTGGGAGGAAGGTAAGTAGTGCACACCTGAAGAATTGTAGGAATTGTGTAATAGAATGATGACTTGTGGAGCCGAAGAGTTGAAGATTTGAGAAATAAGTGCATGAGTGCAGGGTTGGTGAAGTGCTGATAAGTAGTTCATACCCGAAGAATTGTATGAGTTGTGTAATAAATGACGATTTGTGGAATTGAAGATTTGAGAAATAGACCTAAGTGTATGAGTGCAGAGGTGGTAAGCTGGAAATAATTGGGATGCCAAACCGAAGCATTGTAGGACTTGTGTAATAACTGGTGGCCTGTGGGAACAAAGACTTGAAGATTTGATCATTATGTGCATATCTGGTGGAGTTAGGCGATAGAAATAAGATATTAAGAAGCTCTGTGGTGATAAATGGGCGAATAGGAGGTCGAGCTGTGTTTGTATGATAATATCGGATCGTTGGCGCCACCTGGAGAAGTCTGAAGTGGCAGTGTCATAGCTGATGCTTTTGCGCCATCTGTTGAATGTTTATGGAATTCGTTTCCCATGTAATTCTCATTTTACTGAATAAAATGTTCAAATGTTGATAAATTACTATTATTCACATCAAGTAAAATGTGCTAAATTGACATCTTTCGTGTGTTACAATTGTGGAATTTCAGGAGTTGAAATAGGGCAAATATTTGAATAAATGTTGTGCTGTTTTAAACCCCTTAATTTCGTGTGTCACTAAAATTATAAGACTATCGTAGAATAGATGCATGACTTTCCACGCTTAGTGCTGCTTCTTAGCGGGAGTGGTATACAGCACTTGGAGGCCAATGTAGGCCCAATGTTACTTCCGGTACGCTGGGAAACCAGTGTAAGCACTTCCGGATGTTCCTGGGACTTAGCTACATTTACGACTATGTCCAAAATTTCATGGTTTTTGGTTAGGGCTACAGAGCACAGATGCTATGCAGATTATGGTTCCAGAGTGTTGATGTTACGCAGAGTAGGTTTGAGCTGCAATGTCACACTTCCTATGCACATTGTCACACTTCCTATCCACAATCTAGGGTTACAGAGCATAGATGCTAAGCAAGTTGGAGTTGAGGTCCTTTCGTCGGCAGGGAGCCAGTGCAGGGAGCCAGCGCATCAACCAATGTAGGTGTCCTCTGCTGAAGTGGGGAGGCAGTCTAGGGGTTATTGCGGAGTTCCGGCGGCCCTGGGTCACTTCCGGCGGCCAGAGGGACGTCCAGGAGCACGTACGGCGGCCGGGAAACCAGTGTATAAGCATGGAACCAGCGTGTTGGCCCAGTACCGGCCCATTCATAACTACTCCCGCGGGCCAAAAGTGGCCCGCGAGGCCTCAAAAAATGGCCCGCCAGGCCTAAAAAATGACCCTCATCTCTCACAGAATTAAAAAATATACGAAAAAATTGACATTTTGGACAGGATAGAACATGAAATTATTTTCTATTACACATTATTTTATTTTGAAGTCTATTATAAACATCAAACATTCTACTTTGAATCAATTATAAAAAAATTATATGCTTTTATTTAATTAAATTTTAGCATTGTGGCCCCTAAGTGCCTCTCACTAAGAAAAAGTGGCCCTCGTGTCCTCCAACTTAGGAAAAGTGGCCCTACAGTCAAAAAAGGTTGGGAACCACTGCTCTACACAGTAACCGTTGTAGAAGAGAAGAAGAAAGAGAAGGTGGAATAGGAGAATTGAACCTTTACTCTCTGTATAAAAACAACCAATTGTTCTAACCAATCAGTGACATTATATACAAATCCTTCGGAATCTCACACAAATAAAGCATTGTTAGTAAACACCTTTCAAGATAGCAGCAACATCATGCAGGAAGATGGTTAGTAACTTTTAATGACACTGTGTCATCACAACGACAATGATTAGTGTCACCCTCCTCCTTCATCCAGACTCTAGACTGGCACTACCATAGTACAAGCAGAAGGTTAGTTTGTTGCTTTTTAACGACACCGTGTAATAACAAATATCAGCATTGCCCTCCTCCTTCATCTGGAATTTAGACTGGCACCACCGAATGACCAGTATGGGGGGGGGGGGGAGTTCCATGCAGGAAGGGATCACACCACACGAGAGGAGATATCCACCCTCACCCGGAACATCGAGTTCAACCCGAGCGACGACCTTTGTCGCCAAGTTCAACAGTGAGGACATGGAAATGGCTGGTGTGGTGGAAGGCTTTTCCTTTGGACTTTCCACAGCCTTTCCACCTCCGTTCAGTTGGGGTTCTGTGCCAACCACCTGTGCGCCACCACCACCACCTGCTTCACCCGCTGTACCACCTGACACACCTGTTGGTGCCAATCAGAAAGATGGCAATCAAAACACCTGTAGGGAAGCCGACTAGCGGTGGGAAAGTCAGGGTTTTGTAATTATGATCTCATCTTCAATCAAATCCCTAATCAATTTTGTAATCTAATTCATAACGAAGTATCTAAACTCAGAACAAGTCTCAAATTTAACCCCTAATTAAAAATTCTTTAATCCAATCACTAATCAACACACACACACACACACACACACACACACACACACACACACACACACACACACACATTCCAATTAAATCCCTAGTCAACTCTCTACCTTGTGCTTTCAGCTCTGAGCTCTAGCGACCGACGTGATACATTTTCTCCATTGCTTTCTTTCTGAAGTCGCTTCCCTTAGTCAACTCTCTAGTCTATCCTAATTGATTCTCACCTAAATCTTAACCCTAAACAAATCCCATATTTAATCCTCTAATCTCCAATACTCATGGGTTCCAAAGCAATAATCTGCGCCTGATACAACTCTCAAGAATTCCTTCAATCTCAATTTACAAGGCGTAAAATTTCAAAAACGTGGGGACGTACTGCAAAACAAAACTTAACGTAAATTAACCAACACAACGCAAACTAATGTAATTTCAAAACAACAGCTCTTACAGCGTAACACTTATTATTAATTAATTGACGTTAAAGCGCGTCACCGTCTTCGCTCTGCTATTAAGGGGCAACTCCTAGTTCCACGGGCTCGCTTAGTTAGCTGTCAGGCATCGCCGAGTTTTCTGCTGGAATGATCTCTCTTCAACATTGCCCTTATTACAGCTGATCAATGAAACTTTTTTTCATAAATCTCCAATTCTTTTTTCTTTTTTCCGTGGCTGAGCTGGAAGCACTCCTGAGTAAGTTGCGTGAGGGGGTGCTATAGAAGTCCATACAATGAATGAATGAATACAATAATAGAGTGAAGACATAAGAAATACGTGGGGCGCGGTGGTGTACTGGTGGCGTCGTTGCATTGAAGCCGGAAGGTTCGAATCTACCTCGCCGCGTAAGGACCTTGGGCAAGTCCTTCACTCACAATTGCTCAGCGCTTCGGCGTGAAACTCCGATGCAGTGTCCGCTCTGCATTCTGGAGCGCCTCTGAGTAGCGAGAGCTTGAAGGGGCGCGATAACAAGTGCACATACAAACATCAGTTGGAGTAACAACCTGTTGCTTCTTGTACGGTCAGGTTCCGGACAATCGACCGACTAAATCCACCTGCAAGACAACATAAACAAATCATTAACAACAATATAAACTAATAATTACAGTAATCAATCAGATATTTGAATCGTGTAAATTTATGAATTAACCTCATCTATTCAACTTGAGTTTTTGTTCTGTAGAAACTTTCTCTTGTCTCTGTGTATTCGAACATAAAAACATTTGGTAACATCTTTATCGCCTTCTTATGATGCCATAATCCAATACTTAACTCTAGGACTGTGACCCCCCAGTTAGCGGGGCTCAGGACCTCTCTACATATCTAGGAAGGAACACGTGCCGGGTTTTGGGCCCCGGTGTCACAAATATATGGCAATGGTTATGGTTTATACGTGGCAATGGCATATGGTTAATATGTGGCAGTAGCTATGTTTAATATATGGCAATGGTCATATGGTTAACATATGGTAATGGTTATATGGTTAACATATGGCCATGGTTATAGTTAACATGTGGCAATGGCTATGGTTCATATGTTGCAATGGCTATGGTTTATACGTGGCAATGGCTATAGTTAACATGTGGCAATGGTTATGGCTATTATATGGCAATGGCTATGGTTAATATGTGGCAATGGCTATTTTTCTATGTGGCAATGGTTATGGTTTCTATGTGGCAATGGTTATGTTTTCTATGTGGCAATGGCAATGATTTCTATGTGGCAATGGCAATGATTTCTATGTGGCAATGGTTATGGTTTCTATGTGGCAATGGTTATGGTTAACATGTGGCAATGGTTATGGTTTCATGTGGCAATGGTCATGGTTTCTATGTGGCAATGGTTATGGTTAACATGTGGCAATGGTAATGGTTTCTATGTTGCAATGGTTATGGTTAATATATGGCAATGGTTATGGTTAACATGTGGCAATGGTAATGGTTTCTATGTTGCAATGGTTATGGTTAATATATGGCAATGGTTATGGTTAACATGTGGCAATGGTAATGGTTTCTATGTGGCAATGGTTATGGTTAATATATGGCAATGGTTATGGTTAACATGTGGCAATGGTAATGGTTTCTATGTTGCAATGGTTATGGTTAATATATGGCAATGGTTATGGTTAACATGTGGCAATGGTAATGGTTTCTATGTTGCAATGGTTATGGTTAATATATGGCAATGGTTATGGTTAACATGTGGCAATGGTAATGGTTTCTATGTTGCAATGGTTATGGTTAATATATGGCAATGGTTATGGTTAACATGTGGCAATGGTAATGGTTTCTATGTTGCAATGGTTATGGTTAATATATGGCAATGGTTATGGTTAACATGTGGCAATGGTAATGGTTTCTATGTTGCAATGGTTATGGTTAATATATGGCAATGGTTATGGTTAACATGTGGCAATGGTAATGGTTTCTATGTTGCAATGGTTATGGTTAATATATGGCAATGGTTATGGTTAACATGTGGCAATGGTAATGGTTTCTATGTTGCAATGGTTATGGTTAATATATGGCAATGGTTATGGTTAACATGTGGCAATGGTAATGGTTTCTATGTTGCAATGGTAATGGTTTCTATGTTGCAATGGTTATGGTTAATATATGGCAATGGTTATGGTTAACATGTGGCAATGGTAATGGTTTCTATGTTGCAATGGTTATGGTTAATATATGGCAATGGTTATGGTTAACATGTGGCAATGGTAATGGTTTCTATGTTGCAATGGTTATGGATCAAATGTAATGACACCTCGGACATCGTCCTCTTCAATCGTTGTGTTGCTATCCGTCGATTCTTTTACTCCGTCTGCTTTCTTCGCCATCAGACTTCGATCTACAAAAACCCCAGCAATACCGATAAGACACGGTAGATGCACATGGTAAAATGAAAGATAAGGCAGGATATCGTAAATCGATTTCAGGTCATGGTTAAACCGAAAAGATGATGAATTTCTTAAGATGTTGGTAAATTATAAGAAATGGCAACTCTGGAAAGATAGATGCACATGGTAAAATGGAAGATAAGGCAAGACATCGTAAATCTGGAATGGCCATGGTTAAACCGAAAAGATGTGGTAGGACAAGGTAAATCTGGTGTTGGTAAATTATAAGAAATGGCAATTCTGGAAAGAGATGGTAAGACATATTATATGGTAAATCAGGAACGATACAGTAAGACATAAATATCATATGGTAAATCTGGACAGATATCGTAAGATATTTTATATTTGGTATTATTCAGGAAAAACTACGGTCAGAAGGTTACATAATTATGGCAAGACAAAATGAATTGATTTAACAGATCATGGTAAAAAGATAAGACACGGAACTTGATATTGTAATCATTATAATTAGAAAAATAATGTAAAATTATGAATTTTAAATAAGAAGCAACATCAAAGGCTCTCACTTGAGAAGTTACATGTTGCCAGCATGGTGGTCAGGATGGCACCCTGAAAAAAATAACAAATGTTTCATCAGCACATATAACACGACCAAAAATTTCGTCTTCGCTACCTCCTGATAATTTGGGCTACTTTTAATTGTCATGTGGTATTCTCATATATATTGACAATATTAGACTACTAGGTTGTTTTTATCACCTACTTTTCCTATGTGGCAGTGATTACTCAAAATAAAAATCTCTACTGAGTAAGAATTAACAAGCATTGGACAACTGACAGCTAAATGTTTACTCGATGATTCTATTTATAAATGCATTCCCTACTGAATGACTTCCTGGTGAAACTAATCAAGTATGTATTTATATCAATATTCAGATCAAAACTTTATCGACATCTTCATTTAGCTGTTCAACCCATGATTTTTGGGCTACTTTTTAAAAATGATTTGGCAACCATGCACTTCCGAAATCTGGCAACCCTGCAATCACAGTATCTTCCTAAAGTATTCCAATCTGACCTTTAGTTTCCTTCGAGCGTTGAATTTCTTCAGTGAATCAACTGTCTGTTGTCTGTGAACCATAGCAGCCACACGTTCCCTTTGCTAGAAGAAGAAGAAAACGAAAACAAAGCAAACTTCTTAAACTTGTTTTGCAGCAAACAGCAAATGTGCTCTAGAGAGGCAACAACTACCTTCATAACATCAAACCTGAAGCTTCCCAATAGAATAATAATATATAAAAAATAATATTTTTAAAATAATAATAATAATAATAATAATAATAGACTGGAAGGCTGAGACAACATAGAGCAGCTAAAGAAATAGTATTACAATTAATCCACCTTCTTTCTTGCAGAACACTTCCTCAACTTCTGTGATTCTTCGCAAATTTTATTTGAACCACATAAATTGTGCATTTAAAACTTTATAATTTTCTACCAGACATCCCACATTTTAAGTCAACAATTCTTACTTGTCACATTGCAATTTTTATACAAAGAATTTCACTCCTTGTAAAACGCTCCATAAATCTACACAACCTAACATACTAAAACTGAAAGAAAGTTTGGGACAGCTTTTTCTTCAGAGATAATTTAGAGAATTTGTAAAACTGAAAGCAACAGTGAAATTGAAGCTTGAAAGAAAACTTGGCTGACATTTTCTGCTGAGGCAACATTCAGAAAGAAGAAAAACATTAACAGGAGTTGTAGTTCACAACAAGAGTTTCTAAAGTAAAAGTAAATATAGAAAGTGAAAGTTGAGACTAAAAGTGAAAGTAGAGACTGAAAGTTGAGACTTAAAGTTAAAGTGGAAAGTGAAAACTGAAAGTGGAGGCTGAAAAAGAAGACTGAAAGTAAAAGTTGGGACTGAAAGTGAAAGTTGGGACTGAAAGTGAAAGTTGGGACTGAAAGTGAAACTGAACATGAAAGTGGAGACTGAAAGTGAAAGCGGAAACTGAAAGTGAAAGTGGAGGCTGAAAGTGAAACGTGAAGACTGAAAGTGAAACGTGAAGACTGAAAGTGAGAGTGTAGACTGACGCTGATCCACGGGTGCTTGAGCGCCTGTGCAGTCGTGATACGCTTGGCTGGATTGACGCTCAGCATACTGTTGATGAGATGCTTTGCCTCTGGAGTAACGGTATCCCATTCAGGAGATGGGTACTAACAAAGCATTAAAAAACAAACCAGTGCTTTAAATGCAACACACCTCGACATTTATATAGCACATTTTCCATACCAACTGAAAGTACTGGCAACTATAGTGCCATTGAGAGCGCTTCTGAATGGTTCACCTTATTAGAGATGTAACACAAATTATGCTCAAAAACAATGCAATACAATCATGGCAATGCAATACAATCATGGCAATGCAATACAATCATGGCAATGCAATACAATCATGGCAATGCAATACAATCATGGCAATGCAATACAATCATGGCAATGCAATACAATCATGGCAATGCACAGGGTATTGATGGTGCTTCAATAACAAAGCAAGTCAAAAGGATGCAGTTGATATGTAACTGGTAAAAAAGGAGACCAGACATAATAAGGCAATGGCAGAATAAACAAAACAAAAGGTTGAACTTAAGCTTAAACCTGAATGATGGTAAAGAACTGGGCAGCACATTTCAATGTCACTAGGACTGCATCCCCAAATCTTAGGGTTCTGCCCTCATAAACCAATGCTTATGGCCAAAGAACATACAGATCCTGTGCACAAAAACCAAGGACTGTGTCCTTGGAAAAGTATAGATTCTATTCTCACAAATCTAGGACTGTGTGGCAAAAACTTAAGAATTCAATCCTCACAACTGAAAACTGTGTCCTTTTAAACGTTGGAGTTTGTCTTTATAAACTGACGACATAGTGTCATATATATAGAGCTCTTCAAATTCTGCCGTTAAACACGAAGGACTGTCCCAAGAGGCAGGGCTTCTATCCTTACACCGAGAGGACTGTGTGTGTCCCTCAGAATCTGCTCACCTCATAGGCGCCAGCTTTGATTTGAGCGTAAAGCCTGTGCTGGTCTTCGTCCCAGAACGGAGGATAGCCGACGAGAAGGATGTAAAGTATCACACCTGTAATGTAAAGACACATAACAACAATAGCAACACTTGAAAAGGTGCTATAGAATTATAAAAATCTGAGTTAAAATCAATTACAATGAGTCATGTAATGTAATGTAGGATTACAAACACCAAGAGCCTGGGCCCTGGGACATCAATTACCAGTATCCATAAAGTCATATCAATTACTTTCCAATGTCAATTACCTTGCGAAATCAATTACCTTATGATATCAATTACCTTGTGATATCAGTTACCTTGTGATACCAATTACCTTGCAACATCAATTACCTTGTGATATCAATTACCTTGTAATATCAATTACCTTGTGACACCAATTACCTTGCAACATCAATTACCTTGTGATATCAATTACCTTGTAATATCAATTACTTTATGATATATATTTACTTTCATGGCAAATGTCCATGACCTTGGTGTTACTATTGACAATACTCTTTCCTTCTCTACACATATTGCTAACATTTCTTGGTCAAGCTTCTATCATCTACGCCGTTTACGTGCCATTCGGCGATCTCTCTCTTCGTCGATTTTTTCATCTGTGGTCCATGCCTTCATGAAATGCCGCCAGGAAAATCAGAAAAACGATTTGCTCAGCCACAGGTATAATTCGTATTACGTTAAAAGAATGTGCACGTGTATATTATGTATGTGTGCATTTGTGTATGTGTATTCAGGTATGTATAAATTATGTAATATGTATGTATGTATGCCTATAATGACATGTACGTGTGTATACGCATGAATGTATTTTTTTAATAAATTATGACGTGAAGGAGGGCAGATGTCTAAAAACAGAATGAGGGCGGTAAAACTAAATGTAAACCGAGATGTAGTGAAAGTAGGTCATGTTTATGCAGGCATACTTTCAGGACAACTAAGCGAGCAGATGCATTAAGTACCGATTGGAGAGGAGCAAGGCGTAGTTTAGGTAGCCCAATGAGTAATGAGTTACAGTAGTGAATGCGGGAACAAAGGATTTAACATAGCCTAACTTGAATTGTTGATGTTATTAACTGTTAACCAATTTGCTCTCAAGCAATGAACACTAATGACATTGAAAACTAATATTATGTTATAGCTATGGCAACGAACATTGATATTGTTATGACAACGTTATATGGTGTATTTTGAACGCCATAAATTCACTGTTACTGTCCTGTATAAACTGTAAATTGTCGTCAACGGCCTTTGATACCATACGACGATGTTAAACTTTGGTTAAATAAAATAACGCCATAGTCACATTTCCATATAGTCGATTTTTCAATATATAAACAAATCTTTTATTTATTCCACAGTTTAACGTCGTCCTATGGCATCAATGGCCGTTGACGACAATACATAAAATACAATGCAATGAAAATAAAAACAAATTTTCTAGCATCCTAAAAACACCATCAACATGACTGGTGTCTGGATGAATCTTCACAATTTCATCAATGTTCAATCATTAACAACTTTAAAAAGAGTCCATTTTACATTTTCCATTCTCATACATTGTGACATCAGGATCATCTAAGGCGTAAAAAAAATGTTGTGTTTCCGGTAACAGAGCTAAAAAAAAATTGGGTCGGTAGGTCGGAAAATATTTTTATTTTGGTAAAATATTTTTATGCAGTGACTGTCCGAAAAAGTATACCCCGCTAGTCTTTTTTGCACGCTGCAACAAAGTACGTGTTCTAAGCAAGTATAAACTGCCTATTTCGCGACTGTCTGCACCTAAAACTGCACTCTAGAAAACAGTCCTATTAATTTCATTTTGTTGACGTCTTTTCTGTTATGTCAATACAAATGTAAAAAAATAATTTTAAAAAAAATTAAAAAATTTTTGAATTTTTTTTTATTAAATTTTTTTTTTAATAAAATTTTTTACAAAATTATTTGGATCGCGGCCAAAAAAGAGGGTCAGTCGGGTTACCGGAAACACAACATTTTTTTTTACGCCTAATGTTAAATTGTTGTTCTTTTATTCAACACCTTAAGCTAGTGATTCTATCTTGTTATAAATAACTCCGTTTACGTTCATTTTTCATATAGTCTTAGTTATGCAAAGTTTGATTCACCTATGTATAAGAACAATTCTTGCATTGCACAGTTTTACTACATTAATTATAATTGTCATTTCATTCTGTTTTTCTAGCCTACTTATCTGGAGGTTTTACTTTTTCTGCCAGATGTCTTAAGACTTTTCTTTTTCCAGGAGTTCTTCGCACTGGGAGCGCCTCTGAATAGCCTGTACTGTGAGAGGCGCTTTACAAATCCAAAAATAGAATAGGAAATACACGGTGAACGGAAAAAAACCGAACCTCTACAATACATAAAGAAATTAACACCAAACATTTAAAAATATTATTGAGAATAAAACTATTTTATTCCCAACTATAAACTTAACTAGTCTTTATAATTATACGCTAATCCAGCTAAAACTTGAAGTCATTTAAAATGTTTCAAGGAGCGTATAGCGACTGAAATACCGGACGTCAACAAGCAGGCATGGCTTGAGCGATCATGACTGCGTTGATGCTCTATCCTGCAAACTTGAATCATTTCAAATATCCTAGACCCGTGGACTATAAAATCTGGTCTGTGATGCAAGAAAAAGTTTACAAGAAAAGGTACGTGATGTCGGAGAACTGCGTCAGCGTATGATATTTGAGGCTGAAGGAGGATATTTTGAACACACATTATAACTAACAAATGATAGTTATCTGATTCTTGTCCTTTAAGCTGAATTTTCTCCAAATTTTATTAAAATATTCGATTTATTACACAAGTTATCGTAGCAATAGGAGAGGTTCGGTTTTTTTTCCGTTCACCGTGTAGAATAATAAAAGTGGAAACTGGTGGTGTAATGCGCATTGGACGCCTGCGGGCTTTTAGCTCATGGATCGTAATGATGATGACCACAACGACGACAATGATGATGATGATGTGTTAACGGCATCTTGTGACTACTGGAACCGTTTATTGTATACGACCTGTGATATACGCTCGTTTTTGTATGATGATCAACGACGAACTTAAGAAATTATTGGCAGTTTAAAATTGTAGTTTATGTGATAAGCGTTTTAAAGGTGTCTATTGAGACCAAATATATATTAATAATATATAATTATTTACAGCGCTTAAAAACAATTTGCATCTATTAGTAATTATTCTATAGCGCCGCTCAAAGTCATGGCCATTCAGTAGCGCTCCAATTGATAAAAAATTGTACGATTTAAATTTATGATTTTTGCAAATCGTTTAATGAATATAAATTTAAAATTTAACGCCTAAATAGCAAATAAATATAAATTAAACACTGACCACACGCCCAGATGTCGACTGGCTTTCCATAGGCATCCTTTCGTAAGACTTCTGGTGACAGATACCCAGGTGTACCAGCAAAACCTTCAAACCACACAACCATTATTTATCAGTAATTACTATTTATATCTGGTCTAGTACCTTGCTCATAAGTGCTGTAATATGTCGAGCAAATTTCTGTCCAGGGTAACAGCCTCTGTTGTCATAGACCATGGTCAAATCGGATCCACTCCACTCCATTGACATGTATTCATTTCAGTATTTGAAAGTATTATTTTTTATTTACCCTCCAAACCACAGAAAAAAACCGTTATTTGAATTATTAGTATTATATATTGATAAATATTCACGACAGTATTTATTTATATGTTTGTATGTATATTTCATTACGGTATTTATTTATATAATTATTATATATATTGATAACAGCATTTATTAGTATTATTTATCATTTAGTCACTCTCACGAGCTTACTCATAGGCATGAGTGACAACACATAGTGGCAAGAGGGGTCACTTGCCTCCTTTGAAAATAGATACAGATAGTTTTTCATTGCCACGTTGTTTAAAAAAAATTGTTTCATTAAAGCACAAATAATATTGGGAAATTAAACTTTAAACAAGAATTTAAAAAATTCTCATTACGTCCAGAGCATACATACATACCTAGGTTGCCTTCTATAATTTAAAAGATCTAATTTTACTTTTAAAAAATACCCATGCTCTCAATTTCCTTTTCATATCCTTTAAGCTCTTCCTAAACATTAAACCTTGACCATTGTGTTTTGAAACGTCTGCAGGCACCCATGTTCGCAGTCGCTCAGTCAAAACAAACTCTAAAGGCAGGCACGGTGATCGGCTAGGTTAGACACCCCAGCAAACGTCATTAGCGTTTAATTATTAACAGTATTTCAATAACTGCATGTTACTTTTGATCAGCACAGCCTGCTCGCAACGAGTAATTATCAGCGTCTACGACGTATAAATGCTTTTATATTGTCCTCTGATTTCGTTTTAAAGGTGTCTAACACCAGTACACAAGACCAACGCATTTATTCATTATTTTTAGCGACCTCTTACGGCTTCCAGGACTGTTATTAAACGCCAAATAAACAATCTCATGAGGAATGTAATGCACACATTTAAGCAGACACTGAATTTATATTGGTTGTTAATGCGTTTTAAAGGTGTCGTACGAGACGATCTCATAATCCATTATTTAGCGACATCTTACGGCTTCCTGGACAGTTTTAGGGCGCATCCATATAATACGTACGCCATAAATTCATGTTTTTATATACCTCCTCAACCCCCCCCCCCGTTGCACCTCGCACATTTAGTGGACCCTCCCCCATGTTAATCTACAACACATTTTCTATTCCACTTTATCATCATCATCATCATTACGGTCCATGGGCTCAGTGCCCGTTGGTGTCAATCGCATGTTTCACCGTCAGTCTCCACTTGTCTCTCTCCTGTGCCATTCTGCTCAGTTTGTATATCTCCATTTCGCACCAATCTGTAATGTCGTCCAGCCATTCCCTACACGGTCTTCCCATAATCCCCGTTCCGTCCATCATCCCAAAGATAGTTTGCTTGACGAGTCTCTCATTTCCCATTCTGCACACATGTCCAAAAAATTTAGTTTTCTTTCCATTATTATTTGCTTGATGTTTTTCTTATTTCCTACTCGTGCGCGCACCTCCACATTTGTTATTTTCTGCTCCCATCTGATGTGTAATATCCTCCTGTAGCATCTCATCTCAAATGCCAATAGTTTGTTTGTATCCCGCTTACGTTACAAAACCTTATTAGCTAAACCCATCTATATCTGTAAGCCATATTTATTTGACTGTAGGCTATTATATATTATTCTGTAAAACATAATAATTTCATTTGCTAGCTAAAATTTCTTAACTGATATGATTAACTGTTTGAACAGAATTTAAGTACAATGTAATAAAATACTATCAAATGACTACAGGGACTGGCTCCACCGTATACTAGGCTGTCTCCAGATTTTATTTGGGGGTGGGGGGAGTTCTGACATCGTATGTCAGTAAATGCATTACTTCAGTTTTACATTATTTCATTTTGGGGGGGTGTTCAAACACCCCAAAACAACCCCTAGCTACGGCCTTCACCGTATATCTGCCAGAACTCTGTTGCTCCACACTCGGTGTCCAGCTTCTGCTCCCTGCTCGTAGACTGTTATTCGGCAGCACCGTTCATTCTCTGTAACAGGTCCTACAACCTATTATACTGCACTTATTGCCTAGAGGTCACTCCAATCTATTCTATTCAAGTCTCCAGACTCTCCTATTTAGCCGTGGTTGAGCCGGGAGCGATTCTGAGTAGCTTTAACCGCTGTATAATAGTTCCTAAACAATAAAAACTGTACAATATACAACCACAAAAGAAACCAGCACCACCACCAGTGACAAGATAGAACTGGACACCTTACCGAACCAGGCCTGTTGGTCATTCTGGACTTCAATGGCCAAACCAAAGTCAGCCAGCTTGACCGCAGCACCCTTCGCTTTGCTCGCCAACAGAAGATTCTCCGGCTGGAAAAGAAAAAGATTTTAAAAAACCGTTTAAATGTCAAACATAGAAACAAAATGTTGACAATGGTCGATTTATATATTTCTTTTACCAGGTATAGTACGAGATTAACCCTTTACAATCTAACCAGTATATTGCATTTAATAAAATCTAATCTAATTCATTCACTGGCTTAAATCTAATCTAATCTAAAATGCGTTTAAATTGGATTCCCTAATGACTTATGTGTTATGATAAATATTCGTTAACATAAAACATAAGTATACATGCATGTAAGTATGTATTTATTAAGTATGCACACACACACACACACACACACACACACATGTTTATATATGTATGTGTGACACTGTGTGTGTATGTAATACTATGTAAATACACATGTAACTTTGAACGAATGTATGTCTAAATAAGCAAAAAGGGACAGAGAGCAAACTTTGTTTGAACAGCTGAATAAAGGTTACGAAAGCGGCAAGAAAATCATGTATCTGTAAATATGTTGAAATAAATAAATGCAAGAATGTATGCACTAAGTATGTAGATATGATAATGAGTGACAGCATGTATTTATGTCTATGGAATTTATATAGCGCCTTTTTTAACGGCCACGAAGGTACGTCATACCTTCAGATCTCGATGTACAATGGACATTTCATGACAGTAGGTTAGGCTCTCTAATATTTCCTGCATGCAATGACTGTAAACGTAACCAACACAACACGTAACTTGTAAATAAAGTAATGTAAACAGAGTAATGTAAACAAAGCAGAACACTGGAAACAATACAAACAAAGAAAGGCAAAGTAAGTGCAAGAAGCAGTTAGCCAGAACACAACTCTGTCAAAATAAACAATAAATTTTAAACACAATAAATTATGCAAATTAACACAGAATATTAAAAACAATTATAAAAAACAGACGGTTAATCTAAATGCAGTAAACAACACAAAAGTAACAAACGCACACAGTTTAACCATTTACTGATTAAAGTAAAGGGTTAATAAGCATCAACAGCTGGTAAAATAAATGGTTAATTTTAAACAACAACAACACACACACACACACACACACAGAGTCCAAGCAATGATTAATTTCAACGAATCAAACATAAGAACGAAAAAGAACTGTTCTACAAAAACGTGTTGAAAATAATATTTTGTGCTTAAAATATCCAGTGTGAGAATTGTGAAAAATTAACAGGGGGGTTGGACCGTTATCCACTTGGAATTGGTCTGTTAAAAACAGACTTTCCTATAGGACTCCCCTAAGAAAGATTGGGGTTTAAACTCCAACCCCTCCCGGCAATTCTCACCCTGAAAATATCACAACCTGCAAAATAAAGAGTCACATTGAAAGAGAACACGTCATGCAGAATGCTTCACAAAAACAGGCCACACTGAAAAGTACAGGCCACGCCTTCAAAGCACAGGCCACGCCTTCAAAGCACAGGCCACGCCCCTCCACACAAAGTACCTTAAGGTCTCTGTGGATGATGCCGTTCTGGTGACAGTGATTGACACCTTCGAGTACCTGCTGTATGCAGTGGCTGCAAGCAGAACAGGGCAGTCACATCAGTAAAGGCAGGGTAAGGGGAGGAGCCAATGGCCCAGAGGAGGCGGGGTTATTGATCCAGGGGCAGAGCTATTCGCCAGGAGGTGGAGCCATTAGCTGAGAGGCGGAGTTATTTGTTGGGAGGCGGAGCAAGTAACTCGTAGGTGATGATATCCACTTATAAGGTGGACTACTGACTGGAACTGCGTGACAGCCACAGATAAGTACCAATCAGATGCTTAGAATAATGGAGGTTTGATCATGCATATTCATGAGGAGGAGGAGCCACGAAAAAGAACCAGTAGAACTAAGAAGCATATTTAATGCAGGTGAAACTAATCACTCAAATGCCAAGTTTTGATGATAACAGCAACAACTTTAATGCACAAGTATACGGTTGTCAATCACCAGAACCCCTACGGGAAATGTTCATCAAGGGTGGAGCTAAGCAGCAGAGGGAGGGTGGGGCAACGCACTAGTGGGCGAGGCAAATTCTATGGCACCGGCATTTTAAGCCAGAAAGTGGAGGCACTCTTTTCCCAACTCCGCCATTGGTCGCACTCTGCCAGTGCCAGTCCCAAGCCTGGAGGACAAAGGAGGAGGGCGTCGCTAATGGTCTTTGTTACCACACAGTGACGTTAAACTACAAATACACATACACGCCTTTCCCTACTATTTATCTTCATATCTTTATCTTCGTGTCATCTCTCCAGTCTGGAAACGACTACTATGGTGAGTGGTGTCACGACTTGACCATTCATTGAACTTGGCTACGTTACACACCTTTAAAACGTTCTCAACGGACGACATAAATTCAGCGTCAGCATAAATAACACTAGATCGTCGTCTAGTCGTCGTCTACACTGCTTTTCTCTCTACTCAACGTCAACGGCTTTGAAGCCGTAAGATGTCGCTAAACAATGTTATTCATTCATTCATTCATCCATTCATTCATCCATTCATTCATTCATTCATTCGTTCATCCATCCATCCATTCATTTAATCTCATTCACTCTTTCATTCATTCGTCCATTCAGTCAATCATTCATTCACAGCATTTATATAGCGCCTCTTCAAGGAGCTACTCACAGGCGCTATATGAGATCCCGTCTAGCTAGCCCGGGCTAGCCAATGGGGATGAAGTGTTGGCGACTTCATTTTCAAGGCCTCGGCATATGAGGGCGGTGGCCAATCCTCTCCCTCACCGTAGGTCAGTGTACTCATCATAGCTGAGTCGGCTAGGGGGTGCTTTTGGAACAGAAATCTCGTTAAAAATTTCTGCCCCGGCGAGGAATTGAACCCCCAACCTCTTGGTCGACAGTCCAGCGCGCTAACCACTGTACTATCGAGCACCCCACAGGCGCTATATAATGCGTTATAACGTGCTGGTCTAGTTTAATCCACTCCACCTCTGTGCCCCTGTGGGGTGAACGATTCCTTTAAAACCCAGACACATAAAACATCTCTACATACAACCGAAACAATGAAAAACTCCGCCACTGCACCATGGCGATGCCAGTCCCAACTCTGCATAAAGGAGGAGAGCAACGCTGACAATCTTTGTTATCACACAGTGTCCTCAAACTGAAGCTGCTACTACTATTAAACAATGTAAACAACGTCTGGGCATCATCATCATCATCATCATCATCATCATCATCATCGTCGTCGTCATCATCATCATCATCATCACATGTGCATATCTTTTACATAAACTCATTGTCCTAGTGGTCATCAAAGATCTCAAAACAGCCTTTTGTTACAGACTCACAGTGTGCCTCAGAACCTGAATGGGACACACAAAAACACATACAAACGCACAGACAGGCACATACACAGCACACAAACAAACACACAAGCATGCAGATAAAAAAACAGACACACAGACTTACAAACACACGGACAAACGTGTAGACAGACTTACAAACGCACAGACAAACACACATGTCATACACACAGACAAACAATCACAGAGAGACAATTTACATTTTACAAAATTAATACGAGCAAATAAAATAAACGCCAGAATATCGTTTAGTGGGCTTTTTCGAAACACGTCTGCCACCTAGCGACTGCATGGAAATCTTTTCACGAACAAGCGTCCAGTTTCACACTCAATAAACTGACATAAAATTACGGCAGTGTCAAAACGTACCCAAGTACACAGCTAATTTTAAAAGACATGCCACTTGGGCCAGTTCAAAAGGTCCCTAAGGACCAGATGAGGCCCCGGCAGTTGCATGTTGCCCATTCCAGGGCTTTTTTAACGCGTAATTGTACACAAAATGTGCAGTTCTAAATGGATTTGTGCAGTTGTAAAAGAACTTCTGCACAGTTAAAACTAACAAAAAGTTCATTTTCCTCCGAGTGGGAATAATTTACCATGGAGGATGGGAAAGGAAAGAAGGAGTTGTGCAGTTCTAAAAATTCCTTAAAAACAGCCCTGACCCTAGTGTGGTCCTTATTTTTAAAAGTCTGATTTTATAACGGGGCACCCTCAAAGTTGGTTTCTATTGACGAGAAAAAATTTGAGAAATTTTTTTGAGATAATCCAAGGACATCTAGGGGTCGCTACCAGAGGTTAAAGTTCAAGCTTAGAATTAATTTAGGCTTTGTGGTACAATATGCTTAATTTTCTTTAATATGCTTTCCAACCATGTAAATGTCTATGATAGAATTTGATAGACAACGGCTTGCATATTTTATTAACATCCTCCAACATCATAATTGTCACTTACTTACTTATTTTATCTTAAAAAATTCTATAGCGCATTAAGTTCCAGTAACAGCCATTGCATCTTTTGGCGGCAATTTCGCTTCATTTTGATTTGTCATGTATATCAGTACATTGCATAATCTCTCTATTTTCAAAGTTAACACAAAGTTGGTAATAGGTCTAAGTTTTGACAATGCAATGGGGAAAGTGAGTAATAGAAAATCAACACTTGTATAGGCCTACTCTCTTTCACACTGCAATGCTTTGGCAATAATCCCACAGAGTTCAATCTCAATTGCTTTTCAATTCGTAAGCAGTGTATAAAGAGTCGGCAGAAAATTGCTGAAAACTTGAAAGCTGAATCTCAACCAGGAGTTCCTCTAACAGGTCACTGGGATGGGAAGTTGTTGAAAGATAATCTGCAGTAAAGAAATAGTAGACCGTCTTCCTGTCCTCATTTCTGGAGTGGGTGTCGACCCAGGGTGAAAATTGCCGGGAGGTTTGGGGGTTTCAACCCTTCAGTCTTTATTAGAGCCCCATAGTAAAGTCTGTTTTTTGCACCCCAATTCCAAGTGGATAATGGTCCAACTCCTCCCCAAAGTTATTTTTTTCACAATTCTTACACTGTGCAGTCGACCAGCTTTGATTATGGTGAAACAGGATTGGCCACATCATGAGGAGTGACACCAAAGTAAGAGACATCATCGAAGGAAGAATGGAGGGGAAAAGTCAAGAGGAAGACCAAGAACAATGCTGCTGGACTGGATGATGACAATGGATGGTTACAGAGAGCTAAAGAGAGATGCACAGAACAGATGTGCATGGCGTCATTGGACATATGAACCTGCCTGACGGCAGAGAACTAAAGAAGAAGAAGATTATGGGGCTTCCATTTATACCAAGTGCCAAAAGGTTACTACTCTGGACAAAACTTGGCTTGAACATCCACTAGAAAAAAGCTCAATGCAACTGAAAGATTTAGTCACGGAAAACACGAGAGTTTTCAGCATTACAGCAGATTTTCTCCAACAACACGGTGAGAACTTCAAGTTAGGTTAGGCCAATTGCGAGCTCAGTGAAAGTTGTGAATGGCATAACAGAGTGTGGACTGGCACTCATGAACAAGTACAGCCTAACAAGCTTCAAACAAATAATGAGAATCAGAAGCAGAGTCTGCTATTGGTTGTGAAGAAATAAACCTATCGTCGGAAAAAGGCTCTGATGCAATAATGGAAATATTAACTGGAAAAACATTTTTATGCCCGTTTGTATGTGTTTTGACCCAAATAGCAAACCAGTCCACAGCCCACTAGTTTACCTCCAACACGGTCCACTGCCCACCAGAATTTATTTTAATTTGTGCATTCAACCACACACTCGTAATAGTGTACAATATAAGATATTCCATGCTTCGCCTGTGTCTTTACATTGATATATGTTATGTCCGGTAGCAACCCCTAAAACTCAAAAAAGTCCTTCAAATTTTTCAGTGTTAATATTTTTTAACCTAAACGAATAAGTTAGGAGGGTGCCTCGTTTAAAATTCCCACAAAAATATTTTTACATGGAGTTAAGGACCACACTACCTGACCCATTCCCAGGTCTATATTCCACAATAACTTTATGATCAAACAGAAAAATGTAAGCTCCGTAGAATTTCATCGGAATCGGTCGCATCGAAAAACAGAAGCCGTAAATGTTCCGCTAGATCAAACTTGACGAACCAAGTGACGCAGAACAGAAGCCAGAAAAACACAACACTGGGGAAATCCACCAAGAAAATTCTAAAAATAACCACATGTGCTCCAATGGACCTGAAACTGATTACTGGCGCTATAGAAGTTACTTCTCTGTTTAGAGCAGTTCTAACGGAATGTATGTACCAGGTTGTACCTACCTGGTACCAGTATAAATCAGTAAATATTCATTAAATGAGTTTGTAAAAGCGCCTATACAGTCTACAACTGATCAACCGAAAGACAGAATTTTACCGACCTAGCATCTGCTTCGCTATAGAATTCTCGCGCTACAATATCCTCAAACAGTTCGCCACCCGTCACTCTACAACAGAAAAGAAGAATTGTAATCATTACCAGAATCATTATTATTATTATTGTTATACTCACCGTTATCATTATTGATTTTATTGCTGTTATAAAAACTACTGTCTATTCATTCATTACTGCTTAGTGTTTCCTCTGATCCAATCTCAACACATCTGAGCAAACCCTAGGCATAAGGCGTATGTATGGACAGTGTGGAAGTCCATTTCATACCATG
Organism: Lumbricus rubellus; assembly: GCA_945859605.1. Lineage (NCBI taxonomy): Eukaryota > Metazoa > Annelida > Clitellata > Crassiclitellata > Lumbricidae > Lumbricus > Lumbricus rubellus. The sequence continues at coordinate 26,885,593 of OX243822.1, read as the reverse complement.
GGGCCAATAAAAGAGAAAGCACAGTGTATTTATCTAAGTGTATTTATTATTAGTATCATTATTATTCTACATTTATTAACAATGAACAATATATCTCATGGGAGAAGAATTGAACCTACACTCTCTTCATGTTACAAGGCAAGTACTCTCTGGCCATGGTGCTGTGAGAAAAGCAAACGTGTGGGGCACAGTGGTGTAGGAGTATGTTCAGTGCCTTGGAGTCGGAGAGTTGCGAGTTCGAATCCACTTCAAGGCACCGTGTAGGTACCTTGAGCAAGTCCTTCACTTGCAGTTGCTCAATGTGCTTCAGATGCATTACTTCATTATCGTTACAAACTATCCGTTTAATTTGAACTCAAATGAGATGACAACAGCAGGCTGAAGAAAGGAATGAGGTCGGGTCAATCAAGGTCAGGTCAGCTATTATTTTATGGCATTCTATATTATTACTAGCAGTGGTGATACTCACAGGTCAAAGATCAGATAGTGAAAGCCTTCATCTTGTATGCTGTCATGGAGGCGAACTGTCAATAAATCAATCAATAAATAAATCAATGCAATCAATCAAGCAACCAGTCACACCAACCAAGCAATCAGTCGAATAAACAAAATGAAGCCATCAATTCAATCAATCAAGTGTATCAATCAATTAAGCAATCAACTTAATCAAAGTAATCAGTTGATTCAAGCAATCAAGAAATTAAACCAATCAAGAACTCAATCAATCAACATAAGTTACATAACCAATCAAATCAACCAACTAATCTCATGACTTCTATGGCACCATTATCATGACATACAGAGCGTCAATCAAATGTTGCGTTGGTATATCGTCCAAAGCCAACAATCAGCAAGTCAACCAAGAAACAATCAATCTATCAATCACCTTAGAATCAACCAAACAAACACTTAGTTTCTATTCAATACAATTCCCTGAAGTAGGGCAAGTCAATGGAGCCAATGACAGACCTGTCAATCAACCACACCTGTCAATCAACCACACCTGTCAATCAGTCATACCTGTCAATCAACAGGCCTCTGCATGCATAAACTCCCACACCCACACACAGGGACAGAGGCACAAACAGAGAGACAAACAGACCCAAAGAGAGGCACACATATTAGCTACACATGCACGGACACGCACACACAAATATATTAAATATACAAACTTATATAAACACAATATATTTTATATATATATACACTAAATATAGAAATGACAAATCTACAACATGTACACCCACCCACACACTTCCGAACACCCACATAAACACACACACACACACACACACAAGTGCATTTTCTCACCAATGGTAATACCGCCTCTAGCAGCGCTCAGGGTGTACATTAGACAGCATCATCTTACACCTGTTCTCAATACAGACAAACCTATTTGTATGTGTGTCTCTTACTAAGTTTGTGTGTGTTTGATACCGACTGTTAGGGCTGAAGGCAACTAAAGGGCAAAGGTCATTGATGAGCGAGACAGACAGACACACATGCAGACACACATATACATACAGACAGACGCATATAAACATAGAGACAGACTAAACTATTCCCGCACAGGGAAAAATATGGTTGGCCCAGACAGACAGGAGATGGAAAGAGAGGAGGGAAGACCCAGTAAAGCCTTCTCCCAAGGCCAGCTCCATCTGGCTCAATCCTCCCAACTCCCCTCTTCATTTCTTTGCTCTTCTTTCCTACACAATATATATCAACACTAGTCCTAGTAATGATTTAAGTTACTAAATACTGATATGCAATGTTGCTTCACGGATTTAATTCTGGTGATGGTTAACTATGAGTCCGGTTGGGATGGGATCAGCACAGCACCGCGTGTATATATATATATATATATATATATATATATATATATATATATATATATATATATACACACACATATAATTATATATATGTGTATATATACATAATCTATATAAATAAAAATGAAACTTTCCAATAGTTCGTCATACAATCACGCCGAAAGTTACGCACCGATTGTTTTGAAAATTTACCAAAACCTTCCATTCCAATAGCACCGTGTCTTAACATTTTTTTCCAGAAAAAACGCAATCTTTTCCACAAAAAGTGAACTTTGCAATACGTTCGACCGCCATTTGCAAATTCAACCAAACCGCACGCTTGCAAAATTTCAGAATCGTCTTCACCCGAAAAACAGTGACGAAACATGAATGAGGTCGCGTGCCGTGACGTCATAAGCGAGTCGCTTAATAATTCCATTACGAAAGCGGCCTTTCAACATTCTTGGGCTCTATCCGCTGTCAGTAAGGGACGGTGTGAGGGAGGAAAGGAGCGGAGGGGGAGGAAGAAGAGGGGTAGGGAGAAGAGAAGGAGGGAGAAGAGGGAGAGGTCTTTTTTGCCACAGCAACGCGTGGCTGGGTACAGCTAGTAATATATATAATAAGATATAATATATATGTATATATACACACATATATATATAATTATATATGTACATATACATATATTATATATATGTGTGTGTGTATATAATATGTATGTATATAACTATATATATATATATATATATATATCTTACCTGTCTTGCAACAGGTGCATGGCCGTCCCATTGACTGATTAATTGATCGACTGATTTATGAGCCGGGCATGAAGTCTGGCTGAGACAGAGCTGCAGCAGAGGATGGATGATGTTCAGATGGATGATGTTCAGATGGATGATGCTCATGCAGTACAGGTGTCTTTGGGATGAAGATGTGTCTGGGATGAGGATGGGAGGATAGAAGAGGAGGATTAGAAAGGAGGATGGAAGAGGAAATAGGATGGTGAAGAATATGAGGATGAAAGAGGAGGAGGAAAGAAAATGGAATAGGAGGAGGAGGAGGAGGAAGAAAATGAGAAAGTAGGATAGTAGAAAATGAAGGTGGACCACTAGACCTGAAGGATGAAAGGACACGAAAGAGTTGGAGGAGGAAACTGAGAAAGTAGGATGATGAAGAGTATGAGAATGGAAAATGAGGATTGGAGATAATGAGGAGAATGAGGAAGTAGGGTAGTGAAGATTATGAGGATGAAAATGGAGGAAGGTGAAAATTAAATTAAATAGGATGGGTGAAAAACTGAGGATAGAAGGCTGGGAGTGGAGGAGGAAAGAGGATGTAAGAGGGACAGGAAGATCAGGGAGTAGGATAGTGAGGGGTATGATGATAGACATGGAGGAGGAAAGAGGAAGATGAGAATGGTGAAGTAAGATAGTAAGGTTATGAGAATGAAAGTGGAAAGGAAAGGGAAGGCTGGGAGAGAAGGGTGGAACAATAGTGGAATGGACCAGGAAAGGGAAAAAGAGGGTGGTGGGGAGAATGGCTGGAGAAAAAGATGGCAAAGGATGTTGGCAGAGAAAGATGGAAGATGAGGAAGACAATTGTAGAAGAGATGAAAAAGGAGCAAGGACAACAATGAGGGAAGCACGAAACAGAAATAGTGATACGGGAAACAAATGATAAAAGAAAGGAAAAAATACAATGCTTCAGCTCGAGGAGAAGATTAAAGTAAGAAAGAAGATGAAGTATAGTGGGTGAAGAAAGCAGGGAAGGGAAGAAGTAAATATAGGAAGAAGAAGAAACAAAAAGAACATATAGGAAGCTTAGGACTATAATCAGTAGGAATAATAATAATAATAATTAATAATAATATTGTTTCAGTCATAATTCAGTGTTTTAATGATACCTTTGTTCTTCCAGATCAAGACATGGACGGCCCACTCCAGGGTTAACATTTCTTATTAATATCCCACACCTGGATTATAGATACCTGGGGAAATAATAATAATAATAAGCCCAGGTCTTTCCAAGGTCTGAACCAGGCCTGAAAAACTTAACGATATTGGCAAGTGCTTGCAATCATCATTTACAACAATAGCTACAGTTTCCCTTGTTAATCGTACTTTTTGTTACACTGATGTTGATTGTTGAAGATAATAAAAGAATCATAATATTAAAGAAATAATAATAATAATAAAAAATACCTTGGGTAAAAAAATCAAATTATAAAACAAATAATAATAATAACCAAACCTCAAATAATAATAAAATTCACATTTATTGGCAATCTCACTCAAAAACAACAGTAAGCAACACTGAAACATGGCGGTACAAATTTCACGATTTATTGTTCACAATTTTTGGCATCCTGTTAGGCACCCACCCGTTTTACAGCTAATCCCTAGGGAGTAGAAGGCTGAGTCGACTTAGAGGTCTATGGGCATCAAATCTCATCTCTCCAGATCTTCAAGCAAGAGTGTTGCCATTTAATAATCTCTCTCTCCAAGAAAGGGAGGACCAGAAAGATTAGGAGAGGAGGACGAGAAATTAGAGGAGCAGGAGGAGGTGGAATAGGAGGAGAAAGACAATATGAAGGGAAGGAGGAAGAACAATAGGGTAGCAAGCAGTATGAGAATTGTAGAAGCAAAACTGAAGCTGGGATGTGAAAATAAGACTTAACTATGGGCCCTCATAAAGACTGTGGGATTGAGACCTCAAACTCCCTGGTAATTTTCACCCTGCAAGCTTGAGGAAGAGGAGGAATATGGGAAGAAGAGGAAAAACAGGCTGAAGTAAAGTATGAGGAAGAAAAGAACGCAAAGGAGGAGAGGTAGGAACAGGAGGCAAGAGCAAAGTATGAGGATGAAGTGACGATGATCACTAACCGATATTCGAATGCTTCAGAAGTCGACATATTCTGGCCTCGCGTTCCAACTTCTGGTGATCTTAAAAACAAAAAATCACAAAGTTCTAAGTCAAAAATTCTTCAACAGATATCTACAAGAACTTCTTTGCTATGTGATCGACACATTTATTCAAAAAACTTAAATTTGATTCAATCTTTCTAATTAGTGGAATCATATAAAAGTTCCTTTTGCGTTTACCCTTTTACCTTTGACACTCACGAACTGTGGCAGCGAATATTTCTAGTGATAGATATAAATTGAATTGAATTGTTCATTAGCTCATTTAATTAATTATGTCAAATCGCTAATTTTAGACAATTTCTACTTTGTTATTTCATATAATGTAAATTTTAATACAATTTACTGCTTGTAACGCAATTTAAATGTACATACAATAGCGTAACACAATTATGAGTTGGTTAATTGAAGAAGAATGTCTGGCTACCTCTGGCTGACAGTTTCTTTGTGTTGATTATTTTGGCAGCAAACTCCAGTCCAGTTGTCTTTTGAACACATCTTCGAACGAGCGAAAAAGCTCCTCTAAAATGTAGATTGTAAATCGACTACAGCACCATTAATGTCTTACACACTTGCGCGCGATTGTCTACATGTTCTAAGAAACAAGCTGTTTTATTAGCTCGATATTTTTTAGAAGTTCCATCAAATTAAAGTCTACATTGTTAAAACTCTAACAACCAACTCATAAAAATTAATATTAGTCAAATATTGGGTAATCTATCGTTTTAGCGGAATAAATTACACAAATTTTTGACTGGCCCAGCATAAATATTTCTCAACAATCCGGCTTCTACTTGGGCATAAATATCATTCACATCAATCCGACTTCCATTTAGCAAAAATTCTTTGCGTCAATCCAAATTGTGTGCCATCAACGCTGAGCTCCATGCAGTGGCAAATAGTTTATTCCGCTAAAACGATAGAGTACCAAATTTTGCAGGAGGAGGATATGAAACATAAAAATCTCAGAAATTACCGTCATACAGCGGAAAGGTAACATTTACATAGCGCTAGTACACGCATCAGCTGTAGCTATGCCGTATCGCAATCATTCGTCAGTGTGGCAATATAAACCATCGGCTCAAACATCAATCTATAACCTAAGAAATGCGTTACATTAGTGAAACTTACTTGCCCAGTTCTTCTTTTAATTCATACAAATCTGTGATCTTTGCAGAAGTGGTTAAGGCGGCCATCTTCTTTAATTTTTCTACACATTACAACAGCATTTAAGAGTCCGCATACAATGACGCAATTCCCCGTTTACAGCGCCACCTTGCCTTTGACGACAAAGATCTTCAAGGCGTGGAAAATAAAATTACTGTAGGGCCTAATGTAGTGTAGGCTACTGTAGCTCTAATCGACGCTACTGGACCACAAAGATTAACAGTGACTTACGATGAACTGCATGTATCGATTGCTGTAACCAAGCAATTGCAGAGCAGTCACGGTCTCCTAAACTATCCTAAAAATTCTAATGCCTTATCAGAAACCTTTGTTAGAAGCAAACTAAAGTGATAAAAGTACAGATAGGCCTACGAGTAGGCCTAGACTACGACATTAAACATCATATTTATTTATGAAATATGATTTTATTCAATTGTTGACTCGAAATATGAGCTTTTGAATCTTTTTCTGAATGTGATATTAAAAATAATTGTAGGCCTATCATAGACTTTTCTGTATAAATAGGCTTACCATGCCCTGGTCTCTAAAAGTTGTCTGGCCCTGGGCATTTGACCATCTGCCTCTTCTCTCGGGCCTCGGCGGAAACTTAAAATTTTCTTTGCCAAAATTTAAAGCTGAATAAATTCGGACTCTGTTCGTAGAATTGGATAAATGTTTCAAGAAACATTGATAACTTATCCCTTTTACGTTCTCTGTGAAATTTTACAGAGTTTCATTTAGAATTGACAAGTATATCGCCAAACTAAAAAGGGTAGCCCTGCCAGCAGTATGAGAATTGTGGAAAAAAAACTGGGGGGGGGGGGGTTGGCCTATGATAAACTTGAAATTGGGGTATGAAAAACATACTTTAACATGGGGCTCTAAAAAAGACTGGGTGGGTTGAACCACGGCCGACTAAATTAGTCGGCCGTGGTTGAACCCCCCAACCCCCCGGCAATTCTCACCCTGCCTGCCAGTTCAATTGGGACACCGTGTAGGTCTATTTGGAACACACCATCCCCTATTCGCTCTTACATTCTCTCTTGCAGACTTCTCAAAACTGCATAATTGTGCCACTGAACGTTCATCATTAGGCCTATAAGGTTAATAATTATAGTCTTTATAGAAGCGCTTGATAAATGATTAAATGCATAACAATAAAATTAATTACTTAGTGACTTAGTCTCTGCGATTCAACGATAATATTGATTACGTCATTGCTATAATAAACACGTCATCTCATGACTGTTGCTCAGATGACGTCACGGTTGTTGACATGGAAACCGTCAGTTGAAACTCGTTTGGAAAATCGACCAGACGTTAATGGCGATACATTTCGAAAAGAAACTTATCGAAATTCGTCGATCAGAAGAAGAGAAATTCGATTAAAACAATTATTCATCCTTCTGAAGACACATAATTATCGTGTCATTGAAAAATCTACACAAACAACTGTAAACCATCGAAAAGGTCGATGAGAAGAAAAGAAAATTCATTGCTTTTGAAGACAGAATTCAACCGGTAAGACTAACTTAGGGCCTTGTAGGCCTATAATTATAGTTGATCCACGTTAATTATTGTCATTTAAAACGGAAACCATCGGCAATTTTTGATCTTAAAAAATTAACTTTAGCCGACACAAGTCGAAGGATAGGAGTCCTATCCTTCAATTTGTGTATATGATCAAGTTAAATTTTAAATCTATCATAAGACTTTAGGTCTGTAGACTGTAGGTTCTAGGTTAAATGATTGACACGAAATTACGATGTGAACAGAAGTTCTAAATAGGCATTTCCATCACAACACGATGAGTGATAGAATAAAAGTTTGAACTAAGAATTGTTTGTGAGATTCGACGCGAATAACAATTTCTTCTTCGGAAAACATCGACCAGCAGCTGTGCAGCCTGTGCACCAGTCCACCAAGGTAATGTGAACCGGTTCATCATAGTGCTGTGCACCAGTCCATCAAGGTGCAATGCACCGTTCCACCAAGGTGCTGTGCACCATTCCAGGAAGGTGCTGTGCACCGTTCCACCAAGGTGCTGTGCACCGTTCCACCAAGGTGCTGTGCACCGTTCCACCAAGGTGCTGTGCACCGTTCCACCAAGGTGCTATGCACCGTTCCACCAAGGTGCTGTGCACCGTTCCACCAAGGTGCTGTGCACCGTTCCACCAAGGTGCTGTGCACCGTTCCACCAAGGTGCTATGCACCGTTCCACCAAGGTGCTGTGCACCGTTCCACCAAGGTGCTATGCACCGTTCCACCAAGGTGCTGTGCACCGTTCCACCAAGGTGCTGTGCACCGTTCCACCAAGGTGCTGTGCACCGTTCCACCAAGGTGCTGTGCACCGATCTACCAAGGTGCTGTGCACCGTTCCACCAAGGTGCTGTGCACCGTTCCACCAAGGTGCTGTGCACCGTTCCACCAAGGTGCTGTGCACCGTTCCACCAAGGTGCTGTGCACCGATCCAAGAAAGTGCTGTGCACCGATCCACCAAGGTGCTGTGCACCGGTCCACCAAGGTGCTGTGCACCGTTCCATCAAGGAGCTGTGCACTGGTCCACCATGGTGCTGTGCACCGCTTTACCAAGGTGCAGTGCACCGTTCCATGAATGTGCTGTGCACCGATCCAACTAGGTGCTGTTCACCGTTCTAATAAATTGCTTTGCACCGGTCCATTAAAGTGATGTGCACTATTCTTGCAAGGTGCTGTACACCGTTCCACCAAGGTAGCCTACTCTGTGCGGGCTCCTCAAAACGGGATAGAAGGTTAAATGCATAGATAGATAGATGGATAGATAGACGGATGGATGGATGAATGGATGGATGAATGGATGAATGGATGGATGGATGAATGGATGAATGGATGGATGAATGGATGAATGGGTGGATGAATGGATGGATGGATATATTGATGAAGGAATGTTTGGATGTATGAATTGATTGATGGATGGATGAATGGATGGATGGAAGGACTAATGGATGGATGGTTGGATGTATGTATGGATGAGTGGATGAATGGATGGATGAATTATGAACATACAAAGGTTCAACAAATAGTTAAGCAGACAGACAGACGTACACATATACACAATACACATAGTTTTATATACACAGACAGACAGACAGACAGACAGGCAGGCAGACAAACACACACACAGACAGACAGACAGACAGACAGGCAGACAGACAGACACACAGACACACAGACACACAGACACACAGACACACAGACACACAAACACACAGACAGACACACAGACAGGCACACAGGCAGACACACAATCACACAGACAGACAGACAGTGGAGATGGGAAATATATGTTGCAATTTAATTAGAAACGTGTCAGCATATGGACGAAGGATTTCATCGGGGGATTATCCGTGTGGCTGCTTCTTCTTCCCAATGGATCACGACACTCTCTCCACGCTTTCCTCTGATTGCCTCTGGCGACCACCACCACTGCCACCGTTACTCTACGCCTTCATTCCATCGACCACCAGATGGCGCAACAAATACACGTAGCGGGATTAACGCACGCTCGAGATAGTGCAGACTCTTCGTGTATGGATAGTATGAGCATGATTGATAGTTATAAATAAATATATACCTTAATACACTATGCATGTGTGTGTGTGTGTGTATTTATATAATAATTATATAAAATGTAATTATTGTAGGCTTTTGTCATCATAAATTATTTCATTTAATATATCTATATAAGATTTAGCCTTTGCATAAAACGGGTTGTTGTGATTATATACAATCATACACATAGGATAGCCTATATATTTATGTGCATGTAATGTGTTGATACATAATACAATTATATCTATAAATATATTATGTGATAACTACTACCAAATGTTTGTGTTTGACAGCTTGTATACGGTAGAACCGGGTAGATTAAGTCGAGCGTTGACGGTGGTCGGTTTTATATAGATCACGGTAAATGACGTCAGCATAAGGCGGATTTCTGTCATCTGCTTTTTCGCGCCGCAGCTCCTTTGCGCCGAGTCCCCGACTAGACGCTAAGAATACGTCCGCATGCGTCGAAGCAGTTATATAGCGCATTCGAAACAAGTTAAACAACATTTGCAAAATTAACGTTTATTACAAGATTGTAGTGTGTTTGCTAAGGAAATGTAAGAGAACACGTTAGGCCAAATGATATTACTGGCTTTGATAATGGCTTTGTTTCTGTTGCCACATGGGTTGACACCTTATGGGCTGCACTAGTTGATAGATCTAGCCTACGGACGTCATTGAAGTTACAGATTTATAACTATAAGAATACATACGCCTTAGAAAACTGACTGAGGACAACAGTGGCTGGTGTGCAGAGGAGGCATCGAAGAAACAGTAGTTCTTGCTGAAGGCAGACATTAACCTATAGTCTTGGACACATTAGGATTCGATGGGTGCTTAACACGGATTTTTCCGTACGAGGACAAAACCTGGTTTTGGAGGGATTTCGAAGACGCTGAATTGGTTTTCCAGAGCACCGAAAGTTCAGGTAACAACAGCAACCTCATTCATCATGATCATCAGCGGCATTTATATCATCATCGTCATCGTCGTCATCATCATCATCGTCGTCGTTGCACGATTACATATTAAAATACAGCGCTTCCAACGGACCCAATTATTCATAACAGAATGACACGAATTCACTAGGCCTATAGGCCTATATGGCGCAAATCGTCTGCAAAATGACGATTTACACTTAGCCGAGCATGCCTACAGAATATCAAATCAACTCAAATCAAATCAAATTTATTGAATAGCCTAACATAATAGTAGCAAAATTACGAATGAAGAATTATCTATAGTTAAAAAATTACTATGACACAGAATTGAGTCTACACCAACAAAACTGCGATTAGGCCTAAAAATTACAATCTACAGATTATTTACCGGTGCAATAATTATTACACCTACAAGATTGCATCAATTGCAGGTCGTCATGACAACGGAGCGTTTCCACGGCAACGCCATGTTCAGCATCCCACTGCTGATGCTGCTGCTGCTGCTGCTGATGGTCTTGTCGACCGTGAGCGTTAGAAGCTTTTCCATGTCGAACGACGGTCAGGACTCTTCCCAATCCTCCTCCTCAGCCTCCGGACCCCGGACGGATTACTGTGGGTGCATGATGGGCCAACAAGGGTCACCGGGAGTACCCGGGGTACCCGGACTGCACGGGTCGCGTGGCAGAGACGGCAATAAAGGCGACCCGGGGGAAAAGGGCGAGAATGGACCACCGGGTAGGTCATCCGTCTTTTAGAGATTCATCTGCTAGAATGATGTTGCGCTAGCTTACTATTGCTAGCGATGGCAAGAACTTGCTTTTGTTTTTGCCATATATTTCTGTTCATCTGGTTGTCTCTTTACATGTATACTGTTCCCTGTCTTTAAGCATGTATGCGCGTGCTGTGTGTATGTAGCCTATGTGTGTACGTACGTATGTACGTATGTATGTATGTATGTGTGTATGTGTGTGTGTGTGTATGTATGTATGTATGTATGTATGTATGTATGTATGTATGTATGTATGTATGTATGTATGTATGTATGTATGTATGTATGTATGTATGTATGTATGTATGTATGTATGTATGTATGTATGTATGTATGTATGTATGTATGTATGTATGTATGTATGTATGTATGTATGTATGTATGTATGTATGTATGTATGTATGTATGTGTAGCGGAGGTAGTTGACAGTTAAGATAGTAGGCCTACAAATAGACCTGGGAGTGACTTTAGTCAGCCAATCTGACCCCACTTGACCCTAAAGTGACTTGAGGTCGACTTGAAGTCGACTTCTTGGAGTCAAAACGACTTGACCCGACTTGGCAAAAAACAACCGACTTCCGACTTGAAGTCGACTTCTGACATGGTAATAGCCATTAGCCTAGGTCTACGTACGGCTACTAATGGTAGAAGTCAAGCCAATTTTTCCTGGCAAGCATTGATTTCATATTGGCCTAAGCCTACCAATGAATAATGAGGCCTCAACTCTTAATTGATGCATGCATTAATTTTGTTAAAGTTTTATTAAGTCCATTTCAGACTTTTGTGTTTCAGTTTGAGTAGTTTTGTGATGTCTTGAGATAGTAGCCTAGAGCCCTAGACTATGGGACGACAAATTATTAGGCCTGTAAATTTTAGCTTGTCCATTATCAGTGATTATTCAGATTGCACTCATTATTATTATTTTTATTATTAATATTAATATTAAATAAATTTGTAAAACGCGCAAGGTCTAAGATAAAATGGGGGACCGCGGACTGGTTGCACTGAATGGCTTGTTGTGATAGGCTTCATCTGTAAGCCTAATTCTGTTTTCATATTATAATTGATCGGCCACTAACATCATTCCGCAACTTAGCAAATAGCATTGCAAGCGCATCATCCTGCAGTAGGCTACTAGGCCTACTATAATAGCCTAGGCCTACTCACTGACGGTAAAGTCGTTCATTGTCCAATTGGCCCGGATATAATAGCTTTTCCGTCTGCAGACAAAAACTGCAGATGCAGCGTACCAAAGTAGCGCCAAACTATCGATTTATTATAAGCTTAGGCCTTGTAGAATGTAGATCCAACTTTCTTTGCGCCAAATTCACTGACCGCTAGAAGTTCACTGATTTGCTCACGTTCATGCCTTGATAAGCACACGTGCTAATATTTTAGTAACATTTGCTTCACCATTTTAATAGGCTAAGCACAATATATAGCACGTTTTAGCATCTATAGAATAACAAATTATATGAATAGATCGGCGGAATGGCAGTTTGCACGATAGCCTGCCGGTAAAATAAGCTTAATCAATAGGCTACAGGCTAAGTCCCTGTTTAGCAAAAGTGACAAATTTAACTATGTTTGTGTCTCAAGTCGGTTTAAGTCGACTTGGGGTAAAAACAACTTCAAGTGACTTCTTTCCACAAAATTCGACTTGGGGTCAGTTGCGGTGACCAGAAACGACCCGACCCGACTTGGGATGCCCAAGTCGACTGGGGTCGACTTATTGGGGTCGACTCCCAGGTCTACCTACAAAGGGAATGAAGGATAGATAGAAAGACAGACAGACAGACGGACGGATAGAGAGTGAGTAAGCGAGTGAGTGATGTTACACGACAACTGGACAGACGGGGCAGACAGTTGAGCACAGAGGGAAGAGAGAGAGAAGGAGGAGGAGAGCAAGAGGCAAGAGGCCAGACAGACAGAAGGAAAGAGATCGGATTGACTGCATGCCAATGCAGGCAAAGAGAGCAGGCACCGATGGGTTGCTATAGCAACGGAGCAGGAAGGTTGCTGGTGCCCAATCAGATGAAGACGCGTAGGCAAGAAGCGAGAGTAGCGTCAGTATAAAAGGACTGAAGGATAAAGGACAGGGGTCGTCGTTGCCAGATTCCATCAAGGTAGTAAAGAGTTAGGGCAGAACAGTGAGGAGGGTTAGTCAGGGTTGGTCGTCATCGTCGTTGTAGTTTAAGGTGTTGAAGTTTAATAATTGTTTAATTAACTGAAAGAGACTGTCTGTTTACTATCGTCAACCTAATTCGTGAATAATAATAAAACTCTGAAAAGACCATGAGTTGTTCCCCTACGTCCTGATCGTCACGTGATCAGAGGCGTTAGATATGTATGTATGTATGTATGTATGTATGTATGTATGTATGTATGTATGTATGTATGTATGTATGTATGTATGTATGTATGTATGTATGTATGTATGTATGTATGTATGTATGTATGTATGTATGTATGTATGTATGTATGTATGTATGTATGTATGTATGTATGTATGTATGTATGTATGTATGTATGTATGTATGTATGTATGTATGTATGTATGTATGTATGTATGTATGTATGTATGTATGTATGTATGTATGTATGTATGTATGTATGTATGTATGTATGTATGTATGTATGTATGTATGTATGTATGTATGTATGTATGTGAGTGCGTGTAAGCGTGTGCTGTATGTGTGTTTGCATGGACGTATTGGCCATTGGAAATCGGTGAAGGGTCCTATTATATGGACATCCATGGGTTGACCTTGCTTCTATAATAAATTCTATAGAATCTGTTTTCTAGATAATCTGTATAATATAGTCTGTACATACTTTGAGATTGGAGAACGCAGATCTTACATAAAAAATGATCTGATAAACTGTTATGCAACGGTCACGCCAGCCATAGAATGACGTTGAACTTTTGGAATAAATAGACACCTTTAAGATGTAATCTTCCTATTTAATAAATAATAATTATTTATTACATAGGCAGATCAACGTCCTAGAAATGTCATAATGCAATCTAACAAAAGCATGCTTATGTTAGGCCTGCAAAATTCCAAAATGAAATTTTGATGCCATACTAAACAGTAGGCATAGGAAAGGCTAGAATGTCCCTTTTGAATAAGCCTATTCCTGATCAAAATATCCTGATAATTATTTGACCGAATTATGAATGCTTTTGTGGGGTGCGGTGGTGTAGTGGGCATGTTCGTCGCCTTGCAACCGAAGGGTTGCAGGTTCGAATCCACCTCAGGTCGCCGCGAAGAGACCTTGGGCAAGTCCTTCACTCGCAATTGTAGTTTGTCGTTAAACTTTTGAAATAAATCAATAAATAGACACCTTTAAGACACGGTCTCTGTTGGCATAAGCCCTCGTCAAATCTATATATCCATCAATCCATCCCTATAATAGCTAGGTAACTATGAATTTTATTTCTATAGCACCACTTCTAGAAACTGTACTCCCATCCAAGCCACGAAAAAGACAATATTTATGTAACAATGTTTTATTGACCGGATGCAAAGCAAGCAAGTCAGTCAGTCAGTCAGTCAGTCAGTCAGTCAGTCAGTCAGTCAGTCAGTCAGTCAGTCAGTCAGTCAGTCAGTCAGTCAGTCAGTCAGTCAGTCAGTCAGTCAGTCAGTCAGTCAGTCAGTCAGTCAGTCAGTCAGTCAGTCAGTCAGTCAGTCAGCCAGTCAGTCAGTCAGTCAGTTAGTCAGTCAGTCAATCGGTCGGTCGGTCGGTCGGTCGGTAGGTAGGTAGGTAGGTAGGTAGGTAGGTATAGGTAGGTAGGTAAGTAGGTAAGTAAGTAAGTATATTCTTTATTAATCCAACTGCATAACCGGCACTAACCGCACTTAGGTTTACATAAAATTAGGCATAATAAAGCATTCTTATTAATAACGTTTTTCTCATTAAGTTGTCTGTCCATCATGGTCATTATGGTCTGGGACGCATGAGATAGGGGAGTGTCCTTGTAGGAAAAAGGAGTGGGTTTAGGACATGATTGTCCATGATGTCCTGAGGCCATCAAGCCTCAAGTCTGCGGTGTAGAGGCTCGTATCTGCCTTGCCACACAGCTTTTCAATATCGAGTTATCCTCTGGATGTATAAGTCTTAGTCTTACCATTGTATTTTTAGTTTTTGTTTTTAGCCCGGAGAAAATATTAAAATGTTGAAAAAAATAATGATAATAAAATAATTATCAGTATCATTGTTATAAATTAATTAATTGATTGGTTGATTAATTACAAAGCTAATAATTAAATTTTTTTAATTTTGACAATAATATAATCTCCAAGCTTTCAAACCCTTAGTGATTTATACCTCAGGTTATAATAACAACGACATTGATAATAATTAGCAATAATGATACTAGAAGCCATTCCGGAACATCGCCTCCCCCATAATTTTTGCAATCTTAAAGAATCATAATATTTTACGTGCCTCTGTAAAAAATATTCTTCTTTCCTGATGCAGGTCTTTTTGGACCTTCAGGTCCGATCGGCCCCAGTGGCTCTCGTGGCAAACGAGGCACAAAGGGTGAAGGAGGCGACATGGGCGGCCCCGGGTCTAAGGGAGACCGCGGTGACGCAGGACCACTGGGCCCTGCCGGGGCCAAGGGTCAGAAGGGCGACTCGGCCACCCCTCGCAGGAGGGTGGCCTTCTCGGTGGCCCGCAGTCAGAAACTGGGGCCGGTTCTGCAGGACACCCCGATCACATTCGACGTGGTGTTCACGAATATGGGAGACTCGTTCGATGTTTATTCGTCGCATTTCGTCTGCAAACAAAACGGAACTTATCTGTTCACGACTCACGTGTTGGGACAGAACAACAAGGACGTCTACGCTTGGATCATGATGAACGACAAACATAAGGTATACGGATTCTATTGATGATCGTATAATTATAGAGTAATTATAAAATTAATGTGATCATACTTTCCCCACCCCGGAGACAAGCAAGTGAGTAAGTAGCCTATATATTCACTTTTCTTAGTGCAGTCGTATAGACCACATTATGAGCTACAAACGACATTGTAAAATCATGTGCTTTTATAGACAAGAATTCAAGAATTGTCAGAGTATACAAATAAGAACCGTTTTTTGCAATCTAGCACGCTATCTTGGTTGAAAAGATCACAATGATTGCTTTATTGGGAGCAAGTAACGGAACAGCACGTGTCCAAAAAGGTCCAAAATTGTTAAGCCAATTTTCTGTATTTTGCGACCATTGGAAACCCCGAAATTGAACGCTCCCAATTTATTCCTGGCTAGCCCGAAGTTTATACTGGCGCCACGCAAATGTACTAATTAGTAATAACCGAGTGTTGCTTGTCTGTTCGCCAGGTGCCGCTGCATGGAGACGGACGCGCGGGATACGGAACCGGAAGTCAGACGGTCATCCTGACGCTGAAGGTGGAGGATCATGTCTGGATCCAGCTGAGCAAGGACTCCGGACTTCTCAACGACTACACCACCTTCTCCGGATACCTCATCTTTGACGACTGACACCTAGCGAATGATTTTGAAGTGATGCGCCCATTCACTACTCATACAGCCATCTAGCGAATAAAGATGAACTAACTGAATTTGTGTCGCATCTTGCGAATACGTTTCACTTCGTATGATTTTGAGGCTGAAAGCTATACTACCACGACGAAACTTTTATTATTGCCTGATCTCTTAAATTTTCATTCTTATTTGGACCATTTTTACAGCGCCGTTAAAATAGCGCAAGGGTCGATGTTGAGCAATTTTGCTTAAAGCAATTTTAAGAGTAAATCAAAATTGTGTTAATTTGTGTAATTCTACAACATGCTGTTGTCTTCAACAGCACTTTTCTTCTTCCAGATCTTGACATGAATGGCCACTCTAGAGTGGCGGTGGACTGGTGGTGATGGTGGTGGTGGTGATGGTGGTGGTGGTGATGGTGGTGGTGATGATGATGGTGGTGATGGTGGTCGTGGTGGTGGCGGTGGTGGTGATGATGGTGGTGGTAATGGTGGCGGTGGTGGTGGTGGTGGGGTGGTGGTGGTGGCGGTGGCGGCGGTGGTGTTGCTTGTGGGTAAGTGGTTGTGGTAGTGGTGGTGTTCTATTCTATTTCTATTCTATTTTATTTTGGGATTTATAAAGCGCCTATCAAAATACCGAAAATAGCAATTAAAGTACCATCTATCTTCAATTTTTAATTTTTAGAAAACGCTGTTCGATGAAGCAGTTCAGCAATTATTCCAATAGTTGTTTCGCGCGTAACAAAGAATTTCAATCTAATTATTATCCAACACATAAAAATGCGCTACAACATCAACGCGAAAGTGCAGCGAAACGAAACGCCCACTCGTTCGTTCTGCATAGAATTGTTTTCCTTTTCTGACGTCACCGGTCTTGATGTCCGTAAGTAAGGCATCGTTAAACTTTCGGAATCCGATCGAAGGAACATTAAGAGTAGGCTGTAATTATAGTCAATGCAGGACAAGACCGTTAGCAACGGCTACGGTATAAGTGAATGCGTTATACGATTGTATGATGCTATATGGTCTTTTAAGACACCTTTAACACGCTTGCAGCAGATCTACATGTATGTATAAAAAGCACTACGTTTAATTTTTATATGAATAAACATGTGCAATAAAATGCCAACGAGCTGTATTAAGAAAAACCACCAAACATTTGTCGAAGGCAGCGGCCTCTGTTATTATAGGCCCTCGTCAAATCTGGATACAATGACATACATACATACACGAGTCGTTGGCAATCAAAATGTGGCCATCTCATTATATCCTAATGTCATGATCTTCTAAGACACCTTTAATACGCTTTCAGCAGATCTATGTATACAAGAACTGCATTTAATAAAATAATCTTTGGAAGCAAGACGGTGTAATCAGCTCAATATCATATCAGATAAGATAAGAATGATAAGAATTTTAAAAATAATTATACCAGTTGCTATCCGCATTTTGGTGTACAGCAGGGTGAAAATTGCCGGGGGGTTGGGGGGGGGGTTCAACCCCCCAGTCTTTCTTAGAGCCCCATGTTAAAGTATTTTTTCATACCCCAATTTCAAGTTTATCATAGGCCAACCCCAGTTATTTTTCCACAATTCTCATACTGGTGTACAGACATGTATGGTATAATAAACAAACGTACATAATTTATATATCCAATCAATGTCAAAATGTTTTAAGACACGAAATAACAGTCGAAAAGGTGAAATAAAGTGATGAAAATCGAAAAGAAGAAAGAACTGAAAAGTATAAAGATAATATAGACAGCTTCTGATCGACAACAACCACCTGACAAACACAGCATGCCGTCTCAAAGGCAGAATAGTTACTACTACTACTACTACTACTACTACTACTACTACTACTACTACTACTACTACTACTACTACTACTACTACTACTACTACTACTACTACTACTACTACTACTACTACTACTACTACTACTACTACTACTACTACTACTACTACTACTACTACTACTACTACTACTACTACTACTACTACTACTACTACTACTATTACTACTACTACTACTACTACTACTACTACTACTACTACTACTACTACTACTACTACTACTAGCAGCAGCAGCTGCATCAGCAGTAGTTAGTAGTACTAATTGTAGTAGTAGAAGTCGACTTGATCTTCATACGAGGATAATATTATGTAAAGCGCCTTGTTAGAGCGGAGTCCAAATGGGAGGACCGGAAGAGGGGCGGTGTGTGTATCCTACTGCGAACGCACATAGCAGAATGTCTAGTATTGTTTCCTGTATCCTCCCCCTTCCATCCTACCCGTGGGGTCAGTGACCTTCGTCTGATGCCATAATAAAGCTGCGTGGTGTCGTTAAAGCGTTGCAATCCAATCCGACGATGATCACGTGACCTGCTCGGTAAATGTAAACAAAGACGTATAAGACGGCGATGACTCGGTCGGAACATAAGAAGAGCACCGATGAACGAACGAACGATCGAACGAACGATCGGGGAGGATTCGGGCATCAGTTACAACGCACCCATTGACGCCGGATGGATGGCGTCAGGAAACGATGATGATGATGGTGATCGTGATGATGATCGTGATGACTGATGATGATGGTGGTGGTGATGATGGTGATGCTGATATCATACACGCACTCGTACACTCCTCATTGATCATCACTGCAGCAGTCGTCATGAGCATCATCATGATCATGATCAGCATGATCATCATGATTCATGACCATCATCATCATCATCATCATCGTCGTCGTCGTCGTCATCGTCGTCGTCGCCGCCGCCACCACCACCACCACCACCACCATCATCATCATCATCATCGTCGTCGTCGTCATCATCATCATCATCATCATCATCATCATCATCACGATCATGCGCACACATACACGTACACTCGTGTTTGTCTATGTACGTGTGCTTGTCTGTGTGTTCGTCTCTGTCTGTTTTGACCAAAGATTTTATGTTTTGCTTTCTCTGCTTGCAATGTTTCATAAATAGCCATCTCGCAGTTTTATAAATGGATCCTTGTTGATCGATCCAACGCATAAATAGAAATATCTTTGCACTCTGCAATAACATAGACCACGAAACAAAGCCGAGGTATGCAGACCGCCCGTATTTTTTTATAGCGCCTTCACAAGCGATATCGGATCACACTACCCGTAAGCATTTTATGCATGGATCGAAGATACGTGAACATTTCACACCCTCCTCCCCTTACATAATCCGACCCCGGAAGACGCGCTTCCCACATTTTTTCGCCCCTCTAAAATTATAGAAATAAGCATAGGCGTACGAAGGGTCCAGGGGGGGGGTAAATGCCCCCCAACTTTCGGGCAAGTCTGGTTTTTTGGGCAAACACAGTACCGAACGATTTAAGAAAGGTCGTCAACTTTGGGGCAAGTCTGGTTTTTCGGTCGGGCAAACACAGTCCCGAACGACTAAAAAAAAGTCGTCAACTTTTTTGCCGGATATAGTTTTCGGGCAGAAGTTCAATCTTGGGCCCCCCCTACTGCTGAAATCTCCCGTATGCCTATGGAAATAAGGAATTTCATGAATTGTACAAGAAGATTGGCTGTAAAAGCCTGTAATTGTAATCGTAATGATAATCGTAACTCCAGACTTATAAAGCGCCACTCGAAAGTCAGGCGCAGACATGGCGGCCCGCACATACAGGCAACACATTGCAACATATTGCAA
Organism: Lumbricus rubellus; assembly: GCA_945859605.1. Taxonomy (NCBI): domain Eukaryota; kingdom Metazoa; phylum Annelida; class Clitellata; order Crassiclitellata; family Lumbricidae; genus Lumbricus; species Lumbricus rubellus. Next base: position 26,865,178 of record OX243822.1, on the reverse strand, counting down.
CAAATTGAAGGTAAGTGCAACAGAATGATAGTAACCATTATTTGAAAACTAACTTTAGCATGCAGATTATAGTGATAAATTGACGAATGGTTACTAAGGAACGGAACTCTGAATAGGCCTATACGTAAGGATACAAGGCGCTCCTAATTCTTTTCCTCTGCCTCTCCCTTCCGTTGTCTTCATATCAACATCCAGGACCTGGAAGGCTGGAATGGGCTCCCTGCTGCGCACCTCATCATATATAATGCCTATTATAGGTCACAACACTCATGGGCGGAGTTTATCAGGGGCTAGAGGGGCTAAGCCCCTCCAAGAAGGCCCAGATTCAATTTTTTCACCATGAAAATGGTATCCTTTTTCGGGGTTAGCCCTCCCAATAAGGTCCAAACTCGGGGTTAGCCCTCCCAAGAACGGAAACCAAACTCCGCCCATGACAACACTACACGTTCTAAGTAACTCATACTAACTTGAAGACTGTCCTATTTAGTCGTGGTTGCACTGAGAGTGTTTTTGAGCAGATCACCAGGAAACGATGCTATAAAAACTCCTAAATAATAATAATAATAATAATAATAATAATAATAATAATAATAATAATAATAATAATAATAATAATAATAATAACAATAACAATAATATAATAACAATAATAATAATATAAATAATAATAATAATAATAATAACAATAATAATAATAATAATAATAATAATAATAATAATAATAATAATAATAATAATAATAATAATAATAATAATAATAATAATACTGATAATAACAATAATAATAATAAAAATAATAACAGTAACAATAGCAATAGCAATAATAATAAATATATCTCACCTTCCGACCAATTCTCTTTCGACTACTCCACTTCGCTTACCTAGCCTCATCCTCTAACGGTGACTAACCCTGCTCAAACTGCTGAAGTTCAAGGTGCCCTCGAGCCAAACCGGCGCCCTATAAAACGCCGACCTGGATTCCTGATTTAGGATCTTCGCCGGTCAACAGTGGAATCTATCCGGACGTAAATACGCGAGTCAACGCTGCTGAATAGGTGATAAATGTGCACAAATATTTTAATTTATGACCTGGCATTTAGTTCCTCCCATCCTCCCTCCCTTGCGCCCTCCATCTTTTACCTTCACCGTCCGATCATAGATCATGTCCAGACTGTTTTTCCTTAAAAACATCCGCCTCTTCCTCCTCCTCTCTCCCACACCGACTCTCCTTATTCTTCCCTCTTCCCAGCTCTCCAACGTCCTCCTCCTTTTCATACTCATCCTTCTCCCACAACTATTTCGCCTCCTCCTCCTGCTACCCGCGCCTTCGCCCTCCTCCTCCTCATCTTCCTATTTCTCCTTCTCCACCTTCTTCTCTTCTTCCTCCTTCTCCTCCTCCTACTCGACCTCCTTCTAGTATTTCTCTTTCCTCTTTTCTTTCTTTCTTCTCCTCTCACTCGCATTCTCCTACTGTGGCTCCCACTACTCTTCCTGTTCTTTCTCCTCTTCCTTCTCCTCCTCATTCTTATCCTCCTTATTCTCCTCATTATCCTCCTTATGCTTTTCGTATTCTTCTTCCTCCTCCTCTTTTTCTTCTTCTTCTTCCTCCTCCTCCTTTTCTTCTTCCTCTTTCTCCTTCTCCTCCTCCTCGTCATTCTCTTATTCTTTGACTTCCCGTCCTCTCCTTACACATCCTCGCCATCTTTCTCATATTCTTCTAATTCATCTTCTATTACTACTCATCTTTCTCCTCCTCCTCATCGACTTTTGAGACCTGCTCCCCATTCTTTTTCCTGCCCTAGCTTCTTCTCCCAATTCTCCCCTTCCCATCTTCCTCCTGCTCTTTCTCCTCTTTCTTGTACTCCTCATCCTCGTCTTTTCACGTTTCTTTTCCTTCTTCAAATCCAACTCCTTCTCCTCCTCCTCTTGTTTTCATCTTCACCCTCTTTCCCACCTTTCCATCATCTCCATCTTCTATTCCTCTTTTCCATCCTCCTTTTCCCAGTCCTCCTTCTTCTCCTCTGGTTCCCCTTCTTACATGTATACCTTCTCTCCTCGTCCTTCGCCCCTCCACCCTCTCAGCCTCCACCTTCTCAGTCCTCCACCCTCAACCCTCCACCCCTCAGTCTCCCACCTGACCTGACGGGAGATCATCGGTCGAGGTAGCAGAAGTGAGTGAGAGACGTGACCGCGTACAAGGCGCCGTTCGCCGTCAGCTGCCGCCTCCGTGAGCCCCCTTCCTGCCTCCTTTCTACCTCCTTCCTGCCCCTTCCTACCTTCCTACCTCCTCCATCCTGCCTCCTTCTTACCTCCTTCCTACCCTCTTCCTGCCTCCTTTCTACCTCCTTTCTACCTCCTTCCTACCCCTTCCTGCCTCCTTCCTGCCCTCTTCCTACCTTCCTACCTCCTCCATCCTGCCTCCTTTCTACCTCCTTCCTATCCCTTCCTGCCTCCTTCCTGCCCTCTTCCTACCTCCTTCCTACCTCCTTCCTACCTCCTTCCTACCTCCTTCCTGCCCCCTTCCTACACCTTCCTACCTCCTTCTACCTTTTTCCCGGCCGAGAACTCAGACCATGGACTTCTTCGCGATGGCATATGGACAGGCAGACGGATGTACGATACGTCAGAAGGTTCAAATCCATTCCCGCCAAAGTTTTCGAGATATTATGCTACATCTAGGGCTTAGGGTGTGGCTGGAAGGTCATGGACGGCGTCCAGGCACTTATTTTAAAATCTCGAAGCCGTCCAGCCACTATTTTGAACAGCATAGCCTGGAGAGTGGAGAAGTGATGAGCGTCCTGGCACTTCTTTTTCTATATGCACTTTATACACTGCCTACACATGAGATGAATAACAATCTTGCAGAATTGTGTCTGTGTTTTCGATTTAGAGTCTGTGTGTGTGTGTGTTTGTATGTGTTTAGAATTTAAATGCATGATGTCAGTGAACATTTGCGTACGTATGTGTGCCTGTACATGCATGTACGTATGTGATTACATTGACTATTTGCGCAATAAAATATAGCCTAATACGCAAAGTTTTTAATCGATGGTAAACGTTGTATAGTCAATGTTGTAATTTATTAGAGAAAGCAGTAAGTATAGTAACAGCGCGGTGACAGTACTAGCGCAGGCAGCAGTCGAAGTATTGGTAAGCAAGTAAGTAAGTTAGTAAGTGCGGCTACAAACTGGCTAATTCTTAGATATTCTTACTCGTGCTTAATTACTCTTTTTTTGTTAAAGACTGCATTGGTGTAAACAGACTAAAGGGATTCTCCTATACGAAGGTCAACTCTGCAGGGCTTAAAATGTGGTAGGACGGTTATAGACGGCGTCCTGGCACTTATTTTCAAATCTATATGCCGTCCTGCCACTTATTTTCAAATCTATATGCCGTCCTGCCACTTATTCGGCCAGCACACCTGAAAATGCAATTCTTCTGGAAAGGTAAGAGCGTCCAAGCACTTCTTTTTTAAACACTTTTAGCACTGGTCAACTTTCGAGGTTAGGTCTATAAAGAAACTGATAATAAGATGAGTTATGAAGGACGTTCGGGCTACCCGACGATCCTTCATGTCCAAAACCTTTCGGTAAGCAGTCCACGGTTTGGAGGCGCGCGAGAGAGCAATTTTTCGCACGAGGGATTGGGAGGAGGCTATAGTGTTGTGAAGGGGTCGCTTGTGGTGTTGCATGCTATTGGCTTCGGTTGGACGATCGCTAGACACGGCTAGTCAGAGTTACGTGCACGGTGCAGAGGGGAGGATGTACTCGTGTAGGCAATGATAATGTGGCGCCAGTAGCGGAAGCCTAAAGAAGTCAGGAAGTAAACAACAATTATATACACTGCTCATTTCAACACGTGGAGGTATTGCTCTCGTATTGTGATAATTATTGTAGCAAGTAAATGATTTAAACCCTTAATAAATACAAAGAACATACTAGGCAGTAAGACTAGTATCAGTCATAGAGGTGACAATAGTTCTACAACTTCTAACACAATTACTGATAGTAGTTGATAGTAGTGATGGTGTGGTGGTAGTATTAGTAGTAATTGTTGTAGTAGTAGTTGTAGTAGTAGCATGATGATGATCATGATGATAATTACTACGCTGATGCTGATGATGATTACTACATCAACGACGATGATCATAGCGGCGAAGATTACGATAATATCACTTACCTACATGTATAATATTACTTCTAGTACTATAATATTGGTGCGACCTGGTGGCTGAGCGGTAACGCGTCCGCTCACGGAGCGGAAGGTTGCGGGTTCGACTCCGGGTAACGACCTTGTGCAAGTTGTTTACGCACAAGTGCCTCTGTCACCAAGCAGTATAATTTGGTACCTGCGTAAGCTGCGAAGTAAACAGCAAGTCCTGCGATACACTGGCCCCATGTCCAGGACCTTGGGAGTTGGGATTCGTCCATTGCCGGCTCAAGGACCTAGAAAAGGAGATGAGCGTCTCACTAACGGGCCTTCGGCCATGGGATGTCTTTACTTATTTTACTATAATATTGCAACGCTGTTAGGCTACTGCTACATGTACTACCATCCATGTGTTTCCAACTACAGGTATACTACAGCGCACACGTGCATATACATTATACACAACCTCCGTATCCTCCTCTTCATCACTCGACATGATGTTATCCACCCACGCGCTGCTCTCGGCCTACGCCCCATCCTCCTCTCACCCCTGCAGCAGCCACGACGACCCCTCTGCGGCAGGGGGCCGGGTGAACATAAGCCACCCTGCGGACGGGGGCGCCCTCTCACCCAATGGCGCCCTCTCACCCCATGGCGTTCTCTCACCCTCGGATCTCGTCAAGCGTAGGCTCCACCAGAGGTTGATGGCTGGCAGGGCGAAGACCGTTTCACCACCCGCAGAAGCCCCTCGAAGGGTCATGTCCCCAGAGGTCCCCGTCGTCGGCGGCGGCAGGTCAAACAGACCGGAACCGGATGTGGAATCGACGCATGCGCATAGGAACGACTGCGGATTACTCGCCTATCCAGGTATTCATTGTTATTCAATCAGCACGACGATTTATATAACGCTATAGTATACCGACTATAAGTGTGCGACCTGGTGGCTGAGCGGCAACGCGCTCACTTACAGAGCGGGAGGTTGCGGGTTCGACTCCGGGTAACAACCTTGGGCAAGTTGTACATGTATACGCACACGTGCCTCTGTCACCAAGCAGTATAATTTTGTACCGGTGTAAGCTGGGAAGTAAACGGCAAGTCCTGCGATACACTGGCCCCGTGTCCAGGACCCTGGGATTCGTCCATTGCCGGCTCAAGGGCCTAGAAAAGGAGATGAGCGCCTCACCAACGGGCCTTCGGCCCTGGGATTTCTTTACTTTACTTTTTACTTACTGAATAGAAGATTTCTACACCGAGGCCTCACCAACGGTAATCTAAAGTGATTCTGAAGTCAATAATAATTAAGATCAAACAGTCGAAAACGAACACAGCTCGGATGAGTGACTTTTAACTAATGGCAAGGACACGCAGTCACGTAGAACCTAACCAACGGATTCTCATTCAAAGTTGATGGTTGACACGTTGTTCAAAGTTCTTCGAAGAAGAGAGTAACTCTCTTGTTCTTCTTGTTCTTCAAGTTCTTGTTCTTTTGCTAGTTCTTGTTCTTCTTGTTCTTCAAGTTCTTGTTCTTTTGCTAGTTCTTGTTCTTCTTGTTCTTCAAGTTCTTGTTCTTTTGCTAGTTCTTGTTCTTCTTGTTCTTCAAGTTCTTGTTCTTTTGCTAGTTCTTGTTCTTCTTGTTCTTCAAGTTCTTTTTTCTCGTTTTTCCTCTTCTTGTTCGTTTTAGTTTTTGTTCTTGTTCTTCTTTTTCTTCCTTCCTTCTTCTCCTCCTCTTTGCCATTGTTTAGCAGCATCTTGTGACTGACAATTAGTCAAGTTTTATCTGTATCTTTAGTTCTAGCATCTGTAACTGTTATTAATTATTTTTTCCTAAATTAATAGTTTCAGCTGTAATTAGCCAACTTATCATTATTATAGTAATTTCAATGATATTGGATACATTGACTTGACACAGAATCACACGGTTCCACCCAAGAAGGACCCTATTGTCACATATCTAAATCGTGTTTAAGGTAATTGTATTTGTAATTGTAATTGAACATTTATAAAGGTGTCGCTCCTTACCTTCCAGGCTGTGTGTTGGCCTAATAAAATTAATGGCAAGGCGGCGCTCAGATTGTAAAATGAGCGCCCGGACGTCGTCCAAGGCCGACCAAGTCACTCTTTAGGCCCTGGTCTAGATAATTATAGACATAGGATCTTCGGATCATCAGAAGTATAAGCACATTCGGGTGTAATGTCTAACAGTAACAACTGTAACATTCAGTATCAAGCAAATGAGTATTGATCCGGTTTTCGCTGTAGGTTTTCGTTTTCGTCATTATTAGTATGCATGCTAGGGTTTCAATTTTAGTTCTATTTAAAGTTACAAAGCCCTCGTTTCGCTTTTATTCGTTATCTCTATTACCTGAGTTTCATTATTATGGTAATATCGCTAACAATGTAGGTACTTTTGTCATAGTTATCGTCGACTAATACTTTGCTGGTCTTAAAGATCTTTCAACGACAATCTTATCCTATGAGATTGGTGCATAACAGCTGATTATTGAACGCTTGTAACAGAGGTGTTTAAGAAGTACACTGCGCTAGTCTTAAAGATGAATCCGATTTGACCAGGGTCTATGTCTCTATGACAACAGAGGCCGTTACCCTGGACAGAAATTTGCTCGGCATATTACAGCACTTATGAGCACGGTACTAGACTAGTCTTAAAGATCTTTCAACGTTAATCTTATCCTATGAGATAATAATTATTATGTATAGTAACCAGGTTCATATTGAACCCTTGCTGCAGTTGCTGAATTTATATAATTGAAATTTTTTGTAACAGAGGTGTTTAAGAAGAACATTAACGATTGTTTAGCGATATCTTGTGGCTGTCAAAACCTAAGACGTCAACAAGTCATTTGCTATGTTTCCTGTGTCATTATTAGATATAACATTTTCAGTCGTATAGTGGAAATTTCGGTTTAACAATGTGGAAAAGGGACAATATCGTCGCCCTCCTTAATAATCGAGGCTTTGGACTGGCACTTAAGCAGCGTTCCCATTGTTTAGTAACATCTTTGGCCTCCAACGGCCTTTGACGTACACCTTGATGTACGAGTGTACACGCCTGAATATGTCGGTTCGTTGTTACATGTGTAACGGCACTGCCATGCCAAAAATGGACCGTGCTAGCCCGAGATGTTGAATCTATGACGTAGCCACCTTCGGAAAGCGAACTGCGGCCCGCGCACTCTCTTTCTCAAAGTCGCGTACAGACAGGCGGCCACCGCTCTTACCGTTGTAGCTAAGTGAACCGTCTGAAAATATTATATGTAATAATGACACAGGGAAACATAGGAAATGACTTGTTGACGTCTTAGGTTTTGACATCCATGAGATGTTACTAAATAATCGGCAGTACACTGTAGACTTACTGTTGGCTCCATGCATTTGTTTAATTTATAGAATCCTCTGAATGCGTGTAAAAGGTGTTTATGTGTCGCTCTGTATGACCCATTGTTTAGCGACATTTTGTGGCCTCCAAGTCCAATTGATTACATTCCAATTAGATATAATATTATTTTATTAGATATGTTTCAATTTTTATCTGTAGATCCTGTTTAACGACCTTGCTTCACATTATGAAAGAGATAGACTACCTATAGCGACGCCCTCCTTACTAATTCATGATTCAGACTGGCACCACATGAGTATATGCGACCGAGATTTCCTTTCATGTGTACGTATTCAAGGAATTATCAAGGTCGCCTATATGATCCTACTTTTACAAGGCTTTTGACTGGCACAGCCAAAATAATGTGAAGCAGTTTTCATATTGTTTATCGCCGCCTTTTATTATTTTGTGGCTGACCAGCCTATAGATAATACTGCACTATAGAGCCAAATGGAATCGCCGAAATAAAGCGCATTTGCTGAATCTATATAATCGGAAGAAAACCTGTAAAAGGTGTCCAGGACGATCACCATAAAAATTGTGTCCATTGTTTGCTTACATCCTGGTATTGACAAACGATGTAGACAGTCACAACATGTTTGTGAATTTCTTAAGCGCTAGTGTATGATGATCAAGCATCAGTCGATGGCGCTGAGCAGTTTTAAGTGTATGTTTTGCTGAAGGTCCTTGCTTACAGTAGCCTTGGCTTTGTTGGCCTTGCATGTTACGGTGCTAGGGAATTGGATGTCTCGCCCTCAAGCGGACGTAGGCTGAACTTATTGGCAGACAGCAGAAATGCTCGAATTCATTAACTTCAAGCAGAAGAGTGCGCTAAGGAATGCGTTGAGGAATGTAGTTGAGAATGCAATGAAGAATGCATTGAAGAATGCAATGAAGAATGCCTTTTATAATGCGATTATGAATGTGGCAAGGCTTCTTTTAGGGATTTTTTAGAGCTGCACAACTTCTACTTTCCCTTTCCATCCTCCATGGTAGATTAAGTTTACTAGGCTACCAATAAGATGACAGCCTCCTTTCTTACTGTTTTTAACTGCACAGAAGTGCTTTTACAGCTGCACAACTCCATTTTGTGTAAGACTGCTCGTAATGCAGAGCTGGCAGTTGGTGACACACGAATGCAAGAGTGCTTATAATTATTTGGCCCACGAAGATCTTGAAACGACCTTGACTGTGGGGCTGTACTGAGTCCGACCACGAAGTTGCAATACAAAACAGTGCAATACAAACAATGGACAATACAATACACGATCCAAGCAATTAGACAGCTATACATGTAGAAAGACAGGCACATCCCGCGAGACATACATGTAGAGAAAGATAGCAACAGACAGACAGACAGATAGGCAGACAGACAGACAGACAGACAGACAGACAGATAGGCAGACAGACAGACAGACAGACAGCGAAATGGCAGGAGACAAGAATGGATATAGACTGAACACAATACCAACCTAACGCGAAATGAAAATAAACACAAAAAGTACAAAGATAAGTACATGCATGGGAGGAAACTATAATAATAGTCTGAATACACATTGTGAGGAAACAAACCGAACAGGTGTGAGTAGAGTTCTGGTATACATAGTTAGCATGATAATGACAGATGCGAAATGCCACAGGGGAAATTAAAAGGATAGCACTCGGAAACGGAGGCGTACTCAAGTCTTAAGGAGGAGATAAAATATGCTGAGAGGAAAAATAAACAGGAATCTCAATAAATGGATGCTAAAGACACTGATTTGGAATGTGCACCATGGTGGTGTGTGGATCTTAGAGACATGAACCATGCAGGAGAAAGGAGGATATAGCAGACTGTATGGAAGCCTTAGAGATGTGTTTGTGGAGAAGAATGTGAAGAAGATGCTGATGCTGAATTAAGATGACGAGAAGAGGATATATGGAAAGCTCAAGGAAGATTTCAACATCGTCGGACATTTGCATATAATTATATATATATATATATATATATATATATATATATATATATATATTTATATATTTATATATTTATATATTTATAAATTTATATTTATTCATATATATTTATATATGTTTATATTATTGTGGGGCGCGGTGGTATAGTGGATATGTTCGTCGCCTTGCAACTGAAGGGTTGCAGGATCGAATCCACCTCAAATCACCGCGTAGGGACCGTGGGTAAGTCCTTCCCTCGCAATATCTCAGCGCCTCGGCGTGAAACTCTGATGCAGTGTCCGCTCTGCAGTCGGAAGCGCCTCTGAGTAGTGAGCTTGAAGGGGCGCTAAAACAAGTGCACATACAAACAAATTATATCCATCTCACGTTGGCAATGTGATTTTAGAGACGTTAAACAACAAATAAAACGTGTCAGCAGAGTTTATGGCATCGTTAGCATGCGTGTAAAAGGTGTCTAAAATACTACACTTGTTTAACTTGATCGTGTAGCCACCCAGGCCAGTTATAATTATACGACTCTCGTTTGTCTACGTTCTTCACATTATTTTGTTTATAATATATTAATTATTGGGTTGTTGCATTCAAGTAATCAATCAATTTTCAATCAATTTTTTATAGAGCACCAGACGGATAAAAAGGAATAAGCTAAAGGGATGGGATGGGATTTTAGTCAAGGTAAGACATTGCAAAGTAAGGTAATTACTAAGATAATGTAGTATAATGTAACGCATCTGAAGAAGAGACATACATGTATAGAGAGACGTTACATTAATTACACTCATTGGTGAGACAATTAAGATACGAGGAAAAATAGTCAAGTGAGCTAATTTTCATGATAGTAAGGTCAAGCAACGATGAGGCAATTAAGGAGAAGGAGAACAGGAGACAGGCAGACAGACAGGCAGACAGACAGACAAACAGACATACAGACAGACACCAGTTTATGCAGACAGTCAGACAGGGAGGCATATAGATAGTGAGACAGAACGACATAGATAATTAGGCATATAGACAGACAGACAGACAGACAGACAGACAGACAGACAGACAGACAGACAGACAGACAGACAGACAGACAGACAGACAGACAGATAAAGATAGTCAGACATATAGACAGACAGACAGCCGTGAGATAAGATAGTATTGCGGAAATGACGAGCAAGAGATACTTTCGATGTTCTTTTCCACTTTTTTCCGACACACGAATGAGGTCGACGTATACAGACGAACAGACAGACGCACCCAGTTATAAATCAACCGCAACGGGCTCTCCCTCCCTCCCTCTCCCTCCTTCTCCCTCTGCCTCCCTCTGCCTCCCTCTCCCTCTCCCTCCATCCCTCTCCCTGTCCCTCTGCCTCTTTCCTTCACTCTCCCTCTCTCTTCCTCTCCCTCCCTCTGCCTCTCTCTCCCTTCCTCTCCCTCTGCCTCCCTCTCCCTCTCTCCCTCTCCCTTCTTCTCCCTCTACCTGGGACGAGATGGACGGCTCACCTGGTCGGTTACTGCTGCTGGTGTACGACTTCAAACATCTCAGGAAAAGGACACACAGGTAAACACATACACAGGTATAGAGACAGAGAGACAGACAGACGGACAGACGGGCGAACAGAAGGGCAGGGGGATTAAAAATGCAGAAAGACATTCATTCCAGGAAATTAATGGATTTAAAATTATTCTGCAGACAGATAGATATACATACTTACATACATACTTACATACATACATACATACTTGCATGCATGCATACTTACATACATGCTTACACACACACATACATACATACATACATACATACATACATACATACATACATACATACATACATACATACATACATACATACATACATACAAACTTGCACACATGCAGACTGGCAGAGAGACAGTATAGGTAGTCAATAAACTTCAAATTATTCTAGAGATAGACAGACAGACAGGCAGGTAAACAGACAGGCAGATATGTTGTTGGACATACAACCAGACAGACAGACAGACAGACAGACAGACAGACAGACAGCCAGGCAGTTAGACAGATAGACTGCAGACAGATAGACAGACAGTGCACGAATAGAAGCTGACATCTTGGCAGCTGCTGCAGCTGAAGCAATTGATTCCATCACGGAACAGCGCGAGGCAGAATGGATGATATATACAATACATACGCACATGGGAAAGTTGGGAACTGATTGGAAAAAATTGAAAAGAGTTCGAAAAAAGAGATAACGCAGATTTCTAAAAAAATAATCTTTAAAAGATAAACAACGATAAAAGCTCTGGTAAATCGGCAAGGATTAGCAAGCGAATTCAATTCAATTCAAGTAGAAAAGCGACTAGAAGCTTTGAGAAATATATAAAACAACATGAAGCGTTTAGATAATGGAAAATGCTGTGGATATTGAATTGAAAAAGCAACTGAAATTTAGCAAAGCAAGGTAGACTGCAGTCGAGAACTGGAAGACGCCAAAAGAATGCAGAAGAATTCGTGAATATTGATGATATATAGAAGCAGGTGAAATTCGCAGAGAACCTGGAAAGTAGGCCTACGGGGTAGATGCGATTGATAGACAAACAGACACAGGCATACTCAGACGTAAACAGACGGACAGACAGGCAGACGGACGTGGAGACAGGCACACATGTTTTTCACTGGAAATTCAGTTTCTGCCAGAAATAAACGTCAGGTTTTATCAGGCGCGAAAAACTGCCAAGACAGACATACAAAAAAACATACAGAAAAACATATAGAAAAACAAAGACAGACAGACACACAGACAGACACACAGACAGACATAAAAACATTTTAAAAAACAGACAGACATAATTTAGACAGACAGACAGGCAAACAGACAGACAAACATACACTCTAGGCAATCAGCTGACTCCAAATAATTCCATCATACAAACATACAAACAGACAAACATACAGGCACACAGACAAAACATACATAAAAATAAACATAGAGACAGACAGAGGTATACATAAACTTTAGGCAATCAGTTGACTAAAATTATTTTGCAGACGGATAAACAGACAGACGTAGGCACACATAGTATGTATTCATCCATACATGCAGAAAGACAGACAAGCATCCTTGGCAGTCAATTAACTCTAAATAATTATTCTATAGACTGATCGATAGACATAAAGACAGACAGACAGATAGAAAGACAGACAGACAGATAGAGGACCGATAGAAAGCACCCTTGGCTGTCAGTTGACTCCAAATAATTATTCTAGAGACGGATAGACAGAGGTACAGAAAGACATACTAAGAGACAGAGACAGACATACGGACATACAAACAGACAGATATCCAGACAGACACACCGATAGACAGGCACATTTGGCAGTCAGTGGACTCCAAATAAATCATTCTAGAGACGGATAGACAGACAGACAAACAGACAGACAGACAGATAAACAGACAGATAGACAGACACACCGATAGACAGGCACCCTTGACAGTCAGTTACCTCCAAATAATTATTCTAGAGACGGAGACAGAGATACAGAAAAACAGACTAAGAGCCAGAGAGACAGAGAGACGGACAAGACAGTCAATTAGCTGCAAATTATTCCCTCTGCAAGTACGTGGATCAAAGAAGAACTCACTGATCCAGATTGCATCCCCCTATGGCCCACTGCAGCTCGCTGACTCTGGAGCCTTCTAGTCTGCTAGGCCTACAGCCCTCCTCCTCCTCCACGTGCCATAGGTCGGCAGCGTGAAAGGTCACTCTGACGTCTGCCGTGTCGAAACCGTAAAATCCTGCGCGGCTTTAAACCTTCCCAGTTGCGAGACTCTGGCTTTGCAGGCGAACGTAATGTAACGTTAATGTAAATTTCGATGAATGGGTCGAGAGAATCCGAACTAATTAGAGAGGATTTATTATATAAACATTTGTTTGTGTCTGAGAGTCAAGTTTTGTAGGCTAAGAGAATTAGGAGTTAAAAAATTTAAGTTTTTCATGGAGAGAAGAGAGGCGAGCGAGCGAGAAAGAGAAAGAGAGAAAGAGAGAGAGAGACAGAGACAGAGACAGAGACAGAGACAGAAACAGAGACAGAGACAGAGAGCGAGAGAGAAAGAGAAAGAGAAAGAGACAGACAGACAGACAGACAGACAGACAGAGACTTTCTATATCTGGAGGTCACGGTTTGGTGCACATGTACAATGTACGTGTGCACAATTTTTATAGGACCTACATGTAGGCCTATCTATCGCATGGCATCGACAAAGTTTCATTTCAGTGAATAATAATAATATTAATCCTTCCAACCTCAGAGATGGCTGGTCATTAGATGGCGGGCTAACACATGTGGCGTCATGCGCAGGTCCTAATCACGATAATGACAATAATGATGATTAATACTGACAATGGTGACGGTGATAGTAATAATAAAACTTGCATCATGATAATGATGACGATGGCGATGACGACGACGACGACGATGACAACGATGATGATGATGATAATGATAAAGAAGATGATGATAATGACAATGATGATGATTATGATGATTATGACGACGACGATGACAATGACGATGATTCTGACAAGGATGCTTATCAACAATTATGATGACGACGACGACGATGACGATGATCGTGAATCTGACTGGTTCTGCCCGGATGACTCAAATCTCAGAGCCTCTTTCCGCTATAGACACTTCCATCTATTATCGTTGACCACCGACTCACCCCTTTCAGCTTGTTGACCCTCTGTGACTTCACTTCAGCTGTCTCTGACCAATCGGACTTCCATCCGGTTTGAATATTATATTATTCTTTTAAAACAGGAACTTTTTATAATTAAGCATTGGCATCACTATATACCACAGAAATGCGATGCACAAATTAAAAATAATACAATGCCAGTCCCAAGCCTAGATAAAGGAGGAGGGCGTCGCTAATGGTCTTTGCTACCACACAGTGACGTTAAACTGCAACTACCACTACCAGACACAAATTATTAGGTGTAGAATTAAAACAGATTCAAATGAGTGCTCCTTAATTAATTAAGACAGTTTTAAACGTAAGCCTATACGTAAATCCTGCATGGCTTTTGTCTCACCCAATCGCGAGACTTTGGCTTTTCACGCAAGTGTAACGTAATGTTAACGTAAATTTCGATGAATGGGTCGGGAGAATTAATCCTAATTACAGGAGATTTGTTCAAACTCTTTCCTTTCTTGTAAGCTGCACAGTTCAAACGCATTTTGACTAACCTGGTCTGCTATAAGTTTTGTTTGTTTGTTTGTTTGTTTGTATGTGCACTTCTTATAAGCTCTCTCTACTCAGAGGCGCTACCGAATGCAGAGCGGACACTGCATCGGAGTTTCTCGCCGAAGCGCTGAGCAATTGCGAGTGAAGGACTTGCCCAGGGTCCTTACGCGGTGAGGTGGATTCGAACCTCGAGCTCCAAGGCAACGACACCACCACTACACCACCGCGCCTCAAAGTTGCTATAAGCATCCTAATCTGTATTCTGTAATGTCCTTGGTATTCAATCTTTGACCGAGTTTACGTCCCCATCACATCGGTTACATCATCACAGACATGGACGAACTAAACCTGCGTCTATTATTTATTTAGCGCAAGTACCCAGTGAACCCATCTCGACTGACTCCTATAAGGATGGATATCATCACCACATGGATACCATCTATTTTGCCACCTGCGACCTTGTGTCCACAGATAATTATATCCGTTTGTGTATCCGTGCGTGCGTCCGTGTGAGTGTACATGTATCTGCGTATATGTGTGCACTGTGTGTATCTTCATGTGTGTATTGGTGTGCGCTTGCGTGAGTATTTGTGTGCATATGTGTGCATATGTGTGCATATGCGTGCATATGTGAGCATTTGTGTGCATTTGTGTGCATTCGTGTGCATTTGTGTGCATTTGTGTGCATACATGTATGTGTGCATTTTTGTGCATATGCGTGCATATGTGAACATTTGTGTGCATTTGTGTGCATATGTGTGTATATGTGTGCATTTGTGTGCATACATGTATGTGTAATTGTGTATGTGATCAGATGTGCACGTTCTCGTGCGTGCTCATTCGTGTGCAATCTGGTTCGTTTGCTGATGTATGTATGTATGTGTGTGTGAATATATGTGTGTATGTGTGTGTGCGTGTGGGTGTATGCGCTTGTATAACATGTGTGTACGTACGTGTGTGTATTTGTGTGTACATGTATGTGTGCGTAGCTGTGTTTATGTGTGTATGCATGTGTATCTGTGGGTGAATAATGTGTACGTATGTGTTTGTTTGTTTGTTTGTATGTGCACTTGTTATAGCGCCCCTTCAAGCTCTCTACTCAGAGGCGCTCCCGATGCAGAGCGGACACTGCATCGGAGTTTCACGCCGAAGCGCTGAGCAATTGTAAGTGAAGGACTTGTTGATGTTTGCTTGGTCCTTACGCGGTGAGGTGGATTCGAACCTCGGACCTTCCGGCTCCAAGGCAACGACGCCACCACTAGACCACCGCGCCCCATGTGTGTATGCATGTGTGTGTGTTTTATCATGTGTTTTGTGTAATGTATGTGTGTGCGTGTGTATGTATGTGTGTATGTGCGTAATGTGTGTGTATGTGTGTGTATGTGTTTATGTGTGCGTGTGTAAACGTACGATTGTAATCTGGCATGCGTTGGCTTACAGTGTAACCGAATACAATCGTCAGCAGATTTCTTTTCGTTGCAATGTTTTCGTTATTTCACGGCAGACGATTCTTCGGTCGTAGTCACGTGACCCCGGCAAGTTTGGCGCCAACCACTTGTTTTGTTTTTTTCCATTTCACATCGCCGTCGATTGGGACGAGACTCGGCAGGTGCGCGCCACATCTTGCCAAGTGTTTTGTAAATTGCGAGGTCGATATCGGTTTTGCCACAGGGAAGGTGAGAGACAGAGAGGGAGCGCGCGATAGAACGACAGAGACAGACATACAGACAGACAGACAGACAGACAGACAGACAGACAGACAGACAGACAGACAGACAGACAGACAGACAGACAGACAGACAGACAGACAGACAGACAGACAGACAGAAATACTGACTTGACTGACAGATAGACAGACAGACAGACAGACAGACGGGCAGATATAAGACAAACAGATAGACAGACAAACAGATAGACACACAAACAGACAGAGGCAGACAGACAGATATATGGACCTGCAGATAGTGTGAGACAGACAGAGACATACAGATAGATAGACAGACAGAGACAGACAGACAGACAGACAAACAGACAGAGACAGATAGGCAGAGATTTCTATTTCCCAATAGATATTTTTGAATAAGGCCTCAGGTATCATGGTGCGATATGGTCTGGAACGATATCGTGTGATATGATTTAGTATGGCATGGTATTGTATGACATAGTACACGACGTATACTATACATGGTGTATGGGACGCAATAAGGTGAAACGGTATGATGCGGTATGATGTTGTATGGTATAGGATGTTATGTGGCATGTGGTACGCTATAGGTACTATGTGGCGTGGTGTATGGTATGGTATAGCATCAACTATCAAATGGTATGAAACGACGTCATGTGACCACTATTCAAACTCGATCCGACCGCTACAGTGTAACTTTTGGGCCGAACACCTAATAGCTACATGTACATGGCCCGTATTTCGGTCCCGAAACGAATAGAGAGCGAACGCTGAGAACAGATTTGCTAACGACAGTTCATGTACCGACAAAACGTGTTAGCAAAATTTATAGCATCGTTGGCATGCGTATAAAAGGTGTCTAAACTGACCAAGGTGTGATCACTGCCTTGTGTAACGTAATCTTGAGGCCGCCTCGGTCAATTATAATTATACGCCTCTCGTTAGTTTACATTCTTCACATTATATTATAATTATGTATTAATTATTGGGTTATTGTAATAGCTACTTGGCCAAAACGTATAAAATAGCCTTAATAGCGAATGCTGGAAACAGCCATACTAATGAGTCCTATCATCCAACGAGAATGGATCTTGAAGATGACCTACCAATTATTATTATTATTCCAAAGTTTAACGTCATCATATGACAACAAAGGCCGTTAACGACAATACAAGTGTACAGAGCAGTAAAAATAAGCTTATAAAAGTTATATAATGCAACCAACACCAAAGAGGTGTCTAAACGGAACTTTACAATTTTAATTACATTCTGACCTACCAATAAAACGACTTAGCGGAAATATTCATAGCATCGTTAGCGTGCGTGTAAAAGGTGTCTAAAATTAACACAGATCGCTTGCTTAGCGTCATCTTGTGACTGCCCAGGTCAATGTTATTATTGGTTAGTTTACGTTCTTCACATTAGATTATAATCATGTATTAATATTATTATTGAGTTTTTGTAACATGAAAGATGATTAGCCTTCCTCATTTATGGTGTAGGATTATAATCATAATACTCTATTATGATGTATATACACTGTGCCCCATAAAAAAACACCGAAAAACTTTGTCGGGAAACGCATGTAAGTCTAATGTTAAATAAGAAAAAGTAATGTTTCATTTAAGAAGATGTTCGAAGTGATGTCCCTTCGCTTGAACGCAGGCTCTCAGCCTTGGCCGACACTGTTCAATAGCTTTGTCAATGACACTCTGCTTCAACTGTGCCCGCACAACGATGAGGCGCTCCTTCAACTCGTTGATGTCCCGTATAATTGCTGTCTGGTAGACGCGTTCCTGTATTAGACCCCAAATTCTGTAGTCAACGGGATTGAGGTCTGGTGAGTTTGCTGGCCAGAGTTCCGGTCCAATGAAGCTTGGTGTTTCACGTCGCAGCAACGCAATGGTGTCCTTTGCGCGATGTGCTGGGGCGCTGTCCTGCTGGAGATTGAATAAGTTACTAATCTCTGTTTAAATGTTTCCAAACACGCCTAGTCTGGGTCACTGCCTCCAACGGCAACCCCTTCTGTGAGTAAGTAAAATGTAAAATATTTTGTGCCAAAATTTTTTGAGAAACAACGTAGGCCTACAAACTTTTATTACAATTGGCTTAGTTTTATAGAAGATTTGTGAAAAGTTTTTTGGTGTGTTTTTTTATGGGGCACAGTGTAGTTCATTTTTGGTATATTTTGATATAGCATGCTGCTGTATGATATGATACTATTTCCCATGGCGCCTCGTAGTGGTATGATGCAGTATTGTAAGATTGCATGATTGCATGTATAATATTATAATGGTATGATATGGGTTGGCGTTGTTTGATATGGTATGGTTATGATATGGTGTGATACATGTATGTTATTTTTTGGTATGGTGTGGCATTTTATGATTATGGTGAGCCTTAGTGGATATGATTTGCTACGGTAGGATGTATAACACGTTATATGAAATGCTATGGCATGATATTTCTCATTTGGCACGAAATGCTATGGCAATTTACGACGATGGCAAGTTATGGCAAGGGTTTGGGTCAGTAAAGATGTGGCAAGGCGAGACAGATAAATCCAGACCAAGGTAATTGGCATATTTATGGTTCATATAATTATTTTAATGTCAGGTATATTTGAGAAGGTATAGACCTACAGCTCGAACGCACATGTACACACACGTACACACACACACACACACACACACACACACACACACACACACACACACACATATATATATATATATTTATATATATGTCTGAGATATATTATGTTCCTGAGGTTTGGT
>OX243822.1:26810997-26838497 GCA_945859605.1 Lumbricus rubellus | reverse complement strand
TTCCCCCCCGCCAGACCGGTTCGGACCTCAGCCCCTGCCCCTGCAGCTCCATAATGGTATAAATAAGAGGACTGTATGCATGCTAGTGTTGAGTCGCATAGAGAGTCGATGTCCGGGAGTCGAGCCCAGTCGCAATTGATGTCTCACATGTGAGTCGATGTATGACCGTCCGCCGCAGTTGAGGTCCGAAAATAAGATAGCCTAATAATAATAACTTTTAAGCCGATGCATGGGCAATCATTGCTTTTTGCTTTGGGATGAGGCTGAGCAACATTTAGGGGCTTAGCCCCTAGCCCCTCCCCTGGTGCCGCCAATGGCATAAGCATCTACTCCATGAAAATATGGTTGATTTTGTTGCCGTTGGTCATTGTCTAGTTTCCTTATTACGAAGTAAGCCGTTATAGACATTTTCAGCTTTTTGTTTTGGGGGGGCTGAGCCACGTTTAGGGGGGGCTTAGCCCCCCCTAGCCCACCTCTGTCGCCGCCACTGACTGTGTGGTAACAAAGACCATTAGCGACGCCCTCCTTCTTTATCCAGGCTTGGGACTGGCACTGGCAGAGAGCGACCAGTGGCGGAGTTTCATATTCACAGCCATGGATAATTCATGCCTTTATAATTATGTTCTCGCATAATTGACAATTGCAATTCATTTCTCACTGGTCTTCCTGTGTATGTAAGGTTCGTCTCTCATCGCTATACATGTACAATTGTACATGTATGTGGACTGCAGGGTAATCTTGTAGTCTCGCATCTCTATTTGATGTTCGATTAATCTCTTTGGTCCGTGCATTCCCGCATTGCAATTTGAGATCCTCACTCTGATACTCAAGACTCAGCGGGGTCTTGCCCTGAAATACCTGGCTGATGTTATACTTCGGTCTCACCCAGCTTCCCTCCCGTCGTCCACTTCGTTCATCCAACATACTTGACCTCTTGCATGGTTCATCGCTGTAGAAGTACATGTATATGTATACTGCTGTGGTTCAGTCTCTAAAACTCTCTATATATGTCATTTGCTCCAATTGGTACCACTCTTTGCAATGCACTTTCTCTTTTTTAGGGTCCCCGTTAGCATAGTAATCACCTTGTGGAAGGGGGGTGTGGGGGTTGTGGGGGGGGGGGGGGGGAGGGGATAGTGGCCAGAATGTAACGATATTTAATATAAACAGACACAAGACTATTGATATAGATTGACATTTTTGGCTGTAACACGGTTCTGCCCTGCCAGAACGAGCTATTTATTAGAACAACAAGCGCCTAAAAAGAGGTGTCAAAAACATCAGCAGGAAAGTAATGGCTACAGATTGAAATCAGAGCAGAAGCAGTTGTCTGATGCTGTGGCAGCAGCCGACGTTCGAACAAATGTTTCTAAGTGCCCGTGTCTGCAATGGCAACATCGCCGCATCTCGAGAAAAACAAGTCAAAGTTTTTTGACCGGCGTAAACAGACGAACACGTGAACGACTATGGCGGCTGCGGGCTGGGGGGGGGGTTGGTGGGGCTGCTGGTGGGGCTGCTTGTGGGGCTGCGGGCGAGGCTTATGGTGGGCTGCTGGTGGTGGCTGATGGTAGGGTTGCTGGTGGGAGTTGCAACTGGGGGCTGGTGAAGGCACCTGGTGGGGCTGATGGTGGGGCTGCTGGTGAGGGCTGATGGTGGGCTGATGGTGGGAGTTGCAGCAGGGGCTGGTGGTGGGGCTGATGGTGGGGGTTGATGGTAGGGCTACTGGTGGGAGTTGCACCTGGGGGCTGGTGGTGGGGCTGGTGGTGGTGGCTGGTTATGGGGCTAGTGGGGTGGGGGCTGCTGGACCAGTGCTGGAGCATGGGGACTTTTGTTGGTGGGGGTTGCTGGTGGGCAGTTTTTATTTTAGTCCTCGGTTGTTCTTTTTTGAGAGGGGGAGAAAGGAATTGAGGTTTCTGGGAGGAGGAGGGACAAACCACCTCTTGGCGGACAGCCATCCGCTGAGTCGCTGATCAGTGGAAGATATTTTTGCTCTTGTCGTCTGACTTTTTTCTGATGACCTTTTTTTAGTATAATATCATCTTGTTTTATCCTATTTGAAAAGGATATATTCTTAAGTAATCCTACCAGAAGATGACTCGCTACTCTAAACGCAAAAGGCAGCTGCTCAATTTTTCTATGTAGAAATGTCGTTCCTGGGGAGACTTCCCCTCAAGATATCTAAAGTAAACATTGGCTGGTGGGGGGGGGGTGCAAACAGCAGCGACCTGGAAACCTGGAGCGCTGCTCCAGAAGGGATGGATGGATGTCAATCCAGGTGGGCCGCAGAGGTGAAGAGGTCACCGACAGAAAATGTCGATTGTGGCAGTTTGGTATCGTCGGGGCCACAGCAATTGCTTGCTCGTTATGAGGCAGAGAGAGTCGGATGGAGAAGGGAATGGAGGGAAATGTAAGGAAATTGAAGGGAATGAAAGGAATTGGAAGGGGAAATGGAATGTAAAAATGATGGATGGGAAGGCAAGGAAGGGAAAAGGAAGAGATGAAAAGGAAATGTAATTGAATTGAGTGTAATGGAAGGAATAATGTGAAATGTAATGGAATGAAAAGAAGGAGATTTGGTGAAAGGGGAAGGGTAACGAATTGAATAAGTGAGGATAATGGAAGGGAAGGAAAGTCACGGAACAGAAGTCAAAGTGGAAGGTGTAGTTGAACAGCTTTCTACATTAAAAGCTACTATATGATCCGTTGACATTTACTGCTGATGAAGTAGGTAAAAGTCCTAAGCCAAATGTTTTCACCTTACGGGCTTCGGAATATAAGAAGAGTAGAGAGAAAGAGAGAGTCGGAGAGAGAGAGAGAGACAGATAGAGACAGAGACAGAGTCAGAGAGTAGGGCGAAAGGTAACTAAAGGTTTGGTATATGGCAAAAGTAAAAATAGGTTCAGGTTAGTTTAGGTAAGATAAGGTTCGATTACATATCGCTGCAAGTAAGGAATCCAATCATTTCTTGTATACTGCATCTGAATATGAATGTGTCAGCATACCAGCATTCACCCGTATACCTCTCACTCCCATCCATCCATCTATCCATCTATGCAATATGCATCCATTCCTTCATCCATCCCCGCTTCCCAACTCCTCTCTCCCTCCCTTCTAAAACCATCCATTATTCAATCCACCCACCCACCTTCTTTCACCCAACCCACAATCAACATTCACCCATACCTCCAACTTCCATCCATCCATCCATCCATCCATCCATTCCTCCATCCATCCCCGATTACCAACTCCTCTCTCCGTCCCTTTTCCAACCATCCACTATTCAACCCCCACCCACCCATCCATCCATCAATCCATCCATCCAGCCATCCATACATACATACATCCATCCATGCATCTATAGTATCCATTCATCCATCCATCCATCAAACCATTCATCCATCCATCCTTTTCCCCACCCTCCTACCCACCCATCCATCCATCCATCCATCCATTTATGCATCCATTCGTCCATCCATACATCCATCTATCCATCCATTCATACATACATACATACATACATATATACATACATACATACATCAATCCATCCCCATTTCCCCCACCCTCCTACCCACCCATCCATCTATCCATTTATTTATGCATCCATTTGTCCATCCATACATCCATCTATCCATCCATCCATCCATCCATCCATACATGCATACATACATCAATCCATCCCCCATTTCCCTCACCCTCCTACCCACCCATCTATACGTCCATCCATCCATCCATCCAACCATCCATCCATCCCTTCAAAGCGAAGTAGAAATACCGCAAAGTTCATCGAAATTCATGCTAACGAGACATTTTAAACTTCCTCTGAGTAGAAACTACTTCATCCAAGACCCGTCAGACTAATATGCCTTCTCCCGTTCCACAAGAGAGCAGCAGCAGGACAGGTGCGACCTCAGGGTCTGGCCTCCCATCCAGACCGGTGGATCATGATGTTGCCCGTGATTTAGGGGGACGACGGCGGAGGCCCAGCCAAGGCCGTTAGCTGCTCGGCACCTCGGCAATAAAGCGTTCTGCTACCCTCCCACCGGCGGCTGTTGCAGGGGAAGAAGTTATCGTGGGGGTCATGGACGTCGCCGTTTATAAGAAATACCAGGATGCGAGGAGAGCGACTGGGTGCATGGTATACGCGTAGATTGACTGGCTCAACGCAGAGCTGCTCGGGATTCGACGCTCCCTCCTAGTATACTGTCGGTGATCTATAGATCCATTGGTAATGTTACTTATTAATCGATTGATTTGTCGTTTATTGGTGGGTCAATCGATGTATAGGGTCGAGTTGAGTTGATATCTCGAATTATCGATGTCAACGTATAGGCTAAGAGGATTGATAAATACAACGACGCGTAGGCGTAGGAGACGGGGGTCCAGAGGGCCCCCCTAATTTCGGGCAAGTCTGATTTTTTTTGGGCAAGCAGACCCGGAAAAAGAAAAAAACGTTAAAAAAAATTTGGTCAAAAGTACCGGATGACTAAAAAAAGTCATCAGATTTTTCGGGCAAACGTAACGGGAACTTTTCTTAAGATTTTACGTCTTTCCACAGCAAGGCATTTTTTAAAAATAAAAATGACTCCAAAGAAATGTTACCATTTAAATACCAACTGAGACTTTTTAAGTTATTGCTGCTACCACAATGACTAGGCTACAGTACTATAAGCATGGGCGTCCGTACTTGCTCCCCCCCTTTTCTCTAAAAATTCGACACCTATAATAATTATTTTAAGCTATTATATTTCGTGTATTTAATAAATTTCTTCTCGCTAAAGCACTGATGATGAAAATTATACACAAAATAAAACTAAACTATTTGGATTCAGAAACCTCTATGTAAATACATGTAGGGGAAGACGGGGTAATACCGGCCACGGGGTAAATTCGGCCAGGGTGATTTCAAGAGAACCAGAGGGCAAGGGAAGATTTCAATGCTACCATCTAGTTCACAATATCATATTACGTATGTTTATAGAGATAGTTTTGTTTTTATGTGAGTATAATTCGCTAAAAGCGAAAAAAACGAGTTCGAGCCAAATCGACTTCTCTATGCTGTCTCCAATAACAGCTAAGAAATGAAGGTATTCTGGTTCAAATGTCGGTTATTTGCTTTTTATTCTGCAAACCACAATATTTTTTGTCAATTTGGTTATCCAAATCGATTGTCCAAAATAGCGGTCCTTCTCGTTACGGCTATTATGGAGGGTGGATGGATCGGGGGTAAATTCGGCCATGTGGACGGATTTACCCCGAGATGTTAGAAATGGTACATAGTGCCAATGTTAATATAGTGACTTTATATTTTTCACCAATATACTCAGTTTTAATTTAAAATATAATTATATTGCGTCATTTGGTGCTCTAAATTATATGCCAAGAAATTCCCAGAAGAAAGGCAAGCATGCAACTGGACGAAAGAAGTCCAGGAAAGGCCAATCGTTATATAAAAAAATATTTTAAAGACAATAATAAAAACTTTTGTGTTACTTCATATTAGCGCTTCAGTGATATCGCCTAATACATTTGTGCATTATTATCTCGTCCGGTTGGTTGTGAAAATCAATTTAACTGTGCTGGCCGAATTTACCCGTATGCCGGGGTAAATCCGGCCAAAAATTCACTTTAAAAATAATTTTTTTCCCAGCAAATATTTTTCTCAATCCCCAAAAGTAACCTTGCAGTATATTGTCCCTATCTTACTTTATTTAGTTGTAATTTTGTTTAATTTTAGCAGTCAACCATTTGCAATTTATTACAAAAATTAGAAAAATGGCCGAAATTACCCCGTCTTCCCCTACATCCTTCGTCTTAATAACCTGCTGTGAACTTTTCAAGTCTTTCTTAAAAAATTAACCGTGACGATTGTGTTAAGCCACTGCTGCAAAAGTCTGTTGAAGGCCCATGCACCTTAGTTTCTTTAACCCATTGAACCCGACGGTATCCATAGAGTTACGGGAGCTCCGTGTTCAAAGGGTTAATTTCGTGACTTTGCCTTAGCTCCTTAATCAATTCCTTTACCAATTATTCCAGGATCTGAGGACGAGAACCGAGGGAGTTGTCTGCAGGGTCTATGCCGTGGACGGACTGTGGTGGAGATGGGAGACAAGGGGACAAGAGGCATCGCTCGCAGGCAGGAATGTCGAGGCCGGGACTGCAGGGCAGCAGCTGCAGGAGAGGCGACGACGCCGACCAGTCATGACCGAGGGAGGGTCGAGGAGACCAGGGAGGCCACGACGACGGTCCCAGAGGAGGAGGAGGAGGAGGAGGAAGCCGGGTGCAGGGAGTGCAGCAGGGACAGAGGACGGTGGACAGTTTGGGGCTCATCAGGAGTCGGAGGCGGCTGTGGCCTGGCCAATAGCGGTACGTTGATTGATCGATTGATTGATTGATTGATTGATTGATTGATTTGCTGGTTGAGCGTTTTAGCGAGTGAGTTCCTGACAGGTTGATTGATTGATTGATTGATTGATTGAGTGAGTGAGTGAGTGAGTGAGTGAGTGAGTGAGTGAGTGAGTGAGTGAGTGAGTGAGTGAGTGAGCGAGTGAGTTAGAGTTAGGGTTAGTGTTAGATTTAAGCATTCGTTCACACACTACTGGTTGTTTCACTGTCTACACTAATTACTCGCATTTCCTCACCAGTCTCTCATTCTTCAACGGCATTTCTTTCCCATCAGAGTGTCCATGCAGAGAGCGCCTCTGAGAAGTCATCCATTGAGAGGCGCTATATAAATCAATATAGAAGCGATGCAATCATAATGGCAACTAGAGTCTGCGGGTACAGCATTTTTGCTACCCGACCCGTACCCGTACACAGGTATACCATGCAGCAGAACCCTAATGGCAACCCCTGGCCACAATGATCCCGTAAAATAATCACCAGAAATGCCGCCGCTACATACCATCCCCCCCATCAAAACGACGACTTGTTTTATCACCACCTTCTCCATCGCCACAACACCACATCTTCCACAGACGAAGCGTGCCTCCAGATCGGTGGTGGTGTTATTGTGGTGGTGGTGGTGGAGGTGGTAAAAGTGGTGAAGCGCCTGGCTGCACGTGCCTCTAGATCGGTGGTGGTGTTATTGTGGTGGTGGAGGTGGTGGTGGTGGTGGTGGTGGTAAAAGTGCTGAAGCGCCTTGCTGCAGCACGTGCGATGGATGTTCTTTCTTCTCTGCTGACTACCACACCACCACCACCACCACCACCACCACCACCACCTCCAATAAATGACTTCCAGACTGGATGGAGTGCCGTAGACGTCGATGGCATTTCTTCTTCCAGAAGCATTTCAACATCTGCTGGCGACGACAGTAACTGTTATATTCCACATCTCTCCTGTCGTCGTTGCTCCCAGTGCCCTTGCCCCTCTGCCAGTGCCCTTGCCCTTGCCCTTGCCCCTGCCACTGCCACTGCCACTGCCACTGCCAGTGCCAGCACCGAGGGTTCTCCTTGTCTCACCTGTAAGATACTGCTGTATACTTACGAAGATGACGTTGAACACTACTGCATGACAGACGATAGATCGCATCAAGCCATAGAACTATATTAGGCCTAGATACATGTACATGTAGGCTACCATTGCCGATGTTGAGGTTGTTGATATTGATGTTGTTGTTGTTGTTGGTGCTGTTGTTGCTAATCCAAGGTTGTGCGGTCGTTGTCCATGGGAAGCTATGTGTAACTGTTTCTAAAGAAGCACCGTCGTTCTTGTTCATTTGAATCTTTCGTATATAATTGTGTATTGTGTGGAGTTCGTTCGACTGTCAATCTCTCTCCTCTACATGACATTGTCTTCGTCTAAGGAATTTGCCCATCACCGAATAATTATTGTTTGGATATCCAATGATTGTCTAACGTCATTGTCTTTTAATTGATGCAATCTTAATATCCATGCGGTCTTCCGTATAATAATATTATACGGAAGACCGCATGGATATCAATGAGCTGGATACACAATATGTAACCGGCTCATTTAATATTATGCTGTAAGAAGTCTTTTCTTATCTTGTTTTCGCTCTCTCCAACATTCCGACCCTCGTACATGTACATGTAGGTAATTCGATCATAATATGATCGTCCCAAGCATGGGCGGAGTTTGGTTTCCATTCTTGGGGAGGGGGGCTAGGAAAACTTGGAATTTGGTTGGGGCGGAGACTTAGTCCAGATCGAGCGGCGCTGGATAAGTTTTTCTCGGTCAAAAAGTTGATGACCTTTTTTGTGATCGAGTTGGATAAAAACCATACTATTTTTCCGGACAAAAGTTGATGACCTTTTTTTACTCACGGTGAAAAACCTGAATCTGGGCCTTCTAGGGGGCTTGAGTCCCCGAGCCCCTTATGAACTCCGCCCAAGGTCCTAAGACTAAATATAGTGTCGTTGATTCTCTGCGTTCCCATGCAATGCAGTCATCCTGTTCGTTTACTCCCAATCACTTCTAAGTGCGTCTAATTTCTCTCTGTATAGGCCTACGCCTAGCCTTCTCTAACATTCCTTTTCGTTGCTGACATTAATCTCCGTTTATTTAGCCCTCCCAGCCTTCCAGGTATCTATAGACGAACCATTCCATGTGCACTTGCTCAATAACTTCTCCTTGGATGTTGATACTTAGTCAATTGGTGTCTTTTTTCGTCTTCTCAATCACCGTTGCTTTCGTTTTATCTGCGGAGACTTATAGGATCTATAATGCCGAATCTTCTAGTGTTTTCACCAACCTCTTTTGTATTAATAATCCTGCAGGTCTGGTCTGCATTACCTATTTTTTAATCTTAGCATACCGCATCTTCTCCTCTATTGTACTACCTTCTCTTTTTATCATGATACTTTATCTTATTCTGCGTTGTGAGGCGGTCAGATGCATTGCTTCTTTCACATAATTTTCAGCATAATATTTATACCTTAACTCACCTTTTATTGTATTACCTATTCCATATACAATTATTATCTGCATCTCTTTTCTTACCGTACATTGCACGTCTTTCATAATTGTAATCCCCAAATTTCTAGAGCGCCACTCGAAGACCAAGCGCGGGGCACCAGCTTAATCACGAGTGCAGTCTCAATTGACTCAAGTCAGAAGTATTGTCCAAAAGACTTAGTGTATAGTCCGAAGGTGGTCGTGGTCCGGGTACCAAAGAATCAGAGGTTGCAGAGTATACGGTATACCTGTTAAGGTGGGTGGCGTTTGGAGGTCTTTAAATGACTTGACTCGCGACCTCAGCTGACCCCATTGCGTGCACCTTATCATATGACATAACAGCTTACCTTCGTTAAGTAACCTTAAATCACCAACGTCACTGTCTATTGCCTTGATCCTCCGCTGCCTATTTGACCTTAGAAAACCTTGTCTTTTATTGCCCTGCAGTTCTGCCATAACTCACATTAAGGAGAGGCGGTCCTCTGCAGTTGAAATTGGCTGACGGTGTCTTTATGACACTCTCCGACCGACAGACAGGATCATTGCAGGAGGAAGGAGAGGAGGAGGCGGAGGAGGAGGAGGAGGGGAAAGAGGAGGAGGAGGCGGAGGAGGCGGAGGAGGCGGAGGAGCGAAGGAGGAGGCGCAGGTGGAGGTGGTGGAGGAAGAGGAGGAAGTGGGGGAAGAAGAGAAGGAGGATGAGGGAGGGGAAACGGGAAGAAGAAAAAAGAAAGTGGAAGTGGAAGTAGGAGAATAGGAGGCAGGGAGGAAGAAAGTGTGGGGGAAGAAGAAGAGGACGATCAAGAGGAGACAGCGGAGGAGATGAAGAAGAAAGAGAAGGAGGAGGAGGTAGAGAAGGAGGAGGAATAGGAAAAAAAGAAGGAGGAGTAGCAAGGACAATGAGGCTAAGGAGGAAGAGCAGGCGGAAGAGGAGGGAAGGGAGGAGGAGAAGGAAAAGAAATAAAAGAAAAAATGAAATAAGGAGGAGGATTAGGATGAAGAGGAATCAAGGTATAGGGGAAAGAGGAGGAAGAAGAGGTGGAAGAGGCGGAGGAGGAGAAGGAGGAGGAGGAGGAGGAAGAGGAGGAGGAGAAGGAAACGTGGTCCGTACGTGGGACTGAAGAATCCCAACTACCGAGACATAAACACTCCACAAGCATTCCAATCGAAACTTATCCACTTATCCAAACGAAGCGGATTTGAAACACCTGGAGAAGACCTCACCACGCGACACCAACGACAAGTATAATTGAGGTAGAGTAAGAAAGGTAAGAGAGGCGCGAAATAGGATGAGCCAAGGTAAAGAACGGTAAGCTCAGGTGACCAACGGGAAGGTTTTGTTTATAAAATAATAATAATAATAATGAACTTCGCTTAATTTCAAGCTGACGCAACGCACTATAATTATAATTATGATTAAGCTTACACTCAGTAATGAACGGATGATCACAAGTTATTACTGGACTACTGGAGTCGAATATAACCGTCGGCAGCCATGCAATGCGTCCTTCGCGTAATATAATATACTGCTGAAATTGGTAACGCCATCTGCCAAACGGAAGGTTGAGCAGACCTTTTGGAGTGTGGCGGAAAGGGCATACGTGCACCATTCATGCCAGAGTGTTTACTATTACCATAAACCCTCTTCCACGGAATGGAAAGGTCATGAAACGGAAGACGAGGTGAAGTAAACTAAAGTGAGTTAAAGGAAAGTAAATTGAGGTAAATAATGGTAGCGTAGTGTGCGGTAAATAAGAAAGATGGCGAAGCAAAGGCAGCCGACTAAGGCAGCATTATATAATCCAGCGTAAGGTTACGATACATCATTCTTTCCCATTCCCGTTTCCTTGGCAACCTCCCTTCCCCTGCCTCCACCACCTCTACATCCCTCGTGCCTTGGCAGCTATTTCTGGAACTGACCCGCAGATTCATAGCATAACAGCTGAGAGAATGATGAACGACGGCGAGTACTGCGTTACCTGTCGACACACGTGCGCCACAGATAAAGACGTCCGTCGGTAGGTGGAGTTTCTTGTTGCGAACGCTTTTACGAAGACGTCCACGACTTTTTTTATTTCGTGTCCAACGCCTTTAAATCAGATGTACTCGGCGCTTTGTTGTTGCGGTTGCGTATATCGGTCTTAAAAGTGCCATCGACATGGTTATTTGCACACTTATTCTGAGGATGACTGTAGTTTATGATCGTCTAAAGGATTAATACTTGAACCCATTAGTTTTCATTAACTTACCTTGTTTCTTTCGTTTATGCATTTCTCGACATGAGTTATGCCGACAACGTTCCTCACATCATGGCTGTAGATGACTTATATAGAATCATAAAACATTCTCTAAATGCTTATGATATATCGCACAAGTTGATTTTTTTTCTCCATCCAATTTGCTATTGTGCTTCTTTTCGCCATGGTATAATTATATAAATTATTGTGCAGATTTGCTGTCAAAAAATAATAAATTAATAAAGACTTTAGTAATATACGAGCGCTTGTCTTATGCTGATAAAATAACTTACTTATTTACTTGATTATTTATTTACTTACTTACTTAGGCTACTTACTTCAGGCCTACTAACCATTACTAAATTCACCGTATAGCTGACCATCCCTTACCTAATCGTACACACTTTAATCTGATCTGATCACCATTATTTCTCTTACTTTATATTCTTTTTCATTGCCATGCCGTATACCTTACTCATCGTTCCTTACTGATTTTACGCCCATTTTACAGTTCTTACCTTACTTTACTCCAACTTTTTACTCACAGCTTATTGCCTTATTATTTTCACCTTAACTTATCATTCCCACTTTAATTTGCTTTATATTCAGGGTGAGAATTGCCGGGGTTCTGAGGGATTTCAACCCCCAAGTCTTTCTTATAAGACCCCATAGTAGACTATAGTCTGCTTTCACACCCCAATTCCACGTGGACCATAGTCCGATCACCAGCCCCTCCCCAGTTACTTTTAAACAATTCTCATACTGCTTAGTTTAATCAACACCTCTGGCCTTTTCTCACATTAACGCATCCCATCCTTAATCTAACTCACTCTTATTTTACCATTATGCCTGATGAGCAGACAGGTCAAAGTGAAGCCAGGTGGCCACAACGAGTCTTGAAGCCACATCCCTATCCACCTGCACTTCAGTCTGAATTGCTAATAATTATTATAGACCTCGTAGACACTGCATTCACGGAGGACTTGGGATAAACACTCGATCCAATGAATGTCTTAAATATTGACGTTTCGTACCAATCTCGACCAATTAAACGACTGGCACCAATCGTCGGGGTCTTGACACTGGCCGGGTGTGGCACTCAAGAGGCGTCCCATAAGTAGCCAGATATGTATCAGAAATGCATACATACATGCATGTATGAAACTATGCATACACACATTAGTACGTAAGTACGTGCATGCGTACATGCATAAATACATGCACAAATACATTATATACATTCATAATTATCTACATATTTACAATATACAAATGTAAATACATATTTAACTACATATATTTGTTTGTTTCTTGCATTTGCTAGAGCGCTCCTTCAAGCTCTCTATACTCAGAGGCGCTCCTGACTACAGCGCAGACAGTGAATCGGAGTTTCAAGCGGAAACGCATGAGCATTTGCGAGTGAAGGACTTGCTAAAGGTCCCTACACGGCGACTTGAGGTGGATTCGAACCGGCAATATTCCGGTTCCAAGGTACCAAACATATCCCCACTACACCTTGCATCACGCCCCACAATTGTGTTACTTTATAAGTATTGAATGATGCCATTGTGGTTTTTACAGTTGCCTGCTCTATGGATAGTCATCCGCCTATCGATGAACCAGCTCTAAGAAGCGGCGGCGGCGTCTTCAGTCCGACAAACACCAACCAAATGTCCTTCCCAAACTCCACCGGAAGCGGAACGACATCCCTAAAAAGACCGAATCCATTCGGATTCACATCATCGGACACAATCGGTCACGCTTCACCGAAGCGCATCGTCTTTCCGTTCGGCTCCACCGGTTGCGATCACCTGACTGCGTACGTTCCCGGTAACGTTCCACTGAGTTCCGTGACTGTTGAAGACGCCGTTAACCGGCTGAGGATAACGGAGCAGACGACGAGATCTCGGAAGAAGAAATCGAGACGAACTCCGAAGGTGAAGAAGATTAAATTTCACGAGTATACTGGACCAAACCGAAGAATTACAGCGCAGAAACCTAAGTCCACCAACGCCGGCACAACGTCCACCCAACCGGTTCCTAGCAACACCAGCGCTGCAGCCTTACCTAAGCCGATGTCCAGTGAAGTCCAAGCAACACAACAACTCCCGGAAATGCAAACACAGAAAAGCAGGAATCAACCAACGACTCTGAACCTGAACACTGCTCCTCCTCATCAGCAGCCGCCAGACCGAAGCACCATGCCCCCGTTTACCGAGCCGCTAAGATCACCCAGTGTCTACCAGCAAATCAACCCGGCCCAGTGTGTCCCTCTGCCATTTAACACCACTACAAATACCTCCGTGGGTCTTGCCGTCACACCCGTACAAGAACAGAAGACCAAAGCACCCATCTGCAACATCAAACTGCCCCCAAACACACCGCCCGTCGCAAAGGCCGGTACGTCCGCCCCACTTCTGGTACCAATTGTGGTGCGTCGCAAGGAGCCGACGACCGGCTCTGGGAGCGCCGCTAACCCAAACGGCGTCGATCGAAAGACTTCTCGTCGGGACACGGTCGTTGTAGAAAACGTGATGAGTCTGGACGATTTGAAAGTGACGGAACTGAAAGAGGAATGCAAGAAACGTAAACTGTCGGTGACTGGACCAAAACCGCGGCTCTTAAATCGATTGCTACCATTCGCTGACGATATCCTCAACGAGAGGAATCTCCCGCCTTCGTCGCAGTCAAAAGCCGCCACGGTGCCGCATCCACCCAGGCAAAACGGAGACTTTAAACCGGATACCACGAACGTTCACAGCCTACCCGTTCGCCTATCGGATTTTCCCAGTCAACAAACCGTTCAAACACCGACCAACCCTTCCGATCATGTGAAGATTAACCCCACGGTCGAGATTCCTCGACACAATTCTGGTTTCACCGGGGTTGCTTCTTATAATTATACGTCTCCTACAACCGCCGTCTCTAATAGTCTCTGTAGCCTCAATAGTTCAGCGAG
Source organism: Lumbricus rubellus (assembly GCA_945859605.1). Classification (NCBI taxonomy): domain Eukaryota; kingdom Metazoa; phylum Annelida; class Clitellata; order Crassiclitellata; family Lumbricidae; genus Lumbricus; species Lumbricus rubellus. The sequence continues at coordinate 26,824,385 of OX243822.1, read as the reverse complement.
CTGCTACAGTAGACCTCAACTCACCGACCTTTCTAACGCCATTGGTTACCCGCAACGGCAGAAAACCTGGGGCAGCAGCGGAACGTTGAGCTGCTACGACTTTCCTTCACACGAAAGGGATGCTTACGAAGATGACGTTTTGCTCTCGTTTTGTAAAGAAATGTCCCAGATCCACGCATCTAAGCTTAAGCGAAACGGGACGACTCTATCTCAAGACGAGCAGAAACCGTCGATGGTTGGACAAGCGCCCGTCAACTTAGGTTCTTTCCACGAGGCATCACGAGCTGAGCCACTCTCTTGTAAGGTCCAGCAGCAACAGTTCCTTACTCCGCCTGCTACGCCAACTCTGCAGCAGACTAGCGGTTGTGCGACGTATTCCCAGGAGACCTCGACGCGAGGGTCCGAGATTGAACCGGTGAATCAGCCTGGACTCTGTCCTCGACTGACCCCAACCCTTCTTCGTGGCATCGTCGGTTCCAAACTCAGTCCAAAGACGATGATACCTCTGACCGGTGCCGAACTGTGGATGCTGCAGGAGAAGCAGATCGCGGAGCTCCATCTCCAGCTGCAGAAGTCGAAGGCTGAGCTGAGTCACGCTCGGATGAAGGTCTGTCTTCAGCAGCAGCTGTCAGGCGACCACCTGACATCCGGCATCGCTTTCAGGAAAACCACCGACGTCTTGGATAGTCTGATATCATTGGCCCAGTCTCAGGTCTCGTCAAGAACCGAGACTGGAGCTCTTCCAGCGGCTTGCGTTGCTCCAGGGAAGACCTTGGAATCAATCCCCGAAAGAGAAGCAGATCCCGGTGTCGTTTTACCGAATTGTGATCACCGCCGCGGTTCCGAGTCTGGGTCGACGGGATCCGAAGGAGAGCAGCTGCAGGTCTCCTTGGTTGTTCCCGATGGCACGGGTGACGGTGGGAATTTCCTGCTCGGGGAAATTCCGTCTCAACCGGAGACGCAAGGTCGAGCTGCAGTCGAGGAGTTGCCTCTTCAGAACGAAAAGTGAGTTAAAGAGGAATTGCGAGATGATTATAGAATGCTTACTTAGCATTGATACTTTTAGCTGTCTTTTATGCTATATGACTCACTTAGGCTGTGTTTTTCACTTGCTAGATTTTCAAAGGCCAGTGTAGTCAAATATTCACCAAACATATAAATTACTGTAATTCGCCTCATAGGACATTTAAAGACTCGGATATTGAAAGGTTAAACTATCCAACGGCCAACATAAATAAAGACCTGCATACTCCAAACTAAGCATTCAATAGTTACTGTTATATTCCAATGTGATGGTTTTCAAAGGCAATGCTTTTCAAGTGCTATGCTTTTCAAGGGCTATGCTTAAATACCATCTAAAAGATGAACGACATTGCGCAACAGTTGTTGTTGCTTCGATAGTCTTTGTAGACTCAGTGAAGTCTAGACGACCTACAACCGGAAGCATGATAATAAAAGCACAATAACAACATTTATATTGCGCCCTATTTTCCGATTTGAAGACGTTGCTACGAAGTCGAACAGGAGGCAAATAAATTCCAGAAGTCTTCGAAGTCGGTCGAGTGGGCGTTTTTGAGAATTGGAGGCTGAAGGATGAGGAGGAGACGGAGGAACACCTGTTGCGCATTGTTACCTACTGACTACAATAGACGGGCATCTCTCTCTTACTCTCCGTCTCTCTCCCTCCTTCTTTAAATCCTTTTCTCTTCTCTCTGTAATTACCTATCCTCCTATCTCTCTCCCTCTCTATCTCCTCTCTCTCCCTCCTTCCTATCACTATCTCTCTCCTTCTCCTCCTCCTTCTCTTTACTAAATCTCTCTTTTTCTCTCACCTACTCTGTTCTCTTCTTCGTCTCTCTTTTCCTCTCTATCTCTCTCTCCCTCATTCTCTCCATTCCTTTCTCTAATCTCTCGTACTCTATCATCGTATCGTTCTGTCTTCCTTTCTATCTCCACTCTCCTTCTCTCTCTATCCATTGCTCTCTTCCCTCTCCTTTCCTGTCATCGTCTCCTTTTTCTCTCTTCCATCTGTTTTCCCCTCTTTCGTTCCCATTCCGTTCCTGTCTGTCTGTCTCTCTCGCTTTCTTTCTTCTTCTCATTCTTTCTCTATCTCTATGCCTCTCCGTTGTGTCAGCCTGTTTGTCTGTCTGTCTGTCTGTCTGTCTGTCTGTCTATCTATCTATCTATCTATCTATCTATCTATCTATCTATCTATCTATCTATCTATCTATCTATCTATCTATCTATCTATCTATCTATCTATCTATCTATCTATCTATCTATCTATCTATCTATCTATCTATCTATCTATCTATCTATCTATCTATCTATCTATCTATCTAGCTATCTAGCTATCTATCTATCTATCTAGCTATCTAGCTATCTATCTATCTGTCTATTTGTTTGTGTCTGTCTATTTGTTTGTTTGTTTGTTTGTTTGTTTGTCTGTCTGTCTGTCTGTCTGTCTGTCTGTCTGTCTGTCTGTCTGTCTGTCTGTCTGTCTGTCTGTCTGTCTAGCTCACGTTCTTTCAATTGTAAACAGCACTCGCACAAACATGAAGCAATGTCCGTGGTTTGGCCCTGTCTGTCCGCTCCAGTATACCGTTCTTTCAACAAAATATGAAAAATGATGGTAGCAAGATGAAAACAGGTGTCTGCAGTAACGAAGACAATACCTGTGATGCTATGCGAAATATTGCAAACCACCTCTCGAGTCTTCTGGAAATTTCTTGTTTTTCTTACTCATCAGATACTCTCTGTTCAGTCGATTTCTTCGTCTTATAGACATAGAGCCTCAGGTACCAGCACGGTACCTGCGAACATTTATATTGCGCCGCGCAAGGACCTTGGGCAAGTCCTTCACTCACAATTGCTAAGCGCTTCGGCGTGAAACTTCTATGCAGTTTCCGCTCTGCTTTCGGGAGCGCCTCTGAGTAGAGAGAGAGAGCTCAAGGGGCGCTATAACAAGTGCACATACAAACAAACCAGGACTCGAAATTTCACACTTTTTGAAGTGGGCATAAGCTTAGAGGCCTACTTTCTTATGCAGGGTATACGTGTGAGTGTAGAACAGTTACCGTAAAATGGGGGAACATTGGCACTGCGGGGTAACTTTGGCACAGGGTACTAGACTACGTATTATACATAGAGAAACATGTTAATACCCGTATCTGATCAAAATCTTGGAGTCATCGCTTCGTACCACACATGCAACCCTGAATTTGTCCTTAGGGGCCGTCCATAAATGACGTCATGCAATTTCGGACTATATTTGACCCCCATCGTCACGTGCCAACACAAAATTTATAATTATGATATTTAGTATGGGACCGGCACATCGTCACAAATGTCTGACCTCCATTAAGTGAGTGAGGACGGCCCCTTGAACGTCTACCGGATGGTGCAGAACCAGTATGAGTCGCAAGAACCTTGGATGCCAGCTTGACTGAGATGCTCCGAGAAAATCGTGGTCAAGGTGATTTCAGACATTTATATTGCGCCTGTTCAAGAGTATCTACTCAGAAAGTGATGAGAAGAAATTGGATACTGCAGGAAAGCAATGCAGATTAATGAAGTAGACTTGACGAGAGCTGACCCATGTTGAAAGCGACTGATGATGCAGTTTTTGGTTACCAATGTGACAGATTTTGTGGTTTCGGATGATACAAGCTTAAAACTGTTATAAAATCGGTCTCCATGGAAGGATTTTTAATTTGTAAAAAGATTTGGGCTTGACACACATGCGCAATACGTTTTAAAAACATGTTAGGATGCCAAAGTTACTCAGGATGGGTCTAAAATTGGTCTCAAGTTGAAACAATACATGGTGCCAAAGTTACCCCAGGTCCGGGGTAACTTTGTCTTTTTTTTCAAAGATTTTTAAAGTATAGAAATAATTTTTTCTAAATTTTCAAATTCTACAGGATCGTAGATTCGTAGGTACCATCCATAATGCTCATAGTTTAAATAATCAAGTCTTTTGCTCATCTCGTTTAGGTGTTATCCCACAAAAACCCTCCAAAACATGCCAATGTTCCCCCATTTTACGGTACTGTAAAGTTGGTTAGGTTTTGCCTATAAGTGGATAAATGCGCGATACCGGGGTATCTATACACCGCAGTATGTACGAATTTGATACCGACATGATAGGCCCTATACCTAATTTCACGGTATTATTGCAAAATATGAATAAAGTACTAATGGGGTACTAACATTATAAGTAGTACTTAGGTAGGCCTAATAGGTATTATTGTGAGCAAGGTATAGGCCTATAGCTTAAGTATAGAAATATGAGTCAGGTGCAAATAGAGTTCCGATATCACGTTGGACAATAACATACCGTGCGTTATAAATGAGTCGTGTCAAAGTGCTATACGCTTATACATAAATCATGTTTGTCGTTTTTTTTACCAGGGAATATTCAGAGGTCCCGTCCAGTCCAGATGAATCGAGTGATACGGTGACTGGAAGCCCCTCCTCCCACCTCATGCCGCGTCCTTACTTCAACACACCAACCAAAGAACCACCTGAATACCACGAGGCGATGCGCCAGAAACTGGTAATGTTCATCTTAACTGATTATCATCTACTCTCTTATCTTAGAATTTCCGCAGCTGCGTGAAATATGAGGCCGTAAAGATAAGAATATTCTTTATTAGTTTCACCAATTGCTCTCCGCATAAATGCCGTACAGGCATGGTGATTAACATAATTACACACACTGCAGACTCTGAGGGGAAAAGGCAGGTGTTGAAGCAAATTTTGACGTGAGAGAAAGCTGACGAAAGACTACCAGAGAGAACGACAGAGCGAGCTGATGGCGGAATTACATTCCATAGGGAGGGACCTATGCAGGCAAACGACCATGGATTGAGCCAGGGCTGTCCTACCGCGGGGGACAAAGAGGTCAAACCGATCGGCGGACCTAAGAGGACGCAGCGATGTGGTGGAGAGGGGTCGAAGTATAAGATCACAATGATGCTTCGGTAAGAGACCTAAGACGACGCAGCGATGTGGTGGAGAGGGGTCGAAGTATAAGATCACAATGATGCTTCGGTAAGAGACCAAAATTGAGACTTGAGGACCAAAATAAGAAATTTTATTGTAGACCTACTTGGACAGAGAATTGAGGCCATGAATGTAGAAATGTGGAAGAATCGAGGAAGACGGGCATTGAGCATATATTATAGCCGCAGCATTGAGCACACATTGTAGAAGAGATAGCCGAACCTTATGGAGGCCAAGAAGGACGGAATTACAGTAGCCAATCCGATAACACAGTTTAACAGACGAAAGCGTAAACAATAATTGAGGTAAATGTCGAAGATGAAACAGATTTGCGTATAGCCTTGAGACGCCTTAGTATTTGCACTCAAGGTTGACACTTACGGCATATAATTTATTAATTATGGTCAATAATTATTATTATTGGACATGTTAGTTTGACGGAATAATCCGACAAGACTTCTGCAAGACAAAAATTGAAGATAGAATAGCAATGTAGATACTCGTCTGTTTCTCTGTGAGAAAGACTAGGGGTTTAAAACCCTCAACCTCCTGCTCCTTGCAATTCTCACCCTGCTTGTGGTCATTCTAGTCAACTACATGTGTCTTCTTCTTTCTGCTCTTCCATCTACCAAGGAATGGTAAAGCTTCATTTTGGTGAATATTGCATGTGTAATAGTCACCAAATTGGTGCAATATTCTAGCTATTAACGACAGCTGGCCTTAAGTATGGCACGACATACAGTAGTAAGCATTTAGATATAATTAACTATCCGTGTGACCTTGTATAGATGTCAAATCGCAACTGATCATAATAATCTATCCATGGGTTGATGACAGATGCTGATGCAAGGCGTTGCAGCGTCGTCTGCCGGAGAATCAGCTGAGTCTGATTCCAGCGAGGACCACCTCATCGTCGAACCACCATCTGCCGCCTTCAGCTGCTCCACACCTGGTCCCGTGAAACGAGAGGAGATTGAGGATGTCATCGAAGTCCTGTTCGGAAACGCAGGTATACCCACCATCATTCAGGCCTCAATTCTTTTAGCTCACTGTACATGAAATTACCTTTAAGTACTTAGCTAGCTGCACTTGAAATTGTCTGCGTTTGTCTTACAATTGTCTGTGAGGAAGGGAACGGGAAACCACCCCACTCATCTCATCCCCAGGGACGTAAAAGCCAATGAACCTGCCTTCGGGCAGAGAACTCATCATCACCATCAGCATCATTTAAAAAATAACTTTTTAGCAGTATTATAGTAGGAATAGTAGTTGCAGTGAAACAATAATTGGTGTTGCAGTAACAGTTGTTGTTGCTGCTACTGCTGTTGCAATGTCAATTAAATCCTTTTTAATTACTGATGAATTACATGCATCACATACAAGATAATAACAATTTATCCTTCCTAGAATAGTTTTTGTATACCAGGATAATTGCTTAATTCCTGAGGGATGTGAAGCACCTCGGAGCAAAAACAATGATAATTTGGACAATAATGCGCATCTGATGTTTAAAAATAATAGTTTCCTCTGACTTTCCGGTATCGCATTTCTTTTCAAAGTAGCATAATACCATAACTATAGTAATTTGGCTTCTAATGCTGCGTTCTCATAATACAGGTAAGCAAGTAAGTGAGTGTGAATTCATAAATTAGGAATGTTTAAGTACCTGAAAATTATGATTTTACACCCGTGTCCCTTTACATTAAACAGTGTTGATAGTAGATTTTATTGATGCGAGCAACTCATACATGGGTGTAGCCAACTTTCAGAAAGTTGGATATATTTATGAAAAAATGTAATTACCATGAGTCAGCCTAGATCTCCATAACAAACTTTTTGAGTTTGTTGCTTGACGCCCATCTCCCCACCCACCACCACCCCGCATAATGAAACTCAACAGATTGGAGTAGATTGTGTAGGTCATATTTTTCAGCGTGAGGTGTCTTAAACGATATATTCTTCCTAGATTAGTTTTTAACTTTTCATAATGATCCTAATCATGTCCTCTGGTCCTTGCCCTTTCCTCTTGTTAATACCAAATATAACCATCGAGCTAGACCACATACAGCTTCTCGTTACAAATTAAAGATCGTCATAATTAATTTTCATCTCATGACTGGCATAATATTTTATCTTTAGCGTTGTGACAGTCTCTCCGTTAATCCCATGATCAACGATATTATCTGTTTAAGTTGCGTTTGTGTCAGCTTAGTACATAATACAATAAGCGGATTGGTTGAGTGATTGATTGGTTGGCTGATTGATTGATGGATTGAAAATCTGCCCAGACCACCCCCGGCACCCGTGGCAACACGCCATGGCATGGTGTGAGAACTGAAGTCAGACATGTCCCGGATGCAAATCTGAAAACCCACTACAAGATTTTGCAAGAGGCGTGGCCTAGAATTGTCAATTATATAAAAGCTTATTTTGCATAGTAATACACTTGGACGGTTTTATATAGAACAATTTGGACTCTTTTGAAGGTGTCGAACGCGAACGAATTGAACACCCCAAAAAGCTAAACAATGACGAAATTTTTTATGTTACTATATAGCGAGTTTCGCCGACTTTTAAAAAAGAACTTTGAAATTAGAAAACATTTCGAAAGCTAGTTTTCAGATTTGCCTCGGCACGCTTGAATATGCACATGACATTGTAGGCCTACTACAGTCAGCGACTTTATTTATCCATCTTTAAAAACATGTGTAGGCTAAACCTGTGTAAAGCTGGATTATTTTGTTATAGTTCTAGCTGAGAGTTCTGACTATAGATGTGTTCGAAATGTATTGTTGCGAAATTAAAATTACATTTGTTAGACACCCTATTTTCTTGTATGAAGATCCTTAATAAAGCATCTTGGTCTGAACCAAAACTTATAACGCCGCCACCGGTTGCAATCAGCCAGTGCCAGTCCCAAGCATGGATAAAGGAGGAGGGCGTCGCTAATGGTCTTTGTTGCCACACAGTGACGTTTAACTGCAACTACCACCACCACCAAAACTTATATCCTAAATTTGTTTTCCTATTAATTCTTTCAAGCACCTTTGAACTCTTAACACGGTAAAAAAAAACTGAACGCAACGAAGGGCTGATGATGACACTCCCAATAAGATCTTATTATGGATTATGTTTATTCCACATAGCAGGACATATTATAATACTTTTATTTAGTCTATTAATATTGATGATGATACATAGGCAAGTGCGCGATGTGTAGTGTATCCATTTCGTCATTGTTTAGCGTTTTTGATATGTTCAATTCGTTCGCGTTCGACACCTTCAATCGATTTCGAATTGTTCTATATAAAATATATAAAACCATCCAATTGTATAATTATAATTGACACTTCTAGGCCACACCTCTTGCAAAATCTTGTAGTGGGTTTTCAGATTTGCGTCCCGGATTGTTTTTAATGAACAGCTGCATTGTAGTATTGTTTTAGTCTTTCTAGACTGTTAATATTTTCCTGGAGTCTTATGCGAGAATATTTGTTGTTCTTAATGCAGACCTGTCCGCTGCAGACAGTCACTCGTCACTTCCGGTGTCAGACCGGATGTGGCTGGACGACGTACGAGCGGTCATCCGGGACCTTGTCTTGTCCACACCCTCCTACTTCAAATCCATCGGCATCGAACCTGACTCTCGGGAAACAACATCAATGGGCCACGTGACATCACAACCGGAAGCCCGATGGCCGACGGGAAGGACGGAAGCGATGGATTGCCATGTCGCATCCAGTCATCAGGTGACAGAGGTTTCATGTGTTGGAGGAGAGATGGGGTTTGGCAGTTTTGGTGAGGCGACTTGGGGGATGTGCAATGAGGGAACGCCACCTTCGTCCTCATCGGAAGACCTCTCCGATCTGCCTGCCTACGTGGGATTCGACTGGAACGATCCGCAGGAGTTGGGTCAACCGGAGTTCAACTGGGGGTCATGCCCCCCAACTTCAGATGAGGAGGAACCCACGGGCAGAGTCGACCAATCAACATCGACCCCAAGCAACGAGATGCCACCCGTTGTTTCCAGGTCGTGTCCGGGAACGTTCTACCCCACTTCGGTACCACATTTGCTGTGCATGTCGCCACACAACGGCCGCGTTGGAGATACGACCAACACGGAAGATTTCATTCCACCCGAACTCTGCGGCGCCGCAGAGGAGGGAACAACACCTGTGTCTCCCGACGCTGATGTGGATTCGTCCGGCGACCTGCTGATGACCCCGGCGGGACCCGTCCAAGATCTACGATGGGAGGGGGAGTGGATGGACGTCTTTGACGGAAGGAGACTAACGGACTCAACGATGAACCTCTTCCCGGCCTTTGCCTTCTCCCCTTAGTCGCTGGATTCCCCACAATCCCCTCGTCACCATGAACGCCCGCACGAAGGGGTAAGATGGGGATACTTCCATCACCCTGGAAAACGGCACATATGTTTTTAATTACTTCTTTGGGACTTTAACAATTTTTTTGCACTAAAGCACTAGTGATATTAATCGATTCAAAAAGTGAGATGAGAAATTTACAGGCAGAAGCCTCGATGACAAAAACACTGTTTTAATTAATTGGTTTGCATTTTAAGCTCTTGCAAGAAATTTAACCGCTTGATCATTGTATTTTGCCCCCTGTAAAAATTTCTGCGGGTGCCCATGCTCACCGCCTCTTCCATCGGTGACGTAGTGCCTTACTAACCAGCTGACATATTTGTCCGATTCCCGGTGCTTTTGATTCCCTGTGAGGCAACTTCTTGTAGTGGAACCAGCTTACGATTCTCTGTCCAACAACAGATGTCGTATTTGAACAATCGAAGTGGCGTCGCCTGCGTAAGATTCCTAGAAAGTCTGTAAATCCGTCATATAAATGATTTTTGTATAACATAGCACCATAGCGTTTGTTTGTTTTTATGTACTTTGTCCTTGCCTTAGGCTTATCTTGTCGCGTAGCCTACAATTAATCTTACCTGCCCTTATCAACCCTTTCATAACCTAGCCTTCAATTAACCTGTCCCTTATCTGATATTAACTTAATTTGATCTTGTCTTAATTTTACAATTTCTTAATATATTTTATCTTGCCTAAATTCGACCATAATATTAGTTTAATTTATCTATGCCATAATTTTTGCGACCTGGTGGCTGATCGGTAACGCGCTTGCACACGGAGCGGGCGGCTGCGGTTCGAATCTGGGTAACGACCTTGGGCAAGTTGTTTACGCACACGTGCCTCTATCACCAAGCAGTATAATTTGGTAGGCTACCGGCGCAAGCTGGGAAGTAAACAGCAAGTCTTGCGATACAATGGCCCCGTGTCCAGGATCTTGGGATTGGTCCGTTGCTGGCTCAGGGCCATTGAAAAGGAGATGAGCGCCTCCCTATGTTATTCTTGGAACGGGATACATAGGACTTTACTTTACTATGCCTTAATTTGATCCCACCTTCATTTTCTCATATTGATATTACCGTATAACTTTGGATAATCTAGTGATAATTATCTTCCTGCCTTACCTACACTAACCAAAATTTACCCTAATCATGAGTTTCTTTACCTTGATATCACCGTTTAACCTTTAGTCTTAGATAATTTAGCTTAATATTTATTTTCTACCTCACTTTACCCCATACCTTCATTTTACCTCATCCTACTGTTTTACCGTCACTGCTGATATCTTCCCTTCTCAATCATAAGCTCGCTTGGTGAGCCACCGAAGTCTAGCTGACTTATCGAAACAAATGTTGCTTCATCTGATTGATGAGAGATGCAAAATGAAGAAAATAATAAAGAATGTTGTTGACTCTAATTTCTTCTTTTACACGAACATTTTTAGTTGTACAAGTGCTGTCACCTAGCGAATCCAGTGACAGAAATCATGAAGCGTTTGTCATTATAGTTCATTTTAAGTTGTACAAGTGCTGCCACCTAGCGAATCGAGCCACAGAAACGTGAAGCATCTTTATTATTCAGTCTCCACTTACGAGACTTCCAAGTGAATTTGCCTGTCTGTGTGTGTATGTATGTATGTTCGTCTTTGCGTCTCTCTATTCATCTGTCTGTCTGCCTGTATGTATGTATGTATGTATGTCTGTCTGTCTGTATGTATGTATTTACGTCTGTCTGTATGTCTGTCTGCTCATTGGCCTCTATTTACGTTTTTACGTTTGTCTGTGGATTTATTTGTCTGTTTGCCTTTATCTGGATGTCCATGTTTGTGTCTGTATGAAAGCATCAATGTCTGTCTTTGTGTTGCCGTGCTTGTCTCTGTCTGTGTGTGTATATTCCAGTTTCTGTCTGTCTGTCTTTCTCTCTTCTATTTATCTGTCTGTCTCTGTCTCTGTTTCTGCCTTTCTCTGTCTCTGTGTCTGTCTGTCTGTCTGTGTCTGTCTGTCTGTTTGTCTGTCTGTCTGTCTGTCTGTTTATATCTATCTAATTGTATTTCCACCTGCTTACCTCACCAACCACTCCCGGTATTTCATTTCCTCTTTGGCTCTAAGTATTCCGCTCATTGCTTTCTTTCCATCCTCCTCCTTCTCGTGTCCTCTTTCCAACCTCCTCTCAACCTCCCCCTCTGTCTCCACTACATCCCCCATCTTTCCCGCACACCATTCATACCTCAGTCCTCCATTCTTCCCGTCGTCCTACGCTCTCATCATTTCTCGGTTACCCAATGAATGACAGGAAATGACGCGGGCGGCAGCGAAACCATTCCTTCTCTTTCTTCTCCTCCTTCTCAACCTCTTCTCCTTCTCCTCCTCCTTGTACCCTTCCTCCTCCCTCTCTACAACGTCCTGCATTCCGCCCTCCATCCCACTCTCCCTCCATCCAATCTCTATTTACCGGCCAGAAATAGATATTCAAGTTGCGAAGACCTGCCATCTTGATTCTAAATTTATACACGCGTCCGTAAATAGCGCATGCGCGTGCGTAGGAAGGCAGAAGACGGCGCCGACGACCACCTGTCCCACGCCAAGGAGGCTGCAACGGATAAACGACACCGGATGGGGGAATATGGGTCGATCATTTGTTCTTTTTTCTCTCTTAAGAAAATACGAATTGCATCTATCTTTAAAGCTAAATAAAGCGAGATGAGTTGGCCATAAAATGACGACTGGTCGAGCGGATATATAGGGCAAGGTGAAGTTAAATATAAATCCACATCGAGAATATGTTATATATGTAGGCTAGGGTGCCACTCAAAATTAAAGTTTGTATTTTGCATTGTCACACCCCCTACATTTGTTACCTTGGTTACTAAAAGCACGGAGACAAATTTTGGGGTCAACCAGAAAATATTTACTGGTAGCTTGACGCGGTTAAAGTTTTTAGCATTGGACAATGTTAAATTCCATGATGTTTCAATGCGTAAGATACACTACTATGAAGGGTGCTCATTATTGCTAAGTTAGTGATGAGCAACCGAGCCCAACACTACTGGTGAGCAACAGTAGGCTCTTTAGTAACCAGAAATGTCTTGCGGTGCCTCTCAGCAACTTATAACATAAATTTATTCTGTTTTTCATAGTGACCAAGAACACCATTGAATAAATCAGCGGCGTTGTTGACCACCATCAAACTCTCTGCCTATATTTGAGCACTAGCATACTCAGAAATGCTCTCTCAAATGCTAGGGTGAAAGTCTTTAGGGCCAAAAAGTCCTGTGATATTCCAATTGCCACAAGAAACTGCTAAATATGTTGTGACAACCACCGAAGCATTGGTATAGCAACAGGGTCATGTCCATGCAGTATAAACTTACAACGTGCCGAGGAGTTTGTCCATGGGTTTCTTTACTTAGGGCTGTGACTATTGCTTCCTTCAAATCTAGAGGAACCATTGTAACAGAAAAAGTGTGACCAATTAGTATTTCACCTAGATACTACAGATGACTACAGAAGGAATTGATTGCTGAATCGATAACAGTTTAGTTGTGTGTCTGTATGCATCAAACTCATGCAGAAGATTCAAGTCCTTGTGAGGATCAGGTGTGGCACATGCATGTGTGTACAGACACTTAATGTAAACTTAACAATTGACTTGAACTCTGGGAGAGCTGACAATTCACATTTGATGAGATTTATTGAGAGTAAAATAAATATCTTTTTAACCTTGTTTGTGACCTTGCCATCCATCTAGCTCTAGGGTGGACTCCAGGGGCATGGATATGCACATCTCCCTTACTTTATACTCCTTTTAAGAATATCAGTGCCAGGTAAAAGAGCTCATAGTCTTCCTAACAGTCTTGACTGAATATCATTGAGCTGGATCATTTTGCACCAGATCCAAACCACTGCAGTTGCTGTCACCTTTATGCCATTTTCATACCGGTCTGCTTCAAATGCATAATTATACGTGAGTCTCTAAATCTTCTAAATATCTTGATGTTTTGCC
>OX243822.1:26788497-26808497 GCA_945859605.1 Lumbricus rubellus | reverse complement strand
GAGCGATGAGAGATGACTGTGTCACTCTGTGTATGTGTGTGTGTGTGTGTGTGTGTGTGTGTGTGTCTGTGTGTGTCTGTGTGTGTCTGTGTGTGGGCGGCTCTGGAAACGGATCGGCTGGAAAGCGGCTGTGAAAACAGATTCCTTGGCTGAGTCTCATTGTCGCATTACAGGCGGTCCATTGATCAATGGACTTCCGTCATCCATCTATCCACTAGTCCATTCGTGCGTCCGTACGTCCATCTAATTACCTGTGTTATCTATGCGACGGCTGCTGCTGCTGCTAAAACAACAACTACTACTACTATACAACACTGCTTATCCCACTATATATAGTAGTCTTAGTATACTAGTGGTAATATTAGTGTTAGAGTAATAGTATTAGTGTCAATATAAGTAATTATTATTATTATATTGAAGTATTTGCATGAAGAAACCCGAAGAAACACGACATAGGTTAAAAATAGAAAATGGAAATGGTGAATTTTAACGACACACTCGTATTTGTATCCGCAAAATTGTAATTGTAATTGTAATTGTAATTGAACATTTATATAGCGCCGCTCACAGATTCAGTAGCGCTCCCGACCCTAGTTAGCACTGCCGCTAACGAATAGCATAGTCTTCAGGCGTTTCCTAAACAAGGGGAGAGAGAGACTAAGAAGCTCAAGACGAAGTTTGTGAGGAAGACGGTTCCAGTAGGATGGGCCAGCATATGCAAAGCTTCTGGACTGGGCAGTGGCTCTACGCATGCGAGGCACGATAAGGAGGCCGCTGGCTGCCGAGCGAAGGGCAGAGCGGCCGGGGAGAGAGGAGACCGGAATGCAGAGAGAACAGAGGTAAGAGGGAGCTACCCCAAGAAGAGAATTGCGCATGAGTGTCAGAATCTTAAACTCAATGCGCTGTGGTACAGGAAGCCAGTGGAGAGTGTCCCGAATAAAGACAGAAATATGAGAGAACTTGGGAAGACCGGCAATTAGGCGAGCAGCAGCATTTAGAATTGTCTGAAGTTTGGAAAGGTTGAGTGAGGAGAGACCAGCGTAAGCAGAGTTCCCAAAGTCAACCCTAGAGCAGATCAGGGCATGAACAAGCGCCTTAACAGCTTGCGGAGAGAGTGAATGGCGAATAGTTCGCAGCTGGCGTAGGTGGTAGAGACATGTACGTGAGACACGGTTGACATGGTCCGAGAGAGAAAGGGCTGAATCCAGAGTGAAACCCAAGTCACGAACTGTGGGAGAGAAATGGACATCAGGAAACAAAGTACAGAGGAGCTCCATGTCGATCTTAGCAAGCTGGGCTCGGCCTCCAAGCCAGATGTATTGGGTTTTTTCAGAATTCAGGCGGAGACGGTTGGAGGACATCCACTGGTCTAGGGCCGAGGTGGCATCAAGAATAGTGGCAACCAGTGAGGCAGCTGTACTGGACGGGCCATGAACAAAGGCTTGCGTATCATCAGCGTATTGATGAGCCGAAGCACCCTTGATGGAGAGTATGAGTGATAGATCTGCGGTGTAGAGTATGTAAAGAAGCGGTGCCAGGACCGAGCCTTGAGGCAAGCCGTATGGAACAGGGGACCAGGCAGAGCGTGTGGACCCAAAGATCACAGATAAGGAGCGGTCTGAGAGGAAAGAACTGAACCAGAGAAGGGCAGAGTCACCAATGCCGAAGGATTTAGAGAGACGCTCGAGGAGTATGGCGTGGTCGACAGTGTCGAACGCTGCACTAACGTCAAACAGAGCAAGCAAGGTGATGTGACTTTGGTCAGTTGCTGCAAAGACGTCAGCAAGTAAGCGGGTGATAAGAGACTCAGTAGAATGGTATTTCCTAAAGCCAGATTGGAGTGAGGGCATTAGTGAATTGGTTTCAAGGTAGTCCACTAGCTGGATCGAGACACATTTTTCCAGGAGTTTGGAAAGAAAGGAGAGATTAGAGATGGGACGATAGTTGGAGGGGGTGCTAGGGTCTAGACCCTGGCGCTTGAGAGAAGGAAAAACAACAGCTCTTTTGTGCTGAGCTGGAACAGAACCCTGAGCCAATGAAGAATTGCATAGTAACAGCAAAAAAGGCAAGAACTCGTCTAAAAACTCTTTAACTATAAATGGCGGAAGAATATCCAACTCGCAAGACTTCGACGTGGAGCAAAAACAAATAGGACATCTATTGGCTGCCTGCATTTGCCCATAACCGTTACATGTATACTCTATGGTATACTGTTTGCACTCTGGTAGTGCCAGTCCCACGCATTAATAAATGAGGAGGGCGACGCCAATGATCTCTGCTGTCGTATACTATACAGGGTGCGCCAAAAAAAAGTTATCCCCTACGGTTTTTAGTCCATATTTTGACCAAAAGTAAGAATTTCGAAATGAAATTTTACAGTCTTAAAGACAATTCATATTTACACAAAATGGTCAGATTTCATTAAAATATTTCAAACAGAACAAAAGTTACACCACTTTTAGTGAAGCCACCCACCGTTTTTTGACGATTCAAAAACCCGACGCAACAAAAACTAACAAAAAATCAATTCAAATATTCTGGTCAATATCTTGGCCAGAAGTAAGAATATCGAACTGAAATTTTACAGGCTCAAAGGCAATTCATATCTGAACAAGATGGTTAGATTTCAGCAAAATATTTCAAACAGAACAAAAGTTACATCACTTTTGGTGAGGTCACCTCCCATTTTTAGACGATCCAAAGACGTAACGCAGTAAAAAGTAGCAAAAACACGATTTTATTAAGTCTCATCTCAAATAATTATTATCAAAGAGCTTTGATATTGTCAGATGATCATTATTATTACTATTTAAAAAAGAAACAGGGTACCAGCGTAGCTGCTCGTCACTGAGAAGTCACTTAGCAAGATGACAATCAAATTGGTAAAAAAGGAATCTGTCGGATTAATCAACAGGTCCATCAAGAACTTTGCAAAGAGACTCAAAAGAAGTGTTGGCACTGGTGGTGGGCACATTGAACACAAGTTGTGAAGCACCACCAAGTTCACATGACAACAGTAACAGTTATTGAGATGAGACTTGACAAAATCGTGTTTTTGCTACTTTTTGTTGCGTTTCGTTTTTGAATCGTCAAAAACGGTGGGTGGTCTCACTAAAAGTGGTATAACTTGTGTTGTGTTTGAAATATTTTGATGAAATCTGGTCTTCGTGTGTAAATGGGAATTGTCTTTAAGCCTGCAAAATTTCATTTCGAAATTCTTACTTCTGGCCAAGATATTGGTAAAAAACCTAATTTTTTTGCGTTTCGTTTTTTAATCGTCAAAAAACAGGGGGTGGCCTCACTAAAAGTGGTATAACGTTTGTTCTGTTTAAAATATTTTCTTGAAAATTGACCATTGTGCGTAAATATGAATTGCCTTTAAGACTGTAAAGTTTCATTTAAAAATTCGTATGTTTGGTCGAGATATGGGCTAAAAACCGTAGGGGATTACTTTTTTTTGGCGCACCCTGTACAGTGACGTTAAACTGAAATTAATTTACCGTCGTTTCAAGGAGCTACATGTAACTATAATAATAATTATGCATGCCACGCCGATGGATAGTTTAACAACATCGTAGGACATCAGAGGCCGATGACGACAAAAGGATAGGCCTAAAGAATTTGATGGTGATTAGTAAGTATGTAAGAAAGTATAATTATCATTTACAGCAAAGCAACTGGTGGTGGTGGTGGTGGTGGTGGTGGTGGTGGTGGTGGTGGTGGTGGTGGTGGTGGTGGTGGTGGTGGTGGTGGTGGTGGAGGTGGTGGTGGTGGTGGTGGTGGTGGTGGTGGTGGTGGTGGTGGAGGTGGTGGTGGTGGTGGTGGTGGTGGTGGTGGTGGTGGTGGAGGTGGTGGTGGTGGTGGTGGTGGTGGTGGTGGTGGTGGTGGTGGTGGTGGTGGTGGTGGTGGTGGTGGTGGTGGTGGTGGTGGTGGTGGTGGTGGTGGAGATGATGATGATGATGATGATGATGATGATGATGATGAATATGATGATGATGATGATGACGACGACGACGACGACGATGATTTTGACGATAACGATGACGATGACAATGACGATGGCGACGATAATGATGATGACGACGATAGCGTTAACGACGATGATTATAACGACTAGGATGATCATCATCATTACATGTACAATAATTATGGTAATGATGCAATTATTATTGCTCCTGCTGGGTTTTAACGATCATGTCTAAGATCAATCACAATTAAAGTCAAAAAATAATAACAATGGATAGAAAAGTTCAATTGAAATTCAGGCGCTACTTCTATCGATCCGAATTAATAATTATAATGATCAGGCCACCAGCAGCCACTCGTGCATAGTAGCCTATCCCTCATGAGCGATACAACACACGTGCAACTTGCAGCTGTACGCGCCTATAGATCAGGTTCAGTAAGTGATATGAAAAGCATTATACATGCATTCGTATTCAAAGTAATCTCTTCGTATAAATTATTGATTTTCAATTCAATTTCAGACGATATTTGCATAAATTGAATTCATATCTGACGTCGGAATAATTTGCGTTGGCGCCGTTCTGTCTGCAACTGCGTCTTAAAGTAACCGGCTGCATGCAGGGTCCTTGGATATTAATTGGCTGACTTGACGTTGTAGTTGCTACTATTATTATTGTTATTGTTGTTGTTACTTGTTACTGTTGTTATTATTATTATTTATTATATATTCATTTATTAAACGCAGCATTTTCCTATTATTGTTATTATTATTATTAATGATGATGATGATGATGATGATGATGGTGGTGGTGGTGGTGGTGGTGGTGGTGGTGGTGATGATGATGATGATGATGATGATGATGATGATGATGATGATGATGATGATGATGATGATGATGATGATGATGATGATGATGATGATGATGATGATGATGATGATGATGATGATGATGATGATGATGTTGGTGGTTATAATGATGATGAATTGATGAATTATTATTATTATTATTATTATTATTATTATTATTATTATTATTACTGTTGTTGTTGTTGTTGTTGTCAGGGCCGTAAATCCCGGGGAGGGAAAGGAGGGAATTGTTGTTATCGCTCATTTGTCTTGTA
The DNA here is from genome assembly GCA_945859605.1 of Lumbricus rubellus. Classification (NCBI taxonomy): domain Eukaryota; kingdom Metazoa; phylum Annelida; class Clitellata; order Crassiclitellata; family Lumbricidae; genus Lumbricus; species Lumbricus rubellus. Next base: position 26,803,409 of record OX243822.1, on the reverse strand, counting down.
ATTTAGGCTATATTGGAGAACTTACAAAGCGCTTCTTAACCTTAACGTGTGTATCTGGGGGAAGTGAATGCATCATGCATGGGGAAATGTGTTGGAGAAATGCAAGAACAATGTATACTCAATAAGAATAGAACGCAATTTGATGCATGTAATATAACGGAAATACATTCATATTCACATTTCAAGCTACAGTTATCACTGCAACGCCCGTTATAAGTAACACTTCAAGTTATACTTATCGCATGTCAAATCAAGTTACATGCTGCACAGCCAAGCAATGCTTCAGACAATCCATACGAACAATTATAAGCGATAAGAGATCCATGCATATAGGCCTATATACAATATATGTCATGTACATCATTCTACTTCAAGTAAGCGCTTCTTCAATATCGTGCTTTAAAAGCCAAAACGTTGAGAAATTGCTGCGAAAATAGTCATGATGTCTACAGTACTGTCCATGCATGCCGTAACTCAATATCCATAGGCTTACCATAACAGAAACAATATTTTAAAAACCGTTGTAATTATATTCTGCCAAAATATACCTTAAGCTATCTCAACGCTCGAAGTTTGCTAATTATAATAGTTTGCTAATTATAATAGGTTGCTAATTATAATAGTTTGCTAATTATAATAGTTTGCTAATTATAATAGTTTGCTAATTATAATAGTTTGCTAATTATAATAGTTTGCTAATTATAATAGTTTGCTAATTATAATAGTTTGCTAATTATAATAGGTTGCTAATTAAACAGCAGTGTCAAATTATTCAAATAAATTACCAAATTCGTCAATGCATTGTGGCACAGACATGGAGTCAAAAGTTTCATGATATCTAAACTCGAGTAAGCTTATAGCCTATAATACCATTATCCTTATTATTTTCTGAAATGGCTCAAAAATCGACAAATTGTCAAATATTTTACTGCTTTCCCAAACATGCCAAACTGTCGTGAAAAGATGTTGAAATTTTCAAGATATGCAAAGTTATCCTATGACGTGCGTGGTGAAATAAAATCGAATGCATTGTAAACGCAAAGTCCATGGGCGAATGGGTGTCCGCATTTACAGAAGCAAGATCCTTCCTGCATATAGAACTGTCACTCGGGCATTTTCTCACATGATACATAATCTATGATATGTCCCAGTTTTTCTATACTGTATGTATAGTACAGTGTTTCTTAACCGGTGTTCGGCCGAACCCCTGGGGTTTGGTAAGCCAGTGCCAGGGGTTCGGCAGAGGTCCTCTGAAATATATACATAGGGCCTAATAACATATTTAGGGTCAGTGAGTGTGAGTGAAAAATCATTTGCTATTTTATTTTTATTTTTCGACTTTTATTTAATAACAAAAGACACATTAAGATGCAATTGGGAGGGTTGGTACGGTTAGTTAACTGTTAGTAGTTTATTTACTGAATGTATTAATTTTGTACACATTTTGGTACAATTTTTTCCCTTTTGTTCCCATTAGTTAAAAAAATCATTGTTGAAATGTTAAGGGTTCGGTGAGTGGTCATGCATTTCTCTTGGGGTTCGGCTCCCTTGAAAAGGTTAAGAACCACTGGACTATAGTATATGCATTGCACAGATTTCAGTATTTCTGGGTGCTGCCGTGTAAAATATCTATGATGCAGCGGACAAACATTGCACCATATACATGTATATAAAAAATATAGTTATAACTCAGATTTATAGTAACTCGTGACGGTTGCAATTCTATCTTAAAACAACTGCATGGAACTCATTCAAAACTATTGGAGCTCTTTCAAAACTGTTGAACGCTCTCAAAACTATTGGAACTCTCTAAAAATTATGGGAACACTCACAAAACTATAAAAAAATCTTTTAAAAATCATGCATCGGAAAACTACACAGACTTTCCAAAAACTATCGGAACTCTTTTACACTGTCGGAAAGCTCTAAAAACTATTGGAACAGACTAATAGACATCACACCTTTATTACAATTATCGGAACACCCACAAGACTAAGCTTATATCAAAACTATTTTAGAACCATCGCATTATTCTACAAAAACTGCATGAACTTTTTGAAAGCTATATCTTATTGTTCCGATAGTTTTAGCTTTTATATCGGAACTCAGTTTCAAAACTGTCGGAACGTTCTGAAGACTATTGAACTTTCTAAAAGCTATTGGAGCGCTCTCAAAATTATCGGAACATTCTCAAACTATATCTAAACTCTTTCAAAATCAACAGACTTCTCTAAGAACTCGACGAACTGTCGGAAAACTATTTAAACTCTTTTAAAACTATCGGAACTCTCAAAACCATCAGTAATTCTCTCAAAACCTTTGCAACTCTTTCAACACTCTTAGAGCGCTATCTCAAAACTACTGGAACTATTTCAAGACTACTAAAATGCTCTCAAAACAATCGGAACTCACTTTGAAATAATTATATTGGAATTCTCTCAAACTATGGGAACCCTATCTCTCTCTATATAACTATTGGAACAACACATTTTAAATTAAAATGATGCGCTTATTAATCAACAGATGCATGGCTTTCCTAGAAATCGCTTCAAGCACATAATCTGTCAAAGCAATGACAAAATGATAATACTTGCTCACAACAACAACAACAATGATGATGATTTTTACCAACCAGCACAATTAAGGACAGACGGTAAAAAGTTGATGATTAACCACAACCAAGATTTTTAATTAATCATTAGACTCTAATAGAAGCACATAACAAGTCATAGCATGAAGTCAAGTGAAATTTTCAAAACTCTGGACTCATTTTGTAGTTCCACCTGTGGTCTGTTATGAAAACTAAGTCCTCTACGTATGTATGTATGTATGTATGTATGTATGTATGTATGTATGTATGTATGTATGTATATGTGTGTGTATGTATGTATGTATGTATGTATGTATGTATGTATGTATGTATGTATGTATGTATGTATGTATGTATGTATGTATGTATGTATGTATGTATGTATGTATGTATGTATGTATGTATGTATGTATGTATGTATGTATGTATGCATGTATATGTGTGTATGTATGTATATGTATGTATGTACGTATGTACGTATGTACGTATGTATGTATGTATGTATGTATGTATGTATGTATGTATGTATGTATGTATGTATGTATGTATGTATGTATGTATGTATGTATGTATGTATGTATGTATGTATGTATGTATGTATGTATGTATGTATGTATGTATGTATGTATGTATGCATGCATGCATGCATTCATGTATGTATGTGTGTGCGTCAATTTATGGAGAAGTGATTGCATGAATCCATATTTCTTCAACCGAAGACATCAGCAGGAAGAACACCAACAATTTAATGACAGAACAATAAGTAAATAACATCTTAATTATTAATATTGTCAGACGATAATATAATGACAGCTTCCTCCTTCTCCTCATCCTCCTCTTCAGTTTCATCCCTTTCGCAAATGTCAGAGTCGGCTTCTCGGAGGCCAGCATGCAACGCGGCGGAAGTGATCCGCAGCGCCACTGGCGGCCGACATGAGAGTTACTGTCTGAGATGGCGCGTTTATTGTTGCTGAGTGGGTGGGGGCATGCATGGGGAAGTCGAATTTCCTTGGCGCCAGATTGTCCCATTATCCACCTACGCTACTTCCGTTCTGTGGCAGGCTCCTTGACAGTCGATACTTTCAATAGGCCATATATTTTCCAAAATACTTTATATAATTACATATATCTAATTATATGCATACAGAAATATGATTTATTCGTAATTTATGCTTTTATTGCAAATGTATTGGAGATAGGCCTATGTGCGGATTGTGCACATAAATATGCATACAGCGTATACAAGTATCATAAACACAATATTTCTGAAAGTTTGGCCTTCTTTGTGTATGCATGTATAGTTGTATACGGATGTATGCATGCATGCTGTCCAAAGAAAGGCTCTGAAACGGAGCGCTTTAGCGCTTACAAATATTTTTCAAAACATTCTCCTGCAAGCTTGTACATGTAGGTCAACGCGACTATTCCCAGCTAATAATTCACTTTAAAACTCCAGAGCGGAGTGGAGTGTGGCGGAGCGAGGTGGAGCAAAGTGGGGTAAAGTTGGGCGGAGAGAGGTGTGTGGATGCGGGAGGGGCGGGGTGTTGTGAGGGGTAGGGTGGAGTCGGGGGCAGGATGGGGCGGAATAGGGGGGAAATCCTAAATTTGCCAGTCTGCCCCGGGTATCCCAGAGGGGTAGTGGACTGGGGACGAAAAACCAAAATTTTCCGGGCAATAGCTGGACCGCAGCTAATTAAAGAATTTTTGCGTGTAGAACTAATGTATTATTATTTATCAAATTGTTCGCGTAAATGATAATTTTCTTAGTTATGCACAAAACCACTGTATATGTATATACTCAAATGTGGGTGAGAGTGATGTATTCATTGTATTATAAATTTTGCGTGTAAATGTAGGGCAGTATAAGTTGCTTCTGCACACAGCCCCAGTCATTCATTGTATATGATATCAACACTTGTGTAACATTTGAATATGTACGACTCATACATATGCATGTCTGTCCATTTGTCACAGTTGATTGGCGGTTACATGCGAAGCGCCGCCTGCTGGGCGGAGGCAAGTGAAGCCGAGCGAGTGCTGGTTGACACCCCCGCCCGACTAACCCCGCCTATCGAGCCGCCCCTTCCGGCCCTCAGTTGGCCGCTGGGACCCGGTGTCCGACCGGAGGACGGTCTAACGGGTCCTATAGGGGCGGAGTCTTCGTCGGAAGCGTGGTCGCTGATGGCAGAGTCTGCACCGGGGGCGGAGCTTGGGGCGTGGTCTGGGAGGTGGGCGTCGGCTGCCGCGAGATCGACGTATGGCGGATGTTCACCTCGGATTTCGCAGACGACGTTCGTCAGTGACTTGATGTAGTTCTTCGCCAGGGTCAGGGTCTCGATCTTCGACAGCTTCCGACCGATACGGACGTGAGGGATGACCTCCCTCAGCTCCTGGAATGCGTCGTTTAGGGAATGCATCCGCTGGCGCTCCCTCTCGTTGCTTTCTATTCGTCGCTGGTTGCGCTCTCGCGCGCTGTTCGCCTTGCGACGTCGCAAAGCCCCGCCTCTCGCAACGCCCACGTCGCTCTGATTGGCCGCTGATTGCGTCACGCTCCGCCTTCCGTCGACGGTCACGCCCCCGACGCTGGACGTGCTGGCGGACGAGTCGGAGGAGGCGGAGTTTGTGTTGTGACAGGCGGAGTCAAGTTGGCTGAAGTCGACCTCCCAGACGGATTCGGGAGTGTCGAGAAAGACGGATGGAAGTTCCGGAACGACGTTGGGACTGATGTCGAGATGGAGGAAGTTCATGTCCGGTCGTTTGGCCGTCGATTTCATCATTCTGACCATAAAACTATAGAAGAAAACAAAGATTATGTAGATGAGTCTGCATTAACCATTCACTCATTCTCATTGTATGACGTATCCAATCACACACAGACCTCACCAACAGTCACCAGTCCCTCGCAGAAACACCTGCATGTATAGCACTACTCCCACTCAGACTGTCAGACATTCAAAGTTTCCACCATCCGCAGTCTCCGCTCAGTGAAACACTGTTTCCACACAGACACACACTATGGAAAAAAATTCCTCACTCAAGTACTGCAGTATACATCCGAAATCAGCAGTCTCCATGGAGTCTCCATCCACTGCATCCAGTCATCCGAAGTCTCCACGCAGTCAAATACAGTTCCAAGGCAGTCATCCATAGTCTCTTCAGCCATTATGCACAGTTTCCACACAGCCATCCAGAGTCTCGAAATCAATCAAACACAGTCTCAGCCCAGCAATTCATAGTCTCTCCACAGGTATCCAAATTCTCAACCATGGCACCAACCCATCCACAATTTCCACTCAACCAAATACAGCTCGTGCACCCAGCAATCTGAAGTTCACTTTCCATGCAGGCACCGCGCAGTCTCCGTACAGTCAAACACAGTCTCCACCCAGCAATCCTTCGTCTCCACCCAGTTATCCATCATAACATCCACGCAACAATCCATAGTTTCCACCCAGCCATTCATTTGTAGCCACCACCCAGGTATCCACAGTCTCCACCTCCAATCCACACTCTACACTCAGTCAAGCTCAGTTCCCACCCAGCCACTTATGGTCTCCACCAAGACATCCACTTTGTCAACCAAGGCATCCACCGTCTCCACCCATTCATAAATCCACCATAGTTTCTACCCACCTATCTACAGTTCTCACCCAACCATGCATCGACAGTTCCGGCCCAGTCGTACATACTCTCCACCCAGACGTTCACAGTTCTCACTGTGCACCCAGCCATCGACCTGCATGTTCTTGCTCATTCATACATAGTTTCCATTTAGACGTCCACCCAGCCATACATTATCTCCGCCCAGCCATACATATATACTCTCCACCCAGCCATACATTGTCTCCACCCAGCCATACAATGTCTCCACCCAGCCATACATACTCTCCACCCAGCCATACATAGTCTTCACCCAGCCATACATATAGTCTACACCCAGCCATACAAAGTCTCCACCCAGCCATGCATTGTCTCCACCCAGCCATACATAGTCTCCACCCAGCCATACATTGTCTCCACCCAGCCATATACATGTACAAAGTCTCCACCCAGCCATACATAGTCTCCACCCAACCATATATTGTCTCCACCCAGCCATACATAGTCTCCACCCAGCCATACATAGTCTCCACCTGCAGTCATACATAGTCTCCACCCAGCAATACATAGTCTCCACCCAGCAATACATAGTCTCCACCCAGCCATAAATAGTCTCCACCCAGCATTCATTCATTCATTCATTTCGTGAATATATATAGCGCTTCTTCAAGAAACCTACTCAGAGGCGCAATACATGTATATGGCTGGGTGGAGACAATGTATGGCTGGATGGAGACAGCAATACATAGTCTCCACCCAGCCATACATAGTCTCCACCCAGCAATACATAGTCTCCACCCAGCCATACATAGTCTCCACCCAGCAATACATAGTCTCCACCCAGCCATACATACTCTCCACCCAGCCATACATAGTATCTACCCAGCCTTACATTGTCTCCACTCAGCCTTACATTGTCTCCACCCAGCCATATATAGTCTCCACCCAGCCATACATAGTCTCCACCCAGCCATACATTGTCTCCACCTAGCCATACATAGTTTCCACCCAGCCATACATTGACTCCACCCAGCCATACAATGTCTCCACCCAGCAGCCGTGCAGTTGGGGTCTTTCGAAGGAAGGTCCAACACATCGTCCAATGGATACTGATTAGAATTGCTGAAAGGATGTCAGGTGCAAAGTGACGCATAGCGGTCGGTCGCTTGAATTTAAATAGGTCCTTCTGTTTCTCCTCCTTCTCCTCCTTCTCTTCCTCTCCTCCTCCTCCTTCTCCTTCTCCTCCTTTTTCTCCGCCTTCTCCTCATCTCCTCCTTCTCCTTCTCCTTCTTCTTCTCCTCCTCCTTCTCCTCCTCTCCTCCTCCTTCTCCTCCTCCTTCTCCGCCTTCTCCTCCTCTCCTCCTTCTCCTTCTCCTTCTTCTTCTTCTTCTCCTCCTCTCCTCCTCCTCCTTCTCCTTTCCTCCTCCTCATCCGACTCCCTTGCCTCCTCTATCTCCTACCCCTTCTCCTCCTTTTTTCCTCGTGTTGCATATAGATGCGTATGCGTGAGAGACTTCTCAAACGTTATCATCGAAAACACCTGCAAGGGTGAAGCGCTGTGTGTGCGCGTGTGTGCGTGTGTGTGTTTGTAGATGTGTGTGATAATTGCAAAAATATATTAGATGAACAGGTTTATAGATGTAGGCCACGCATGTATCGAAAATTATACAATATTTACATTTCAAAAAATATTATTGTCACTAATCGCTTTTCACCTGTACTGGACTATTGTCACTAACCGCTCTATAAATAAATGCAAGCAGACGATAAATATATACTATATAATATATATATAGTATATATTTATCGTCTGCTTGCATATATATATATATATATATATATATATTAGAGTCGTCCAAATTAGCATAAAGTCTCTTCATTTATATATAATATTATATAATAATCTATATAAATAAAATTGTAACTTCACTTCCGTTGTTATCTGTGATCTGGGAAAGGTCTTGACCGATTGTTTTGAAAATTTTACCAAATCTTTCCATTCAAAAACGATGCTTTTTCGGAAAAAATCAATCTTTTCCCACCAAAACACAACTTTGCATTCGATTCGACCTATTTCGATTTCAAAATCTACACATCCACCCGTATATCTATAGATATGCCTTCCAATGCGGTCGCGTTTTTTTATCACGATTTCGCACTTATATTTCTATAGCGCATATTCCACACATTACACTGCGGCCGTGTTGCATACATGCACACATACACACATACATAAACATTCACACACAAACACACATTCATATACATACTGTACATACATACATGCATACATACATACATACATACATACATACATACATACATACATACATACATACATGCATGCATGCATACATACATACATACATACATACATACATACATACATACATACATACATACATACATACATACATACATACATACATACATACATACATACATACATACATACATACATACATACATACATACATACATACATACATACATACATACATACATACATACATACATACATACATACATACATACATACATACATACATACATACATACATACATACATACATACATACATACATACATACATACATACATACAACGTCTTCATCATCATCATCATCTGCACCATATTCATCATCGTCTCCAATTCTCATCGTCTCCGCCATCCACTGGCCACCTTGGATCGGAGGGGGAGGGGAAATGGAAGATGCACATAGCACCATCTGCCGCCTTCGCCGCTGTCGTCGTCACGTGACCCTCCTCCTCCTCCTCCTTCTCCTTCTCCTCTTCCTCCTCCTCCTCCTACTCCTCCTCTAAATCCTCCTCCTCCTTCTCCTTCTCCTCCTACTCCTCCTCCTCCTCCTCCTCCTCTTCCTCCTCCCCTCCTCCTCCTGCTCCTCCTCCTGCTCCTCCTTCTCCTCATTCTCCTCCCCTCCTCCTTTTCCTGCTCCTCCTCCTCATTCTCCTCCACGTCCTCCTCCACGTCCTCTTCCTCCTTCTCCTCCTCCTCCTCCTCCTTCTAGCGACCAACAATCTATTCGACTATTCGATGAGTATATTTCATCATCGTGGATATATACGATTAGATTTCTTTCCTGTGGCGATAGATTCAGTTTCTCGACGGAAGGAATCCATCCGCCATTTCCAATTCACTCGAGAACAACTTCCGGTGCGGGGCTTGCTGCCTTTCTCTCTGTCTATCTGTCTGTCTGTCTGTCTGTCTGTTTGTCTGTCTCCGTCTGTCTGTCTGCCTGTCTGTCTGTCTGTCTGCATTTCTCTCTGTCTGTCTGTATGTCTGTGTCTGTCTGTCTCTGTCTGTCTGTATTGTCTATCTGTCTCTCTCTCTACAGCCAGCACAGAAATCTATAGCAATGCATAATAACCATGTTGCTTCTGCAGGTGCAGACTGACTTTCTTCTTGCCCCTCAGATTGGGTCCTGTCTGTCTGTCTCTGTTGGTCTGTCAGTTTCTGTCTCTTTCTGTCTGTCTGTCTGTCTGTCTGTCTGTCTGTCTGTCTGTCTGTCTATCTGTGTCTCTCTGTCTCTCTCTGTCTCACTCTCTCTCTCTCTCTTTCATTCTCACTCTCTTTCTCTGTATGTATATTTGTCTGTATAGGCTATGTTTGCCTCTCTCTATCTCTCACTCTCTAACTCTCTTTCTCTATCTGTCTGTCTGCCTGTCTGTCTGCCTCTCTCTCACTCTCTGTCTGTCTATCTCCCCTCCCTGCTTCTCGTTTCTCGCTTCTCGCGTTTCCCGCCTTCTCCCATCCATCTATCAATCCAATCATCGAGCGCTACTTTTTCCTCCGTATCTCTCTCTCTTTCGATCGTCTGCGCCTTTCGCTTCCTCATTCACTTCCTCGTCGTTTTCCCGTCCACTCCTCCTCATCCACATTCCTCTATTCCTTCTCCTCCTCCTCCAGTTCATTCTCTTCCATTACTTCCTCAACATTCTCTCTATATCCAACCTTCCTCATTTGCCAATAAATATATACTCCTCGATTTTCTTCATCTTCCTCCACCACCTCATTGTCCTGCTCCTCATTCTCTTCTGCCTTCTATTCATCATCTCCTTCCTCCTTCTTATCTGCTTCCTCCTTCTTTGCTTCCTCTTCCTCCTCCTCCTCCTCCTCCTCCTCCTCCTCCTCCTCTTCATCTTCTACTCCATCCGAACATTTCTCTCATTCCTTGCCGCATTCCTCCGCCTTAATTCTCTCTCCTCCTCCTCACTTAAATTTTTCTCTTCCTCACTTTATTCTCCCTTCAAATCAAGATCCTAAACACTTCCTTCGTCCTCCCTTCAATCATCCCTCTCCTCCACAATCCTCCTCCTCCTACTCCTCTTCTTCCACTTACTCCTCTTCTCCATTCTTCTCATCCTCGTTCTTCTCCATTCTTCTCCTCTTTTCCTCTTCTCCATTCTTCTCATCCTCGTTCTTCTCCATTCTTCTCCTCTTCTCCTCTTCTCCATTCTTCTCATCCTCGTTCTTCTCCTGTGCTTCCACGAAATCGTTCAGTCTTCCATTATCAGTCTCCACGTGCTTCCATCTCGCGACGCCAGGAGGCGACAGTTGATCAGGTGCTCTCCATTCACATCCTACTTCCGTTTCCACATTTCCTATTACCACCCCATCCCCACTCTCCGATCTCTCCGTCTCTTCTCTTTGCGGTCATCTCCTGTAAATCCTCGTTTCCTAACTCTTGTATTTTCTCACTTCATCATCCTATACCTGCTCCTCCTCTTACTTCTTCACCTCCTCTTCCTTCTCCTTTTTCTTCTCCTCCTCCTTCTTTTTCATCTCCTCCTCCTCAATCATATTCTGCTACTCCTCCTCCTTCTCCTTCTCATTTCCTCCTCCTTCACCACCTTCACCTTACTCTTCCTCCCCTTCCTTCTTCTCTTCCTCCTCTTCCTTCTTTTCCTCCTCCTCTTTCTTCTTCTCCTCCTCCTCCTCCTCCTCCTCCTCTTCTTTCTTCTCCTCAGCCTATTTCTTCTTCTCCTCCTCCTCTTCCTCCTCCTCCACCTTCGCTTCCTCCTCCTCTTACTCCTCCTCCTCGTCTTTAATCACAGTCATTCATCCATTACTCCGCTGTCTCCAGTTCCTCCACCTTCGCAACTTCTTACTTCTCCACATTCTCTTCTCCATCCTCCTCAATAACCTGCTTCCATACTTCCTCCGTCTCAATTTCGTTCTCCTCCTATGTTCTTCTTCCATGCACTCCTCCTCATCCTACTCCTCTTTCTCCACCTCTTTCCCCCTCACCTCCTCTCCTCATTTCCTCATCAATAAACTACTCTTTCTCCTCCTCCTTCTCCTTTTTCTTCTCCTTCTCCTCCTTCTCCTTCTTCTCCTCCTTCTCCTCTCCTCCTCCTTCTTCTCCTCATTCTCCTCCCCAACCACTCCGTCTCCTCCTCCTCATCGTCGTCATCATTCCTGGGTTAGATATAATTATGACCCCCACCTCGCATGCCACCATCTTCTCCCTACCCCTCTCACCGTCACCCTCATCACCCAATTGTACCCACCTCCATTACCACTCCGTTCAATATGTCGGCCATGGCACCAACGAACGACAAGAAACCCCGATAATGACGAACCCCAATGAAAGAGAAACCCCGATGCACCGAACCACCCTGACTCATTACCACCACCAACAGCAGCAGCAGAAGATAATGGTGACAATGGTGACAATGATCACGGTGCCAGCAAAAGAATTGCATTGATTACTGCATGCTGACAACAATCCGTTCTTATTATTAGGGACGCCTGATCAGCATATCATTGTCAAGATGCTACAGTAACTGATGATGGTGGTGGTGATTGTGGTGGTGATGGTGATGGTGGTGGTGGTGGTGGTGGTGATGGTGGTGGTGGTGGTGATGTGGTGGTGGTGGCAATGGTGGTGGCGATGGTGATGCTGGTGATGGTGATGATGATGATGATTATGATGATGAGAAAGGTCTGCAGCTGGTGAGGAGGAGTTCCTCTGGTTCAAAGAAGATGCGCAGGTCGCAAATGGCGATTGGAAGAAGCCATTTGCATCGCATCGCCTGTCGCCAATTTCCGGAGAAGTAGGAGGAGTGGGAAGAAGAGGAGGAGGAGGAGGAGGAGAAAGATGAGAAAGAAGAGGAGGAGCAGTATATAGATGGAGGAGGTAAATGAAGAAGTGGAAACGGCGAATGATGCAGAGAAATAAGAGGAAGGTGAGAAGGCAGAGGAGGAGGAAGAGGAATAGAAAGAGGAGGATGAGGAGAATAAGGAGGAGAATAAGGAGGAGGAGGAGGAGGAAGAGGAGGAGGAGGAGGAATAGAAAGAGGAGGATGAGGAGAATAAGAAGGAGAATAAGGAGGAGGAGGAGGAAGAAGAAGAGAAGGAGGCGAAGGAGGAATAGCAAGAGGAGGAGGAGGAGGAGGAGAATAAGGAGGAGAATAAGGAGGAGGAGTAGGAAGAGGAGGAGGAGGAGAAGGAATAGAAAGAGGAGGAGGAGGAGAATACGGAGGAGAATAAGGAGGAGGAGGAGGAGGAGGAGGAGGAGGAGGATGAGGAAGAGGAGGAGAAGGAATAGAAAGAGGAGGTGGAGGAGAATAAGGAGGAAGAAGATGAGAAAGAGGAAGAGGGAGAGGTAGAGGTAGAGGGAGAGGAGAAGGAGGAGAAGATGGAGGAAAGGAAATAGTGGAGAAGGAAGCGGCGTTCCATCCGGATACAAGTATAGTATGTATATGTTATGTATGTATATATATGTATGTTCATGTATATATGTATAGTATATATGTATATATATATACGTCTCGAGCTGTTTTTCTTGTCACGTGGACAACTGTGGAGAGAGCGAGAGCGACCTCTGCCTGCCATCGACTGAAGAGTTCGCCAACACAGAATCTCAACGCGCTCCATCTATTCATGCACCAGCAGCACTTATAAGATATACCACCAACCATAGCACACACACACACGCACACACACACACACACACACACACACACACGCACACACACACATGCGCACACACACACACGCACGCACACACACGCACGCGCGCACACACACACACACACGCACACGCACGCACACGCACACACGCACACGCACACGCACGCGCGAGCGAACGCGCGCGCGCGCGCACACACACACATGCGCAGTATATAGCTGATACAGAAACGTTAGAAGGGGAGGGGACAAAATCTTCAGTGATCTTTGCCGGAAAAAATCTGGTGACCTTTTTTTAGTCATCCGACTGAAATGTCTGAAAAAGATACAATTTTCCTGCCACAAAATATCTCTGATGGACCTTACTTGAAACCATATGAGGGACCACGTCCCATGCAATTTTTAAATTGGGGCATGGCCGGATTGCCCCCCCCCTGATCCGCCCCTGAACACGCGCGCGCACACACACGTGTGTGTAATAGATCTTTGTAATTTCATTCTTCGTTCAACATTTTTTATTATCACAGCGTTAAAGACTAATCGCATGTGTGTCCGTGCGTGTGTGTCCGTGCGTGTGTGTGTGTGTGTGTGTGTGTGTGTGTGTGACTACAGTGTGCGTGTGCGTGCGCGCGTGTGTGCGTAGAGTGAATGAATGAGCAAAAGAATGAAATAAATATAGCTATGACTACTAAGCTTATGAGCCAATTTAAAATTAATTATCTCATTAATAAATCAGTATAAATTAAGTTATTGTATGAAGTATTCAAATAACGTCTATAGCAGGTGTAATTATTGAATGAACGAATGAATGAACGAACAAATGAATTATCTTGTGGTTATTATCAAATGCGAAGACTGCATGCAGATTGAAAATGTATTCGCATATTATTTATATAGCGGTGAAAGTACAGAGCACAAAGGACGACGTTTCCCGCCAATTGCTATGGATTCAGTAAACAACGGAAACGTTTATAATGTATTCATACGCACGTGGCAGAAGACGACCGCATCACAAACTATATACTTTGCCAAGTTCAGTCGACGGAATTACAATAATAGTAGTAGTAGTAGTAGTAGTAGTAGTAGTAGTAGTAGCAGCAGCAGCAGCAGCAGCAGCAGCAGCAGCAGCAGCAGCAGCAGCAGCAGCAGCAGCAGTAGCAGTAGCAGTAGCAGTAGCAGTAGCAGCAGCAGCAGCAGCAGCAGCAGCAGCAGTAGCAGTAGCAGTAGCAGTAGTAGTAGTAGCAGCAGCAGCAGTATCAGTATAGCAATGGGACGCTGTGGTGTAGTGGTATGCTCGTTGCCTTGCAGCCGAAGGGTTGCAGGTTCGAATCCACCTCAAGTCGCCGCGTAGGGACCTTGGGCAAGTCCTTCACTCGCAATTGCTCAGCGCTTCGGCGTGAAACTCCGATGCAGTGTCCGCGCTGTAGTCGGGAGCGCCTCTGAGTAGAGAGCTTTAAGGGGCGCTAGAACAAGTTCGCATACAAACAGTAGCAGTAGGCCTAGTATACCAGAAGCGGAAGCAGAAGTGATAAATATGGTGTTTATAGACAGTATTAAATAATGGATAATGGATACTGGCAAGTTGTACATGTATGTTCAATCAATCAATCAATCATTCAATCAGTCAGTCAGTCAATCAATCAATCAATCCTTTAATATAGCATGTATATAACTTTTTAATTTATAGACCATTAACTAATTAATTAATTAGTCAATTAATTATATAATTTAATTATATAATTAAACGCTTACGTGTCTAATACGTGACTAAACAAACGTGATATAATT
>OX243822.1:26785684-26788297 GCA_945859605.1 Lumbricus rubellus | reverse complement strand
AGTGGTAAATATGGAGTTTATAGACAGTATCAAATAATGGATAATGGATAATGGCAAGTTGCATGTAAGTTATTTTTTTAATTTATAAACCATTAATTAATAAATTAATTAAATGTGTAATGTAATTATATAATTAAACGCTTACGTTTCTAATACGTGACTAAACAAACGTAATATAATTATATTAATCACATTTTAATACATCACCAGTTTAAAACACTTGCGGGAACATCATTTGCTTGCAACAGTCAATAACACTTATAAATACATTGATCGTGAATGGCATATATGCGCAGTGGTCATTTATTGAAGGGTACATTGCCGTCCAACGACAGCATGGAGAGACTGTGCTTAACCGAACGAAAATAACTTCGGATCAATTGAATCGGTTTTTCAAGCGTAAGAGTTTCTACAGAGCGGAAAAGACCGACGGTTGGCGGAAAAGGCCGACGGTTGCCGGAAAAGACCAACGGTTGCCGGAATCAGCCGAAGGTGGACGTGAATGTGTAGGACCGATGATGCGGTAAATATACTGCGTCCTGTTTAATATAAGGCCGATTGGATGAAGACACCTGTGGCTTCAGCTGTGCTGTTTGTATATGGATGGTTGTCTGGTTAGTTGTCTGACTGGTTAACTGTTGGCTATCTACAGTTGGTTGTCTGATAGGTTGTCAGCTAGTTGTCATTTTGGTTGTCTGGTTGTCTGGCTATAGCTGTCTTGTTGATTAGCCTTCCCTCTGACCGTCTGTCTATCTGTGTATACCTGATTGTCCACCTGTGTTTCGCTACTTCTGCAGATGATTTTTTCACACTATACTGGACATAATTATTATTTTTAGCATTATGCGTCTGATTTACCTGCTCTGTTTTTTATGTTTCTTTTACTTTCCTCCCGTCCTCCTCTTCCACTTCTCATTGTCTACTTCCTCTTCGTCTTTATCGTCCTCCTATTCTTTCCATGTATGCTCTTCCTCTTCTAAATTTTCTTCCATCTTTTACTCACACTCCCATCCTCCTCCTCGTCCACTTCCGCTTTTTTCTATTCCTCTTCGTTTTCATCCTCCTCCTCCTCTTTCTCTTCCTTCTCTTCCTCTTTCTCCACATACTTCACTTCCTCTTCCTTTTCATCATCCTCTTCCTTCTCCTCCGCCACCCCACCTTTCATATGCACGACGGAAGCCACATTTCTATAGCGCCAGCACGTTGCCCCCCAATCCCACCGTCCTCTTTCTCCTTCCATCCATCCATGCATCCATCCATCCTTCCTTCCTTCCTTTCCACTGCGGAAGAACAATTAATTGTAGGCTAGTCGTCATCGTGGAAAAAACATTCCCGGAATGGCCTCGCCCTCCCCCCCAACCACCCCAACCACCTTGCGAGCTCTTACGAGGATTCAATTTCCATCCATCTCTGACTCAACGTGTTTGCTCAATTTTCGCCGGCAAATATATGCCCACCACTCACGCCGGGCAGTGGGTCCGACGGCGGTCTCCACCACTGCCCCGCAGTTGCCCGGCCACACTCGCGGGCAGTGCGCAGCAAAATTTAAGTTTCCCCATAGCGGCGACACATCAGGCGCTAAATAAACTACGGGGCGTTACCTTGGTAACGGTGCCATTATAATCGCGATGGCTTTTTCTGGATGCTTTTCGTTTGGCTTCCATATATTTTGGTGTTGTTGCAATGTCGCATGCTTTACACAAGGCTTTTACTTTGCTGTAATTTAGAGATGGACGGATGGACGAACGGAGAGGCAGATAGACGGACACATGAACACAATCAGACAGACAGGCACACGCAAACAGAGGCAGACAGGTAGAGCGACAAACAAAAGAAACGATCAGTAGACATGTAGACGCAAAGACAGAAAAAACAGACAGACGAACGGACGCACACATGGATGGATGGACGAATTAATGGAGTAATGGATGGATAGATGATCGATGGACAGTTGGATGGATGGATGGATGGATGGACGGACGGTCGGATGGATGTATATACAAACACACAGACACAAACACACAGACACATACAGACAGACACATAGTCACATAGAGGTCTGTGTTTGACTGTCGCGGCTTCGTAGATGGCGCTACGTGTCTTCGCATTGTGATGACTCTAGCGACATCTACACATCGTCACCGTCAACAACCAACGACGACTAAAGAAGAAGACGACGACGACGCTTCACATTCCGAATTTTTAATCCTCATCCTCATTCTCCTTCATCACCTCCTGCTTATCCTCCACATCTTCTTCCACCACCTCATACTCCTCCTCCTTCTCTCCCTTCTCCTCCTTCTCATTCTTGGACTCCGTCTCCTCCTCATCTTTCTGCTCCTCCTCCTTCTCCCCCCTCCTCCTCCTCATCCTTAGAGTCTTCCTCCTCCTCATCTTCCTGTTCCTGCTGCTCCTCCTCCTCCTCCTCCTCAGAGTTCTCATCCTCCTCCTCCTGATATTCCTCCTCAGAGTAATACTTCTCCTCCTCCTTCTCCTCCTTCTTCTCCTACTTCTTCTTCTGCTTTTTCTTCTCCTCCTTCTCCTCGTCTTCCTCCTCCTCCCCCTTCTTCTTCCTTGTATCCTCATCCTCATACTGATAAACCTTTTTCTACC